>CM077081.1:119389615-119989615 GCA_039513925.1 Platanthera zijinensis | reverse complement strand
TACCGAAATTTCCAGTGTGGCTGACGTTTCGGCCTTGGTCACGGGCGTGACACATAGGTCACGGGCGTGACAGGCCCGGTTAGCAGTTCTGAGTTCGACGATCGTCGAACTGAGATCGACGATCGTCGAAGGGTGGTCACGGGCGTGACACATGGGTCACGGGCGTGACATGCCTGTGTGGACAACTTTGGGTCGACGACCGTCGACCTGAAGTCGACGGTCATGGTCACGCCCTATGTCACGGGCGTGACATTAAGTGTCACGGGCGTGACAGGCCATGAGGCAAATTCCGCATCCGACGATCGTCTAACTGAGATCGACGATCGTCGAAGGAGTCACGCCCAAGGTCACGGGCGTGACATCTGGGTCACGGGCGTGATTGGGCCGGGTTGGAAATGCTGCGCCCGACGATCGTCTCCCGGAGATCGACGATCGTCGAATGAGTCACGCCCAAGGTCACGGGCGTGACGGGTCAGTCACGGGCGTGACCAACCCATGACCCGAAATCTTGGTCGGTTATTTCAAGCTTTGGACTCCCTAGGGTTCTACCACAACCAACCGACTCCTAGGGGTCTAGCCGGAAATGGGATGTTACAGCTTCACCTTGCCCGTTCGCCGCACAGGCTTTTCCACAGTTGCAGCCCCACCGGCTCAACAAGTAGCATCACAACTACAAGGGTTGAGATCACACAGCATCAACCCATCCACATACTATCCTGCTGCACCAAGCTGCAAGTGTCCACCAAGAACATCACACGCATCACAATAATACAGAGTCTTGCTCTGATATGCATACAATCATCACCAATCCGGACTAGCCTGTCCAGATGGCTTCACACAGCATGCCTACCCGTACTTCTCGCTTCCGGGACTACTCCAACAAGAATCAAGGGATGGAGTTCAACATCCCAAGAGAATTCAACTCTACCTTTGTAGAGGATTCATGCATATGCAAAAAGGAAGGATTTCACATATCCAAGGAGGAAGTCGTTACCTTTGGAGGATGTTTTGGAGCCATGACAAGCACTGCTTGGAGCTCTGCCTTCCCGAATATGGCCTCCAATCGCGAATCCGAGCTTGGACTAGCTGGATCTCCCTCTCCTTCCTCCTTCTTCTTCATCCTTCCTTCTTCCTCTTTCCTTCTCTCACTTAAGAAGATAAAGTGAGGAAAAGTTTGTTGGATCGGGGTCTTATAGGGGCTGGAAAAACTGAAGACCACCAGATCTAGAAAGAGGGAAACAAACGACCGAGATCTGCAGAAAAAGTCAATTTCGGCCCTGACACGCCCTGTGACACGCCCGTGTCACAGGCTGTGTCCCTTAAGCGGCAAAGAACCGCCTCACCACACGGGTTGCACATGCCCGTGACCACCGCCTAACCTGACACAGCCTGAGACACGCCCGTGTCGCTGGCCGTGTCGCCTCTCTCGACGAATCTCGCCGATCGCCGAGATTATACTCGCCGATCGTCGACACGATCTCGCCGATCGTCGAGAAGGACACGCCCTGTGACACGCCCGTGTCACAGGATGTGTCACCTCTTCTCGTCGATCGTCGATCACAATGCTCAATGATCGTCGAACACGCGACCTGCAGCAACCCGAGGATGACACGCCCTGGGACACGCCCGTGTCTCAGGCCGTGTCACTCCAAAAACACCTGAAACCCAACTTTGAAACTTACTCGAGACCAGCTCGAGTATTTGCTTGACACGCCCTGGGACACGCCCGTGTCCCAGGCCGTGTCACTTGGCCTGAAAACCAAAACTAAGTTTTGGGGTATTACACTCTTAGAGGCATTAATGAATATGGTTGGGGTGACCAGTGATTTAGCAACCTTGGCCTGAAGAAAAATTCCCAAAATCCATCCAAAACACACTCCCTTCTTTGTGTTTTTCTTCTTAATCAATTGAAATAGAATTTTGGCCCAGTTCACGGCCTTCTTGTTTGCCACTGCACACATCACAAGGAACCGATGTCTAGTTATGTGATCGTGGGCGGTGTGCTTGCCCAGCAGAACTTTTCCTACAACATCTGCCAGAAACTTATAATCTGCAGATAGATGTTTCTTTAACAATTTGTTAGGGTTGTCACCAGAATAACCCATTCGATTCAACATTTCATCAAACTCAGCCAAATCGATTTCTAAGTCCTCTTCTCCATTCAATAAACAAAAAAATTCAGAAAGAATTTCAGGGGTGAGAGGGACGGCATTACCCGTTATTGTTCCTACCAATGTGTCAGCATCTGAAGACGATAACGAGTAAACTCATTCTCTAATCTCGATCGCCGCAATCTTTATCCTGGTTATCATTAGATTCTTCAAATGTAAATCTTCAAACAGTTGTAGAATGTCAAGGAAGATTTGATCTGAGTATTTGAAAGACTCGAATTCGATGTCAAAACCCATATCAAATTTCACTACTGCGAGTGTGCTTGCTGGAATCACCATGATCACTTGCAACAAAGAAATACAGAGATCAAGTGCAAAGTAACTAAATTCGCGGGATGGAGCTCGAAGAAAACCTTGTTATAAGGGTTTTCAGAATATGAAACGTCAAGTTCCGTCCTGCGAATAAGAAAATTCTTCGATCTCAGTTCGACGAAAAATTTCATGAAGAGATAAATTCGTCGATCTCAGACTGAAGATATGGAGATATTTCATCGTCCTTAGAAATATTTCCTGAAATAGGACCGTCGATCTCAGATCAACAAAACTGACTTCACACAGAGATTTTGTCGATCTCCGGTCGACGAACTCCCAACGATAATTTTGCAAATTGTCGATCTCAGGTCGACGAATTGTTTCCAGATCGTTTACACTAAGGACAGATTTAAAATTAAGCTTTTCCATCTATCATTCCTAACTGATTCAGAAAGAACAAATGTTTAGATTCATCCAAGGGCTTGGTGAAAATATCTGCCCTTTGTAAATCAGTGGAGATAAATTCAGGATTAATTTTCTATTTGTCCACACAGTCTCCTGTCCTTCTTTTGAGTTACTGGAAATTCTGAGATGAAGGCCCCGTTTGGAAGGGTTTTTTTCCTACTTTTCGTTTTTTGAAAAACGCCACCATTCATGATATTATGTTTGTTTTAGGGACGAGTGACTTTCTAAAAAAAAGCAAAATAACTCTTTTCTGATGAACCTTGTGTTCCATTGATAGAGAAAACAAACATAATATTATGAATGGTGATGTTTTTCAAAAAATGAAAAGGAGGAAAAAAGTTCCCCCAAATGGGACAGAAGTGTCCAGGCTTCCTGCATCCAAAACAAACAATTTATTTAGATGGAGTCTTGTCATACCTTGGCTTGTCATCTTGCCTTGATGACTTTCTTCTGAAGTCCTTCTTTGTCATCTTGAAAAATCTTTTGGCAAAGAGGCTCATCAATTCTTCATTTACTAGAGTCCCTTCAGATTCTTCAGCAGCCTTGAATGCAATGTTGTGCTCCTTCCTGATAGGTGTTGGAGTCTTTTGTTCAGATGCTGCTTCTCTGGTCTTCATTAATTGCTCATAGGATTTGAGCTTTCCAAGAAGTGATTTAGTAGATATTTCTGTCATGCTTCTGGCTTCTCTGATTGGCCAGATTCTTGAATCCCATGTGTTAGGGAAGCACATGAGGATTTTATCATTGACTTCTGTCAGAGTGATGTCCTTGTCCAAGGTCTTTAGCTCATTGATGATAGAGCTAAGCCTGTTGTACATATCACTCACTGACTCAGCTTCATCCTTCTTGAAGTTCTCATATTGTGAGATGAGAATGGATCTCCTATCCTTTCTCTCATCAGCAGATCTAGCCACCATCTGATCTAGAGAATCCCAGATGGCTTTGGCTGAAGTGCACTCAGCCACTTTTTGAAATATATCATCAGACATAGTCTGAGCTAGGATGTTCATGGCTTTGGCATCTACAATCTTAGCTTTCCTCTGTGCATTTGTCCAATATGGAGGTGGAACAACACTCAGATTTGTTAAATTAGATGGAGTGGAGGCCATTGGAGTTGGTGGTCCTGTCAAAATTGAATTGAATATATCTTCATCAATAGAGTTCATATAGAGTTTTATTATTGCCTTCTAGATGGCAAACTTGGTTAAGTTGCAAACTAGAGGTCTGGTGCTAGCATAATCCTTGTTTTGTGCCATGATATAAAATATGAAAGGAATAAGATTTAATCAGAGATTATCTTAGGATCTTGGTAAGTCCAGGTGTTAGCCTATTTGAAAAAAAATGACTAACCTCCCTCTGATACCCATTGAAAGAAAAGGGAGAGTAATCTCTTGTTAACTCTAGAGGGGGTGGGTGAATAGAGTTATTTAAAAATTTCTTTGTAACTTTTTACAAATATAAAGTTAAGTAATAAAATAGGTGATATAGTAATAGCTAAGAGAAGTTAACAGAAGCAAAGAAAAAGCTACACTAAGCTACCACAACACAAGAAAAAAAAGAAAACAGCAAACACACAGACAACACAAGAATTTTATAGTGGTTCCCCAACTGGGTACATCCACTCTTCTACCATCCTAGTAGGAATCCACTACAGGTTTTGATCAGGTGACTGCCACCACAATATCTATTTATAGGGAGATATTGTAACCCTTTGAGCTTTTGATAAGGTGCCCAAAAACCAAACTCAAGTCTTTTGGAAGGTGACTTGTGAACCAGGCTAACTTTTGAAGGGAGTTAAAACCCTGTACAGTGGGGTGGGAAAGAAAGTGATGTTAGTCTTCTCTTTTCTCAAATGCACTTTGAGAAGACTTTGTGTGGATTCCAGATCTTGTAAAAGCTCCCCCTGAGATGTAGAGTTGTTCAAGATTGAGAAGCTTTGTTAAGGAGTGTGTAGGTCTTCAGCTTGTGAAAAACAGATCCAGGAACTTTAGACAGATGGATCTAAAATGTCTCAGCAAATTCCTGGAAACAGAAGATGAAGAAGACTCTTGATTAGTTTTTATTGTTCTTCTTCTATCTTCTTGAGAGCACAGTGAGAGATGAGGATTGAGAGCTGCTGTGAGGTTTTTGCTCTTGCTAAGAATATCACTCTCTGTAATTTTTCTGCTCTATAAGAATTGTATTCCTATTCTCAGTCTCTGTGTCTTTTGAAAAAGTAATCTCTCTCTGTTCTCTTCGACAACCAATATTGCTTAGAAATTTGAATAACTGCAATTAATGCCTTGCTGGAAAACTGGGAAGGAAAACGGCTAGCATTTCTATCATTATTCGTTTCCTTAACTGTCTCGAGAAATATGTCAAATAAATCCTCTGATGAATACCATAATCAATGATGCCAGGAACAGCTATATTCATAGGAAATATAAGCATTGATTACTGTAACACCTCCATTCATCACATGGAATATAACAGAGGGTCCGGCCGAGGCCTCACGACATATTTCACAGAAAAACGGTGGAATTACTTATGAATATCAAAAACCTTTCTATGCGAATCCTAACTCAGAGCATTCTAGCGGAAGATTATTACTGGCAAGAACTCAATCAATGAATGTCCACTATTATATAAAACACCAGGAATGTATACAAGCACACACCGCTCATAGCCTTAAGGCCTTACATGTTTCTCTTCACAAAATATGATTTCCTACATCGACACGCAGGCAGTCCACACATGAAATCCAAAGCTTCGCACAGCCTTCAAGGGCCTACAATTAGCAGCAGCAAGGGCTTCAGCCTGCTCAATCCAAGTCATCCCGCAACACCTGCAAATGTACGTCCATCCCAAGGGTGATAAACAAAGCAACGGTCAGCATTCAGCTGACCAATTATAACGACCCTACCCCTTAACTAGGACAGTGGTTCCTTCCCTACATACAGTGCAATCACAATATATATATATAACACAACAACATCACAAATGCCGGCCTTCGTGCCAGGCACTTCATGCACTCAGGGCACGCTTACGGTGTACCGAAATCCTCGGTCCCACCACCGATTAGAGGTGCTTAACTTGTTGGCGATGGAGCATTAGTCTACTACAGCGCGTAGACTGGAGACCCTCTCACCCATCCCATTTAGAGGTAGTAACCTCACGGCAACACTCGTGAGCACTATAGGTCAACCTACCCTCGTAGTGTGACAAGCCCGTGAAACCGCACCTCTGCGTTGCCACTAATCGACCGCTCACAACGTAGGTACACAGTACCTCTAGATCAACATCCCACCATAGGGTAAAAAGCCCGTGAAACCACACCTCTGCATTGCTACCAATCGATCTCTCATAACACCAACATACAGTGCCGCTTTCCTCCCAATCCATCTCTCTCCACAAGCAGAGCATACAACCGAAGGAGCTATGCAAAGTTTCCTTACCATAATTCACAAGCGTCCTCACCATCTCCGCAAGCTACTCATTATATACACGGAGTCTTCTCCGGTTCGTAATATAAGCATCGTCAATCCAGACTACCCATCCAGATAGGCTCCACACAGCATGCCTATTCCGTACTACGCACTTCCGGATCTAAATGCAGACTCATTTGCTGGAATCACTTACGCTTTCCACCTCTTGGTGGAGGATTCCATGCACATGCATAAAGTAGGATTTCACTTGTCCAATAAGGAGATCGTTACCCTTGACGATCGCTTAGGAGCCATGGAGAAACTAGCCGGATGGAAATCACCGCAACGGCCTTTCCTCCACAACGCTGGCCTCAGATCTCGAGTAGGACTGCTGAAGCTCCATCGGCGGCCGAGATCCTTCTCCTTCTTTCTCCTCCAAGCTCTCCCTTCTCTCTAGCTTAGAAAAAGAGTGATCTCAATTATAATGAGAACTACATCTCATTCCACGGCCTTATCCCTGCAGGAATAGGCATGGACCACAGGATCTAAGTATAAGGAAATGAACGGCCTTGATCTGCTCCCAAATATCTATTTTTTGGATGACACGGCCTGTGAAACGCCTATGTCACAGGCCGTTTTCCCTAAGCGGTTAAGGAACCGACTCTATCCAGACCAGGACACGGGCTTAGACACGCCCGTATCACGACCTGACATGCCCGTGTCACAAGGTACACGCCCGTATTGAGGGGTGTGTCCCTCAATCGACACAGGACCAACTCCCCCAAGAAGGACACGGCTAAGGCACACGCCTGTGTCCTTGGCCGTGTACTAAACACGCCCCTGTGACACGCCCATGTCACAGGCCGTGTGCCATACTCAATGCCACTCGGTTACCAACCCGAGTAGGACACGCCCTGGGACACGCCCGTGTCCCATGCCATGTCGCCTCTATATTGGAGCAATTTGCCAGCAGAACACGTGTGTGTAGGACCGACCCCGTGGCTTTCCCCATCGCGTTCCTGGTCTGGGTGTTGACCCCGGTGGGCCCCCTGTGGCGGAATATCCCCATGGTCCTATGGTTGGGATTAGTCCCATATCGCTCGCTCGTCCGTGTTTATATACCCCGCCACCCTTCATCTCAATACCTGGGTTTTGAGATGTGATATGGGTGGGCGGGTTCTCACATGGTATCAGAGGATGGTTGTCCTGCTGCGGGGGTGTGTTGGAGTAATTTGCCAGCAGGATATGTGTGTGTGGGACCGACCCCGTGACTTTCCCCATCACATTCATGGTCTGGGTTTTGACCCCGGTGGGCCCCCTGTGGCGGAATATCCCTGCAGTCCTGTGGTTCGGATTAGTCCCACATTGCTCGCAGCACTCGCTCCTCCGTGTTTATGTACCCCGCCACCCTTCATCTCAATACCTGGGTTTTGAGATGCGATATGGGTGGGCGGGTTCTCACATGGTATCAGAGGATGGTTGTCCTGCTGCGGGGGTTTGTTGGAATAATTTGCCAGCAGGACACGTGTGTGTGGGACCGACCCTGTGGCTTTCCCCACCGCATTCCTGCTCTGGGTGTTGACCCCGGTGGGCCCCCTGTGGAGGAATATCCTAGCGGTCATGTGGTTGGGATTAGTCCCACATCGCTCGCAGCGCTCGATCCTCCGTGTTTATGTACCCTGCCACCCTTCATCTATACACCTGGGTTTTGAGATGCGATATGGGTGGGCGGGTTCTCACATGGTATCAGAGTATGGTTGTCCTGCTGTGGGGGTGTGTTGGAGTAATTTGCCAGCAGGACACGTGTGTGTGGGACCGACCCCGTGGCTTTCCCCATCGCGTTCCTGGTCTGGGTGTTGACCCCGATGAGCCCCCTGTGGCGGAATATCCCCACGGTCTTGTGGTTGGGATTAGTCCCACATCGCTCGCATCGCTCATTCGTCCATGTTTATGTACCCCGCCACCCTTCATCTCAATACCTGGGTTTTGAGATGCGATATGGGCGGGCGGGTTCTCACATGGTATCAGAGGATGGTTGTCCTGTTATGGGGGTGTGTTGGAGTAATTTGCCAGCAGGACACGTGTGTGTGGGACCGACCCCGTGGCTTTCCCCACCGCGTTCCTGGTCTGGGTGTTGACCCTGGTGGGCCCTCTGTGGCGGAATATCCCCGCGGTCCTGTGGTTGGGATTAGTCCCACATCATTCGCAGTGCTCGCTCCTCCGTGTTTATGTACCCCGCCACCCTTCATCTCAACACCTGGGTTTTGAGATGCGATATGGGTTGGCGGGTTTTGAGATGCAAATTATTCCAACACTCTCGACAATCGTCGACTTCATTTTCGTCGAGCTCTCGCGACACACCCAAGTACCTTGAGATGGACACGCCTGTGTCCCAGGCCGTGTCACCCAGCCTGAACTCCAAATTGGGATTTGGGGTGTTACAACCCTCCCCTCCTTATAGAAATTTCGTCCCAAAATTTAGCGCAACATATACAACAACACAACCATTCCTTTATTGCAAATACACACCAGGTCTTTTACACACAACAGACAACAATAGAAGTAAAGTACACTCTTTTTCTATTTCTGCACAACCGCATCCTTCATAATCCGCTTGACAGCCTCTTGTAAATCCAAATTATACACGCGAGGCTGTTGTACTTCATGATTTAAGCTTTGCGGCTCCTGCACTTCGAGAGTGTACACTCGCAAAAGTAGACCCCACATAGCGCCCTAGCTTGGTAAACTCATGCAGGTAATCATCCACAGTCTTCTCACCCTGCACTAGACGTTGGAATTCATTCTCCATTGCAATTCGTCGCGATACTGGAAAATACTTTGCCCAAAACAATCTGGAGAATTCCTCCATCAAAATCTCTCACAGGCCTCTGCCTGCCAACTGTGCATCTCGACTTCATCCCACCAAAGCCCCGCCTCTCCTTCCAATAGGAAAGTGGCTAACGTAACTTTCTGCCCCTCATCAATCCTGATAGCTGTCAGGATCCTCTTCACTCTTGAGAGCTAATCCTCCACCTGCGTTGGGGAATTCGCCCCGAAAAATGTAGGTGGATGAAAATCCATAAACCGCTTCAGTTGCTCGTCAGCTGCTTTCTCATTAATCCGAGCTTCAACACGCTCTTGCCTCGCACCAACCTGTACTGGCTCCACTACAGGCCTTGCCTGCCCAATAGGTTGTGCTTGAAATATGGCAAATACTGCCTCCGCAACTAAGCATATGGTTTTTGCTGAAGGGGGAGGTGTGGGCACCTCAGCTTGTGCTACACTCTCTTCTGAACGCTGGGACTCAGACTGCCCAGCTCCACTCCTTGTCACCTATACGTGAACAAGACATCATTAACCTCCGAACCAAGACGGCAAACATACCGAATACACACGCTCACATTCCTAGTGGACATTCTTGATTTCAATTATATGATCCCTACCAAAACCTCCCTCTGATACCACTTTGTAACACCTCCATCTGTCACATGGAATATAACAGAGGGTCCGGTCGGGGCCCCATGCCATATTTCACAGACAAACGGTGGAATTACTTATGAATATCAACAACCTTTCTATGCGCATCCTAACTCAGAGCATTCTAGCGGAAGATTATTACTTGCATGAACTCAATCAATGAATGTCCACTACTATATAAAACACTAGGAATGTATACAAGCACACATCGCTCATGGCCTTAAGGCCTTATATGTTTCTCTTTACAAAATATGATTTCCTACATCGGCACGCAGGCCGGCCACACATGAAATCCAAAGCTTCGTACGGCCTTCAAGGGCCTACAAGCAGCAGCAGCAAGGGCTTCAACCCGCTCAATCCAAGTCAGCCCGCAACACCTGCATATGGACGTCCATCCCAAGGGTGATAAACAAAGCAACGGTCAGCATTCAGCTGACCAATTATAACGACCCTATCCCTTACCCGGGGCAGTGATTCCTTCCCTGCATGCAGTGCAATCACAATATAAATATAACACAACAACATCACAAACGCTGGCCTTCGTGTCAGGCGCTCCGTGCACTCAGGGCACGCTTACGGTGTATTGAAATCCTCGGTCCCACCACCGATCAGAGGTGCTTAACTTGTTGGCGATGGAGCATTAGTCTACTACAGCGCGCAGACTGGAGACCCTCTCACCCATCACATTCAGAGGTAGTAACCTCACGGCAACACTCGTGAGCACTATAGGTCGACCTACCCTCGTAGTGTGACAGGCCCATGAAACTGCACCTCTGTGTTGCCACTAATCGACTGCTCACAATGTAGATACACAGTACCTCTAGATCAACTTCCCACCATAGGGTAACAAGCCCGTGAAACCACACCTATGCATTGCTACCAGTCGATCTCTCATAACACCAGCACACAGTGCTGCTTTCCTCCCAATCCATCTCTCCGCACAAGCAGAGCATACAACCAAAGGAGCTATGCAAAGTTTCCTTACCACAATTCACAAGAATCCTCACCATCTCCGCAAGCTACTCATTATATACATGGAGTCTTCTCTGGTTCGCAATATAAGCATCACCAATCCAAACTACCCGTCCATATGGGCTTCACACAACATGTCTATTCCGTACTATGCACTTCCGGATCTAAATGCAGACTCAACCGTTGGAATCGCTTACGCTTTCCACCTCTTTGTGGAGGATTCCATGCAAATGCATAAAGTAGGACTTCACTTGTCCAAGAAGGAGATCGTTACCCTTGACGATCGCTTCGGAGCCATGGAGAAACAAGCTGGATGGAAATCACCGCAACGGCCTTGCCTCCACAACGCTGGATTCGAATCTCGAGTCGGACCGCTGAAGCTTCACCTGCGGCTGGAATCCTTCTACTTCTTTCTCCTCAAAGCTCTCCCTTCTCTCTAGCTTAGAAATAGAGTGATCTTAATTATAATAAGAACTACATCTCATTCCACGGCCTTATCCCTGCAGGAATAGGCTTGGACCATAGGATCTAAGTAGAAGGAAATGAACGGCCTTGATCTGCCCCCAAATATCTATTTTTGGGATGACACGCCCGTGTCACAGGCCGTGTTCCCTAAGCGGTTAAGGAACCGACTCTATCCAGACCAGGACACGGGCTTAGACATGCCTGTGTCACGACCTGACATGCTTGTGTCACAAGGTACACGCCCGTGTTGAGGGGCGTGTCCCTCAATCGACACAGGACCAACTCCCCTGAGAAGGACACGGCTAAGGAACACGCCCGTGTCCTTGGCCATGTACTAAACACGCCCCTGTGACATGCCCGTGTCACAGGCCATGTGCCACACTTAACGCCGCCCAGTTACCAACCCGAGCAGGACACGCCGTGGGACACGCCCGTGTCCCAGACCGTGTCGCCTCTCGACGATCGTCGACTTCATTTTCGTCGAGCTCTCGCGATACACCCGAGTACCCAAAGCTGGACACGCCCTGGGACACGCCCGTGTCCCAGGCCGTGTCACCCAGCCTGAACTCCAAATTGGGATTTGGGGTGTTACAATTATTCAGGGAATTTATGACTTAAAATAGTAATAAAGAGGTGATGTATGCTTGCACGTTTCACACCGAGTAGGACTACGTTCTAACGCCACGCCACTTTTCGATCCAATCCCTACACTCGCATAACTGCTCTACGCGACACCACGCAATTAAATCTATCAAAATTATGCTAGCATACGGGTAGCCAAACCGGTTTGGATCCAACAAGGGCTATAGGGCCAATGTTCGATCGAGCTAAAAGGACCAATATTGGGTCCGACCGAGCGGCGTTGTACCAAAAGAGATGTACCGAAAAACTTCGATTCGGAATGGGTAGATCTCTCCCAACGAAAAGATTGCGAAGGTTCGCCAAACCTCTTGAATGAAAAATAACAATAAAGAGAATAACAAATCAGAATAAAATCAACCACGATGAAATCCGAATATTTCAATAGTTAACGCTACGGATAAAAACCACCACTTGAATATTTATAAAGAAAGAATCTCACAAGAGTGGAAGTATTTCGTTACCCAATCGGAATGGGTGATTCCGATTAATCTCGACTTGGATCGTTCTCCAACGGCTCCGTCGGAGTCGCGCCGGAAGGAGAAGAGAATCTCGCTCGCCAATATAGCTTCACGTCGAGTTGGAGATCCACAAGGTGAGTTGTAGGAGATGGAGTAGGTGGCCGGATTTTGAGAGGAGGGAATATGGGGCGGTTTTCCTTAACAAGGAGAGGAGGGGAAAAGGATAGGGAGGAGGAGATGGGAAGAGGCCGGCGGCCAAGAGGGAGGATGGGGAAGGAGAAGTTCGGCCAAGGAGAGAAAGGAGAGAGATCTCAAGAGGGAGACAATTTGGGTTTCAATTTTATTTCATCAATCAATACCTCCAAATGAAAATATACATGCCTATATATAGGCTTACATCAAACAACAAGAGAAAAAGGCTACATGCAGCCCAAAATTAAAATACAAATAATCATGGTTCAAAACATAACCATGCCACATATTATGAAAATTAAATAAAATGCATAAATAAAATAGAACAAAAATGCATAAATAATTAATAATAATTTTAGTAATAATTATTATTAATTATTTAAATATAGGCTTGCGTCGCGGGCGGATATTTGGGCGACGTGCCACATAGTCTTCACGGCGTCGCACGTCACTACTTGGAGACGGAGAAATATCTTTCGTAAGCGCACCGTCCTCGTCTTCAACTTGTTGAGGGTCGTCGTCTCCATCAATCCTCCCCCGCTTGAAAATACTCATCACCGATGAGTTGGCCTGAAAGTACCGGAGCGGGAAAGCTTCATCCAATAGAACCTCGGGGCGGCAGACAACAGCACTTGGAGAGGAGAGCACAACAACCTGGAGTATCCTGTCAAACATAAATATGTTCCTACGGAACCTTGGAAGAGCATTAGTCAATAAAGGAAAACAAAATTCAGCATCCACAACCAACGTACCTCCAGAGAAGACCGATGAAGAAAACAATCCAAGTACAATCTCACAACCCATACCCAAAGAGAACATAGTGGACCCACACGGACAGGCAGAAAATTCAAGTGGCGGAGAATCATATAGCGTTAAATTTGAAACATCGAAAATAAGGGGAAAACCCCAATCAGTGGATAATTTCAAATGAAATGTGTATTCTCCTAATGTCATTAATAACCAAAGGAGGTTCAGCTTACCAACTCGCCAACTTTCTAAAGTGTCTGAAGGCATCCGTTCAGGGACGAGACACACCAAAACTAAATCGTCACTCTTATAGTGAGAAACTCTTTTATGTAAGCTAGCATGAATATGATACGAAATAATTGGAATGGTTAGCGCTTTACTAGTGTGCTTATATAATAGGGGATCATAACGAGCATAATCTGGAGTGATTTTCGCCGACAAACTAGGGGTAAATAATGAGACGCCACCAGAGCGATTAATTTAAATAAAATGCGCCTAGATAACTTGCTATCGTGTGGTGTGAACCCATGCGCTATGTGACTCACCCCAAATTCAGAGAATAAAGGATTTAAGTCCGGAGGGATGGGAGCCTTAAAATCAAAGATGATTTTTATAGGCGTGAGCATCGCAATTCTACTTTTATAATTAATATAATCACGCTTGGCATGAAGATATGCCAAGGAAAACCGCTCATCATAAATACTAATAGAGCTGAACGCTCCCGGGTGTGGCAATAGGTGCGAGCGATACAACTCATGTGGCCTAACCGTGGTCACTAACGAGTGGAAAAAAGGGTCATCAAATGGCGGGGGTAAATTTGCGCGTTCAGGCTTGGAAAATAAGTGTGTTGAGGGGACATCACATCAAAAGGCACCATAACCAAGGTATCACTAGAAGTCCAATTCAAAACCTCAAAACTCGGATTTGATGCCCAAGAAATATCGTCCGACTGCAAGCCATTAAAATCATAAGAAAATTCAAACAGTGGATTCACCCTTACGGAAAACTCATCTGACATGTCTTCCAATTCATTATGTATATCATGTGATTCAGACTCAGTGATCGGGTCATAGATCGACACCAATACTACGAGATCAGGCGGCACTAAGGGGACCACCTCTGGTGGTACCAGCAGAGTGAACTCAGGGCGTACCATAAGACTACTATAATCAGACGTACCACACTCGTGTCCTAAATAGTCTGCTCATCGAGTCAACGGGTCAGGAGAAAAAGTCGGTAATACAACGATCGGGAGAGAGTTAAGATCACATTCAAATTCAGGCAACGGAATTAGCATCAGGGGATGCTCATCCGGCTCCATTTCAATAACGTCTTCCAGAGTTATAACTCCCTCACTAATACAATCTTCCAACGCATCGGTTAGGACATCAGTAGCAGTAAAAATTTCAGGGACGGGCACTTCGATATGTCTCGGGCTTGAAATATCAAGCTCAAGTCCTAACAGATCGTCACCTGAATCACGATTGGGTAAGCTCTCATCGAAATATAAATCTTCCGACTCATCCAGTTTATCACCCGACTTAGGCTCAACAGAGAATTCCATGTCAATCAAGGTAGACAACGCAGACATATCGTCGGAGGGAAATGGAGATGACTCTTCGGGGAAGAAGTCGTCATCCAGGTCACTAGGGTAACCAGTCTCCTCAATGTCGCTACCATCGTCAGTGATATTAGCCTCGTCCTTAGTGACGGGCATACTTGTAACCACAGCCTCAGACTCAATCATGCTAATAGGAACACTCTCACCCCGTGGGCTCTTGTCATTCCTAGCACTTACGTCTAACGACCTAGGGATAAAGATCCTAAGTTTCTCTTTCCTCTCATAGGTAGGTGTACTCATGCTTGAGATAATCAGATCTTTGCGGGGCAAGTATCTAGCGTGAGGATTATAGTCATTCCTAAAGGTTGGTATGGAACTAGCGTCATAACGATACTCACTCAAAGGTTTGGCGTTAGTAGTACGGAGATTGGCGGGATCAAATTGATCCGAGAGGAGGCTACGCATCGCCCACCACGTGTGTTTATAATTGCCAACACGACGCTCTTCGTTTATCCAAAATGACTGGGCTCGACCTATTAACCGCTCTCGGGCGAAGTGAACCTTTTGGAGGTCATCCCATTCGCGACAGTCAAAATGAAGTTCTATCTCCTTAAGCCAATCCCTAAAATTTTTAGGATACCCTAAACCGTCATAGGTAAGATTAATGTGGCGTTGCCTAGGGGGAGGCTTAACCATGGATTTATCATACCAATAGTCTAAATGGGAAACGTGAACGTCATAGGCCATAATCATAAGAACCGGAGAGAAAACTCGATCTGATACTTGTGTTCATGCAAAGAAAAGTAAACTGACCCAAATAAATTAGGATTGACGGAATTGTTCCCGCTTAACCACTAGGGTAAAACTTATAGAAAATAGATTTTCTTGCTAAAAAAAATATGAAGATTATTAAAAAAAATTTATTTTTGAATTTTGCTGAAAAAATAAAAATATAGGCCGCTATTGTCAGACAAACTATTAAATTTTAAAATAACTTAATAAAAATAATGACTTAATGAAAAATAATATTTTTTTGGATTTCTTATTAAAAATAAGATAGAGAATTTCCAGAATTTTATTTTTTTAGATTTTGAGACTAATATTGAAATCAAATTTTGAAATTTGAAATTTGAAATCTTGAAATCTTGAAATTTAAAATTTGAAATTTGAAATTTGAAATTCGAAATTTGAAATTTCGAAATTTGAAATTTGAAATTCGAAATTTGAAATCTGAAATTTGAAATTTAAAATTTGAATTTTAAAATTTTGAAATTTGAAATTTGAAATTCGAAATTTGAAATCTGAAATTTGAAATTAAAAATTTGAAAATTATATTTTCTTTAGCCTACCTAAAAATAGAAGGATGGTGCCGATTAGGAAATCGACAATAACCTCCCTCTGATACCAAATTAATGCAGGCTTGCACGTTTCACACCGAGTAGGACTACGTTCTAACGCCACGCCACTTTTCGATCCAATCCCTACACTCGCATAACCGCTCTACGCGACACCACGCAATTAAATCTATCAAAATTATGCTAGCATACGGGTAGCCAAACCGGTTTGGATCCAACAAGGGCTATAGGGCCAATGTTCGATCGAGCTAAAAGGACCAATATTGGGTCCGACCGAGCGGCGTTGTACCAAAAGAGATGTACCGAAAAACTTCGATTCGGAATGGGTAGATCTCTCCCAACGAAAAGATTGCGAAAATCTCTCTTCTAAACCGGCCTCCTCCCTTTATCACAATCTGAGCCCCCCACACCTCCTCCCCATATAACTGTTGGACGTTTTCAAGAAAATCTCTCTTCTAAACCATGAGCCTGCATCAATTTGGTATCAGAGGGAGGTTGGGGAAGGAGAAGTTCGGCCAAGGAGAGAAAGGAGAGAGATCTCAAGAGGGAGACAATTTGGGTTTCAATTTTATTTCATCAATCAATACCTCCAAATGAAAATATACATGCCTATATATAGGCTTACATCAAACAACAAGAGAAAAAGGCTACATGCAGCCCAAAATTAAAATACAAATAATCATGGTTCAAAACATAACCATGCCACATATTATGAAAATTAAATAAAATGCATAAATAAAAAAGAACAAAAATGCATAAATAATTAATAATAATTTTAGTAATAATTATTATTAATTATTTAAATATAGGCTTGCGCCGCGGGCGGATATTTGGGCGACGCGCCACATAGTCTTCACGGCGTCGCACGTCACTACTTGGAGACGGAGAAATATCTTTTGTAAGCGCACCGTCCTCGTCTTCAACTTGTTGAGGGTCGTCGTCTCCATCAAGAGGGAACATATAAGGAAAGAACAAAGAACAGACAGCTTAAAGAATTCGTCGACCAGAGAACAGATTTCGTCGACCTACACTCAAAGAATGTCGACCTGAGAAATCCTGTTCGTCGACCTGAGCTCTGCGAAGCACACACTGAATATAAGTAACTTATTCTGCGCTCCAAGAATGTAGACCTGAGAATCTATTCGACACTCAGAGATCGTCGACCACAGAACTTGAACACACAGAAATTAGTCGAGCTGAGAATCTGTCTGGAGAACACTGATTGTCGACCTGAGCTCGAATATCGTCGAGCTCAGCTTAGAGAATTAACTTTATGTTCGTCGATCGGATATCGACGATCGTCGAGCTTAGTTCGAAGAACTTCGAACTGATCAAGCTGTCTTCTGAAAAATTTCTAAATCTGAATCTTCTGAGGTCCTCTATTGGTTGGTCCAAGAAGGTTGAACTAAAAGGAATTAGCCTAATTTCTAGGACTACTTGGCTAGACCCTGGCTATACAAGGTGGGTCAGAATTAGCCTAAATTAGTGAACCTAGCCCAAATCCAACTAGGGATCCAACAGCTTGCCAAAGCAAGGTGCATTAATCTATCTTGGTAAGGGTGCGAGCGGATAATTGTGGTATCCCACTGTCGACATCGGGTCAAACTTAATTGGGTGACCTCAAAGGTTGAGTGCCTAGAGGCATAGGGTTGGCATGCGCCATATGATGGATGCGAATAAAGAGTTATTCACCAACCATACAGGAGTTGCATTGTGATGCAATTGGCAAGCGATGTCTACCTAAATAACTGCATTGTGAGAGAAAAGTCAAAGCTGACTCCTAGTGTTAGTGAAATATGAATCTTGTCCACTAAGAGACTTACTCGCATAAACTCTTCGAATTAATATCGAGGGTTATCAGTTTAATAAAAATAGTTGGAGTTATTTTGATTAAAATCCTTATCGAAAGAATAAAATGTATTTTAAAATGTAGTACTGATTTTACTTTGCATTGATCCTTGTAGAATTTCCATGGAAAGTGGTTCACACTCCACCCTGTCTCTCAGAGCCATCCTTGAAAAGGAAAAGCTAAGTGGGACTAATTATTTGGACTAGTACAGGAGCTTGAGAATTGTTCTCAGGCAAGTATGCAAGCTCTATGTTTTGGAAGATGAATCCCCTGAAGAGACTGCCGGGAATGCGTGTCGTGCTGATAAGGATGCTTATAAGAAGTATCTTGATGGCTTCTTAGACGTCGAATGTCTCATGCTGGCAACCATAAACTCTGAGCTCCAAAAGCAACATGAGAACATGGGTTGCAAGGAAATTGACGAGCATCTCAAGAAAATGTTTCAAGGGCAAGCTCGTCAAGAGAGGTTTGACATCACTAAGGCGTTGTTCCAGTGTAAGATAGGAGCTCGGGACCTAGTAGGGACTCACGTAATCAAGATGATTTAGTATATAGAGAACCTTGAGAGACTAGGCTTCCCTCTAGGCCAAGAGTTGGCCACAGTCCTGATCCTACAATCATTGTCGGACAGTTATGAGCAGTTTGTCTTGAACTATAACATGATGAAATAGACAAGACACTACCCGAGCTCCTAGGCATGTTAAGAACTGGCGAAATCAAAATGAAGAAGGCAAAGCCTGCTAGCCCCATACTGATGGTGCATAAAGGCAAGGGCAAGGCCAAGGTCTTCAAGACGACAAAGGTAGGACCTAAGTCTGCTCTGGAGCCCAAGTCTTCAGCATTGAAGAAGAAGGGCTTGGTGAAAGAAGTGAAATGCTACCACTATGGCAAGGCTGGTCATTAGAGAAGGAGTTATCCTTCGTACATTGAGGGTCTGTATAAGATAAAGGGAGGTATGACTTCCGCTTCAAGTATCTATGTTATAAATATAAACATTTTTGCTCCTTCATCCTGAGTATTGGATACCGGACATGGTTCTCACATTTATATAAATGTGCGGGAACTGGGAAGGAGAAGATTGCTGAGTAAAGGAGAGGTGGACCTACGTGTTGGCAATGGAGCAAGAGTTGTTGATGTTGTCGTAGAAATTTATCATCTTTCTTTGCCCAACCAGCTTGTAATAGAACTTGATAATTGTTATTATGTTCCTTCCATAACTAGAAACATTATATCCATTTCATGCTTAGACATGATTGGTTTTTCTTTTATTATTAAGAACAATTATTGTTCAATATTTAAGAATGATGTTTGTTGTGGTATAGCCCAAATGTTTAAAGATTTATATGTTTTGAACTTAGACCATCAGATCTATAATATAGAAAATAATAAAAGACTAAAAACAAATGACTCGAACCCTACGTACCTTTGGCATTATCATTTCGGCCATATAAATGAGAAATGCATATCCAAGATCCATAGAGATGGACTACTAGACTCATTTGATTATAAATCATTTGAGTGATGTGCGTCTTGTTTGTTAGGCAAGAATACTAAGGTCCATTTCACTGGTTTCAATGAGAGGGTTGATGATCTCTTAGGTATAGTATATAGTGATGTATGTGGACCTATGAGTTCTATGGCTAGAGGTGGGTATTTCTACTTTGTTACATTTACTAATGATTTCAGTAGATATGGATACGTGTATTTTATGAAGTGCAAATCTGAAACCTTTGAAAAGCTCAAAGAGTTTAAGAATGAAGTAGAGAACCAATTGGGTAAGAAGGTTAAAGCACTCTGATCTGATCGAGGTGGTGAATACCTAAGTCATGAGTTTCGTGATCATTTGAAAGAGTGTGGTATTGTATCACAGCTAACTCCACTCAGAACACCACAACATAATGGTGTGTCTGAGCGGAGAAATCGTACTCTGTTAGACATGGTACGGTCGATGATGAGTCATGTAGATCTGTCTGTTTCTTTTTGGGGTTTTGCTCTAGAAACTGTTGCTTTTACACTAAATCGTGCTCCAACAAAAGCAGTTCTAAAGACACCATATGAGATATGTACTGGGAAGCATCCTAGTATTTCGTTCATTAAGATTTGGGGCTGTGAGGCATACGTGCGACGTCAAATGCCTGACAAGCTGGAACCCAAATCAGATAAATGTTATCTTGTGGGGTATCCTAAGGAAACTAAATGGTATTATTTCTACCGATGGCAAAATGTTTTTTGTGAGGACTGGTGACTTTCTTGTGAAAGAGTTCTTAAGTACTAGGGTAGAACTTGAAGAAGTTTAAGAACCACAAACTGTGAATGAACCGGAATTAGGACCTGAGCGAGGACTACAAGTTGTTGTAGCTGGAGAGCCTGCTCAGGAAACACAAGTTCCACATGATCTGGTAGACCAAGGTTTGAGTCTAAGAGATATGGATTTCTCATGTATCAAATAGGTAATGTGTTGCTTATGGATCATAATGATGAGCCTGCAACCTACCAAGAGGCTATGAGTGGACCGGACTCCGAGAAGTTGCTTGAGGCCATGAAATTTGAAATGGACTCTATAACACCCCTATCCGTCACATAGCATATAACAGTAGGTACGGTCCGGGCCCGACGACATATACTACGGACAGACCGAAAGGTTACTCATTGAAACCATTCTTCCAATCATAACGTCCTACACAGAGCATCTAGCGGAAGCAATTTATTAAGTTGAAAATAAGAACCCAGCCACAAGCATGAATGTCCACTATCGAACCCAAACAGGAATGAATTACAAAGTACACAAAGTACCGGCCTTATGGCCTTACAAGAGTTCACTAAATTTAAAACAGTGTCTTTCATACTTCGGCTCGCAGGCCGGTCACACATGAGCTAAACAAGTAAACAAAACAAGGCTTTCAAGGGCCGGCTCAGCAACAAGGGATTTGGCCCGCTATTTACCGCTCGGCTCCGCAGCACCTGCAAGCACAATTCACCGCAATGGTGGCAAACAAAAGTAACGGTCAGCTAAAGCTGACCAAATTATAACGATCTCGCCCCAAAACTCGGGGCGGCGATGCTCCTTCCCTGGACTTATTAGCATATTAAGCATTATAGTTAATAATCACAACACCACAGGTGCAGGCACACATAGGCGCACACCTCGTGCTCTCAGGGCACTTACACGGTGAACCCGGTCAAAACTGCGGTCTCACCACCGCCCCTTGGACGGCAATACTCGTGAGCATTTTAGTCTTTCCGGCCTAAGCCTAAGACCCTCCATCTATGCCAACGGTAAGTTTCATGTACTTTAGGTCTCTTTAACCGAACGGCACGGAGCGGGTAAGGTTCCGCCTAACCCGTTGCTCACACCGCAACGTCAATTTAAGCCATATGTGCGGGTCAAGCTTCCCCGAGTCCTAAAACGATCAAACAGACACATAACCCAGTTATGTTCAAGGCTGGCTCCTAGGCCACCAAGTTGGCAGAAATGCGTTTCTGCCCAGTTTTCCGGGTGCACCTTGGAGTTAATCCCCAAGACTCCCTGTTGCAATCTACCGCGTAGAAAACCCGAAAACAACCAAAGGAACGGACTCTTCTCCGACTAATCATGCATAATGAAACATCACTGATCCAGACCAACTTGTCCAGGTATACTTCACATACCATGCCTATGTCTGTATCTCAATTTCGGACTCTACATGCAAACAAGGGGACTATTCACATCTACCCCAAGGAACGCCGCACACTCGCGGTAGCGGGTTTCCTTATGCAAAATAAGGAGAGCTTCACATGCTCAAGAAGAGAATCGTTACCCTTGGGTTTCTCTTTGGCGCCATGGAAATCTATACGGATGAAAAGCACCGCGATGACCTCGCCTCCGTAGATCTGGACTCGGCTTGCGATTTGGCGCTCCGAATCTCCTCCCGCAACCGGATCTCACTTGCTTATTCCTCCTTACTCTCCCCTCTCTCTATAACTTAGAAAGAGATTGAACCAAAAGAAGTGACGGTTTTCAACCCTATTCCCGGCCTTAACCTAGGATGAATAAGCCTGAGCCCTTGGATCCTAAAATAAGAAAACAAACGACCACGATTCGCCTTGAAAATAACATTTCTGGGTCGAACACGGCTTGCGACACGCCCATGTCCAAGGCCATGTTCCATACTCGTCGTAAATCAGGAAAATCCAGAAAAGGACAGGGCCTGTAACACGGCTTGTGACACGCCCGTGTCACTTATGGACACGCCCGTGTCATGGGCCGTGTACCCCAATCAGCACTGGAACCGTCACGTCCCGAATGGGACACGGGCTTAGACACGCCCGTGTCAACTTTGACTCACCCATGTCAACCAGAACACGCCCGTATTCCTGGTTGTGTCTCTCAGTCGACACAGGAATAGAAACATCCCGAGCACGACATGGCCATGTGACACGCCCGTGTCACATGTCGTGTGCTAGACATGCCCTGGGACACGCCCGTGTCCCAGGCCGTGTAACCTCCACAGCACAATCCAGCAAACTGCCTGAGTAGGACACGGCCTTTGACACGCCCGTGTCTCAGGCCGTGTTCCCTGTCTCGACGCTCGTCGATTGCATTTTCGTCGACCACTAAGTGAGTCGTCGAACACGCGCACGAAACGGCCCTGGGACACGCCCGTGTCCCAGGCCGTGTGACCCTTACCAAGGCCCAAACTCGCCTCAAAACACTTCTCATTGCTCTTTTGAGTTTCGGGGCGTTACAACTCTCTCCCTCTTAAAATAATTTCGTCCACGAAATTACCGAAAGGAAAAGATACACAAAACCAAAAGCGGTACCTGAGTGGAATAACTCTGGGTACTCCTCAAGCATGGTCTGCTCCCGCTCCCATGAGAGCTCCTCCCGACCGCAATTGTACCAATGGACCTTGACCATCCTGATCTCCTTGTTACGAAGTCGCTTGACTTCAGAGTCCTCAATACAAACGGGCTTGACCCTTGTCGCCAACCCTTCGTCCACTTGTACTTGATCAATTGCGATCACTTGCGAAGGCTCTTGCACCGCCTTCCGTAATTCTAATATGTGGAATACGTCATGTAGACCACCCAACTCCACCGATAGCTCTAGACGATAAGCCGATTCACCAATCCGCTCTAGGATCTCAAATGGTCTAAGATACCTCGGGCTCAGCTTCTTCAAGCGTCGTACCTGTGAAACACCTTTGAACGGCTTTATCTTCAAATACACCCAGTCGCCAACAACAAACTCCACGTTCTGATGCTTGGCATTATAGTATTTGGCCTGTCTATCCTAAGTGATCAGCAAACGCTCTCGAATGGTTCGCACCAATGAAGTGGCGCTTTTCACCTCTTGCTTTTTGTACAACCTCGCCTCACCCGTTTCTAACCACGACAACGGCGTGCGACATTTTCTACCATATAGGGCCTCGAAGGGCGCCATTTGAATGCTTGCTTGGTAGCTGTTGTTGTACGCAAACTCCACCAAATACAGATGATCTTCCCACTGCTTCCCGAATCCAGGATGCACATGCGAAGCATGTCTTCCATCGTCATGTTGACCCTCTCGGTCTGACCATCTGTCTACGGATGAAAGGCTGTGCTGAACCTCAACTTAGTTCCCAGAATTTGCTGCACCAACCTCCAGTCATTGGACGTAAACCGCCCATCTCTATCACTCACGATGCTGTGGGGCACACCGTGCAGTCTAACAATGTTATCCACATAAAGCTTTGCCAGTTCCTCCACCGAATCATCCTTCCTATTCAGAATGAAATGTGACACCTTTGTCAACCGATCTACGATCACCCAGATGGCGTCGTTTCCCTTCTGCGACCTTGGCAATCCATGCACAAAGTCCATTGAGATATCGTCGAACTTCCACTCTGGAATAGGCAAAGACTTCAAGAAACACCCTGGCTTCTTGCACTCTGCCTTCACTAAGGCGCAAGTCTGACACTTTGCTACATATAGTGCCACATCCTTCTTGAGTCCTGGCCACCAGAACAACTTCTTCAGATCTCGGTACATCTTCGTGCTCCCTAGATGAATCGAGTACTTGGTATGATGAGCCTCGTACCTCAACTCTACTCGTAAATTGCCCACGTTTTGAACGCACAAATGACTGTCCTTCCTTAGCAGTCCATCAACAACCATAAATTGGGAATTTAACCCATCTGAAGTCGCATCCATGATTAGCTTCATGATGTTATCCAAGTCCATAGCCTGCTGAATCCGATCAGCCAGATCATACTGAACTTCCATCCAGTTCAATAGCGCTTCAGCGCTAGTCTGCTTGTTAACGCAAGAGATATCTAATGACTCCAACTCCCGAATCAACCGCTTGTCATGAGCCGACAACCAGTTGGCTTGCGCAGGAGCCCTGCGACTTAACGCATCCGCAACTGCATTGCCTTTCCCGGGCACATAATGAATTTTGAATGTATAGTCCCCCAGGAAGTCCATCCATCTCTACTGCCACATGATTAGATCTTGAAACCTTCAGTCCCACTCGACGAATCATGGAACAAGCGTCGTGGTCAACCGTCTCTTCAGCTCCTTGAAAGCTTTCTCATATTCTGGCGACGGCACAAACTTTTGATCTTTCCTCGTCAAAGTCGTGAGGGGTAACGCTATCCGTGAGAAGTTATCTACGAAGCGCCTGTAGTAGCCGGCCATCCCCAAAAAACTCCGGACTTCCGCTACCGAACACAACACAGGCCACTCCCATATCACAACTATCTTCGCCAGATCCACATCAATTCCCTCTCCACTAACTATATGACCAAGGAACGCTATTGAGGGCAACCAAAACTCGCATTTGGAGAAATTTGTGTATAGTTTGTTCCTCCTCAGCGTCTCCAAAACCAAAAGCAGATGCTTGAAGTGATCCTCTTCGCACTGCGAGTACACCAATATGTCGTCGATAAAGACGATCACAAAGTGGTCTAAGTACTCCCTGAACGTTCTGTTCATCAGATCCAAGAACACTAATGGTGCATTAGTCAGCCCGAACGGCATGACCGTAAACTCGAAATGTTCATATCTCGTGCTGAACGCTGGCTTTGGGATATCACTTTCCCTTATTCTCAGCTGATAATAACCAGACTTGAGATCCAATTTTGAGTACACCGATAACCCGAATAACTGATCAAACAGATCATCAATCCTTGGGATCGGGTACTTGATCTTTTCCGTTAACTTGTTTAGTTCTCTATAGTCGATACAGAGCCGCAAACTTCCGTCCTTCTTATTAAAGAAAAGGACCGGTGGGCTCCAAGGCGACGAACTTGGATGCACATAGCCCTGCTCCAACAACTCTTCAAGTTGAACATTTAGCTCCGCCATTTCCTTAAGCGCCAACCTATAAGGAGAGCGTGACACAGGTTTGGCACCTAGCACTAGCTCAATCGTGAAGTCGATCTCCCGCTGAGGTGGGGCTCCGGGAAGATTGTCCGGGAACACGTCAGGGTACTCTCACACCACTGGGATGCTACCCAAAGTGGGCTTTGGCTTTACAACCTCCACTAGCGTGAAGAACAGCTCTGCGCCAGCACGAACTGCCTTGACCACCTGAAGAGCAGACATTAAATCCTTGCTCGAACCCTTCAAACCCGCAAACGTTGTCTCCCGATCAGCTCCCAACTTGACTTCCTTACGATTGCAATCTATGTATGTCTTCTGCTCCGAAAGCCAGTCCATACCAAAAATGACGTCGAACTCTACTAGCGGCAGTAATAACACTGGCAAGTCGAACTCCTGACTCCCAATACGAATCTTTACGGCACAGACTCTGTCCGCGCGCATAGAACACCCATTCGGCAACAACACATCCAATTTGTCCTTCGCCATCGAAGAAGGGACTCCGATGCACGATATGAAACCTTCAGACAAGAAGGAGTGCGAAGCTTCCGTATCGAAGAGTGCTCTCATCGGATTATCACAAATCAGAACAAAACCTATTCAAATAGTAATAAGCTAACATGCGCAAGGTAACAGTATTTAAAGCCAAATTGCTATAAATTTAAACCATACATGTCACCACATCTGTTTGCTTGATGGCCTCCTGCTGGCCAAGATTGTAGACTCTTGGTTGAGTCGGAGCATAATGCAATACGGTGGACTCCATCGCCTTGCCCTTCTCCTCATAAGTTGCTCCCGGCTTCAACTCGGACATTGGGCGTCTGTTCCAACAGTCACGGGCAAAATGCCCTGACTTTCCACAATTAAAGCATGCGCCCGGTGCATGACCTGTAGTCACCCCCGAAGCACCAGAAGAAGGGGCGGACTCGAAGCCCTAGCCCTAGCCTTCTTATTCCACCTTTGGAAACCGGACTTTGAAGTTGGCACCTTGAACTCTGACTTCTTAGCACCAGAGTCTCCAACTGCTCATGAAATAGCTTTCTTTGTCGTCTAAGCACCCTCCCGACAATCTCAGGCAAAGTGCCCTTTCTTGCCACAAGTATGACAAGTGTAAGTAGCTTTGCAAGTAGATGCTTTAGCCTTCTTTCTCAGCATTTTGCAGTAGGCAGCCCTTAAAGGATCTGCAGGGTTCAGTACCCTACTCACTGGTATCTGGTGAGTTCTCCCCAACTCTACTTCCAAAGATCTGGCCGACTCCACCAAGGCTCGGAATCCCAATAACTTTGGTCCTAGCAGTAAGATTTGCAACTCGCTACGCAAACCATTATAAAATCTATCGACAATAGACTGCTCACTTTCCAACTCAAAGCCTGAGTAGCGCCTTAACATAAGGAATGCCTGCAAATATTCACTGACTAAGTGCGCTCCCTGCACTAAAAGCATGTTCACCTGCTGCCTCAATGGTCCTTTAAATGCCATTTGCTCCATCACACCACTCGGTGTCGAGGCCACCTCAGGGACAGAGGGTTGCACATTCCTTCCATGTAGTGCGTTGGTCACCGCGAACACCACCTCAACTACCCTTCTCATGGTTTCAATAGAAGGAGGGGTCTCAAGCACGTCGTTGGGTGCAGTACCTTTATCAAAAAGCGTGCGTTCAAACTGCCACGCGTCACTCCCAGACACCTATAGTCGTACAAAACACCATTAAATGACCGAACAAAATTGCAAAAAACAATTATAGGAACACACAGGTTCCTCAAGCATGTGTATTTTCATTCCTAAGTGGACATTCATGGGTTCTTTTCATGTTATAACGATGACGCACACACATGTGCTCACCACCCCTTAAAGTGAATTCGTCCACAAATTCATTTAAGCCTGACCGAAACCGGTAGTCTGATACCAAATTGTTACACCCATATCCGCCACATAGTATATAGCAGTAGGTCCAGCCGAGGCCCGATGCCATGTACCACGGACAGACCAAAAGGTTACTCATTGAAACCATTCTTCCAATCGTAACGTCCTATACAGAGCATCTAGCGGAAGTAATTTATTAAGTTGCAAAATAAGAACCCAGCCATAAGTATGAATGTCCACTATCGAACCCAAACAGGAATGAATTACAAAGTACACAAAGTACCGGCCTTATAGCCTTACAAGAGTTCACTAAATTTAAAACAGTGTCTTCCATACTTCGGCTCGCAGGCTGGTCACACATGAGCTAAACAAGTAAACAAAACAAGGCCTTCAAGGGCCAGCTCAGTAATAAGGGCTTTGGCCGACTATTTTCCGCTTGGCTCCGCAGCACCTGCAAACACAATTCACCGCAACGGTGGCGAACAAAAGTAACGGTCAGCTAAAGCTGGCCAAATTATAACGTTCCCGCCCCCAAACTCAGGGCAGTGATGCTCCTTCCCTACGCTTATTAGCATATTAAGCATTATAGTTAATAATCACAACACCAAAGGTGCAAGCACACACAGCCGCACACCACGTGCTCTCAGGGCACTTACACGGTGAACCCGGTCAAAACTGCGGTCTCACCACCGCCCCTTGGACGGGAATACTCGTGAGCATTTTAGTCTTTCCGGCCTAAGCCTAAGACCCTCCATCTTTGCAAACGGTAAGTGTCATGTACTTTAGGTCTCTTTAACCAAACGACACGGAGCGGGTACGGTTCCGCCTAACCCGTTGCTCACACCGCAACGTCAATTTAAGCCATATGCGCGAGTCAAGCTTACTCGAGTCCCAAACCGATCAAACAGGCACATAACCCAGTTATGTTCAAGGCTGTCTCCCAAGCCACCAAGTTGGCAGAAATGCGTTTTCGCCAAGTTTTTTGAGTGCACCTTGGAGTTAATCCCCAAGACTCCTTATTGCAATCTACCGCGTAGAAAACCCGAAAACAACCAAAGGCACGGAGTCTTCTCCGGCTAATCATGCATAATAAAACATCACCAATCCAGACCAACTTGTCCGGATAGGATTCACACACCATGCCTATGTCCGTATCTCGATTTCGGACTCTACATGCAAACAAGGGGGACTATTCACATCTACCCCAAGGAACGCCGCACACTCACGCACACTTGAGGGAGCGGGTTTCCTTATTCAAAAGAAGGAGAGCTTCACATGCTCAAGAAGAGAATCGTTACCCTTGGGTTTCTCTTTGGTGCCATGGAAATCTATACGGATGAAAGCACCGCGATGACCTCGCCTCCGTAGATCTGGACTCGGCTTGCGATTTGGCGCTTCGAATCTCCTCCGGCAACCGGATCTCTCTTGCTTCTTTATCCTTGCTCTCCCCTCTCTCTAGAACTTAGAATGAGATTGAACCAAAAGAAGTGAGGGTTTTCAACCCTATTCCCGGCCTTAACCTAGAATGAATAAGCCTGAGCCCTTGGATCCTAAAATAAGGAAACGAATGGCCACGATTCGCCCTGAAAAATAATATTTCTGGGCCGAACACGGCTTGTGACACGCCCGTGTCCAAGGTTGTGTTCCACACTCGCCGTAAATCAGGAAAATCCAGAAAAGTATACGGCTTGTAACACGGCTTGTGACACGCCCGTGTCACCCATGGACACGCCCGTATCACCCATGGACACGCCCGTGTCACCCATAGACACGCCCGTGTCACCCATGGACACGCCCGTATCACCCATGGACACGCCCGTGACATGGGTCATGTACCCCAATCGGCGCTGAAACCATCACGTCCCGAACGGGACATGGGCTTAGACTCGCCCGTGTCAACTTTGACACGCCTGTGTCAACCAGAATACACCCGTGTTCTGGGTTGTGTCTCTTAGTCGACACAGGACTAGAAACGTCCTGAGCACGACACGACCATGTGACACACCCGTGATACATGTCGTGTGCTTGGCATGCCCTGGGACACGCCTGTGTCCCAGGCTGTGTAACCTCCACAGCACAATCCAGCATATTGGCCCAGCAGGACACGACCTCTGACACGCCCATGTCTCAGGCCGTGTTCCCTGTCTCAATGCTCGTCGATTGCATTTTCTTCGACCACTCAGTGAGTCGTCGAACACGCGCACGACACGACCCTGGGACACGCCCGTGTCCCAGGCCGTGTGACCCTTACCAAGTCCCAAACTCGCCTCAAAACGCTGCTCGTTTCTCTTTTGAGTTTCGGGGCGTTACATACTCCATGTATGAAAACCAAGTTTTGACCTTGGTGGAATCACCTGAAGGGGTACGACCCATAAGGTGCATGTGGGTCTTCAAGAAGAAGACTGACATGGATGGGAATGTACATACATTCAAAGGGCAACTTGTGGCTAAAGGTTTCAAGCAAATTCATGGTATTGACTATGATGAGACCTTTTCTCCTATTGTCATTGTTAAGTCCATCAGAATTCTTCTTGCTATTGTTGCGCATTATGACTGCGAGATCTTGCAGATGGATGTCAAAATGGCTTTCCTAAATGGAAACCTCCTTGAGGAAGTGTATATGACACAACCCGAGGGTTTTGTATCTCCAAGTGAAGCCACTAAAATATGCAAGCTACAGAGATCCATTTATGAATTAAAACAGGCTTCTCGAAGTTGGAATGTTCGATTCGCTGAAAAGATCAAAGATTTTGATTTTATCAAGAACGAGGATGAACCCTTTGTTTATAAGAGAATTAGTGGGAGCATTGTTGTCTTTCTGATATTATATATAGATGACATACTACTAATCGGGAATGACAAATCGACCCTACAAGTTGTTAAGAACAATCTAGGGAGTTGCTTTCTATGAAGGACTTGGGTGAAGCAACTTATATACTTGATATTAAGATCTATAGAGATAGATCGAAGAAGATGTTGGGTTTGACCAAAAGTACATACCTTGATAAGGTGTTGAAACGGTTCAACATACTTGAGTCCAAGAAAGGATTCTTACCCATGTCTCATGGTGTGAGTCTCTCTAAGGACTAGTGTCCTAAGTCTTGTGAATATAAGGATCGCATGAAGTTGATTCCATATGCTTCAACAATTGGGTCAATCATGTATTCAATGATATGTACTCGACCTAATGTCTCTTATGCCTTGAACATGACTAGCAGGTATTAGTCTAATCCCGGTGAAAGTCACTGGATTGCCTTTAAGAATATCCTGAAGTACTTGTGAAGGACTAAAGATACATTCTTGATATTTGGTGGAGAGGAAGAGCTTGTTGTAAGAGGTTACACGGATGCTAGCTTCCAAATTTATAGGGACGACTCAAAGTCTCAGTCAGAGTTCATATTTTGCCTAAATGGAGGTGTTGTTTGCTGGAAGAGTTCCAAGCAGGAGACAGTTGTTGACTATATAACTGAGGCCGGGTATATTACTGCAGCAAATGCAGCGAAGGAGGATGTATGGATTAGGAAATTCATCGGCGAGTGTTGGGTCCATTGCCCACAATGTCCTATATTTTAAGAAGTCAATCATATCAATATCATACACAAAGTTGTATTTGATGTATGCTTAAATTCAAGCATGCAGGTTGTCCTTATAATATTAATTGGACAGATAGCCTAGGATTGGACAGATAACCTAAGTGGCTAGGACAAGTGATGTCTAGGCAAGCAAGTGGATAGACAGAAAATTGTCTAAGTCCACAAGTATTGAGTGAAGTCTATTCACTCAACGCCAGGTGGCTAATAGCGCTCAGTTCAGCTTGTACAGTCAATGCCAAACAATTGGCAAGCTGATGATGTGGCTAAGTCCATAAGCGTTTAGTGAAGTCTACTCACTCAACACCATACAACAAAAAGCTGTGAGACAGGCTAAGGCAGTAAAAGCCTAAGAAGAAACAGACAGAAATGTTATTATGTCCACAGACGTTGAGTGAAGTCTATTTACTCGACGTCATAACTTCATATTCGTTGAGTATAGCTCAGACAGTCAAAGACACAGAAAATTTGTGTAGATTTTTTGACTAAGTCCACAGGCATTGAGTGAAGCTTACTCACTCAATATCATGTGATAAAAAGCGTTGACTGAACTTAAGTCAGTCAGAGATTGTGATTTCACACAAAAATTTGGCTAAGTCCAAATCCGTTGAGTGAAGGCTGCTCAATTAATGCCTTATAACAGAAGAAAATATGTTAAGTAGTTTGGCGTTGAGTGAAGCTTACTCACTCAACGCCAAGTGACAAAAAAACTGTCTAAGTGTTTTGGCTTTGAGTGAAGCTTACTCACTCAACACCTAGTGACAGAAAATCTGTCTGTCTAAGTGTTTTGACGTTGATTGAAGCATACTCACTCAACGTCAAGTGATATAAAAGCTATCTAAGTGTTTTGGCGCTGAGTGAAGCTTACTCACTCAACGCCTAGTGACAAAAAATCTGTCTAAGTGTTTTGGCGCTGAGTGAAGCTTACTCACTCAACACCTAGTGACAAAAAATCTGTGTAAGTGTTTTGGCATTAAGTGAAGCTTACTCACTCAACGCCAAGTGATAGAAAAACTATCGAAGTGTTTTGGCGTTGAATGAAGCTTACTCACTCAACGTCAAGTGACAGAAAAACTGTCTAAGTGTTTTGGCGTTGAGTGAAGTTTACTGTAACGACCCCATCCGTTAAATGACGTATAGTAGAAGGTCCGGCCGGGGCCCCACACTATATGCCACAAATAGACGGTGAGGTCACAGGATAATACCAAACCAAACGAGTCCTAACTCAGAGCATTCTAGCGGAAGCTTATTAAGTGCAAGAACTCATAACAATGAATGTCCACTACTATATAAATATCACATTTATATGTATAACCAGGAATGTTTACAAGACCACACCGCACACGGCTTTAAGGCCTTACACGTTACTCTTTACAATACATATAATTTCATACATCAACACGCAGGCCGTCCACACATGAAATCCAACACTTCGCACGGCCTTCAAGGGCCTACCAACACCATGGGCTTTTGCCCGCTCAATCCAATCAGCCCGCAACACCTGCATATGGACGTCCACCCCATGGGTGATAAACAAAGCAACGGTCAGCATTCAGCTGACCAATTATAACGACCCCACCCCTTACCCGGGGCAGTGGTTCCTTCCCTGCATGTATAGCAATTTCAACATATATATAACATACACACAACATCACAAACGCCGGCCTCAATGCCAGGCGCTCCGTGCACTCAGGGCACCTTTATGGTTTGTACTTGGTAGGCGGGCATAAGCCTCCAAACCCCTGTTGAAGACCTCACGCACCCATCTCACTCAGAGGTACGCACCACCCCAAAACCCGTGAGCACTACCAGTCGACCTACCCACGTAGTGTAACAAGCCTAGGGAATTCGCCCTGCTGCTTTGCTACCAATCGACCGCTCATCCGATCTTAACATCGCCACTTGGTGGAATGGGCATAAGCCTCCAAACCCCTGTTGAAGACCTCCCGCGCCCACCCACTCAGAGGTGTCCGCACTCCATCATCCAGCTCTTAGCAAGCATGCAACCAAAGGAGCTATGCAAAGCATCCTGACCACCAAGCACATCGTCCTCACCATCTCCGCAGGCTAAACGATGAATACACGGAGTCTTCTCCGGTTCGCAATATAAACATCACCAATCCCGACATACGTCTGGATGGGCTTCACACAGCATGCCTATGCCGTACTACATATTTCCGGCTCTAGATGCAGACTCAACTGCTGGAATCACTTACGCGTTTCCATCTCTTGATGGAGGATCCCATGCACATGCAAAACAAAGGGCTTCACCTGCCCAAGGAAGAAAGATCGTTACCCTTGACGATCGCTTCGGCGCCATAGAAGAACTAGCCGGATGGAAATCACCGCAGCGGCCTTGCCTCCGCAACGCTGCACTCGGCTCTCTATTCGGCTCGACGAAGCTCCACCGGCGGCCGGAAAGCTCCTCCTCCTCCTCCTCCTCCAAGCTCTCCTCTCTTTCTTCTCTTTAGAGAGAGAAAGGCTAAGTGGAAATGAGATTTCATCTCAATCCACGGCCTTAAAGAGGCTGGAAATGCTTTGGACCACAAGATCCAAATAGAAGGAAACGAACGGCCGAGATCTGCCCAAAAAACCTAATTTTTGGCTGACACGGCCTGCGACACGCCTGTGTCACAGGCCGTGTACCCTTAAGCGGCACACGCGGTTTCGAACCGACTGAACAACACGGGCATCGACACGCCCGTGTCGACCCTGACACGCCCGTGTCATTCTTGAGATACGCCCGTGTCTCCTGCTACACGGCACTCACCGACTTCCAAAACCAGTACACGGGTCGGAACACGGCAGCCGACACGCCCGTGTCCAGCTTGACACGCCCGTGTTCATGGCCGTGTTCACGGCCGTGTACGGCTCTGACTCGAATAGGCTAATTTCGAAATTTAATTCGAACACGCCCTGGGACACGCCCGTGTCGAAGGCCGTGTCCCAGGCTCGACGATCGTCGACTCTAAATCGCCGACTAAGCTGAACACGCCCTGGGACACGCCGTGTCCCAGGCCGTGTACCCCCGACACGCCCTGGGACACGCCCGTGTCCCAGGCCGTGTCTAACAGCCTGCTACTCAAAACTGTGTACAAACATATTTTGAGATTCTGGGGTGTTACATTTACTCACTCAACGCTTAGTGACAAAAAATCTGTCTAAGTGTTTTGACGTTGAGTGAAGCTTACTCACTCAATGTCTAGTGACATGAAATCTATCTAAGTATTTTGGCGTTGAGTGAAGCTTACTCACTCAATGCATATACTAAAGATGTATGATTTTGGCTAAGTCCACAGATGGTGACGTCGACAAACTCAACAAGTCAACTGAGTTCAAATTATGTGCAGGAAAGCTACAGAACACGACAAACATTGCCGGAGGTCTACTGTACGTCTTCTTACGTAAAGCAAGGTGCATCTGTCTGCTGCAGGTGGTCCCCACAGCTTCTTGGAGTGGTTAATCAGCGGAAGATAAAAGGGACAGCTTTTGGATGTTGAACTCAACTTTTAGTGTTTTATTCAAAAAGAAAAAGAGCGGTTGGACTTCATCTTCCTCAACATTGCTACCGAGAGAAAGCTTGAAGTCGACCAATAGAGCTAAAAGTTCAGTTAGCTGTATCATTTTCTTCTCCTACATCAAGTTCAGAAATACTTCTGATAAAGAAAGAGAGGAGAGCCTTCAGCCTTCTGCAGGTTTAGTTAGTTATTTGAAGATCTCAAGACCTAGCAAATCTTCAGTCTTCTATATCAAGTTCAGAAACAATATTCTGAGTTACCTCCAGCAGTGGCAACCTTTTATTGACTAACATCTTTCTGCTACTGTGAAGACAGATAGAGCTGAGATAACTCAGCTCTAGTTATAGTCATAAAGAAATTTTTTCTGTGTTAATTTAATTAAAACCACTATATTTCTGTAGGATCCTTTTGGATCTGAGCTGTAGGGCTCTTGACCCCGAGGTAGAGCAAATTTATTTGAGCTGTAGGAGAGTTATACTCTCTGAGTGTAGGATCCAGCTTAGATCTAAGGTATGTGATCATTTGATCATTAAGCTATAGGGATTTTGAGCCTGAGGTAGGAGAGTCATTCTCTATAAGTTATAGGGCACTTGTGACTGAGCTGTAGGATCCTTTGGATCTGAGGTAGGGCCTTTGTGCATGAGCTATAGGAGAGTAATTCTCTTTGAGGTAGGAGCAAGTTTGCTCTGAGTTAGGGATGTCCTCCCAGCCTGAATGGTAGGGCCTTTGGCCTGAGGTAGGTGATCAGTTGATCACTGAGTTGTAGGGCTAAGTGCCTGATCTGTAAGTCTTGTAGGAGACTGAGAGATCCTGAGGCATCTGAGGTGTAAGCTCTTTGAGCTAAGTTTTGGAGAAGTGTCTTGTCTAATTAGAAGTTAGAAAGGTGGGAGGAGAGTGGACGTACCTATAATCTGGGGAACCACTATATATTCTGTGTGTGCTTTTCTGTGTTGTTTCTTTATTGCAGGTTCTTGAAAGCTGATAACTGCTAACACATTAAGCACTTAAAGAAGAAATTTAAAGAAAGCCATATGATACCAAAAAACCTATTCACCATCCTCTAGGTTACAAGCTACCTTGAAAACAAAGACTTTCAGCGAGTTAGACGTAGTTCTTAGCATTGTTCGTCCCGTAGATATCTACTATGGCAACAACCGTGCAATTGCACTTGCTTCAAAACCTAGATCTCATCAGCGCTCCAAGCACATACTTCAGCAGTTACATCTTATTCGAGAGATTGTCGATCGAGGAGATGTGAGTATTAACAGAGTGCCGACTGAAGAAAATATTGTGGATCCACTAACAAAGCCTCTAGCACAGAGAAAGCATGATGGCCATGTTAGATCTATGGGTATACGATACCTTAATGATCAACTCTAGTGGGAGTCTTTGTTGGATTGTATGTTTGTTGGCTGTAATGATTCATTTGATGAATATAGTACTTTATACATTTCATTTATATATTTTGGCTAGTTCTTTAATTTGTAAATTTATTTCTGTTGTAATAGAGTAATGTAACATAATAAATGCCCTTAGAATGTTTGTTTACATAGGAGTCAAGTAGTGACTTGAGTGTGAGAGCCTATGTTATTAGAAGCTTCATTCTTAAATGGTCCCCTGTCGAGTGTCATATTAGAAGCTAAGGGCGATGATGACATATTGAGACTAGCATATGCGTTGACTGATGACCGGTTCTCATAGGTCATGATATTATAATATCAAGTCATCATATGGGTATTTGTTAGTGAACAAGTTGTACTGGACAGACCCACCATGAGAATACTTTCTGGATTGTTATATGAACGTGTCACAAGTATGGCTTACGCGGCAATAGTGTTTGTGATCCTTTGACCTGAAGTCACAACATTCATCGAGTGAGGAAGAGCGTGCTTTGATGCTATCAAAAGTCCAGCCTTGAGAAAGTTGGATGATAAAGGTGGTTATTGGGTATGTTACGAATCATTTGAGTGTTTGCGTGCGAGCAGAGATGAGATTTGCCCTCCTATATGACAGGAGTTGCATCCAAGGGCCCCATGATGGAATGAGACTAAGAAATGCATGGCCATGCTTGGTTGAGTCAATATATGATATTGAGTTCACCAATTTCTGGAAGTCCATTCTAGATCAGGAAACTAGATTAAACAATTATGAGGGTGGCATGGTCTACACCTCTAGTTCTATCCGGATGTAAGGGACGAAGGGACATGACAACACTGATATATTGGTCACGATGGCTTTAGAGTTCAAAATCTTATTACTCGGGGAGCAATGATGCATTGCTAGATGCCGCTCATTGTTTGTGAAGCTTTTGTTTGATACTTTCAAGATCAAGTGGGATACTTTTGGTGTTACCATTATGATCTGGAAGTGATCAAGCATGTAGTCTCACCGCCAACGTTGTATGAGCCTACCAGGGTCCCACATAAGAACGTTTGGAGAATTTGGGAGATTGACTTAGTATGATTTGCTCATATGATGAGTGGAAAAGACTTAACAATAACCAGGCTTTGGAAAGCGTCGAGTGCGTTGAGACCACTTAATGCTTTTATCGAGTCAAGTGTTGACTCGTCAAATGATGGAGTTGAGTGTGTTGAGTTTACTCAATGATTCGTCGAGTCAAAGAGTTGATTCGTCGACTATGACACTTAAGCGTTGAGTGTGTTGAGTTCACTCAACAATTCGTTGAGTCAAGATGTTGAATCGACGAGTCTGAGTCTCAAGCGTTGAGTGCGTTGAGTTCACTCAATGCCTTTGTTGAGTTAAAGGTTGACTCGACGAATCTGGCACTTAGGCGTTCAGTCCACTAAACGCCTTATTCGAGTCAAGTGTTGATTCGACGGGTTTGGCACTGAGAGCGTTGAGGCGTTGAGTTCACTCAACGCCATTCGTCGAATATTATATGGATACTCGACGATTCGTCGAGTATAGTTGTATACTCGACGATTCGTCGTATATTTCATTGATACTCGACGATTCGTCGAGATAAGTGTTGTCTGGTCAAAAACACTGGATTCTAAGTCCTGGGTCTGCGAATAGCGATGAGAGCTGTTCTATTTATTCTTTGGGTATAAATAAAATGTTTTAGGGTTTCTTAACATAGACTTAACTGTTCATTTTGTCTAAGCACACAAGCCGCACTGTGCAAAAGACCCGAGGCCTAAAAGCCGACGGAATTCGTTCCGCCCGCCACCGATCCCGTCGCCACCGCTTAGCTTGATTCCGGCGAGTGTCGCCGCCGCCTCTTCTGCAACGGACCTAGCAGTCTGTGAAGACGCAAAGCTTTCTCTCCCGACCTAGATCTTGTGCGACAAGATTCTACAGGTTCTCCCGTTCGTGTGGACTTCCTATAGAGGTGCGGAAAATATTCTGCACTAGGGACTATAACAAAAAGTGATTGGCTGATCTCATGAAGCATCTAGGTTGAGTATAGACTCAATCCCGCGGAGGTAAAATTTTATTTACAACAATTTCTTTTTAATGCATGTCCATTGCTAGATCCGAACTTCTTTTGGGTTTTCTTATTCTTTATTTTCGCTGTGTGCACAACTGTTATGCCATCTAGCAAAACCCAAAAAGGGCCGCCCCTTTTTTGGGGGCGGCCAACGGCGGACGGGCGGCCAAATGGCCGTTCGTTAGGAAGAAAGGAGCACCGCCCTTGTTAGGGGCGGTGGCGCCTTCCTGGCGCAGAAAAAAAGAGGCGAGGGCGGCCGGTGGGGCCGCCCTTCCCTGAAGGGAATCCGACCGCCCTTAACTAGGGGCGACTGGCGATGGATGGGCGGCCGGCGGCAGATGGGAGGCCAAATGAAAGAAAAGGACACCGCCCCTGTTAGGGGGGGGGGGGGGGCGCTTCCCTGGCGCAGGAAAAAAGAGGGGAGGGCGGCCGGTGGGGCCGCCCTCTCCGGAAGGGAATCCGGCCGCCCTAACTGGGCGGCCGGGGAGGCGAGAAGACCAGGCGGCCTGGAAGCCGCCCGACCAGAGCAGCACGACAGCGTGCAAAAGCACGCTGCCAGCCACCTTAGGCACACTCAGAGGTGGGCGCGCCCAGGTGCACGCTTCCCCCCGCGCGCGTGCGCGGGAGCGGACCGCACGCCGTGTTGCGCGCGGCCAGGCGCGACGCGGCTGACGACTTGGGCTGCGCTCGTCGGGCCGCGGCTCGACCGGACCGAGTACAGGGAACCTCATCAAAGGCAATTCTAGAAAAATATGGGATAACCAAGTAACATGAGAGCCAAACATGGGCGATCACTAGGGATGACAAGGCTAAGAGCCAAACTAATTTCCAAATTTCCCATGTCGCCGGTTGCGCACTTGTGCACCGTCCGATACATTGGAGGAAGGATAAAATATAAATGAGGTTTGCATGGGGGGTGTTATCGTTAATACATAAGGTTCGGCGGGCAAAGTTTAACGGTGAGCCAGCACGCAAAGAGTCGACTGATAACTCCCTTTCCGCTGATACGGTATGATGGAATTAAAGGCTGTCATCAACTGCATTGAAGGGGAAACAGGGATCGAAAAAAGAGAGGAGAGGGGGAGAAGGCCAGAGGGAAGAGGAGAAGTGGAAAAGGATGATCGCCTGAGCTTCTCCGCTCGGGCGAAATCAACATAATAGTTTGTGAATTGTAGTTGCACGAAGGATTCGATCTACTTGATTTTTTTTTTATTTTCTCTTGTATATTTCGGAGATTTTCAGGCAGAGACATAGAAAACAAGGGACAATGATGATGTTTTTTTTTTCTTGGTAGGTTGTATAAATGGATTTTATGTGATCAATGCGACGGATCGAGGCATGGACTGCACGGCATCTTCTGCCAGGTATCAATTGCTATTGTTTCCTTTTCTCCTTTTGTCACTCTCCAGTTGGTTTTATTTGGCAGATTATGGCTTTTTTTCCCAAATTGCTCTTTAATAGTATGTTTTCATTTCGATATCTTGTTTTAGTCCTATCTCCAGTTGGAAACGTTGATCTGCGATACTTTTTTTTAGTTGTATTTTTTGTTTGATCTGGGAATATTATCTGATCAAAGACGGAAGTTTTGTATTTTTTAACTCCGCCACTTCTCCAAATGTTCGATTTCTAGTTATTTCCTGTCTTAAAAATCTATACTGTTTCTGCTATTAAGATTTTTTTGGCTTACTAAAATTGTTACATTCTTCTTCACGAGTATATTTGACAAATTCTTGAGTTATCGTTTGATTCTAAGTTTGTGTTCTCTAGAAATTTGAGTGAAAAGATCGAAAAAAAAAGATTCGAGAGGTCAAATCAATATTTACCAATTTGTAATCTTTACTTTTCTATAGTCACAGAGCGAAGTTCAAAATCTGTAATTAAAAAAAAGGCTATTTTTGTGACTCTATTGGCCTTTCATTGCCTTTCCATTCTGATTTTCTTTCCAACGGATAATTTCTTACCTCTCGGTTTTAATTTGCTGTCGCTGCAGTTTGATTACTCTTGTGCTTGACTTCATGTTGATTCATGTAAAGCAAACTATGTGCTCAATGACTTGGCTTATGTCCTTTAATATCAGTATCATTGCAATTGTATGAGCACGTTCTTTTGCTTGTTGTGGGCTGAAGAAAACTAAGATCCAAATCAGATTCTTTACTGAGGCTAGTAATTCTTTCCATGGGCATTGGATTTACACTGAAGAATTTCTCTGCAGGAAAATGTTTGGAGGAAGCAGCACCAAACCAATATTTCCAGCTGCCCGGGATGAGAACCAGGTTCACCATGACGCAAATACCTCCACCACACAATTGCAGTTATTTGAAAATTGTGAGCAGTGATTTCTCAGTAGTTAGATTATTACTTAATCAATCAGCAATACATTTCAAGCTATTTTTTTTATTTAGTCTCACAACAAAGGCATTCTGCTACTCCTGAAGTTTGATATGTACTTCCACATTTTCCCAGAAGTGGATAGTGTAGTAGTGCATTATAGCATATGATCAAAAGAAATTATACATTTGGTGATTTTTTTTAGATTTACCATGTTTCACAATCAGTATATATGTTTGCAATGGTACATAGATAAATAAAATGTTTCTGCGCTTGCACCCTTCTCTGCAGTATACTTAGATTAAAGTGTTCTTATGCTCACACCCTTCTCTTGTCATAGTCAGTGAAATATTTGGCTTCAGTTATGAATCCCATACTCTTGTTTTTTCCCCTTCACTCCTATGCTTTGGTTTCAACACAGGGTGACCAAAAGAAACAACTCTCTTCTTCAACTTACGATCCTCTAAATGAAGCCCGTTAGTCCTAATAGAGTTCAAGGCATTGTGGATGGGATCATGACAGCCTTACAAATAAGCTCAAAATAAAAATAGAAGAATACAAAAAATAAACAATATTTTTGGATTGTTGATTTACACAAAATGAATTACCTCAGATTGTCGTTTGGACCCTTGTGTGATGCGATTCCCAAAAACTTTTCTTGAATACCAGGCTACACGTTTGGATACAAGATAAGGCCAGCAAAGCTACAAAGCAAAATTGCAAAAAAACATCGTTAATCCTTTCTCTGGATGTCATTTTAAATAATAACCTTCTAAAAAATACAATAGTGTAATCATGGTCATAGTATAATCCGAGCATAACAAAATACATGATTAGTTTATTGTACTTTCGGTACTTGATTTAAAAATACAATTGGTTGTTTATTGCAAGCTAAATAGTTTCTCTTCCAAGTGAAACTTCTCCAACATCCTGGGATTAACTGTAGCAACTAAAATGACTTCCTAGGACTTGCGATTCCTATGATTTCTTCTTTGTCTGTTGGTGACTTCTGTTGGAAAAATCCCTTTTGATTTAACTTAACAAATTATATTATAAGTGATTTTACAACCTAGGATTATTACCCATGTCGTATAGAGAGTTTGATATGGTCATAGATGTCCTAGGAAGTCAGTTGAGCCAAGAGCATGAAGAACACACTGAAATAAGGAAGAAAATAAAGAGAAATCAACATGCGTCGACTTGAAGTCGATTGGAAGTCGACGTCACTTCGACTAAAAGTCAGAGCAACCACAAATGTTAAGTTGACGCTACTTCAAGGCAGAATACGACACATGCGTCGATATGAAATCGACGCAATGTCGATTGTAAAGTTGACTCGACAGGATTATATTTTGAAGGAAGATATCGACGTAACTTCTATTGGAAGTTGACGTAGCGCCTAGTAAAGCTTAAAATGGAAATAACAGAGGATATGTTTAGACTTATTTTCAGGAAGACTTTATGGAATTATTTCAAATCTTTAGAGCTATTGGAAGAAGATTATAAGAAAGGAATTCTTCATCAGATTCAAAAGAATTTGTATGGAAGGATTTTTGAGGAAAATTTCGTGATTTATTGTAGCTGAATTGGAAGAAGGTAATACCATTCCTTCTGAAGAAATTTTCCCAAAATAGGAGCAATTCGAATTTGATCTGGACTAATATACTCTGATGATAGAGGAGAATATACAACAGGAATAACACAGTGACACACAATTCAGAGAAATAGATATCAACTCTTCTTCGTCTTCTTCCTTCTTCTCATTTTGACTGCTGCAACAAAAATTGTGTGAAGAAAATAAGAGAACTACTTGGATCAAAGTCATATAATCTCTGCAATTTCTTCAAGCAGGGATTCATTTTCAATAGAGGATCCAATACACTTAGTGCCATATAGTCATCAAATTCTTGTTGAAAGATGACTCATCTTGAAGACTTTTCTTCAAATTCTTCTTCTCCTTATTTACTCTTCTATTCTTGTACTGATTGAGGAAAGAGTTTTAAGAATCCTTCTTCAAAAGATTCAGTCACTGGTTCTAAGAGTCTTCTTATCAAAAGATTCAGTTAGTGGTTCAAGATCTCTTTATCAAAAGATCTAGTGTTGATTCAAGATCTCTTTATTAACAGATCTAGTTGTTGGTTGTAAGAGTCTCTTTATCAAAGAACTCAGACACTGAGATAGTGTATTCCTATTATGGTGGTAGAAGAGTGAATTTATCCAGAATTTGGGGAAGCACATAGTTTTAGTGTCTTATGTATTGTACTTTTTTCTGTGATTGCTTGTTATATTGTGTTTATATTTACTGCAATAATTTTCTGGCTAACATCCTGTGAATGAAGATTCTGTCCTAATTAAAAAATCAGTAACCTACAACAACAACAACACTCAAGACTTTATCCCACTATAGTGGGGTCGGCTATATGGATCCTTTGTCGCCATTGCGCCCTATCTTTCCTTATAGTTTCATTTTAAGTCTTTATTGGTCTACCCCTCTCTCGTTTAACATGCCTAGTGACTAGACTCTCACAACACCTAACAGGTGCCTCTAATGGCCTCCTTTGTGCGTGTCCAAACCATCTTAGTCGAGTTTCTCGCATCTTCTCTGCAATCGGTGCTACTCTTGTCTTATCCCTGATACATTCGTTCATAATTTTATCCAGTCTTGTGTGTCCACACATCCACCTAAGCATTCTCATCTCCACAACTCCCATTTTTTGCTCATGTACACAATTCACTGCCCAACACTCAGAACCATAGAGTTTCGCCGGTCTTATTGCAGTACGATAAAACTTTCCCTTAAGTTTTAATGGTACTTTACGATCACATAAGATCCCTGACGCGCCTCTCCACTTCAACCAACTCGCTTAGATTTTATGTGTCACATCTTTATCAATACCTCCGTCTTTTTGAACTATCGTTCCAAGATATTTAAAACTCTCACTACAGGAAATATCTTGATCACTCAACTTAATAATGAAGTCATTCGTCCTTCTTGTACTACTAAATTTAAGCTCCATATACTCCGTCTTTGCCCTGCTCAATCTAAAACGCTTCTTTTCTAAAGTGTCTCACCAATGAAGTTTTGCGTTTACACCCTCACACGTCTCCTCAATCAAAATGATATCATCCACAAATAATAAACACTAAGATATTGCTTGTTGGATATGTCCGGTGAGCACATTTAAGATTAGGGTAAAGAAATAGGGGCTTAAAGCTGAACCTTGATGTAAGCCAACAATGATGGGGAATTCCTGTGTTAATCCTCCAGATGTCCTCACCCTTATCACTGAATTTGTATGCGTATCTTTGATTATGTCAATATATGATACATTTACACCTTTCTTTTCTAAGACTCTCTATAAGATCTCTCATGTAACTCTATCATAAGACTTCTCAAGATCAATAAACATCATATACAAAGCTTATTTTCTTTCTCGGTAGTTGCCAATGAGTCTCCTCAAGAGATGTATAACTTCTATAGTCGATCGCCCCGGTATGAATTCAAATTGATTCTTCGAGACGTTAGTCTCCCAACTTACTTTTTTTTATTACTCGTTCCCATAGTTTCATGGTATGACTTATCTATTTAATTCCTTTATAATTAACATAATTTTGTATCTCATTTGTTCTTATACAAAGGTACCAATATACTTTCTCTACATTGGTTTGACATTTTCTTTGACTTCAGTATCTTATTGAAAAACATGTAAGCTATAAAATTCCTTCATTCTCTCAACATTTTTATTCTTCGATGGGTATATTGTTTGACCTAACCGCCTTTTCATTTTTCATCTTTTATAGAGCATCATTTACCTCTGATATTTGAATTTTACGATAAAACATTATGTTCCTATACTTCTCTGATTTATTTTTTCAAGTTTGATTTATTGTCTTTTGTTTCATTATATAATAGATAAAAGTATCTTTTTCATCGTTTTTTAATATCCACATTATCCGTCAAAATTTTATCTGTTTCATCATTTATGCATTTATTTGACTTAATCTCTTGTCTTTCTTTCTCTAGCTCGAGCAATTTTATATATGTCACGCTCTCCATCTTTAGTATCTAGTCGCTTATAAAATTATTCATAAGCTTGACTTATATGTGCAATATTCTTCCTATTCCACCACCACATCATATAGGTGACAGAAGATCAAAGAAGCAAAAACTTGATGTTGCAGCAAAGTTTATCAAAGGTAAACGTGTGGTAAATTTGGCAAGTGAAATGAAAGAAATTAAGAAAAATATTGGGGAGCTAGTGAAAGGAAAGATGAATCTAAATGAGATATATCACTATCCTCAGAGAGATTGAGAAAAATTAATTTTTGTTCAGGAATTTCTTAAAGACCAATTTGATTATTGGAGATACAAAGGTTTAAGAAAATATTCAGAATTGATAAATGACAAGCTGCTTGACAAATTATATAATTTTTTACTTGAGTTATTTATTTCTGAATCTGCAAACAAAGCATGTTGACAACCAGTCAAGAGTTGTATAAACAAATATATTCTGAAGGTATACTTTTAAGAATTATGTTAACATTTAATAAAATTTATTCTAAATCCTCATATATTCAGTTGCCTCTCATGTTACTGTTTATTTTTCAATTTAATCTGTGTCCATTACATGTTATATATAAGTCAAATTTTTGTAATACTACTGTTTTGACTTTTATAAAACCACCTTTGAAATTTTGTAAAATTTCTTAAGCTAAATAGGGGGAGATTGTTAGGAAAAACATTTATGATTTACCTTAACAAATTATTTTAAGTGATTTTACATCTTAGGTGTATTACCCATATTCAAGGTTGCAGATGTCGGGGACACGTCGGTTTGGGTTTTCATGTCGGTTTTTTATATATCGGGGGATATATCGGGGATATTTCATATATCGGGTTTTAATATTTAATTTATTATATATTTAATTTAATGTTATTTTTATACATATCACAATGCCTATTTTGCAACCTATTGAAATTCTAAACATTAAAAGCTATATGTAACATTTAACATACATTTTTATGAGATCAAATTTTTAAAAATTAAATTTCAAACGTACCTCAATCTTGATCGCTCATAGACTCATCTATAGTTGACAGAGTAGATAAAATAAGATCTTCATCGGATGAACCCTCTATATCTGTCTCGGTCACCTCAGATATTTTCCTTTTTCCCTTTCTTTGATAACCAACTATGACTTCTTTGCTTGTAGCCGTTCTTTGAGGTCTCCTTTCCTCATGATCAGCGTCGACTATATTGCCAATTTGCGCCCATGTCAGCCCCTCTCCAGGAAATTCTTCATCATCGTCATCTTCATTTTCATCCTCCTCAGGATCAACTGTCACCATCCACTCCTGTACCTTTCCAGAATCAATATTCTTCGCTGCCAATGGATCTCGAGACGGCTCTGAATATTTTGACTTCAGCAAAGCATTGAACTTCACAAATACTAGATCGTTCAATCTTTTGCTGTCGAGTTTATTCCTCTTCTTAGAATGTATTTACAAAATTTTAAAAATTATTAAATAATGCATACAATATTATAATAAGATATTTACGTTTAACTAAATAACTAAATAAAAGTATGCCATCTCGAAAGTGCTCCAGTTCCTCTCACAGGCAGAGAATGAAGTAGTCAGACTTAAAATCTTCATAGCCATAGTTTTCAGGTGCGGCGTATCAGCACCGTTAAGCCTCCACCAATGCACTGTGAAAATTAAAATAATAAAATGACAACAAAATTCATATATACATAATACATTAATATATCATTAAAAATTATAATTAACAAAAATTAAAAATATATATTAAAATGTACCTGGGTTCAAGTTTGGATTTTGTAGCTGTCTCTTTGCCATGTCTTTACCAAATAACCCCTGTTGGTATTGATAAACATCAAGCTCAGCGCTGATGTGATCCTGTGTGGAAGGATCCTTCCTATATATCCTCGAGAGACACTCAACATATCCACTCATAAACCTACCATCAGCCTCAATCTCCACTCGACGGGCATAATAAAAATGGGGGTTTAAGTAATAACCTGCACGGCGCACAGGTCTCCTTAATCTCCACTCGACAGGAATATTAAAAATTAAAAATATTAGTTTAAGAAATAACCTGCAAGGTGCAGAGGGCTGCACATCTTCTTCTCCCATCTGCTATCAATCAACTTCCATATAGGAAGATATTTGTTCTCTTCGTGATCGAGAACAGCAGCAACCTCTTCCCTCGCCTTTTTAATATCCCCATATAACCACCCCATGGAAGGTGTATCCCCGTCAACTCTTCTCAAAATTTTCACAAATGGTGTGAATATACCAACTGCCAGCTCGACATTCGCCCAGAATCTGGCGCTCATCACTATCATTGCAGCCTACCATATGAAAAATAAATTTGTAAGAAAATTGAAAATACTATAAAACATCAGTTGCAAACATATTTTTTATATTTTAAATTAAATGATCAAATGAACAAAGATGCAATAGTTTTAACTTTTACCTTCTTTCCTCCTGCACTATTGACCAACTTTGTTGCAGCCCACTTTGCAGATGTGAATAGACCCCTTAATTGATTTTTCTTCTCTAAGATACTCTCTAAAGATAGAAATGCTGTAGCGAATCTAGTCACACCTGGTCGAATAAGCTCATGAGAGTCCAACTCCTTCGTTGACTCTCTAAACATGTCGAGAGAGATGGTGTGACCGTAGATGAAGATAGAGAGCTGGCGGCCTAAGGAGAAGCACTCTTTATTGGCTTCAATTTTCCTATATCCTGTAGCAGTAGATTAATAGTGTGAGCTGCACAACATGTCCAAAAAATCTTAGGCCTTTTCAAGGCCATAAGCTTTGCTGCAGCCATATTATTAGACGCGCTATCTGTCACAATCTGCAGGATACTGTCCTCTCCTGGGCTCTCAGGACTATCAATCGCCTCATCCAAGAAGTCAAAAATGAACTTTCCATCATGTGTGGAGGAGGACACATTCTTCGAAAGCCAGAATGCCACTCCAGCACTACAGTGTATCATGATGTTCATCACGCTTCTGCCCTTACGATCTGTCCACGCATCGGTCATGATCGTGCAGCCATTCAATTTGCAGGTCTGCGTGAATGCACCCAACATCTCCTTGGTCCTCTCTACCTCAGCTCGCAGAATTTTTTCCCTCAACTCATAAAATGTTGGGATCTTCATCCCAGGTCCGCATAACCCTATGGCATGAGCCATCTGCTGGAAGGAGGAATTACATATGGCATTAAACGGGATCCCGTTTTCGTATGCCCATCTACCTATGTACACAGCAGCGTCATCTCTGACTTTCTTTTTGTACTTACTCTCTATCGTGCTTTGATGAGAATCTTTTCCCTTGCTAGAATCAGTGGCTGAATGAACAAATTGGTCCATTGGACCCTTGGAACATGTGCTCCTACGTGTGTCAGTCTCCTCCAAATCATCCTCATGAACTCCTCCAATAACGACCTCATTCAAAGTTGCTTGCAACTTTGCACTCTTAGCTCTCTTATTCTCTAAGTTTGAGTTTAGAGCCGACTCTGCCTTCGCCCTAACGTCGGCGGGAACCTGAGGGCATGGCTTAACATTATCCTTCCACCCAGCCAGGTGATGCTTGAACCGTGTAATTCCACCGTTCACTGTTTGCTTGCAGTAATTGCACTTGATTCGGTTGGTGTCATTTGCAACCAACTTCTCACCAAAGGCCCTAAACGGATCTCGGCCAGTTGGTACCAATGATACGGGCACCTCACTTGATCCAGCAGAAGAAGCCATTCTATGGAAGTATGAAATGAAAGCAATATTAATTAGATGAAATAAAATAAAATAACTGCATACGTACATAATAAATCACGAGAGAAAATATTAATTGAAAAAAATCAACATCAGAAAATCCCCATAACTTCATTAGATCGTTAGATCTTCAGTCACCTTTCATATTATACGCGCAACGTTTTATTTATCCAACAACATTTTGCATCATAAGTTGTATACTAGTGTAGACATTTAGCAGTAAGACAACTAAAATGAAAGGCATCCACATTTTATTTATCCCCAACTATCATTCAAACCATCAAACTATCCAACAAAGCATCCACATTTTATTTATCAAAATTTACAAAGGATCTCACTTTTTTTTTATCAAAAGACACTTAGCAGTAAGACAACTAAAATGAAGTTGGGTATACTTGCATCATCGATTGCAAAAATGAAGTTGGATAAATAACTAGCAGTAGGGGTATTTAAAATCATTTGTTGACAAAGAAACAATTCAACAGGAAAATCTAAACTCCCAAATCAATAAAACAACATCATTTTAATATAGGCACTGAAATTAGTAGTATAGGGCACTGAAATTAGCCTTGCCTATAAACAACTCATTAGCCTTGCATATAAACAACTCATTAGTATAAACAACTCATTAGTATAGGCACTGAAATTAGTATAAGCAACTCATTAACATCATCATTTTAGTATAGGCACTGAAATTAGTAGTATAGGGCACTGAAATTAGTATAAACAACTCATTACCAACATCATTTTAGTATAGACACTGAAATTAGTAGTATAGGACACTGAAATTAGTATAAGCAACTCATTACCAACATCATTTTAGTATAGACACTGAAATTAGTAGTATAGGGCACTGAATAACTCAGTAGTATAGGCATATTAGAAATTAGAATGCACCAGAGAGGGGGGGGGGAGGTAGGGAGAAGAATGCACCCGTAGGTATAAGCAGCAGTCAGTCACGCAACCAGTGTCGAGAGAGCCCGAGAGAGGAAGAGAGCCCCGGAGAATCAGAGAACCAGAGAGCACCAGTGAGAAGGGAGAAGAAAGCACCAGGGAGAGAGTGCCGACAGCGCGCGAGAGAGGGAGAGCACCAACAAGCTAGAGAGCACCGGAGAATCATAGAACCAGAGAGCACCAGCGAGAAGGGAGAAGAAAGCACCAGAGAGAGAGTGCCGACAGCGCGCGAGAGAGGGAGAGCACCAACAAGCTAGAGAGCACCGGAGAATCAGAGAACCAGAGAGCACCAGCGAGAAGGGAGAAGAAATAACCAGAGAGACAGTGTCGCCGACGCGCGCGGGAGAGCTAGGGCAGGAGCGACGGGGAGAGCTAAGGCAGAGCGACGGGGAGAGCTAGGGCAGAGCGGGATGAAGTGAAATGAGCGGAGATGAAATTAGATGAGAAGGTTTAGGGTCGTTTAATAAAAAAAAAATTTAATAAAAAAAATAATAAAATGACGCCCGATATCGGGCGTTATTTGGTGCCGACATGTCGGTTTTAACCGACATGTCGTTCCGCTATTTTCAAAACGCCATTACAAGAACTTGTGCCGGTTTTGTGTCGTTTTTTCTCCCAAACCTTCATGTCGGCCGACATGTCGGACATGTCGGCCGATATCCACAACACTGCCCATATTGTATAGGGAGAGTAATTTTGGTCTTAGAAGTCCTAAGATGCCATTAGTGTAAAGGACATAAGAAAGACAACTAAATTTAAGAGGAAAGTCAGGAAATGCCAACATGCGTCGATCAGAAGTCGACACAACTTCGACATTATATTGACGCTACTTTGAGTACAAGTCAGAGTAACAGATCATGACAAGTCGGCATTAATTAAAGGATTAAATCGACACATAATTCGATATGGTATCGACGCAACGTTTATTACAGAACTAAATTGATAGATTGTCTGAAAGAAGCCAGAACTCGATGCTACTTCTCTATGAACTTGACACTACTTCTATATGAACTCGACACTACTTCTATATGAACTTGACGTTATGTCTACACCATTGTGGTAGTTGATGACTATTCTCCTCATCTAAATTTCTAAATCTCTAATGACTCTCAAGTCAAGTTCTTCCAAAAAGATCAACACCGACAGTGAGTTAGTGAGGGGTGGATTCAAGAATTGTCCCCAGAATGCTTGTTCCAACAAAATCAACACCGTCTGCATTTATGTCGCAAATCGTCGACGATAATCTAGTCCATGTTCCCTGTTCCCTATTCCCGTCGAGCGACTACTGTGCCTGTACCTGTTGGGCCCATTGCCCACAATGTCTTAGATTTGAGGAAGTCAATCTTGTCAATGATATATATATAGTTGTAGTTGACAGTGATGAGACAGGTAGCCTAAGTGGCCAAGTCAGGTAAACACTTACCTAAGATGTGGACTGACAAAAATCTATCTAAGTCCACAGGCGTTGAGTGAAAGTGACTCACTCAACGCCAGATGACTTATAACACTGAGTGAAGGCTATACAGTCAAAGCCAAAACAGTGGCAAGCTGAGAAAGTAGCTAAGTCCACAGGCGTTGAGTGAAGTCAACTCACTCAACGGCATACAGCAAAAAGCTGTGAGACAGGCTAAAACAGTAAAAGCCTAAGTTGAAATGAGCAGAAAAGTGGCTAAGTCCACAGGAGTTGAGTGAAGTCAACTCACTCAACGCCATGCAGCTAAAGACAGATATATGACTAAGTAGTTTGACGTTGAGTGTTGAAGACACACTCAACGCCACACAACAAAAAGCTGTAAGTCGAACTGAGTTCAGAGTTCGTCGAGCTGAGCTCACCGTTCGTCGAACTCAGTTCAGTTCGTCGAACTAAGTTCAGTAGATTGACTAAGACAAAAAGCGCACTCAACGCTCTCAACGCCTAAGATGCTTCAGAGGCAGAAAATTGGCTAAGGCAAAAAGCGTTGAGTGAAGCGTGCTCACTCAACGCTCTCAACGCCTAAGTTGCAGAAAGCTTTTCTAAGGCAAACAACGTTGAGTGATGAAGACACACTCAACGCTCTCAACGCTAGAGAAGCAGGAAGATTTTGTTAAGGCAAAAAGCATTGAGTGAGGCTTGTTCACTCAACTCTTTCAACGCCTAGATAAACAGAAATCTGTCTAAGTGTTTTGGCGTTGAGTGAAACTCATTCACTCAACACCTATTCTACTGATGCTCGATTTTGGCTAAGTCCACAGGTGCTGACGTCAGCAAAATCAACAAAGTTAACTAAGTTCAAATCAGGTACGAAAAAGCTACAGAACACGACAAACTCTGCTGTGAAGCTACTATACGTCTTTTTCCGTTAACGCAAGGCGCAACTGGAAGCTACAAGTGGGGCCCACTGATCTTTTAGAGCCGTTGATCGATGAACTACAAAAGGATGAGATGGGCCAAGACAAGAAAAACTTTTAGGGCATTTATTAACTTCAAAAGTGAGCAGCCGTCTTCTTCTTCCTCGCCATTGCTACATGTAAAAAGCTTGAAGATCTCCAGCAAGAAAAGTTCAGATAGCTGTGCAGTCTCCATCTGCTACAGCAGAATCAAAAATAGTTCTGAAGAAAGAAGAACCTTCAGCCTTTGGTTGGTTCAGTTAGCTGCTTGAAGACTCTAGATCAACAGATCTTTAGTCTTCTACAACAAGTTCAGGAGTAAGTTTCAGAGATCTCCCAACAAAATTTTTCTCTGCTGTGAGGAGAGTTAGAGCAAAAATTTCTCAGCTCTAGTTGTTGACACAGAAATTTCTCTGTGTCAAATGAAATTAGGTTATTTCTTGTTGTAAGATCCTTCTGGATGTGAGTTGTAGGGCCTTGGGACTTAGGTAGGGCAAATTTGCCAGAGCTGTAGGAGAGGGTTCCTCTCTGAGTGTAGGATCCTGCTGGGATCTGAGGTAGGTGAGTTTTACTCACTGAGAAGTAGGCCACTTGTGCCTGAGGCAGATTCTAGGGGCAGATCTGTGGTAGGGTTATCCTCCATAGCCTGAGTGGTAGGGCTTAATTGCCTGAGGTAGGTGATATTTGTATCACTGAGTGTATGTCCTTGTGGCTGAGGTGTAAGTCTTGGAGGAGACTGATAGATCCTGAGGGATCTTAGGTGTAAGCTCATTGAAGTATTTTTTTGGAGAAGTGCATCGACTAGCAGGAAGTTAGCAAGGTGGGAGGATTGTGGATGCACCCATAATTTTGGAGAACCACTATAAAAATACTTGTGTGTTTTTCTGTGATTATTTTTGGCTTTCAGGTACTTAAAAACATTCAACTGATCACTCACAAAGTAACTTAAGAAGAATAAAAAAGAAAGTCAAAAAGACCTAGATAAACCTATTTACCTCCGCTCTAGGTTGCTAGCTACCTTGAATATAAGAACTTTCAAGTGATATCAGAGGGAGGTTGCTCAAAAAGGATTTAAAAATCCGAGTGATCTCCAAAGATAGCTGCAGTTAAGTGATCATGAGCTCTGGAGAGAGCCAGAGAGAGCTGAGTTCCATGAAACTCCCCATCTGCAAGGAGTATTTTGGAATATGGAAAGAGAGGGTGAAGCTATTTATGGAAGCCTATGATCCAAGGATCTTTGCAACAGTCAGGGAGGGACCTATCATTCCTATGAAGGTCTCTGCTCTAAATGCCAACATCAAGACACCAAAAACATACTTTGAAATGACAAAAGATGAGGCCATCTTAGCTGGCTTGGACAAGAGTGCACATAACATCATTGCCAGTGCAGTAGATGACTCAACTTTTCAGAACTTGGTTCACTGCCAGACCTCCAAGGAGATGTGAGACACTCTTGTGGTCTACATGGAGGGTACTGAAGAAGTAAGGGATGATAGAAAGTCTCTGCACAATCAGGAGTATGAGGCTTTCAGGCAAAATCTGAAAGAGAATATAGCTTCCTACTATGAAAGATTTTTCAGGATCATAAATGAGTTGAAGATCTATGAGAGAGTCTTCAATAATTATGAAATAAATGACAAGTTTCTCAGATCTCTCACTAGAGACTGAGATACTAAAATCTGCGTCATAAGAGAGGTGGCTAAGCTTGCTGAAACTCCTCCCCAAATATTATTTGGAAAGCTGCTCTCCTATGAGATGCAGCTAGCTGCCAGGAAGGAAGAGGAGGCCACCAGCAAATCCCTGGCCAAGAAAAAGTCCTTGGCCCTCAAAGCAGAAAACACAAGGAAGGGCAAGGAGAGGATTCCTTCTCCACCAAGAAGACCAGCTGAGTCAGATAGCTCAGACTCTGAGGCATCAAACAGCTGCATGTCTGATGAAGACTTTGCAGCCTTCTCCAGACAACTTCAGAGGCTGATGAAGAAGAAGCATTTGAAGAAGATGCCGTCCAATTCCACTCATCACAGGAAAAATCAGTCCAAGACTGACAGGTATTGTTCCAAATCTAATAAATATAACTCTTTTAAAGTAGTTTGCTACTGTTGCAGCAAGCCTGAGCATATGATAGCTGACTGCCCAGAGAAGAGGAAGAAGGCTGATGAGAAGAAGCAACATCAATACAAAGGGAAGAAGGAGAAGTCCTTCATTGCTAAGAAGGAAAAGAGTTGGACAGACTCATCATCTTCTGAGTCTGAAGAAGAGGAAGCCTACATTGGGCTAGTTGCTGCTGCTGCTAAAGATAAAGCTGTTGCAGCATGAGAAGTCAATCCTCCAGTGAGGATAGGAATCAGGGCCCCTCTGACACTATCAGACAGTGACTCAGAGGAGGATGAAGATGCCTACAGCTATAGAGGGCTGATGGCAATGACAGATGAAGAGGGCACCCAGGATCAGCCTGGTCAAAGCAAGGTACATTCATTACCTAATTCTGCTTCTCTGTCTGAGTATGTGACTAGTCCTTGCTCAAAAATCTCTTCACACAATGGTGAAGAATATTCTGGATGTGAAGGAGATGTCAATCAACTGATTGACAAATATGAGGAACTTCTGAATGCCTTTAAGAAGGTCAAGAAGTTGTCTAAGAAGCAAGGTAAAGAGATTTCATCTCTTAAGCTTGCAGTTGCCCAGCAGACTGTAACAACTAATCTGCTGGATCAGAAAGCTAGGGAAATAAGCCAACTGCAGTCCCTATTGGACATCCAGATAGCCTCCATCAAACATAAGAACTGTCTCATCAGGGAACTTGAAGATATGCTTGAAAAGGAGAAAAGAATAGTGGCTAACTATTCTAAGCCAAGTACTATACTCCCCTTGATAGACACCTTCTCCTCTCAAAAGGGCAAAAAGGGGTTGAAATTCAAGTGAAGTACACGAGTTGCTCCTTCTAAAAGGAAGGGCAAAGCTCTAGCTCCAGCTCAGCCTATTGCTTCCAAGCCTCCCATCCTTTTTAGAAAAGTTTTGTTACCTTCTAACATGTATAACCAAGAAAGCTCCTATGGTCACTGGGAGAAGGGGTGTTCATCTGGAGTGAATAAAGATGCTTACTGCCATGGTGAAAGTTTTAGCAGGATGAATGCCTTCAAGGCTGCCAATGAGAAATTTCAAATGACCCAATCTGGACCATTTGTTTTTGGTGCTTTAGCCCCAACTCTTAAGAATATTGCTGCAGCCAAAGCTCAGAATCTGACAGCAAAGATTCAGACTAAGTACAAGTCTAACAGTCAGGTTGATCTGGGCATATCTGAAGCCATCAGAAGCATGCTCTCTGAAAAGAAGCTTGCTGCTGCTGGCACTCAGGGCAGATTAAATCGGCCAGCTAAAAGAATTACCTTCAGTTAGCCGTGTCCAAAAGGCCCGATCGTGCCGGCCCGGATCGGGCCTGATCGGGCCCGGGCTTTTGCAAACCGGGCCGAGCCCGGGCCCTTCCTTTATCGGGCTCGGGCTTTGACCCCGGGAAGGGGCCCGAGCCGGCCCCCCGGGCCGGGCCTTATTATTTAAAAAAAACATTTTTATTTAAAATATTAGAACCTTAAAATTTGAAATAAAAAATCGAATAAAATTTTTTATTAATATTGAAATTTAAAAAATTAAAATTACACTTTTACAAAATAAAATTAGGAAAAAATGGAATTTATTATTTTTAATAATAATAAAAAAGAAAATTACACTTTTACAAATTCAAGTTGTCCATCTCCTCTACAATTTCCTCCGAGCTCTCCTCCAACGCTGAAATGTGTTGTTTTCTCTTCGTAGCATCCAAATAATCCTTGTAGCAGATGCATAGTTCCAGTGATTCTTCATTTAGTCCGCTCTTCCGCTTGTTCAAAATCCTGCCACTAAGAGAAAAAACGGACTCCGAAGCTACTGTACTACCTTGAATTGTTAGTAAATCATGGAACATACAGACCAAAATAAGATAGGTATTAGCTTTACCTTTTTACCATTTTAAGATATCGAAGTTTTCGATCTCTTCCGTAGTCCTAAAATCACGAAATTGTGTTTTCGTATACAATTCTAATTCGTTTAAACTACTCGATGTGCGTGTTTTTTTTTCTGGAAGCTAATTCTATTATTTGTAAAAGAATCTTTTGTCCTAGGTTGCGTTATTTCTTCTCGGGGTCGTGAGTCATATAAGTTGTCGTAATAATTAAAACATTCGGTAAAAACAGAATTAAATTTAGTAGTACTAATGTCTTCAACGTCATCAAAACTTAAATTTATTTCTAAGTTAACGTAATTTCATCTATCAAATTTTCTACGCCGTCTACAGCGAATAACGGGTTTAAAGCGGCGGCGCATGAAAATGCAGGAGGTATTTCTCTATAATATTTTAAAAAATTTTCTTCTATTACATCAATTAAAGGAAGCCATCCGGAGTGTTGCTTAAAATAGTTAAGTTTTTGTGCGATATTTACAAAATTTTCAACTACTAACAAGCTAGTTGGATAATACACGCCAGATAAAAAAACAGTCGCCCTATAAAAACATTTTAATAAATCCATATAATGTAATAATACGTCCCAATCGTTATCAGTTCAATCATGATTATTTGTCACAGTGTAATATTCCATAAGAAGTGTTTTTTGTTGAAATGCTCTTTTTAACATTTTATATGTTTAGTTCCATCTTACATGCATATCAAATTGAAGTTTCAAATATTTTTGACCTTGTGCGATCACAAATTTTCGAAAATCTTGACTTCGTTATTTGGTACAATAAATAAATCAAAGCATAGTCCGAATTTTTTCAACATATGTTTTCATAGCTTCTAAACTATCTTGTACCACTAGATTTAAAACGTGGCAGATATATCGAGTGTGAAAAAACGCACCGTTGAGCATTGGTTTTAATTCACGTTTTAACTACTCTACTACGGTGTATTTATTACTAGCGTTATCAAAAGAAAGACTCATTATTTTATCTTTTATTTTAAATTCACACAAACATTTAATAATTACCGAATACATAGCCTTACCTGTGTGCGGAAATTCAAAACTTTCAAAACATATTACGCGCTTATTTAACTCCCATGAAACAAGATCGATCCAATGAGCCGTGATATAAATATAAGATAATCATACCTTTACGCTACTACTCCAAACGTCGCTCGTTAAACTCACACGTCCTTCGAAAGTTTCAAAATTTTTATTAAATCTTGTTTTGCATCAAAATATAATTTAAGTGCGTCGCGTCTAATAGTGGATCTACTTACCTGTTGATATTTGGGCTGAAGCCCTTCGTGTATGTACTCCGTCGTCTCATCGTTGTCGTAGTGACTGAATGACAACCCACGTCTGATGACGTTTTTCACCTGTAAGTCTCGCTGTCTTGCTTGATCGTACGTCCAAATTTGTCCCGATGCTAATATTTTTCCCTGACTAGACTCAGGAGCTTGCTTCGCAAAACACGACTATTATATCTCGCTAGTGTTGAGTTGCTGGTAAGAGTTAGCAACTTTGAGAATAACTTGCACCGCGCCTTGAATTCGTCGCCGACTTTAACCTTGTCGAAATGCTCCCAGACGGACGCCCTCCGATTATGTTCCACCACTTCGGCCGTGCTTTGAGTCGACGACGCCGACGTTGAGGATGACGATTACATGTAGCGAGAGAGAGTAAGAGAGTAAGAGAGGGAGAGAGTAAGTGTGTGTGAGAGAGAAAGTGAGTGGAAGAGAGAGAGAGTAAGCGAGAGAAAAAGAGTAAGTGAGAGACAGAAAGAGTAAGTGTGAGAGAGAGAGTGAAGGAGAGAGAGGGGGTCGGGTAGGGGCCTGGGGGGGGGGGGTTATAGGTTTTTAAATTTTTTTTTTTTTAAAAAATAATTTTATTTTAAAATGGCCTAGGGCCGTTGCCTAGGCCCTAGGCCACAGCAGCCAGTAGGGCTGCTGCTGACAGCCCTGTCGGCTGTCAGCAGCAGCAGCTGTTGGCTGCTTCCAATGACTCTAAGAGCCGTTGGATTTCCAACGAGTCTTAGAGCCGTTGAAGCCAGCAGGGCCGGGACGGCCTGTGGGCCTTGGCCGGCCCAAATTTCAGGCTTTGCCCGTCCCGGGCCGGGCTAGCCCCCAAAATCAAGGCCGCCCGGCCTCGGCCCAGACCGGGTTTTTTTCGAGCCGGGCCGAATCGGGCTTTCGCCGGGCCGAGCCCGGGCCGGCCCACTGGGCCCAGGCCTTTTGTACACGACTACCTTCAGTCAAGTTCTAGCTGAAAGAAATCAGAAAAAGGCTGCAACACATCTTCCTCCTGTTAAGGCTGCTGCTAACCATGCTGTAGGGCCTACACAGAAAAGAAGATATAACATACATGACTGTTGGTGCTGTGGTAAAATAGAGCATTTTGCCATTGACTGTTGACACAATCCCAATGTAGCCAGAGCTAAGGTCAGTCCACCAGTTAAAAATTCTGCTGGTGGACATGTTCAGTTTCATGCTAACATGCACCTAGGACCCAATAGATATAGGGGTCCTAAGGTTAAGTAAATTGTATATTGCAGGATAGTCCAAGATGTCATACCCCTATATCGTACTTGGACAGTGGTTGTTCCAGACACATGACTGGGACAATGAACGACTTGAAGGAGTTTACTTCAGTAAAAGATGGACCCAAAGTCATCTTTGGTGGTTCAGATAGAGGTGTAACCAGAGGATATGGTAAGATTACCAATGACATAATCACCATCACCAAGGTGGCTTATGTTGAAGGGTTGCAACACAACCTTATAAGCATAAACCAGTTTTCTGACCTTGGCTATGTTATTGTCTTCCACAACAATGAGTGCCTAATCAGGAGGTCAAGTGACCAAGAGGTCATCTTGACAGGAACTAAGAGTGGAAATGTTTATTCCTTAAACTTTCTATGTTTAGATACAGATTCTCCTATCTGTCTAGTGGCAAATGAGAAAGTCTCTTATTGTGTGCAATGACACAAGAGACTGACCCATTTAAATTATAAGACTATTGACAAGCTCTTCAGTCAAGAGCTAGTCAGGAGTGACCCCAATGTGAAGTGCTCCAAGGAGGGCATTTGCTCAGCTTGCCAAAAGGGCAAACAGACAAAAGTCTCCTTCAAGGGCATTGAGACCAAAGGCTCTGTGAGGTGCTTATACCTCTTGCACATGAACCTATTTGGTCCTATGCCAGTTCACAGTCTTGATAGGAAAGTCTACACCATTGTGGTAGTTGATGACTATTCTAAGTTTACCTGGGTGTTATTTCTTAAGAAAAAGAATGTGACCCTTGATGTCTTCATGAGATTTGTCAAGCAAATTCAGAATGAGCTTGATAGTTCTGTGGTCAAAATCAGAAGTAACTATGAGACTGAATTCCAGTCTGATGACATGACAAGGTTCTGTGAATAACATGAGATTCATCAAGAATTCTCTTCTCCTAGAACACCACAGCAAAATGGGATAGTTGAGAGGAAAAACAGGACTTTCACAGAGGCTGGTATAACACTGTTGAGTGATACATTTCTTCCAGAATATTTCTGGGCTGAGATAATAAATACTGCATGTTATGTCCTCAATAAGGCCTCTATCACCACAAGCCACAAGAAGACTCCCTATGAGATCTTGAAGGGCAGAAAATCAAATCTAGGCTATCTCAGAATCTTTGGTAGTAAGTATTTTGTGCTTCACAATGACAAGTCCTATGCGACTAAGTTTGTTGTCAAATCCTTTGATGGAATATTTGTTGGGTACAACAATTACAGCAAAGCCTATAGGATCTACAACTTGAAAAGCCAAGTTATAAAAGAATTAGTTCATGTAGTCTTTGATGAGTCTACTATGATTAACAGTGGGCTGCCTAGCTCCTCTTATAGTACTGTAGGTACAGAACAGATGATGAATAAACTGACCATCAAGGAAGCATCACCAGTTATACAAGATGAAGTGGATACTCCAGAAAATCTACTAGATACACTGGGAATGGATGAAGATCAATAAGAGACTGCACATGAAGCTGAAATTGTTGCTGAAAAAAGACTGCCACCAGCAGTCAGACACATAAGAGATCATCCAGCACACTAGATCATTGGTGAGGCAAGCCATGAAGTAATAACAAGGAGCGGAAGTTTGAATACAGTCATGTACTCAAGCTTTCTGTCACAAGTAGAGCCCAAGAAGTTTGAAGAGGCCAACATATACCAGCATTGGATTGAAGCTATGCAGGAGGAACTGAATTAGTTCAAGAGGTGCAAGGTCTGGAAGCTAGTTCCCAGACCACATGGTCATAATGTCATTGGAGTCAAGTGGATCTACAGGAACAAGCTTGATGAAAATGATATTATAGTTAAGAACAAAGCCAGACTGTAGCTAAAGGGTACAGACAAGAAGAAGACATTGATTTTGATCAAACCTTTGCCCTGTAGCAAGATTGGAGGCCATCAGATTGTTCCTTGCATATGCTGCACACAAGGGATTCAAGGTCTACCAGATGGATGTGAAGTCAGTCTTCCTGAATGGTGGCTTAAAAGAAGAAGTCTATGTTGAGCAGCCTCTAGGTTTTGTAGTTCTAACTCACCTGATTATGTTTATAGACCTAGTAAAGCTCTATATGGGCTGAAGCAAGCCCCTAGAGCATGGTACAAGACTTTGTCTAGTTTCCTCATTGAGAACAAATTCTCAAGGGGGAAAATAGACAAGACCCTATTCCTAAGGGAATCTAAGGGTAAGATCATCCTAGTTTAGATCTATGTAGATGACATCATCTTTGGATCTACTGATGGTAACCTCTGCAAAAAGTTTGCTAAACTTATGCACGGGAAGTTTGAGATGAGCAGTATGAACGAACTTAAGTTCTTCTTGAGCTTCCAAGTAAGACAGACTGATGATGACTTGTCCATATCCAAGTCTAAGTTCACTAGGGAGTTGATAAAGAAATTTGGCATGGAGAACTCTTCCACCATGAGAACTCCCATGGGGTCAAGTATGCCTGTAGGCAAAGATGAGGCAGAGAAACCTGTTGATGAAACTTTGTATAGAGGGATAATTGGCGTCCTTCTATATCTGACTACAAGTAGGCATAACATCATGTATGTTACATGTGTTTGTGCTAGGTATCAGGTTTGCCCTAAAGAATCTCACTATTCTGCAGCTAATAAAATTTTGAGGTATCTTAAGGGCACTCTAGATCTTGGCCTATGGTACCCTAGGAAGAGCACATCTGACCACTAGATGAAGCCAAGTTTAACACCTTCAAATTTGAGTTGGGTATATTAAACTTAGTATAGCTTCAGTTGCTCCTCATCTGGTTGCAAGCTATTTGGTATTTTGCAGATGGAATTATTCTTTAAAGCAATGAAGATTCTCCAATTGTAGGGGAGCACGTCCAACACAATTCCAACAATTCACTGCTGCCTAATTGAGGGGGAGCAGATGATAAGATGATCAGATGGTCAGATGAATCCTACTAGCTATTTGCTGAAGTCAAAAATGGCGAGGAAAAGATGATCAGATGATCGGATTAATGTTCTAGTGTGGTAGCAGCAATTCAGGGGAAACAAGTGCAGTGATGTTCCACTCTGCAGGCAGGGAGGTGTGGTAACTATAAATCACTTCTCAATTATATAGTTTTATGCTTATTGCTGCATGGTTCTGTGTATATCATTGACTCACTTGCTTAAGAGTTTTGACTTCCTCAAATAAGGGGAGATTGTTGGGTCCATTGCCCACAATGTCCTAGATTTGAGGAAGTAAATCTTGTCAATGATATACATATAGTTGTAGTTGATAGTGATGTGACAGGTAGCCTAAGTGGCCAAGTCAGGTAAACACTTACCTAAGATGTGCACTGACAGAAATCTGTTTAAGTCCACAGACGTTGAGTGAAGGTGACTCACTCAACGCCAGATGACTTATAACGCTGAGTGAAGGCTATACAGTCAAAGCCAAAGAAGTGACAAGCTGAGAAAGTGGCTAAGTCCACAGTTGTTGAGTGAAGTCAACTCACTCAACGCCATACAACAAAAAGCTGTGAGACAGGCTAAAACAGTAAAAGCCTAAGTTGAAATGAGCAGAAAAGTGGCTAAGTCCACAGACGTTGAGTGAAGTCAACTCACTCAACGCCATGCAGCTAAAGGCAGATATATGGCTAAGTAGTTTGGCGTTGAGTGTTGAAGACACACTCAATGCCACACAACAAAAAGCTGTAAGTCGAACTGAGTTCAGAGTTCGTCGAGCTTAGCTCATCGTTCGTCGAGCTGAGCTCACCGTTCGTCGAACTCAGTTCAGTTCATCGAACTAAGTTCAGTAGATTGGCTAAGACAAAAAACGTTGAGTGAGACATGCTTACTCAACGCTCTCAATGCCTAAGATGTTTCAGAGGCAGAAAATTGACTAAAGCAAAAAACGTTGAGTGAAGCGTGCTAACTCAACGCTCTCAACGCCTAAGTTGCAGAAAGCTTTTTTAAGGCAAACAGCGTTGAGTGATGAAGACACACTCAACACTCTCAACGCCAGAGAAGCAGGAAGATTTTGCTAAGACAAAAAGCGTTGAGTGAGGCTTGTTCACTCAACGCTCTCAACACCTAGATAGACAAAAATCTGTCTAAGTGTTTTGACGTTGAGTGAAGCTCATTCACTCAACGCCTATTCTACTGATGCTCGATTTTGGATAAGTCCACAGGTGCTGACGTCAGCAAAATCGACAAAGTCAAAGTTCAAATCAGGTACGGAGAAGCTACATAACACGATAAACTCTACCACGAAGCTACTGTACGTCTTCTTCCGTTAACGGAAGGCGCAGCTGGAAGCTACATGTAGGGCCCACTGATCTTTTAGAGCCGTTGATCGGCGAACTAAAAAAAGATGAGATGGGCCAAGACAAGAACAACTTTTAGGGCATTTATCAACTTCAAAAGTGAGCAGCCGTCTTCTTCTTCCTCGCCATTGCTGTATGTAAAAAGCTTGAAGCTCTCCAACAAGAAAAGTTTAGATAGCTGTGCAGTCTCCATCTGCTACAGCAGGATCAAAAATAGTTCTGAAGGAAGAAGAACCTTCAGCCTTTGGCTGGTTCAGTTAGCTGCTTGAAGACTCTAGATCAATAGATCTTTAGTCTTCTACAGCAAGTTCAGGAGTAAGCTTCTGAGATCTCCCAGCAAAGTTTTTCTCTGCTGCGAGGAGAGTTAGAATAGAAATTTCTCAGCTCTAGTTGTTGACACAGAGAAATTTCTCTGTGTCAAAGTTAATTAAATTATTTCTTGTTGTAGGATCCTTTTGGATCTGAGTTGTAGGGCCTTGGGCCTGAGGTAGGGCAAATTTGCCAGAGCTGTAGGAAAGGGTTCCTCTCTGAGTGTAGGATCCTGTTGGGATCTGAGGTAGGTGAGTTTTACTCACTAAGAAGTGGAGCACTTGTGCCTGAGGCAGATTCTGGGGGCAGATATGTGGTAGGGCTATCCTCCATAGCCTGAGTGGTAGAGCTTAATTGCCTGAGGTAGGTGATATTTGTATCACTGAGTGTAAGCCCTTGTGGCTGAGGTGTAAGTCTTGGAGGAGACTGAGAGATCCTGAGAGATCTTAGGTGTAAGCTCCTTGGAGCATTGTTTTGGAGAAGTGCCTTGACTAGCAAGAAGTTAGCAAGGTGGAAGGAGAGTGGATGTACCCATAATTTTGGGGAACCACTATAAAAATACTTGTGTATTTTTCTGTGATTGTTTTTGGCTTGCAGGTACTTAAAAACATTCAACTGATCACTCACAAAGTAACTTAAGAAGAATAAAAAAGAAAGTCAAAAAGACCTAGATAAACCTATTCACCCCCCTCTAGGTTGCTAGCTACCTTGAATATAAGAACTTTCAGTACCTCTCCTCCAATCTCGACGATGGCTTCTTACCTGCTGTTGCTTTGTTGTGCATCCCCCCTGAATGCTTCTTCTGCAGTTGCGGCTTTTGTGCCTCTTCTTTCTGGTCGAGCTCCTCTGTCGCTGCTGTTCTCCAGCAATATGTCTTCTTCTGGCCCAGTCCCTCTTCTTGTTAGGGCTTTGGATCTGCTGCTCGCTTCTCTCGTCGATGATGGTGTTAATACGATATTTTGCTAATTTTCTTTAAGTTTTTTGTGTTGTGTTATTCTTGCTGTTGTTGTCTTAGTTATTGTGTTATTAGTGCCACCATGTGATCTATGACTTTATGCACGTGTTCAACGCGAGGAGTGTACGTCATGACCTTCATGTGTTGTCTATGCCTTCATGTACGTACTTTACGTGTAGGGAAGTGTTTGTGATAATGACGACTTAGATGTCTCTTTCTCGATTCCTACTTTAGTCACATATGGCCTCCAGGCGTAACCTATGCCTTCATGCACAAGATCCACCTGAGGGGGAGTGTTTGTGATAATAGTGACTCTGATGCATCTTTCCCGACTCCTGCTTAGTCACACATGCCTCTAGGCATATTTCGTCAGTTTGTGTCTCCCCAAATTTTTATTTGATTTAAGGTAGAGTTGGTTTGTCCTTTGTTGGTTAACCTAGTTTCAGCCACGAGAGCATCTAGCGTAATCATGGTCGGTTGTGGACCAACGTCGTGTGGCTTATGCCCGGTTGAAGTATCCCCAATGACACGCGATTTGGCCTCGGTGGCTGTAGTTTTTGTCCCATGTTGCCGGCCACCTTTACCTCTCCTTCTATGTTGTGTCCAAGATGGAGGTTTCCCCTCCAGCTTTAGGGGAAATGTTAGTTATTAATATTTGAGTATTATTAATATTTATGTGTTTAGTCCCACACCGCCTATCAGTGTTTTGCATCTTGTTGTAATGTTATAAATTGTTCCTTATATGGATGAATAAAATGCACCAAATATTATATTCTCTCTATTTCTAATAGCAACAAAAGAGATATACAAAATTGTGCTAATTACAAAAAATTTAAATTAATGAGCTATATCATGAAACTATGAGAACGAGTAATAGAAAGAAAAGTAAGGGTACTAACATCTCGGAGAATCAATTTGGATTCATGACAGGCGGTCGACCATGAAAGCTATACATCTCTCGAGGAGACTCATTGATAACTATCGAGAAAGAAAACAAGATTTTCATATGCTGTTTATCGATCTTGAGAAGGCTTATGATGGTTCTAAGAGAAATCTTATGGAGAGTCCTAGAAAAGAAAGGTGTAAATTTATCACAAGAATTCATTATCGCTGATGGCTTACATTAAGTTTCAATTTTAAGTCCTTATCTCTTTACCCTTATCTTAGAAGTGCTCACCGGACATATCCAACAAGCAATACCTTGGTGTTTATTTTTTGCGGATGATATCGTTTTGATCGATCAAACACGTAAGGGTGTAAACACAAACCTTGAATCTTGGCGAGACACTTGAGAAAAGAAGTGTTTTAGGTTGAGCAAGACAAAGACATAGTATATAGAGCTTAAATTTAACAGTACAAGAAAGACAAATGACTTTGTTATTAAGTTGGGAGATCAAGATATTTCCAACAATGAATGCTTTAAATATCTTGGATCGATAGCTAAAAAATATGGAGGTGTTGATGAAGATGTGATACATAAAATCCAAGCAGGTGAGACGTGCCAGGGATTTTATGCGATTGTAAAGTACCATTAAAACTTAAAGGCAAGTTTTACTGTGCTGCAATTAGACCAGCAATGCTCTATGGTTCTGAGTGTTGGGCAGTGAATTGTGCACATGAGAAAAATGGTAATTTCGGAGATGAGAGTGCATAAGTGGATGTGTGGACACACGAGAATGGATAAAAGTAGGAATGAATGTATCAGGAATAAGATATGAGTCACTCCAATTGTAGAGAAGATACGAGAAGCTTGACTAATGTGGTTTGGACACGTACAAAGGAGACCATTAGAGGCACCTGTTAGGCGTTGTGAGAGTTTAGTCACTAGGCATGTTAAATGTCGGAGGGGTAGACCAATAAAGACTTGGAATGAAAGTATAAGGAAAGACATGATGTACTTAGACATTAGTGAGATTATGACTAAAGATAGAGCACAATGGCGACAAAAGATCTATATAGCCGACCCCATTATAGTAGGATAAAGTCTTGAGTGTTGTTGTTTAGGGGAATTTTTAAAAAGTATTTTACTCTTTAAAATATTTGGAAAGTTTTATACTTTAATATACTCAAATTTTAAAAAATTGTATAATATGTCTTCTTAATTTTTTTTTTAGAACTCCAGAGCAAATGAATTTTTTTAAAGATCAATTTCTTTAAATTATTTGAAACTCAAAGAGAGTAACATACGATTTAGTAAAGATCTAATTATTTTTTTTTATCTCGGATCATTTGACTCATCATAGGAGTGAGTTAATCTCTCTCTGATACCAAACTGATGTAGAATAGACTCAGTTTGATTGTGGTGTTGTTGATGAAAAGTTGTTGATAAAAAATGAAGCTTGAGAAAAGTGTTGTTTCTGAAAAATAGAGGTTTGTTAAAAAACTATTTGGGTGAAATGTACTTTGTAAAACAGAGCTTTGAAAAATTTGTTTGGAAACAAAACAAAGTTTTGAGTTAATTTTTTTTTATAAAATGATAACTAACAATATATATATATATATAAGACTTTTATGTTATGTTAACCATATATAATTTGATGTTTTCGGTGGTTAACAATTCCAAATTTACAGAGGCATGCAATTATTTCTAAACTAGTTAAGGTTCAACTTGAAAACAAATTTGATAGAAAGCAGTTCAATTTATATTGGTAAGAAAAAATGCTTTTTAAATAACCCTACAACATTAATTTCATTCTATCCATATTTACAAACTGATTACCAAACTGATTTCATTCTATCCATAAATTTCATTCTATATTCTTTGCCAAAAAAGAAAATAAGTTGATTTCCAAAATGATTAATGCTTCCATGAAGGAAAAAGCACACAACAAATGTAGATATGAAGACAGTTTCAATGTAAAAAAATTTAAATAGCACAAACTAAAGTGCAGACAACTTCATTAAACTGAATCGTCCATACACAATCACTAATGTTAAAAGAACACAAAGTTCATCCATGGTGACGAGGGCAGATTCATTTGCTTTGGCTAACCTGGAGACGACATGCGAGAGAGAGCGTCGGAGGTGGGCGGAGAAGTACCTTCAGAGGTGGAAGAGGAGAGGGAAAGACAATGATTCCTTATGCGAATGACGATTTTGAGCTTGCAGATTGCCTTGAAAACGAAGGAAATCGCGGGGGGGGGGGGGGGGGGGGGGGCGGGAGCACTCCAGTACCCTCGCTAGATTATCACGCTCAGGTGTGATCGGGAGGGGGAGACGCGGCAGCTGCGGACGAGAAACACAAGTTTTCGCTTGCGGTTGAACGATATGGTAATAATGCGTTTGTTAATAAACACAGTTTCACTCTTAAGACAATCCAAACGTCGCTTTTATCGTAAACGCCGTTTTCTCCCAACCGCACTCCATCAGCCAAACCAAACACCACCTAAATTTGGAAAATTGGTTGGAAATTAGAAACTAAGCTAATTAATTTTTCCGTGCTACAACCCCGAGAAAGTGGGTTCCGAATTAACGAACCTTGAGCATAACTGTTTACATAAATATTTGATGAGAGAACATGTTAAATACCCTCTAGGATTTCACAAATGAATATTCCCAATTTTTGTAATGAGTATGAGTAATAGTGTCAAAGATCGAGAACGAGTGCAAGTATTAGGTAGTTATCACTTAAAATTGCATAGAATTATTTCTAATAGAGAGGTACTGAGATTATTCATGCCAAGAAATATCATGGTTGAGCAGGGTGGTCGGAGATGTGGTATTGAGTTGAGGGAGAAACAATGGGTTTAATGGATCAGGTGAAGTCGTATGAGATGACGACGGGCAAGACTTAGGTGGAGTTGGAGAAACGACTTAGGTGGGGCCGAAAAATATGTCGGGTAAAATTTTTGGTGGGTCGAAAAAAATGGCGGGCTTATAAAATGGAAGAAGTCAAATTCAGAATGTCTACCGGTGAAATAGTCGAGGGAGGGAGACAGATTGAGACATTGAGGAGCAGGTCGAGATTCGTGAGTAACAAACTCCCATGTGAAATCGCCGGAATTCGCAGAGAGGGAGTTGACGGACGTCGATTGGACCCTAGTAGGTCAGGGCGAGATCGAAACTGGATGGAGCTAGGAGATATGACATTGAGAGTTCACTGGGACGCCAATGTCGCCGGAGGGCCGGGATGAGGTCGCCAGAGGTTTATCGGCCCTCAGGGAGGAGCGACAAAGTCGACGTCTCACTGTGGCAGAGGCATGAGTTCTCGTCTGGGAATAACGCAGAGCGTGGGTAGGGAGGTGGCGTGAGCAGGGATGTTTATTGGCATTACCGCGAAATAAAAATTTCTATTTCTCGATTAAATTCATGTTGCTTTTGCTGAGGGATTTTAGGAGTGGCTGAAATGGGAGGTGTGGGAGTTCACAGGAGACAGTTGGGGAATTATGGTGGTTGGGAGTTATTGATGTGGGGGGGACTCGGTTTGAGAGGGGGTGGGGATAGGGCAGGTTGGGTCTGCTATAACAAGAGAGGGGAGTTAGGCTACACGTGTGAGAGGGGAATGAGGGTAGTGGAGTTGTGGGAAGTTATGAAAGTAGTGGGGGAAGTTGTTTATGGTGGTTATGGGGTAATGAAGTGGTGGTTATGGGGTAGTGGGGTCGTGATTATGGAGTAGTAGGGTGATGGTTGGCCAAAGGTGGTCGTCGGAGTTAGCCAGAGGTGATTGCTGGCGATGCGACTAATAGATAATATTTAGACCTAATTTTAGTATAGTATTTAGATTATTATTAATATTTATTTAGCATTTTATATTTATTTTAATAATAAAAACTTTTCTTTTTACAATTTTGGTTCTAATAAGAATTTATTTTGTTTTCTGCTGGTTTCTGAAAAATTTGTCAGCACACGCCCTAGGTCACGAGCATGACCTAGGGGCGTGCAATAATAATTGACGTGCCCCGCCACTTGCTGTGATTCACAGGGACTATAAGAACCCCCCTCCCGATAATGTTCACGGCCGAGGGGAAGTTTTTATGCCAGGGGCAAATGCCATATAATGGTATTAACATTCAAGCTAAACACCACTATATGCCATTCGTCCCTTAAGGCGAGTAATCATTACATCACAGTTTTCCAACCATAAAGAGAAGACAAAAGAAATGAAAGTCAAACTATATATATATCTCCAAAAGATGACCAGAATCAGAGTAAGAGTACAACCAGGGGTCCTGGGGCCCAAGAATGCCCAGCTGAGACTGTATAAAATGCCTCAGAAAATAGGGACCACCACAAAAAGGGGACTAAAGGGCATACCTCTTTAAACAAAAAGGAGCTAAGCAAAAACCTACTAAGACGACAGAGTGACTCAGGCAAAAGGGGCTACTAGGCACCCAACCTACTATACTATAAAAACATAAAACCAGGAGAGGGCTATGTTGCACAAGCAACTACTTACTTCTCTTACTATCTCCTCCGCTATGGGCACTGGATCAGGGATAGGGTCCATGACTGCAGGTATCTCCATGTCCACTTCCGGGATTCCTTGCAAGGGTTGGAACTGGGGCTGGATGGGGTATTCGGGGCTTGCTGCTGCTGGGGAACCTGGATGGTTTTATAGAAAACCATTAGTCATAAAGATTAAGTCGGATTACTTCTCCTTTCTCAACACATCAACGATAAAAATATAGCATTAGTAGAAGCCTTTTAGATACAGTAGGTTTTTGTAAGTTAAAAGACAAATAAGAATGAAGAGAGGGAAAACGAAAATAACTCAGCTTATAAGAATGCCCATACATCCTTATAAGTTGAGGATCTTTGTTTCAATTCATTTATAAGGTATAAGTACAAGGCAGATATAGTTTTAAAGCTATAACTTAACTTATATGAATGTCCATACAAACATATAAGTTAAAGGTCTCACGAATTTCTTATTTTATAAGAATGCCCATACAAACTTGTATTATAAGTAATTTAAAGATGCAATGTATGCTAAGGCTGATATGATGAATTAGAATTTATATGTCTAAGTCCTTACCCAGTCCATTTGTTAAGTGGGTAGCTAACCACACAAGCCTTATCATCGTGGCGGATGATAACAACGGATCAGACTTCTCCGCTCCTAGTTAGGTGCACACCACCACCCTAGGCCTTACGTACAACACTGGACCGTGTTTTGTACTCCACCCGTTGTTCCTAAAAAAAAACCATAGGGACAACGACACAAATTAAGGGGATTTGTCCACCGGGATTTCAACCACAAGACAGATTGCCCCTTCACAATCCAAAGAATCTAACACGCTAGTCCCTCCGACAGTGTGCTGTACCGTAGAGTGGTTAGACCCTCTACAGAGTTAATTAATTTACTCAAAACGGATGCCTCGCACCAGACTTATAAACCATCATGACATCCTGTCACCATGATAAAATAAGCTTAAATGAAGACATCTCTTAACTGGAAGCGATCTAGAGTTTACCTTAATGATACTTACAGGGTGCTTGATTTAAATTACGTATTGGCCAGGTAAGAATAAGGTTGGTGGTCGCACTAAGTACCGTTATACACCACCTTCCTTTCGGGGGATACTGGCTCACCCCTAACTCCTTTTCTAGACACCAATTAAGTAATTTAAAGATAGAGCCCTTTAAAATACATTAGGTCATACACATAGCCCTACCAGTTAAGATTTTCTATCTCTAAAGAAGGAGTACGGTAATCTACTTGCGACGATTGTATAAGAAGCAGTTTATTCATTAACTATTGAATTTCTCGTAAACGAGGAGTAATGACTACTGAATATATCACATATTACATAAAGCAAAATACAAGATATTTGGCAAGTCATAAATGACTTCCTTCCCATTTTATCAACTCACTTGGTAACAAGATAAACATGATGAACACAACGATACTAGTCAGGGTGTAAGTAAATAATTTGGTAATTAAGAAGAGCGTTTCTTATAAGCGATATGGTAGTGACTTCACTTTCTACAAGGCATAATACTAAGTATTCATGATATGTATTATTTAGGCTTTTTGAAAAGGTTTTGATATATATAGGAAAATGATTTAGGTATTTTCATAACGAGCACAAATTGAAATGGGAGGGTTAGGGTAAAATGGTCAAAATAGAGTAAGATGGTGGGGGTGAGTTTAAAAATTAGTTATAGGGCAAGCCCTAGTTAATTTAGGGGTTTTGGGGTCAAGGAGGGGGTCTTAGCAAATTTCCATTTATTAGAATTTAATTAATAGGAAGAAAACATCAAATAAAGATTCCCGGAGTTCTACACTACCCCTGAAAACGTGCCACACCTTTTTGAAAACCGCAGACCAAGCCCTACAACTTTCATGTTGGTCACTTGGACTGGGTCAGCCTCTAGGGTGCTTATTTTTGAGCTTGAAGGATTCTGTTAAAGGGCTGCAAATAGCCAATAATTAAATTCATTTTAAAAGGTTTATGAAGGCGGGGCACGAATCTTGGCGTAGATCCAACGCTCCAGAAACATTGCAGACGGGAAAATGACCTTCCCCCACAGCGGATCCGCTGTTCGATCCGCTGTGTGGATCAACCAATCATTGCCGAGGTTAACCAACGACGCTGATTTCGTCTTCTTCGTTGAGCAACGACCGAGATCGATCCCGCTAGAGAAAAAGCTTGCAGGGCTTTGCCACCGCCGCCCGGTGATCGCCGACCACTTCTGGTCCACTGGAAAGTTTTCACGGGGCCAGGGCAATATTTTGGCGGTGGTGGGGTCGCCGTAAAACGCCGGCGGCGGCGGAACGCAAGTTTAGTTTTTACTTGAAATCCGCCGCTGCAACAGGCCAAAACGATGCCCAATTGGGCTCGATTTCGATTCGAAAACGTTCACGAGGGTGAGGGGAAGAAGAAGGAAGAGGAATCTCACCTCATAGGGCCGAGCTCGCCGGGATCGTGGTCGGTTGTCCATGGCTTTCACGGGTTGAGCAGGGGGGGGGGTTGCAAAGGGCTTCCACTCAATTTCTCTGCACAGGGGAATTGTTGGGGATTGGTGTGAGCTTTTCAATGGCCTTGGGGTCTCTTTTATAGGCCGGGGGTGAGTTTTGGTGTTGAGCTCTTAAGCTCACCATGGCCGGTCATGGCTATGGTGTATGGGTACTTCCAGCCACCTTGCTGCCTACAGGAGTTCAAGATAAGGTTGCTTAGGTGCTGGGTCAGCAACCTAAAAGGGGAAAGGGGGCTTAGGTTAGGAGAATTTTGGGTTTGCCTCTTTAGGTTAATTTTTCTTAAGTTAAGGTTTAGTCTAGGTTTAGGCCTACGTTCTTGTTGACTTTTTGGGTTGACCAAAAATAACATTTTTGTGGTAGGGTTGACCATGGTCTTGGCTTTATGTGGGTCCAATCCTTGGGTAAAAAGAGCAAGGGAAGGGTGTTTTGTGTTAAAAATACTAAGTGCACACCTCTTAGCCTTAAGGGCTTTCCAAGGGGTGTGGTGCATGGTTTGGAGTGCCATCATGATGGTTATGGTCTTGGAGTTATGTGGGAAGGTTTGGGTTGAGTCAAGGGCTCAAGGGTGGCTATGTGCACATCTTCTCTCTTAAGAGTATGGTGGTGCATCAACTTGGCCCTTAGGTGTACTAATGGGTCCACCCAAGTCAAGGGGAGGGGTGGGGCCAAGGTATTTGTTGGATATTAAAACTTTTAGGTCCCCTAAGTAACATGGGGATGTTACAAATCCAATAAACAAAAGAAAAATTTCGTCACCGAAATTAAAGAGAAGCTCATGGGTTTTTAAAGAACAGGTACATAAGTTGTAAAAGATTAATATACGAGTTTGAAGTCACCTGTTTGAAAAAGCTCTGGGTATTGGAGTTTCATTGCGTCCTGCGGTTCCCAGGAGAATTCTTCCCGCCCATGGTTAGACCATAGGACTTTCACTAGTGGAATTTTCTTCTTCCGCAAGACCCGCGTCTCGGATTCTACTACCCGTATTGGGTCGAGACGGACTGATCTGTCGGCTGCTACAGGCCCTGAGGGAGTAGAGATGAGCTGTTTACGATCCAGCAGGGCTCGTCGAAGTGACGATACGTGAAAGACGTCATGTAAGTTTGCAATTTCCAGAGGGAGTTCTATCCGGTAAGCTAGAGGTCCGATTTGCTCTAATACAGAAAAGGGCCCCATGTAACGAGGGCTGAGCTTCCGGTGACTACGGACACGGGAGACTCCTCGCACTGGCTTAATCTTCAAGAATACCTTATCTCCGACGTGGAACTCGACCATGCGGTGCTTCCGATCGTAGTACTTGGCTTGACGGCTCTGGGCTTCCAACATTCTTTCCTTGATTATTCGGATTGCTGCGTCAGTGTCATCTATATAATGCACCCCTAACACCTGTTGGTCTTCTTCTTGTAGCCAGGATAATGGAGTTCGACACCTTCTGCCGTATAAGGCTTCATAGGTCTGCCGTATAAGACTTCATAGGGGGCCAAGTCTATACTTGATTGGAGGCTATTATTATAGGAGAACTCTATCAGGGGTAAGAGCTTCTCCCATGGTTCATTATAGTCTATAATGCATAGCCGGAGTAGATCCTCCATGGTCCTGTTAGTTCGCTCCGTTTTGCCATCTGTTTGGGGGTGGAAGGCGGTACTGAAGGCTAGCTTCGAGCGTAAGTAGGTTTGGACCATTTTCCACTCTTTGGAAGTGAACCGACCATCTCCATCGGATATGATCGTTTTGGGGACTCCATGATAACAAACGAATTGCTCCACGAATGTCCTGATTAGTTTACTTACTGGGGCTTCCTTGCGTATCGGGATGAACCATGCTACTTTAGTGAGTCGGTCCACTATTACCCATATTGAGTCATTCCCGGCCGGGGAGCGGGGCAGACCGTGTACAAAGTCCATCGAGATGTCTTCGAACTTCCATTCGGGTATGGGTAAGGATTGTAATAGACCGTCTGGACTTTTACACTCAGCTTTAACCATCTGACAGGCCTGGCAGTGAGTTACGAAAGTGATGATATCTCTTTTCATTCCTGACCAATATAGTGTTTTTCTGAGGTCCACATACATTTTTGTGATTTCGGGGTGTACTGAGTACTTAGTGCAATGCGCTTCTCGCATGATTTCTTCTTTGATTGCCTTAACTGCAGGGATATAAAGACGATTCCGGAAATAGAGTAGATCTTCTTTTATGGAGTAGTCCTCCTACGGGCCTTCAGAGAGAGCGAGGATGATGGAGATTAGGGTTGGATCCTTTCTTTGCTCATCCTTGACCTGTCCTCTTATATCGCACTCGACTTTCAGCCAGTTGAGATACTCGGTGTACTGCTCTGGATCGGCTCGGGATACTAAGGTAATACCCATTTGCCCCAAGAGGAGGGCAAGGGTCATTTCTCCATCTCCTCCCTTGGGTAGTCTTCGCCTTAGAGCGTCCGCGACGGAGTTTGCTTTCCCTGGGTGGTAATGGAGGGTGTATTCGTAGTTGCATAAGAATTCCAGCCAGCGTCTCTGGCGTAAGTTTAGGTCCTTTTGCGAGTGGATATATTTTAAGTTTTTGTGGTCGGAAAAGATCTCACAGTGTATTCCGTACAGGTAGTGCCTCTAAATTTTTAACGAGAAGATGACGACTCCTAGCTCTAAGTCATGTGCGGGGTAGTTCTGTTCATGTTTCTTGAGTTGCCTAATTACCTTCCCATTCTGCATCAGAACTGCCCCCATTCCTTGGAGGGAAGCATCCGTGTAGATTTGGAATCCTTCTTTTCCCACGGGGAGGGTGAGGATGGGAGCGGATGTTAGTCTTCTTTTGAGCTCCTGAAATGTGTCTTTGCATTGAGGTGTCCATTTAAAAGGAGCGTCTTTCTTGGTAAGGGAGGTGAGGGGAAGGGCGATTTTGGAAAAACCTTCTACGAACTTACGGTAGTATCCCGTAAGTCCTAGGAAACTACGGATATCGGCAGCCGATCTTAGTGCGGGCCATTCTTTTACTGCTTGAATCTTAGCGGGGTCCACTGCTATCCCAGCACTATTTATCATGTGGCCCATGAATCCGACCTCCTTGAGCCAGAATTCACACTTATTGAACTTGGCATACAAGCGTTGTTCTTTTAGCTTTTCTAGTACTAATCTTAAGTGCTTAGCGTGGTCTTGTTCCGATTTTGAGTACACCAGTATGTCGTCTATGATGATGATGACAAAGGTGTCTAAGTAGGGTCCGAAGACATGGTTCATCAGTGTCATGAATGCCGAAGGGGCGTTGGTGAGCCCGAATGGCATAACTATAAATTCATATAAACCGTACCTGGAACTGAAGGCAGTCTTTGGGATATCCTCATCCTGGATCTGCAGTTGGTAGTATCCGGATCTTAGATCTAGTTTAGAGAAGACACTAGCTCCTTGGAGTTGGTCAAAGAGTTCATCTATGCGAGGGAGGGGGTACGTGTTTCGTACCGTTAGTTTGTTCATTTCTCTATAATCGATGCATAGACGAAGGGTTCCGTCTTTCTTTTTGACGAATAAGACAGGTGCTCCCCATGGTGACGAACTTGGGCGGACGAAACCATCCCTGATGAGTTTGTCTAATTGTTATCAAAACTCAGTCAACTCTTTTGGGGCCATTCGGTAAGGGGTCCGAGATATAGGTCGGGCCCCTGGGACTAGTTCAATTTTGAACTTGACCTCCCGTGGCGGGGGTAGTCCGGGCAGTTTTTCGAGGAAAACGTCGGGGAATTCTATTACTACGGGTACTTTGAGAAGGTCATCAGTCTTACTGATCATTCCGAAGTAAACTGCGTACGTCTCTTCTCCCTTGACTTATTCCTTCATCATTTGTACGAATGTTAAGTAGATAGGGGATAATGGTTTCGTACCTTGGGGAGTAGGTTTCATAGTTGAATCATTATGCAGGGTGACTTCCTTGGTTGAGCAGTTTATCAATGCTTTGTGTCTTCCTAACCATTCCATCCCTAGAATGAGGTCGAAGTCTGGGAGTTCCAGTATTGTAGTGGTAGCCTCAAATAATCTGTTATGATGGCAGATAAGGAATGTGCATTGGTCGGAAGAAAGCATCTCTGATCCATCAGGGAGTCGCACTCTTAGACGTAAACCAGAGGAGCGTTCAACGTTAGGCACATCTTGAATGAAACTTTTTGATACGAAGGAATGTGAGACTCCTGTGTCGAATAGGGTGTGTGTGGGTTTCCCATTTATTTTGCATATACCTGTTGAGTTATGAAGAGGTGGTGAACAAAACTAGTTTTACTTATTATGTGAAGATGAAATACTAAAAGCAGGAAATTACCTGTCACAATATCCTTGGGTTGGTGGTTTTGAGTGAGATCCAGGGCATAGACTTGTTGTGCCGGGGGAAAGGGATTTCTTGAATTACTCTCAGTCCTACCTTGGTATCCTCCTCCACGACCTCTTCCTCTTCCTTGGCCAGATGCTGGACTTCCCTGGTATGGTGCTGCTGCCTCCATCCTTGGGAAAGGATTCTTTTGAGGGCAGTTGCGTTTCAAGTGGCCGGTTTGGTTGCAGTTGAAGCAGTTTCCTAAGAATGGTCCCGAGTTATTGTGTACCGGTTGTTGCGTCGGGGTTGAGGTTGTTTGTTGCGTTTGTGGATCCGGCTTTGGGGTGGGGTAAAAAGGTTGTGTGTCCCTTTGTCCCTCCCTGTTTTTGTCTCCCGGGTGAGGAGCATTTCTCCTGTTGCTGTATTCTGTTTCTGCTGATCTCTTCCGATGGTTTTGAACCATCAGGTGGTCTGCTTCGAGAGTTTTTGCTGATGCGAGGATTTGGGCAAATGAGGAATGTGTTGTGAAGATGAGTGGTTGTTGGATGGAGTCCCTGAGGCCGCGGTAGAAGCGTTTGGCATAATCGTGATCGCTGAGTGCGAATCCTCCCGCAAAACCGGACAAGTGAGAGTACTCCCTCTCGTAGTCTAGGACGGAATGGTTGTCTTGCTTAAGGTGTAGGAACCTTTCTTGGAGCTCATCCTGGGCTATCGTCGGGATGAAGTGATCGCTGAAGGTGTCGGCGAATTCGCTCCACTCTATTTCCCCGTAGGTTTTTCCCAAGAAGGTGCTATCCATGGCTGACTTTCACTATCGTCGGGCATAGCCGACGAAAGAAGATAATGTGAGGGTGATGACCATGCTCCTAGGGCACCTGATTCCTACTAGTAGTTCTTGGGTGAAGTCCAACCATTCCTCGGTTTGTACCGTCGATTCGGTGCCGTTGAAGTTTGGTGGAGATAAGCCTCGGAAGATGCATAACCATTTTGTTGGTGGTTCGATGGGACGACTCCTGTCTTGGTGGGACATAACATCTCGGAAGGTGGCCAAGATATCTGATAATGTATGGTTCATTTCTGATTGAACGGAGGTGTTGGTCGGCGGAAGAGTAGACGTTTGAGTATTTGCTCCGGGGTTCATTGGTATCTATATGTAAAAAATGAAGAAAGTACAAGCTGTTTGGATAAAAAAAGGAAGGAGTTTGTAGGAAGTATAGGTGTTCTAAACTAGACTTGGGCTCACCCGCTTCCGCTGCGCTAGTTCGTCCTCGAACTAACTGACGGAGCAAGGTGGAGACGGAGTTCAGTTTATAGAAGGATCGCGTGAGCGCTCTGATACCATTTGTAAGAACCTCCCCTCCCGGTAATTGTTCACGGCTGAGGGGAAGTTCTTATGCCACGGGCAAATGCCATATAATGGTATTAACATTCAAGCTAAACACCACTATATGTCATTCGTCCCTTAAGGCGAGTAATCATTACAACACAGTTTTCCAACCATAAAGAGAAGACAAAAGAAATGAAAGTCAAACTATATATATATCTCCAAAAGATGACCAGAATCAGAGTAAGAGCACAACCAGGGGTCCTGGGGCTCAAGAATGCCCAGCTGCGACTGTACAAAATGCCTCAGAAAATAGGGACCACCACAAAAAGGGGACTAAAGCGGCATATCGCTTTAGAAAAAAAGGAGTTAAGCAAAAACCTACTAAGGCGACAGAGTGTCTCAGGCAAAAAGGGGCTACTCGACACCTAACCTACTATACTATAAAAACTTAAAACCAGGAGAGGGCTATGTTGCACAAGCAACTACTTCTCTTACAATCTCCGCTACGGGCACTGGATCAGGGATAGGGTCCATAACTGCAGGTATCTCCATGTCCACTTCCGGGATTCCTTGCAAGAGTTGGAACTGGGGCTGGATGGGGTATTGCGGGGCTTGCTGCTACTGGGGAACTTGGTTAGTTTTATAGAAAACCATTAGTCATAAAGACTAAGTCGGATTACCTCTCTTTCCTCAGCACATCCACGATAAAAATATAGCATTAGTAGAAGCATTTTAGATACAGTAGGTTTTTATAAGTTAAAAGAGAAATATGAAAGAAGAGAGGGAAGACGGAAATAACTCAGTTTATAAGAATGCCCATACATCCTTATAAGTTGAGGATCTTTGTTTCAATTCATTTATAAGGTATAAGTACAAGGCAGATATAGTTTTAAAGCTATAACTTAACTTATATGAATGCCCATACAAACATATAAGTTAAGGGTCTCACGAATTTCTTATTTTACAAGAATGCCCATACAAACTTGTATTATAAGTAATTTAAAGATGCAATGTATGCTAAGTAAGGCTGATATGATGAATTAAAATTTATATGTCTAAGTCCTTACCCAATCCACTTGTTAAGTGGGTAGATAACCACACAGGCCTTATCATCGTGGCGGATGATAACAGCGGATCGGACTTCTCCGCTCCTAGTTAGATGCACACCACCACCCTAGGCCTTACGTACAACACTGGACCGTGTTTTGTACTCCACCCGTTGTTCCTAAAAAAAACCATAGGGACAACGACACAGACTAAGGGGATTTGTCCACCGGGATTTTAACCACAAGACAGATTTCTCCTTCACAATCCAAAGAATCTAACACGCTAGTCCCTCCGATAGTGTGCTGTACGGTAGAGTGGTTAGACCCGCCACAGAGTTAATTAATTTAGTCTAAACGGATGCCTCGCACCGGGCTTATAAACCATCATCACATCCTGTCACAGTGATAAAATAAGCTTAAATGAAGACATCCCTTAACTGGAAGCGATCTAGAGTTTACCTTAATGATACTTACAAGGTGCTTGATTTAAATTACGTATTGGCCAGGTAAGAATAAGGTTGGTGGTCGCACTAAGTATCGTTATACTCCACCTTCCTTTCGGGGGATACTGACTCACCCCTAACTCCTTTCCTAGACACCAATTAGGTAATTTAAAGATAGAGCCCTTTAAAGTACATTAGGTCATACACATAGCCCTACCAATTAAGATTTACTATCTCTAAAGAAGGAGTACGGTAATCTACTTGCGACGATTGTATAAGAAGCAGTTTATGCATTAACTATTGAATTTCTCGTAAACGAGGAGTAATGACTACTGAATATAGCACATATTACATAAAGCAAAATACAAGATATTTGGCAAGTCATAAATGACTTCCTTCCCATTTTCTCAACTCACTTGGTAACAAGATAAACATGATGAACACAGCGATTCTAGTCAGGGTGTAAGTAAATAATTTGGTAATAAAGAAGAGCATTTCTGATAAGTGATATGGTAGTGACTTCACTTTCTACAAGGCATAATACTAAGTATTCAAGATATGTATTATTTAGGCTTTTTGAAAAGGTTTTGATATATATAGGAAAATGATTTAGGTATTTTCATAACGAGCACAAATTGAAATAGGAGGATTAGGGTAAAATGGTCAAAATAGAGTAAGATGGTGGGGGTGAGTTTAAAAATTAGTTATAGGGCATGCCCTAGTTAATTTAGGGGTTTTGGGGTCAAGGAGGGGGTCTTAGCAAATTTCAATTTATTAGAATTTAATTAATAGGAAGAAAACTTCAAATAAAGATTCCCGGAGTTCTACACTACCCCTGAAAACGTGCCACACCTTTTTGAAAACCGCAGACCAAGCCCTACAACTTTCATGTTGGTCACTTGGCCTAGGTCAGCCTCTAGGGTGCTTATTTTTGAGCTTGAAGGATTCTGTTAAAGGGTTGCAAATAGCCAATAATTAAATTCATTTTAAAAAGGTTTATAAAGGCGGGGCGCGAATCTTGGCGCAGATCCAACGCTCCAGAAACACGGCAGACGGGAAAATGACCTTCCCCCACAGCGGATCCGCTGTTCGATCCGCTGTGTGGATCAGCCAATCATTGCCGAGGTTAACCAACAGCGCTGATTTCGTCTTCTTCGTCGAGCAACGACCGAGATCGATCCCGCTAGAGAAAAAACTTGTAGGGCTTTGCCACCGCCGCCCAGTGATCGCCGGCCACTTCTGGTCCACTGGAAAGTTTCCACGGGGCCAGGGCAATATTTTGGCGGTGGTGGGGTCGCCGGAAATCGCCGGCGGCGGCGGAACGCAAGTTGAGTTTTTACTTGAAATCCGCCGCTGCAACATGCCAAAACGATGCCCAATTGGGCTCGATTTCGATTCGAAAACGTTCGCGAGGGTGAGGGAAGAAGAAGGAAGAGGAATATCACCTCATAGGGCCGAGCTCGCCGGGATCGTGGTCGGTTGTCCATGGCTTTCACGGGTTGAGCAGGGGGGTTTGCAGAGGGCTTCCACTCGATTTCTCTGCACAGGGGAATTGCTGGGGATTGGTGTTAGCTTTTCAATGGCCTTGGGGTCTCTTTTATAGGCCGGGGGTGAGTTTTGGTGTTGAGCTCTTAAGCTCACCATGTCCGGTCATGGCTATGGTGTAGGGGTACTTCCAGCCACCTTGCTGCCTACAGGATTTCAAGATAAGGTTGCTTAGGTGCTGGGTCAGCAACTTAAAAGGGGAAAGGGGGCTTAGGTTAGGAGAATTTTGGGTTTGCCTCTTTAGGTTAATTTTTCTTAAGTTAAGGTTTAGTGTAGGTTTAGGCCTAAGCTCTTATTGATTTTTTGGGTTGACCAAAAATAACATTTTTGTGGTAGGGTTGGTCATGGTCTTGGCTTGATGTGGGTCCAATCCTTGGGTAAAAAGAGCAAGGGAAGGGTGTTTTGTGTCAAAAATACCAAGTGCACACCTCTTAGCCTTAAGGGCTTTCCAAGGGGTGTGGTGCATGGTTTGGAGTGCCATCATGATGGTTATGGTCTTGGAGTTATGTGGGAAGGTTTGGGTTGAGTCAAGGGCTCAAGGGTGGCTATGTGCACATCTTCTCTCTTAAGAGTATGGTGGTGCATCAACTTGGCCCTTAGGTGTACTAATGGGTCCACTCAAGTCAAGAGGAGGGGTGGGGCCAAGGTATTTGTTGGATATTAAAACTTCTAGGTCCCCTAAGTAACATGGGGATGTTACAGGGACAATAATGACAAAAGAGCAAGTACATGCCCATGTTTTAGGTATCACGCCCGTGACTTTCAGCCGGTCACGCCTGTGTTTCTCCTCCAGCCGATCCCAAGCAATTTCGAGTGGTCACGCCCCGGATCCCGCCTTGTCACGTTCGTGACCCTCATGGGTTACGCCTGTGTAAGTGCAACGGATCTACCGTTACATGCCAACCCGCCAAATGTTCCCTCCAATACCAGTTTCCAGAGGTCACGGGCGCGACCATGGGGTGTGACACGCCCATAACACCCACATTGACGCAGATCGCGCCCGCTTCGCCTCAAGCATTCACGACTCTTACACCCCTCCAGGTCACAGGCGTGTACCTATGACGTGTAACCTGAAATTTTTAGCTATAATACCCAGCTTCTCCAGAAGACCAGGAGTCGAATCCTAGCCCCGTTTGGGCCACTTTTAGCTTATTTTCTGTTCATTTTCTTGTAATTTTACTTTATGCAATTTTATTTCAAGCATTGTATTTTTCAATTCCTAGTGTAGAATTTTCTTTCGTGCACTTGTAATTCTCTTTTCCTTAGTAATAATATTCTCCCTTTTCTAATTCTCCATCTCTTTAATAAGAGTCATGCTAAACTAAATTTATTTTAACATTTGGTCGGATGATCTCTTTCTGACTTATAATTTCATGATTATTTCTCGAAAGCTTTGAATGCGAATTTGTGATTTATTCTCGATTAATCTCAATCTCACATGTTTACGTATGATTTTGTATTTGTTTTCGTATTCTAGTTTACCGAGAGGTTCGTGCGTACGAATTGATCACTCGAGAATAAAAGGAGTTGATCACAACCCTCGAGAGAGGACGATGAAACTCTTCTGGATAGGAGTCAAATCCTATTAAAGGATTCTCCGTGATAATGCGAGTTTTAAGTTATTGATTTGAACGAGAGTTTAGTCAATATTTCTTAATCTCAGTTGGGTGTAATTCTCGAGAGAGGTGGGTTCATGCTTTGGGAATCTCCACAGTCAAATTCTCTTCTTCAAGATTCTAAGTTTTTAATTGATTTTTTATTTTTCCTTAAGATTGTTTCTCGATCAAATGTTTTGTTCTTTATTATTTTAGTTTTCTTCTCAAACCCTTAAAATTATTTATCAGTAAAATAATAATAATTCACTCAAAGTAGAATTATTTGACAACCCCGAGTCTAATACGATTTTGATTTTCTATAAATCCTATACTACTCTCGATAAGGTACACTTACCTTCGTCGATTGTGATCGCGATTTCGTCAATCAAGTTTTTGGCGCCATTGCCGGGGACTTTATGTCGATATTTTGGAAAAAAATGAATTTTATTTATTTTATCATTTTTTCGTTTCTTTATTTTTTCTTTCTAAAAAAAATTTATTTTCTCTTAATAGCGCAACTTAAATTCTCGGAAAGGGAGGTTTGAGCTTATCATCTCAGCACATCTCCTAGTATCGATGCGAACCTATCATATGATAGACCTCGGGAAGTCCGGGACTAACTTAACTCGCTTTTAAAAAGAAAAAAAATCATCTTTTTTTTCAAAATTCCATTCCTCTAAGCTACGATTATTTTTTTTCATAAAAAAATGTTATCCCAATTAGCTGGTACTCTTGACGCGCTTCAAAATAAACTTAATATTTTGGAAGTCGAAAGAAAGCGAAATATTATTTGTAACATTTGTGTTGAAAATCATAAAAACGAGGAATGTTCGTATTTTTATAATTCTCAAAATTTTTGTTATGAAAATAATTTTTATAATTGTTATGAAAATATATTTCAAAATTCTTATGAAAATAAATTTTATAATGAAAATAATTTTTATAATTATAATGAAAGGGATTTTTATAATAAAGATAATCTTTCTAATGAAAATAGTAGTTATAATTCTAATGAATTTTCTTCATCCTCTGATATTAACTATTCATGATAATCTTTCTAATGAAAATAATAATTATAATTTTAATGAATTTTCTTCATCCTCCGATATTAACTATTCATGGTGGCAAGATCACCCGAATAGTTTTCGGTGTGAGTAAGAAAATTCATTCAATCAAAATATACATTCCTCTTCCTTAGCGTCGCAAATTTTTTTTTCCCAAAATCAAGAAGTGCTTTCTAACAAAGAATTTACAAATATCATGGAGGCACCAGGCGAAATAGTAGTTAAACATGTTTCTTTTTCATCTTCGCTCGATTCCACTCCCATTTTTCATGAGTATCTTTATAATAATTTTGATAATAAAATTCATGAAAATGTTTTGCCACATGATTTTAATAATCCTCTAGATTTTTCGGATAATCATTGTATTTTTAAAAATAAACAACCGAAGCTTAATCATTTTTTATTTTACAAGAATCTCATACTTGTGAAATTGTTGCTAACACGCTTATTGTTGATTCTTTTAATTCTACAAAAATCCAAATTACCTCAGGTATGTATATGTATTTGTATTTGCATTTTTACACTAACGAAGAACAAAGGAAGGATTAACAATTAAGCAGAGGAGTCATCGGGCAAATAAATTTCGTTTTGCTCTCCATAACGCAAATTAAGGGAGTAACCTGTGCATTTTTCTTATTATTTTTCATTTAGTTAACTCTCAACCGTCTAACTCAAAAACGGTAAAAAGAAAGCGTCCTTGGGAGACACCAATTGCTTATCCTTTTTATATGCTTTATTATATTGTCTTTTTAAATAAAAAAAATGTAATTTTGTTTTTTTTTTATCATTCATACTTAGTTTTAAACATTGTGCACAATGTTTAACTTTAAGTACGGAGGTGTGTTCTATGTTATTTTGTTATTTTATTTTTTTATTTCAAAAAAAAAAAAATCTTTCAAAAAGATGAAAAATATGTTTTGTTTTTAATGTTGTTTTGAAGGAAAAATTAACAAAATTTTATAAAAAGAATGAAAATCAAAAATAAATTTCTTGGAAAGGGAGATTTGAGCTTTCATCCCATCATATCTTCTAGTACCGCTGTGAGTCCTTCAGATGATAAACATCGGAAAATTCAAGAATTTACAAAAAAAAAATAGGATTAGTATTTTAGTTTTCTTTATCTTAGTATTTTTATATTTCAGAAAAATCCAAAAAAAAATGAAAACTTAGAAAAAAAACAAAAAAATGTATTTTTTAATAAACCCTTGATTTTTTTGCAATTTTCAAAAAATTAGTTTGAGTTTATTTATAAGCGTTTTTATTATTTTTAATTTTTTAATATTTTATTTTATCATAGTTAGTTAGATTTAATTTTCGGTGATTTAGCTTTAAAAAATATCTTATGAATTTAATTTGTTGAGAGTAATTTCTTTAGCACTTTTTTCTTTAATCTTAATTAATTTCAATTTTGTGGTTTTTGCTCAAACAACTTTAGATTTTAATTATATTCACTTTATGCTTTTAGATTCTTAGAAAAATTTAATTAACTAGCAGTTGCTCTCTTATATTTTGATTTATTTTCTAAAAATTTTTTTAGTCTTTTCCTTGTTTTTTTATTGTTAGATCATATGTCATGATGATAAGATGATAAAATTCATTATGCCTTATTAAACATATGCAATTTTTTTTTATTGTTAGATCATATGTCATATGAATTTTATATTCCTTGTTAAACATATGCAATCCCTAAAATAAAAAAAGCTAGAATAAGAAGATAAAATTCATTATTTCTAATCATTTTTTTCATATGGAGAGAGAAAAAAAATTTGTTTATATGTCATACAAAATAAGAGGATAAAATTTATTATTTTTTGATAAACATATGCAAATATGTAAAAAAAGAATGAGTTGAGAGAATAAAATTCATCATCTGTAATAAAAAATTTCTTCATATCCCTTGCCCCTCTCAAAAAAAAATCGTTAGCCAATAAAATTCATTTAGACTTAAATTAAAATACTAACAGAGCATAAGTAGTTGTTTAAATTTTTTCTTTTAAGTTTATTTTAAATTAGAGTCTTTATAATTCCATTCTAATATTGTTTGCAAAAGTACTCAATCTTGCTAACTAGTTTATTTTCTTTAGAATTCTTGGCTAAACTTTTTGCTCTTTTCAATTGAATTTCATAATTTATGACTTAATTTTTAAATCTCTAAATTTATTTTTAACTTTCTTTTGATAAATAAATTTTAGTTTAAATTAATATTTTTATTAATGTCTTATGAACATTTCTCATTGTTCTGCTCTGAAATAACAAAAGCTTAATTATGAGGGTATTTGATAGGTAATATTTAGACCTAATTTTAGTATATTATTTAGATTATTATTAATATTTATTTAACAAGTTTTTATTTATTTTAATAATAAAAACCTTCCTTTTTACAATTTTGGTTCTAATAAGAATTTATTTTGTTTTCTGCAGGTTTCTAGAAAATTTGGCAAAAAATTGTAGTACACGCCCTAGATCACGGACGTAACGTAGGGGCATGTAATAATAATTGACACGTCCCTCCACATGCCGTGATCCACAACGCCAATAATGAAAAAAGAGCAAGTACACGCCCGTGTTTCAGGTGTCACGCCCGTGACTTTCAGCCGATCCCGAACAATTTCCAGCCGATCCTGAACAATTTCCAGAGGTCACACCCCAGATCGCTCCTAGTCACGCCTGTGACCCTCATGGGTCACGCCCGTGTAAGAGCCACAGATCGATCGTTACATGCCAGCCAGCCAAATGTTCCCGCCAAAAGCAGTTTCCGGAGGTCACTCCCCCAAATCTCGGGTGTGACCAAGGGGCGTGACACATCCAGATCACGGGTGTGACTAAGGGGCATGACACATCCATAACGCCCGCATTGATGCAGATCATGCCCACTCCGCCTCCAGCATTCACGACCCTTACACGCCCCCAGGTCACGGGCGTGTACTTGAGGCGTGTAACCTGAAATTTTTAGCTGTAAAAGCCCAGCTCCTCCAGAAGACCAGGAGTCGAATCCCAGCCCCATTTGGGCGGCTTTTAGCTTATTTTCTTTTCATATTCTTGTAGTTTTACTTTATGCAAATTTATTTTAAGCATTGTACTTTTCAATTCCTAGTGTAGAATTTCCTTTTCCGCACTTGTAATTCTCTTTTACTTATTAATAAAATTATACTCCCTTTTCTAATTCTCTATCTCTTTAATCTGAATCATCCTTATCTAGATTTATTTTAGCATTTGATCGGATGATATATTCCATACTTTTAATTTTTTATTATTTCTTGAAAGTTTTGAATGCGAATTTACGATTTATTCTCGATTAATCTCAATCTCATATGTCTACGTATGATTTTGTATTTGTTTTCCTATTCTAGTTAGCCGATAGTTTCATGCGTACGAATCTTTCACTTGAGAATAAAATGAGTTGATATCAACTCTCGAGAGAGGACGACAAAACTCTTCCGAATAGGCGTCAAATCCTATAGAGGGATTCACCGCGATAAGACGAGTTTTAAGTTATTGATTTGAACAAGTGTTCAGTCAATATTTCTTAATCTCAGTTGGGCATAGTCCTCGAGAGATGTGCGTTCATGTTTTGAGAATCTTCACGGTCAAGTTCTCTTCTTCAAACTTCTGAGTTTTTAATTGTGTTTTTTATTTTTCTTTAAGATTGATTCTCGATCAAATGCTTTGTTCTTTTATTATTTTAGTTTTTCTTAAACCTTCAAAATTATTTATCGATAAAATATTAATAATTCACTCGAAGTAGAAGTACTCGACAGCCCCGAGTCAAATACGACCTTGATTTTCTATAAATCCTATACTACTCTCGATAAAGTACACTTTCCTTCGTCGTTTGTGGTCCCGATTCCGTCAATCAGCGATAGGTGGTGGTGGAGGTGGCCGGAGGGGTTTTCCGACTATCGCCGGAAAACTGAGAATGGATGTAATGATAAGGGGATTGGAGAGGGGTTACCGAAGATGGTTTTTCAGTTATCGAAGAAGGTGGATGAGGGGCGATTTTGGAGGTGTTTGGAGTTTGTTTTGGGTGGTGTTTGGAGGAAGAGAATTGTGGAGGTGGTCGACTATGTGTGTTTGCGGGGGGTGTGGAGGTGGAGGGAGGTGATTCCACAACAGGGGCTGGAGGAGAGGGGTGGTTCCACGGTGTTGGGTACATTGGTCACAATGTACTTGCTTTGAAGAAGTACTTTCAGCTCAATGATATACACATAGTTGTATTTGATGAATGTTTAGTTCTTGTGTGCAGACAAATAAAGCTAAGTACAAAAGCGTCGAGACACTATACCAGTGTCGACACTTTTGTCAAAGATGCGCTGAGTCAAAGAGAAAGCTGTGTCGACACTCAGGACTAGTGTCGACACACTTAAACTAGAAGTGCTGAGTCAAAGAGAAAGTTGTGTCAATACCCAGGACTTGGGTCGACACTATGATACAAGGAACAACTGTGTCGACACTAAGGACAAGTGTCGACACACTTTATACAAGCAGTGTCGAGACTGAAGACAACTGTGTCAACACTCAGGAATTGTGTCGACACATTCTACATCAGCTGTGTCGAGACAAAGTGAAGGTTGTGTCGACATATTCAGAAGTATGTCGACTTCGCTACAAGAGTAGTGTCGACACCCAGGACTGGTGTCTACACATCCAACAGTCAAGTTTCAACACTTCAAGCAGAATTGTTTTCTAAGTACAGAAATCAAGTCAGAGGTACTGATAACTTTCAGATGTCAGTTATTAACCGGATCAACCGGTTACCCTTGACAGAGCCTATTTAAAGGGATCAACTCTTCAAAAAAAAGGTATAAGAAAATTTTTGTGAAACCAGATCTAAGAAGTTATCTGTTAGAATTCAGAAGGTGGAGAGAAGCTTGTTCAAGAATCGTCTTTAACATTCTCCAGCTTAGATCTACCCTAATTTCAACTTCAAGAAGCTTTGAAAAACTAAGAAGGGTCCGATCGAATCAACTACAACAAGGATCAAGGGAAGCTGACTTATCAAGTTCAGTTCAAGAAGCATTCACCCGTTTCTCTCTTGTTGGGTGATTAATTCTGAATCTTTCTTTTCACCACCATTAATCTTGTAAGATCTACTTGTAGATCTGAGTGCAGGGGAATTAATTTCTCTGAGTTGTAATCCTGTGTTATAAAGGCTGAGGTAGGGTAGAGGTTGCCTGAGGTGTAGGAGTGTGGATTCACTCTGAGGTAGAGTTCTTGGGAAGAACTTAAGGTGTATGATCTTGGTGATCTGAGTGGTAAGACTTGTATAGTTTTAGTTGTAGGAGCCAGCTGTGCTCTGAGCTGTAAGATCTGAGGATCTGAGTAAAGAAAGAAGCAGTTTGGCCGAATCTAGTTCATTGCTAGACAGGCGAAAGGGGAAAATGAATGTATCCATCAATAGGGGAACCACTATAAATCTTGTGTACTGTGCTGTGATTGTTGTGCTTTGTTTGATGTGCTTGATGTTCTTTATATGCTGATTAGTTTTTCTGTTTCATCTGACTAGGATAATAAAGATAGAGAAGTAGTTTTCATTATCTAAAAGTAGCCTAGAATTAAAATTGGACCTATTCACCTTTCTCTAGGTCACTCTATCCTAAAACAAACATTTACAATTGGTATCAGAGGGAGGTTCACTGAAAAAGACATAACAGCCTAGTGAGAATCCAAAGGATTACAGAGAAAGATATATCATAGCTCAGAAGAAAAATAATTCCATCAAGCTCCTAGTCTACTCCAAAGAGAATTTTGGAATTTGGAAAGAAATAGTCAGATTATTCATGGAGACAGCAGATCCAAGAATATACATCACAGTGATTGAAGGACCTTTAACTCCCATGAAAGTGTCAGTTCTTGATGCCAACATCAAGACACCAAAGACCTACATGGAGATGGATAAGGATGAGATAATTCTGACCTCTATGGATAAGAGGGCATAAAATATAATAGTCAGTGCAATAGATGATTCCTCTTTTCAGAATCTGATTCATTGCAAGACAACTAAAGAAGTGTGACAATCACTGATTGTCTATATGGAAGGAACTGATGAGCTCAGAGATGATAAAAAATCTCTGCTAAATCAACAGTATGAAGCCTTCAGATAGGATAAGAAAGACTTAGTGGGTGATTGTTTTGAAAAGTTCTTCAGAATTGTAAACAACTTGAGGATTTATGGCAGGAGCTTTACTAACTATGAACTTAATGACAAGATTTGAGATCCCTGAACAAGGAATGAGACATCAAGATCTGTGCCATAAGAGAAATGAGGAATTTAACCAACATAGATCCCCAGGATCTATTTGACAAGCTATTGTCCCATGAGTTACAGCTCAATCTCAGGAAGTCTGAAGAAGATTCAGCTAGAGCACACAACAGAGAAAAGACCTTGGCCCTAAAGGCTTAGTCATCCAGGAAAGTCAGAGAGAGAAGTCAACACTCTCAGAAAGACTGGAAATAACTTCTGAGTGTTCAGAATCATCCTCATCAGAAGGAGGTCTGACTGATGAGGAACTGTCTCTCTTCTCTAGACAGTTCAAGAAGATGTTGAGGAGAAGAAAGCAAGGCAGCTGGAAGGGACTAGCTGGAGACTCTTCTCTCAAGAAGACCAATCATCCAGATAAACCCAGGAAGAAGAAATCTGGGGATAGGTATGATTCTTCACATAACAAATATATTAAGATTAATATAGTGTGTTATTGTTGCAACAGAAAAGAGCATGTCATAGCCGATTGCCCAACAAAAAGAAAGGAGAACAAGTCAGAGAACAGGAAGGATGGATAGCACAAAAAGGCTGACAAAAGCCTCTTGGCAAAGAGACAGTCTACACTGCCTGACAGTGAATTTGATTTATCAAAATCAGAAGAGGAGGAAGCTCTCATGGGCCTGATGGCTATTGAGGAGACTCAATCAGGAGAAGAAGATCAGGATTGTTCAGATCCTGCTAAGGTAAAATCAATCTCTCATAGTTTAGCCTCAGATTCTTTTTCTGCATCAGAAAATGAATCATGTTCACACTCCTCTAATAATAGAGAACATGATTCAGACATTAAAGCTGATTTTAACTCCCTTATCAACAGATATGAGAAGTTACTAAAGACCTTGATTGCAAGCAAACTGCTTGCTAAGGATCAGGCCAGAAAATTAGAATTTTTGAGGGGAGTATCTTTTCAGTTGGAAAGGGCCAACATAAAGTTGGACCTGCAAAAACTGAAGCTTATAGAACTAACCAATAAGATAGATAGCCAGACAGAGGTAATAGTAGAACAAGTCAAGACTGTCAAGGACCTGGAAGCAAAGCTCACCCAGAAAAGACAGCTCCTGACTCAATTCTCAAAACCCAAGTCAGTGCTACCTATCATAGATACCTTTTCTGCACCATTTAGAAGTGGTGTAAGGTATGGAAAGAACAAAAAGTTCAAAGAAATCTGTACCTAAGGGTAAAACCCCAATTGGTCCAGTTAGGCAACCAGTCAAGTATCTGCCTCCTAACAGATGCTTGAGATCATGTGTTCCTGGACACATGATGTCCGAGTGCTCTACCAGCAGGGTCAATAAAGAGGCTTGCTGGAAGGGACAGACATCTAAAGACAATATAGGCCAAAAATCACCACAAAGGGTGATCAATCCCAGTGCACCAAACTTAAATCAGAAAGGTAAGGGTGTGAATTTTGCACCACTACCTTGGAAGTTGGATGACAATTCTGTGTTCCACAAAAGAACAACTTCAAATGTGCAACCAAAGAAAAGATACAACCAATTTGAGTGTTGGTACTGTGAGAAGCTTGAACATTTTGCCCTAGATTGTTGGTATAATCCAACAGCACGTTCATATAAGACTCAACCAGTTTTATTTAGAAAGTCTGCTGTGTTTCACACAATAAAGCCTAACAGGAACCAAGGCCCCAAAACTATTTGGGTGCTTAAGGTGCACTAATTTTGTGTTTGCAGGTGGATCCAAGTATCACAGGAAGAACAATATGATACTTGGATAGTGGCTGTTCCAGGCACATGACTGGAACATGGAGTTTGTTAAGAGATTACACTCCAGTTAGGAATAAATCAAAAGTCATCTTTGGAGGGTCAGAAAAAGGACTCACCAAGGGATATGGTAACATTTCTAATGACCTAGTTACCATCACAAAAGTGGCTTATGTGGAAGGATTGAACCACAATCTGATAAGCATAAGTCAGCTTTGTGATATATGTTATGAAATTGTTTTCCACAATGTCAAGTGTCTGATAAGGAACACAAGTGATCAAGAGATCATCTTGTCAGACACTAGGAGTGAGAACATTTATTTTCTAAATTTCTTAAGTGTAAATGAGAAATCTCCTATATGCCTAGTAGCTAGTGAGAAAGACTTTTTGTGTGTACAGTGGCATAAGAGGCTGACTCACTTAAACTATAAAGCTATGTGTAAGCTATTCTCTATGGACTTAGTTAGAAACAGTCCCCAGCTCAAATGCTCCAAAGAAGGCTTATGTCTTGCATATCAAAAATGCAAATAGACAAAAGTCTCCTTTAAGAGCATTCAGCCCAAAGACACTGAGATGTGTCTCTATTTACTTCATATAGATCTATTTGTTCCTATGCAAGTTCTTAGTTTGGGTAGGAAGTTCTATACCTATGTGATTGTGCATGATCACTCTAAGTTTGCGTGAGTATTCTTCATAAGGAGAAAGTCTGAAACACTAGACATCCTTGCTGATTTTGTCAGACAAGTTCAGAATGAGATAGGATGTTCTGTGGTCAAGCTTAGAAGTGATCATGGTACAGAATTTCAATCTGAAAAGATGATAAATTTCTATAAAGAACTAGGGATCTTTCAGGAGTTCTCCTCTCGAAGAACACCACAGCAAAATGGAGTTGCTGAGAGGAAAAATAGAACTCTCATTGAGGCAAGCTAAAACAATGTTGAGTGATACATCTATCCCAGAATATTTCTGTGTTGAGGCTGTGAACACAGCATGCTATATTCAAAATAGGGTCTTGATCAACAAAAATCATAGCAAGACTCCCTATGAACTAATGAAAGGCAGAAAACCAAATATGTCCTACTTCAAAATTTTTGGTAGTAAGTGCTATGTATTGGACAATGAGAAAACTTATCTAACTAAGTTTTCTGAGAAATTCTATGAAGGAATCTTTGTAGGATATAGTGCATATAACAAATCATACATGATCTACAACTTGAAACATCAAGTTGTAGACGAATCTATTAATGTAGTTTTTGATGAAACTTCTGTTCTATTTAATGAGATTTCTAACAACTCTAGTCTAGCTGATGTAGACTCTAGAATGGAGAAGTTAAATATAGGTGACTCACCTGATATTGAGTTACACACTAGAGACAATGTAGAAATTCTTATAGTAGATACAGTAACTGCCCAGGGGGAGAAAGAGAATCATCCTAATCCTCCTGCAGAAATAGGTGATGGTAGGCACCTGCCAGTAGCTGTTAGACACCTTAGAGATCATCCTATTGATCTGATAATAGGTGATGCCAGATTAGGAGTGACTACTAGGAGTAGACATCACAATAAGGTTCTATACTATAATTTTCTCTCTCAGATAGAACCTAAAAAGTTTGAAGAGGCTAATTCAGACCACAACTGGATTATTGCTATGCAAGAAGAGCTCAATCAATTTGAGAGATGCAAAGTTTGGAATCTAGTTCCTAAACCTAGTGATCACAATGTCATAGACACCAAGTGGATTTACAGGAATAAACTAGATGAATATGAGGTTATATTTAAGAACAAAGCTAGATTAGTGGCTAAAAGATATAGACAAGAGGAAGACATAGACTTTGACCAAACCTTTACTCCTATAGCTAAGCTAGAGGTCATAAGGTTGTTTTTAGCTCATGTAGCATACAAATGATACAAGGTCTACCAGATGAATGTAAAGTCAGCATTCCTCAATGGTACACTAAAGGAGGAAGTCTATGTTGAGTAGCCACCAGGTTTTGTTAACCCTAAACTCAACTCTTATGTTTTCAGATTGCACAAAGCTTTGTATGAGTTAAAACATGCACCTAGAGCCTGATATGAGACCCTGTCTACCTTTCTTATAGAGAACAAGTTCTCTAGAGGAAAGATAGATAAGACACTAATCCTTAGGGTCATCAAAAGTTCAAGCATCCTTGTCCAGATATATGTAGATGACATAATTTTTGGGTCTATTAATGAGATATGTAGAAAATTTGCCAGGCTTATGCAAGACAAGTTTGAAATGAGCAGTATGAGTGAGCTAAAATTCTTCTTGGGATTCCAAGTTAGTCAATCTGAAGATGGTATATCCATCTCTCAGTCTAAGTTCACTAAGGAGTTGATTAAGAAGTATGTTATGGAGAATTCTTCTACCATGAGAACTCCAATGGGTTCTTCTGTGTCACTGCACAAGGATGAATCTAGGAAACCAGTTGATGCATCCTTGTATAGAGGAATAATTGGATCACTCCTCTACTTGACTGCTAGTAGGCCAGATATTATGTTCTCAACATGTGTCTGTGCTATGTACCAAGCATGCCTCAATGAGTCTCATTATGCTGCTGTGAAGAGAATATTGAGATATCTTAAGGGCACACCCAATCTTGGACTTTGATATCCTAAGGATAGTGATTTTGAACTCACAGGGTACACAGATGCAGATTTTGCAGGGTGTAAAGAAGACAAAAAGAGTACTTCTGGAACTTGCCAATTTTTAGGGAAAAGACTCATAAGTTGGAGTAGTAAAAAGCAAATTAGTGTTGCAATTTCAACAGCAGAATCTGAGTACATATCTGCTGGAAGCTGCTGTGCACAGTTGCTGTGGATTCAACATCAATTATTGGACTACAGTGTACAGTTAAGTAAATCTGTTATGTTTTGTGATTCTACTAGTGCAATTTCTATTGCTAATAATCATGTCTCACACAGTATAACTAAACATATAAAAATTAGATATCACTTTCTCAAAGAGAATGTTGAAAAAGAAAATATTACTTTACAATATACTCCAACAGAAAGAAAAGTAGCTGACATTTTTACAAAACCCCTAGATAAAAGCAAGTTCAATTACTTTAAATTTGAACTAGGTATGTTGAGCATTGAGTAAACATTTTCTATTAGTAACAACAAAAGACTGTACAACTGACAAAAGATAACAAACTATGTCAACAAATCTAAACAAATAAGAAAGACTTCACATAAGTCATAAAATTATATTCAAAACTGAAATTTTATCTAAGTCAAAGAATTGTGTCGAGACACCACAGTGTGTGTCGACACTATAAACAGTATTGTGTCGAGACACCAGAATGTGTGTCGACACAATAGGTAGTTATGCGTCGAGACATTAAAAATTAGTGTCGAGACATAAGGGTGTCGAGACCCTGAGGTCTGTGTCGAGAGACATGAACCTTGTGTCGACTTAAGTCGACACATCTCGACTGTGTAGGTTTTCCTTGTCGACACTAGATATTTCTCGGAAGTCAGAAAATTCTAAATGCAGCGCGCCTTCTCGCCTTCTGTATTCTATTACTATAAATAGGTGGTGCAAGGAGTTGTCGACTACGCTTACCAGAAAACTTGAGAGACTATTCCCAGAGTGTCGAGACCTAGAAATCCTTAGTCGACTCCTCTCAATCTCAAATTCTCTCAACTCAAATGGTACCCAAGATGGACGACAACATCAACGGGGGTTATGAGCTTGTGCGAAACGCATTCGACTCCGCACAGGAAGAAATCAAGAAGGTGATAGACCTAGTCAATGAAGCAGGTTTTGAGTATCTACTTTCAGAACTAACTAAGATATGAAAGAAAGAAGTATCTGAGTTCTATTCCAATGCTTCAGTAAACCCAAAGACAGCCAAAATTAAATCAAATGTTAATGGAGTAAGAGTAAAACTTACAATCAAATGGCTGGCTAAAGTCTTTCAGATTCCAAGAATTGTTAAGGAAGATGAATTAGAGTTCAGCAAGGCTGCAGAGGTCTTAGAGCGGTGTGGACTGGCTCCAACTACTAGGTTTGGTAGTTCTCTTAACAGGAAGGGAATGAATTCTCAGGGAAATTTTTTGTCTGAAGTAGTAGGAAAGATGCTCCTTTGCAATACTGGAGCACATGACAGGATTTCATCTTTCATGTTTAGCCTGATGACAATGATTATTTTCTGGATAAAGACTGATTGTAATAGGGTTGTGTTTGATAAAATTACAGAAAGGATTCAGAAGCCCAATATGGGCAGGATCATTAGTCTATATCTGGTTAAGACAATTCCAGAGAATATAAATCAGAAAGTTGGAACAAAGATTAACCACATGAGGAGGATGAACCTAAGAATTTTGTCTAGATAGGACAGGGTCTTGTCTAAAGAGATTCCTGATCCCAAGCCGTCTAAGAAGGTAAAGGGCAAGAAGTCTGTGGTAGAGGAAGTTGATTCTTCAAGTGATTCTGAGGAACAAGTGGATTTCAGTTCAGATAAATATGCTGAAGAAGAACAAAGAAGATTTCCAAGACTCTCACCTGGAACAAGTGATCAGGTGCAGGGGAAAACATTCCAGAAAAATAACCAATTGAGGGGGACAACCTCATTGAATTACAAATGGATACAGCTACTACTATAATCATGGATGTTGTACAGGAACTGGAACAATCAAAGATTCCTGAACAGGAAATGTCTGAGAAAGAGATAGAGGATGAAGTTCCAAAAAAGACTGAAGAAGAAATTCTTTTGTCTAAAGTATCTAACATCCAGAGGGAGATAGCTGAAAATTCCTAGATTGAAGTTCCTGATGCTGAAATTCAGCATGCTAATGTTACCTTGGAAAGTCTCAATACAAATACTGAAGGTACAGAACAGCAAAACTCTGTTGAGATGACCAGCTCATCAAATTCTGAGGAAGAGGAAGCTTCACAACTTAAGTAAAGGAAACTATCTGAGTTAAGAAAAACAAGTAAGAGTTACAAAAAGTATCTCCAATCTGGACCACCATCAACTCCTACAATGGATTCTAGCTCCCTGCTAGTTCAACTACAGATAATGTTTGATAAACAAATGTAAGAATTAGAAAGTATGTGAATGAAAGCAACAAGGAGTTGCAATTTCAGCTGACACAAGACATAAAGTCAATAAGATTTGAAGTAAACTTATTAAAGAAAGATATGACTGATTTCTGTGAGAAAGGTGCACATGCTGTAGTATACATTGCTAAACAACAAGCAGAAGCACAAAAAGTGGAAAATGACATAGCTCACAAGCAAGTCCGTGTCATAGAAAATCAGACAAGACTGAATGAAAATATGATAGTTATGCATGATACAACTTTGGAAGAAATAAAGAATCAAAGCACTGCTTTGGAGACCAAACTTGATTCAACTGCCAAAGATATAGAAACCAAACTGACAGATCATTCAGATTCTCTGCTTAAGGACATCAAAGTTTCTGACAAGTGTTTAGACAACGATTTACTGAGAGTGAAGAACATTGTAACATCAGGAATCAATTATCTAGATGGTCAAGTAAGGTTTCATAAAAATAATTTGAGGGACCATATTGAAAGAGAAGTCATAAAGGGGAAGAGGGTAATGATTAAGGCCAGTTTTGAACATGCTACCTGGATTTCAAACAATATCAGAGACACTTTAGGCCATCCTCCCCTATGGTATGATGGGGATCAAACTGCTAAGTATGATTGTCAACAAGCTCAACTTGAAGCACCTCATGCTACTGGAACTTATGTTGCTGAGCAAACCATGTACAATCCTGCAGCACAAGTTACATTTGAGGCCATCCAAGCAGCTGTCCAACACATGTACAGTCCTCCTCAAGGGTTAGATCAGAATATAATCTGTGAGAAAGTGGACAAGTCTTCTACTACTAAGAAAATAGAGGCTCAGCTATCAAAGAAAAGGTTTAGAGAACAAGTTGAGGTTAAACCAGATTTTGAGCAGTGGAGTCCAACCTCCAGATCAATAATCCTCACTGCATGGAAGGAAGTCAATACAAATGTGACAGACAGGGACAAATGGTACACTGAACAAGAATGAGACAAATATCTTAAGCAGCAACAAGTTATCCAGAAGTTCAGATATGTTTTGAAGAAAGGGAAGATACATGCAAAGTCAGTTGAGCCCAGTAAATATTTCCCAAAGCCTTATCATTATTTTGAAAGATAAAGATGAAAAGAGGAAGGGATTGCAAAGTCTAAGAATGACAAAGGGAAAAAGGTTGCTGATGACAAGGGACCTGAAGTGAAAGCCACAGTCCAATCTGGAAAGGGCATTGTCATTAAAGAACCAGAGTTGCCTTAGGAAATTTTAATTTTGTATCTTATAATATCTGCTTCTGTATACATTGTGTAACTAAAGGTTATAGCTGTAAACCTTTTTGACAACAATTAGTGAAAATTTTGGTTTGCATATCATTTATTGTGCTATTCATTAGGATTGCAATTGTTTGTTTTACTTTCTGTTCAGCATTATTATTGTTAATGTCTAATGAAATATGTGTTTTTATCTATATGATTTCACTTATTGTTCAACACTGTAATTTTAATGTCTTTATCATCATATTTTGGTAGCATGTTGTATATCATTGAATTGAGGTTATGACTTCTCCAAATAAGGGTAGATTGTTGGGTACATTGGTCACAATGTACTTGATTTGAAGAAGTACTTTCAGCTCAATGATATACACATAGTTGTATTTGATGAATGTCTAGTTCTTGTTTGCAGACAAATAAAGTTAAGTACAAAAGCGTCGAGAGTCGAGACACTAGACCAGTGTCGACACTTTTGTCAAAGATGCGCTGAGTCAAAGAGAAAGCTGTGTCGACACTCAGGACTAGTGTCGACACACTTAAACTAGAAGTGCTGAGTCAAAGAGAAAGTTGTGTCAACACCTAGGACTTGGGTCGACACTATGAACAAGGAACAACTGTGTCGACACTAAGGACAAGTATCGACACACTTTATACAAGCAGTGTCGAGACTGAAGACAACTGTGTCGACACTCAGGACTCTTGTTGACACATTCTACATCAGCTGTGTCGAGATAAGGTGAAGGTTGTGTCGACACATTCAGAAGTATGTCGACTTCGCTACAAGAATGGTGTCGACACTCAGGACTGGTGTCGACACATCCAACAGTCAAGTTTCAACACTTAAAGCAGAATTGTTTCCTAAGTACAAAAATCAAGTTAGAGGTACTGACAACTGTCAGAACAGTCAAATGTCAGTTATTAACCGGATCAGCCGGTTACCCTTGACAGAGCCTATTTAAAGGGATCAACTCTTCAGAAAAAGGTGTAAGAAAAATTTGGTGAAGCCAGATCTAAGAAGTTATCTGCTAGAATTCAGAAGGGGAGAGAAGCCTGTTCAAGAATCGTCTTCAACATTTTCCAGCCTAGATCTACCTTAATTTCAACTTCAAGAAGCTTTGAAAAGCTAAGAAGGGTCAGATCAAATCAACTACAACAAGGATCAAGGGAAGCTGATTTATCAAGTTCAGTTCAAGAAGCAGTCACCCGTTTCTCTTTTGCTGGGTGATTAATTCTGAATCTTTCTTTTCACCACCATTAATCTTGTAAGATTTACTTGTAGATCTGAGTGTAGGGGAATTAATTTCTCTGAGTTGTAAGCCTGCGTTATAAAGGCTGAGGTAGGGCAGGGGTTGCCTGAGGTGTAGGAGTGTGGATTCACTCTGAGGTAGAGTTCTTGGGAAGAACTTGAGGTGTAGGATCTTGGTGATCTGAGTGGTAAGACTTGTATAGTCTTAGTTGTAGGAGCCAGCTGGGCTCTGAGCTGTAAGATCTGAGGATCTGAGTAAAGAAAGAAGGAGTTTGGCCGAATCTAGTTCATTGCTAGATAGGCGAAGGGGGAAAGTGGATGTACCCATCAATAGGGGAACCACTATAAATCTTGTGTGCTGTGTTGTGTTTGATGTGCTTGATGATCTTTACATGTTGATTAGTTTTTCTGTTTCATTTGACTGGGATAATAAAGATAGAGAAGTAATTTTCATTATCTAAAAGTAGCCTAGAATTAAAATTGGACCTGTTCACCCCCCCTCTAGGTCATTCTATCCTTAAACAAACATTTACACACGGCAAGTGGGAAGGCTATGGGTGGTCGGCCAAAGTGAGTGAGGAAGGGAGACGGAGGGGCCGACCGAAGGTGAGGGAGCTTCACATACACGAGTCTGGCTTCGACACCGGAATGATCAAAAGAGGGCTTTTGCACTCAACCTTTAATGCCTCTCTTTAGAGCCTTCTACCTCTATATATGTACTAGTGAGGGGGCAACAAACGGTCATGATTCTCCGTTAGTTGCCTACCTCAAATCAAACAAAATTGCACAATAAAATAAAAAAAATGCGAAGAACAAAAATGTCCCGATTAGCGATCCGCTCAGGATGAGCAGTCCCGATCGTCACTGGGTCCGTGGTCGACAGGAATATATCCTCACGGGTCGGGTGGCCTGATCCCCATCACTAGCTTAGAGAGTGATGTGATAGAACTCGAGTGCTCACAAGATCATAACTGATAAAAAATTCTTGATGCTCAAAAAATTTGATCATACCTGGACACCAAATAATGAAAGTGGGGACATTTACATGTACATACATAGATATGCATACACACCATATTTGTGCAAGTCTTTGTTGTTTTTCAATCTCTAAAATTTTCATGTTAAAAATATTATTGTCATTTCTTTTTTAATTATATATCAACCTGTTAAATAGGCTAGCCACTTTTGGGACTTGTGAGAACGTTCATTAATTCAAGAAGTTTTAATTTTTACTTGGTGCCCGAGCTGAGTCGAAATCCTAGTTCCGTCATTGCCCCTTGTTCCGCTTGTAGTCGTATGATGGAAGCTACTGCGGCAACCTCCCACGTTTCCCTTTTAGATGGGTATTAATAGATATATAAATAAATGCAAGCATGCATTATTTTTTCTTCACATGAGCGTGTCTTTTTTTTTGTTATCGCACTTTACATTTATGGATTTCTATGCTTTGTAACCACAACTTAAATTTTTGTTATGCTACTAGAAGAGGAGGTAGGAGATAGAGAAAAGATATTAGGGTTAGGGTGAGAAGGAGAGGGAGAATACCTGAATATAATTCTTCATAGTGCTCAAAGAGGGGTTCCAGGTATATATATACCCGGAACCATGGGGTCGGCCGGCCCCCAAGTGGGCTAAACCATGTCGTTCAGCCCCGCCGGTCCGAGATTAGAGAATGCGCTGAACCGGCTGGTTCAGCCCCGTTGCTCCCTGCCGCCTCCTTTGGTCGTCGAACATATTTGTGCCCCTTGAACCGTAGCACGTTCGGGGGCATAACATTCCCCTCCCCATAAAGCACCAACTTGCCCCCAAGGTGGAAGTCAGGAAACGAGTCGTGAAATTCCAGCAGATCGACCCAAGTATTGTGTGCATATGTCAATTTTTTCCATTTAACTAGTATCTCGGGCCGATATTCAGTACCATGTTGCTTCCACTTGATCATCAATATTTCCTCCGGTAAGGGACGCAACTCCCCCGATGTGGTAGCCTCGTGTAGGAGGGGGCTTGTCTGGACGGCGTCGCCAAGCTTCTTCTTGAGTTGGGATACATGAAAGGTCGGGTGTATACAAGAGCCTTCCAGAAGCGTCAAGGTGTATGCCACCGGTCCCACCCGCTGAGTAATGCGGAACGGCCCATAGTATCGTGGTGCTAGCTTTTGATTCGCCCGATGGGAGACGGAGATTTGTCGGTAAGGTTGGAGTTTGAGGAACACCTCGTCTCCCACTACGAATTCCTTCTCTGTCCGATGTTTGTTTGCTTGTACCTTCATCCTGTCCTGAGCTGCTCGGAGATTGTCACGCAGGAGAGCTAAGGTGTGATCACGATCGCGCAATTGTCGGTAAACCGACGAAAGAGCTGCGCTGTCGGGCTCATATGAGCCCAAAGAAGGCGGAGGGCGGCCGTATACAACCTTGAACGGGGTAAGCTTGCTGGCAGTATGATACGAGGTATTGTAACAGTACTCGGCCCAGTGTAACCATCGGGTCCACGTACGGGGCTCTTCCATCATGAAGCAGCGCAAGTATGTTTCCACCCCGCGATTGAGAACTTCTGCCTGGCCGTTCGACTGTGGATGATAGGCCGTGCTCAGACATAGTCGTGTTCCTTGTAGCCGAAAAAGCTCCTTCCAGAAGTTGCTCACGAACACTGGGTCCCGATCCGAGATGATAGACCTGGGCACGCCGTGAAGGCGTACGATCTCGCGAACAAAAAGGTCGGCCACGATTTCTCCTGTGTAGGGGTGGCTCAAGGCAAGAAAATATGCGTATTTGGAGAGTTTGTCAACCACCACCAAGATGACTGACTTGCCCTGAGATTTGGGTAATCCGTCGATGAAGTCCATGGAGACCGTTTCCCAAATATGGTGTGGAATTTCCAGCGGGGTAAGCAACTCGGCCGGAGAGATTGTTTCATATTTCTGTCGTTGGCACACCTCACACTGTTGTACAAACTGTTGAACGTCACGGCGTAAGCCCTTCCAGAAGACGTTTGCCCTCAAACTTTGTAGGGTTCAGAGCACTCCGGCATGGCCTCCCGTCAGCGACGAGTGAAACTCCTGCATCATAACTATTCAGGCTCCGGTAATCAACACATAATCACCACAAATCATCTTTCTTCTTTACCAGAATAATGGGTGACGAGAAGGAACTGGTGCTTGGGCGGATGATTCCTGCGGTGAGCATCTCCCGAATGCTAGGCTCGATCTCCTCCTTCTGGATGTGCGGGTAGCGGTACGGTCAGATATTTGTAGGTTCCGACCCCACCTTGAGCTGAATCGCATGATCCCAGAATCTCGGTGGAGAAAGGGTGTGCGGCTCCTGGAAGACGTCCTCATACTGAGTCAATAAGGGTCGCATCAGCTCCGGTACTTCCGATGAGATAGGAGGAGAAGATGCTAGGACCATAATCATTGCCATCAAGCTGCCCTCTTCGGAAAGACGTTCTAAACTTCGAACCAAGATCTCTTTCAGCGGGGCTGATTTAAGGCCGTGGATGCAATGTTCCAAGCTGTGTGAACTCCATGATCATCTGATCCCAGTCGAAAGTGACTGTCGTAGCCACTGAACTCCCAATACCATATCAGATCCCCGGATGGGTAGCAGGTAGACATCGGTCCGGCAAGTGTACCACTGTATTCGCAGGCCGACTCCCATCATCACCCCTTCACACCTCAGTTTGCTCCCATCCGCTACCATGACCTGGAACGTGGCGCCATGATCTAACTGGTGCCCCACCTTTCTTGCCACGGTCGGGTTGATGAAATTGTGGGTACTCCCACTATCAATCAGTATGGTGACCCGCTCCTGGGTGACCTTCCCGGCTATGCGCATAGTGAGGGGGGCTATGCACCCCTCCAATGCCTGGATGGAGACCCCGAACTCGGTTAGGGTCAAGTCCCCCTCTAGGTCCAGCTCAGTGGTATCCTCCTCCTCATCATCTTCTCTCAGCATGAAAACCTTGATCTTCTGACACTTATGCCCGGGAGCATACTTCTCATCACAGTTGAAACACAACCCCTTTTCCTTCCTTGCCTGCAGTTCAGGCCATGTTAGTCGCGTCACTGTCGGTCGCCCGACCGCCGGTTGGTCCGTCCTAGACGATGTGGAGGCCGTGATAACTTTCCCCGTGGTGAGGGCTAAGTTATCAAGGCGCGCGCCTAGGCGCGCCTGAGGCGCCGGGCGCACCGGGCGCACGGAGGAGCGCCCGATGCTGGGCGAGGCGGGCGATTTGGGCCAGGCGCGCCCCAGGCGCGCCTAGGCGCGCGCCTTGCGCCAACGTAAGGCGCTGAATAGGCGCGCCTAGCCCCTCCAACCGGTCTGAACCCGGTTTAGCACTGCGCATTGGCCAACCTCTTTATAAAGCCTGCGTGAATCGGGGTTAGGGTTACTTCCGCAGCTCTCCTCCCGCAGTGCCCGCTGGTGAAGCTATTGTCGCCGCTCGCCGCTCCTCTTCCGCCGCTTTCTTCCGCTCGCCGGCCGCCGCCTCTCTTGGTAACTTCTTCCTCTCACTTCATTCCTTCTTCTTCTTGCATAATGATGCTCCTTCTAACTTTTTTCCGGCTGATTTTTCCGGCTGAGTTCCGGCTGATGCTTCTTCTAACTTCTTCTTCTTCCGGCTGATTTTTCCGGCAAGCCCAGTTCACTGTTATCATTTCAACAGTGAACTGGGCTCAGTTCACCACTTCCCTGGGCAAGCCCAGTTCACTCAGACGGAACAGTGAACTTGCCCAGTTCACTGTGAAACAGTGAACTGGGCAAGCCCAGTTCACTGTAACAGTGAACTGGGCAAGCCCCGTTCACTGTAACAGTGAACTGGGCAAGCCCCGTCCACTGTAACAGTGAACTGGGCAAGCCCAGTTCACTGTAACAGTGAACTGGGCATGCCCAGTTCACTGTAACAGTGAACTGGGCATGCCCAGTTCACTGTTATCAGTTCACTGTTATCATTTTGTATGCATCAATTATTCAATTATGACTATCGTGTATTTATCACTTCTCACGTGTTTAGATAAAATATTGGAAATTATGAGCATTTATACTAACTTGATAGAAGAGAACTAACCCAATTTAAGCGAATTGGGCGCCCAATTCGCTCAATTTAAGCGAATTGGGCGCCCAATTCGCTCAATTTCAGCGAATTGGGCGCCCAATTCGCTCAATTTCAGCGAATTGGGCGCCCAATTCGCTCAATTTCAGCGAATTGGGCGCCCAATTCGCTCAATTTCAGCGAATTGGGCGCCCAATTCGCTCAATTTCAGCGAATTGGGCGCCCAATTCGCTCAATTTCAGCGAATTGGGCGCCCAATTCGCTCAATTTCAGCGAATTGGGCGCCCAATTCGCTCAATTTCAGCGAATTGGGCGCCCAATTCGCTCAATTTCAGCGAATTGGGCGCCCAATTCGCTCAATTTCAGCGAATTGGGCGCCCAATTCGCTCAATTTTCTTTTCCCTCAATTTTAGCGCCTCACGTGCCTCAGGCGCGCGCCTGCGCCTTGCGCCTTGCGCCTAGGCTCCAGGGGCCCTTTGCGCCTTGGTGCGCCTTGCGCCTTTGATAACTTAGGGTGAGGGTCTGTTGTCTGTTGAAACGTTCCTCCTGTATCCTTGCCAGGCTGATAGCATGACTCTTGCTGCGGGGCATGTAGGCATGAACCTCATCCCATAGGTGATCCTTTAGACCCGAGACAAAGCAGCTTAGCAAGGTTCTCTCCTCCTAACGGACCCTGTTGGCCAATATCTCAAACTCGGTGCGATATTCCATCACGGTTCCCCGTTGCTGTAGCTTCTGTAGCATGGACTCGACATCTTCATACTCCAAAGGGCCAAACTGAGCCGAGAATTCCCCTACAAACTCGGTCCAGGGCGCAAAATCTCTGCCCCTCGAGAACCACTGCGTCCACATGTAGGCGTCATCCTCCAAGTGAAAAGCTGCCAGCTGTACCCATTGCTCCTCGGGAATTTCCTGATAATGGAAGAACAGTTCCGCCTTCTGTATCTACTCGAGCGCATCTCTTTCCCTGAATTTCGGGAAATTCACGCGAGTCCTCTTGGGTGGCATGTGGGGCCGTTGTTGCGCTTGTCCAATCCCACCCATCTCCTGTCCGTACCCCGCTGCCCTCTGCTGCGCCATAGGGGGGGTATGGTCCTGGGGTCTGGGAATGTGTATTCCTCCTGGGACTGCAGCCGAAAAAAACGTTCCCTTCCTTGTTTGCCACGGGGGTGTTGTCCGTCCCCATAGATCCCCGCCGGTGGTGGCCGCATGTACCATTGATCGCCAATTCCGTAACCCGTAGGGTGTTCGCCACTCCTCGGAAGGGGTAATAAGCCAGCGACTCCCCTAATGGAACCACCCGGGACTGCCGAAGGCCGAATCTGCCCCGCCGCCTGCTCTGGAAGCCGCCCAAAGGGCGTGCGGCCTGTGCCCAACTCGCCCCAGCCCGCAGATGAGCCGCCCAGGCCGGGCGCTCCCGCCGCCTGCTCCGGTGGTCGCCAGGACCCAGCGCGCCCTCCTCCGGCATCGATTACCGCCGGATGGCCTTCGCCCGTGCCGAAAACGGGGTGTGGGTTTCCGTCGAGGCCGGCTTGTGCGAATCCGCTCAAACCCGAGAGCGAAAGCTGCTGCAGAACGGGATCGGGAATTTTCGCCTCCGATCCCTCCGTAACCGCCGCTTTTCCTTTTAGGTTATGAGTTAAGAGGGCCTTGATCTCCTCCACGCGGGCATCCATTCGTTCCTCCAGTTGTTGGGTTGAAACCGTCATCCTTTCCTCCATGGCCGCTATCGTATCCGTCAACCCGATGTTGTTCTCCTCTAACGAATCAAGTCGGCCAGCCTCTTCACTCGAACGGGTGTTAACCATGGTTGGAGGAAGGAACCTCTGATACCAAATGTTATGCTAGTAGAAGAGGAGGTAGGAGGTAGGAGGTAGAGAGAAGAAATTAGCGTTAGGGTGAGAAGGAGAGGGAGAAAACCTGAATATAATTCTTCATAGTGCTCCAAGAGGGGTTCCGGCTATATATATACCCGGAACCATGGGGCCGGCCGGCCCCCAAGTTTGCTGAACCGTGTGGTTCAGCCTCGCCCGTCCGAGATTAGTGAATGGGGGCTGAACCGGCTGGTTCAGCCCCATTGCTCCCCGCCGCCTCCTTTGGTCGTCGAGCATATTTGTGCCCCTTGAATCGTAGCACGTTCGGGGGCATAACAATTTTATTACCGTTATACATTATTTTTCTTGAACCAAGATGGAAACCAAGTTGTAACTGAAACCTAGATTCTTATAGCAACATTAATATTTACTTAGAGACATTTACCCAGGTAACTGAAACCTATTTTCTTGTAAGTTTGCAATGTCCAGGTTGCACCCATCTATCTTTTGAAATTACAAAGACCTCCCTTGTAAGTTTACCTTCATAATATGCATGCATAAAAATAACCCTCTGAAGAAAATTTCTAGGGGGTATTTTTGCATGTTTATTACGAAATGTAAACTTGCAGTGGAGGTTTTTAGTAATTTCAAAAGATAGAGTGGTACAAGCTGTAATTATGCTAACTCCCCAGGAAAGTTTGGATAATTAATAGTATTACTATGCTTAGCTTGGGAACTCCAAAATCAATGATGGGGTTATTAACTGGACTGATAAACAAGTTTTACTTGAAAATGGGCAGTATTAGGACCTTTAAGTACTATAAAAAATTTATTTTCTGCCTGTTTTCGAAGATGTTTGGAATTTTTTGCTTAAAGTGGTAGGTTACCAACTGAAAACTAATATACTTGAAGGTATTTTAGGAGTACTTTAGTCAAGCACTTAAGAATATGTTTGGACTTCTATTTCAACTTTTTTGATCCAAATTAAATTTTTTGGGTTGGGCACTCACGTGCGCTAATGCTTGAACACACCTACATGACTGTGTTTACATTTTGTCCTAAAACATAGTTTTGAGAAAATAGCGTTCGTGAACATGCCTACTCAAACATTATGTATTTCATTCATAATTATGTTCAAAATTGTCACCGCTCTCCCACAACACTTCCAAAGAGGCCTAAGTTCCTCACATGCTTCTTCGCTAAATGCCAATAAAGGCTTTTCCTTTTTTGCATGAACAAATATGATTTTGGACAAAAGAGCTATTGAATTAAATTTTTTAGTGTGTTCACACTTTTAGTTGAAATAAAATTCTTATATTATTAGGGAAACAACTAGGCTATTTATAGCCTACACCTCACATACATATTACAACACTCCTCAAGATTGGCGAAAAATATTCACTAAGCCCATCTTGTTACAACCCCTGATCATATCCTCTGAACTGAGTCCCTTCGTTAAGCAGTCTGCAACCTGCCCTTTTGTCGGTACGTGGCTTAACTGCAGTAGCCCGTTATCAAGCTTTTCTTTGATAAAAAATCTATCAATCTCTATATGTTTGGTACGATCGTGTTGAATTGGATTGTTTGCAATACTGATGGCTGACTGACTGTCACACCACAACTTCATCCCGTCCTTTTGGTCCATCTTCAACTCCTCAAGCATTTCTTTCAGCCACATGAGCTCTGCAACCCCTATTGCCATGGCTCTATACCTGTCTCTGTCGTCGATCTAGCCACTACCGACTACTTCTTGCTCCTCCATGAGACCAGGTTGCCTCCCACAAATATGCAATAGCCTGAGGTAGACCTCCTATCATCCGCACAGCTTGCCCAGTCAGAGTCGCAATAGTCTTCGATCCTCACGTGCCCGTTTCTTCTGAAGGCCAACCCCTTTCCAGGAGCACTCTTCAAGTATCGCAGAATCTGGTACACTGCATCCATATGACCCTTCCTTGGGTCATGCATGTAGCGGCTCACCACGCTTACAGAGAATGAGATGTCTAGGCAGGTGTGACTAAAGTAGGTTAACTTCCCGACTAGCCTTTGGTACATTTCCCGATTTACTTGTTCTCTGGCCTCTGCGCTCAGTTTGCACCTTTGATCGATTGGCGTCGCAGCAGGTTTGCACCCCAACATCCTAGTTTCAGTGAGATCCAACGCATATTTCCTTTGGGAAAGGATTATCTCCTCGGCCTCATACGCAATTTCGATCCCAAGGAAATATCGAAGAAGATCCAGGTTTTTCACCTCGAACTCCTTGCCTAGGGCCCCCTTGAGACGGCTAATCTCCTGCTCATCATCCCCTGTAATGATCATGTCGTCCATATACACTGCAAGCATGGTGGTGTGACCTTCATTCTTCCTGAAAACACCGTGTGATCTGCGTTGATCTGGCGATACACTATGCCAATAATTGCTCTTCTGAATCGGTCAAACCATGCACGGGGTGACTGTTTCAGCCCATAGAGGGATTTTTTCAGTCTGCAAACTCTGTCTTCTGTCTTGACTGTACCAAATCCCGGTGGTATCTCCATGTACACCTCCTCTGCTAGATCTCCTTGAATGAATGCATTCTTTACATCTAGTTGGTGTAACAACCATCCCCCGTTCACTGCCAGGCTGATGAGAGTCCTAATAGTGCTCATCTTCGCCACCGGTGCAAACGTCTCATCGTAATCGATGTCGTAGGTCTGGTTGTACCCCTTGGCCACCAATCGAGCTTTGTAGCGCTCAACCTGTCCATCTGGGTTCTGCTTTACGGTGAACACCCACTTATACCCAACGACCTTCTTGTCTTTTGGCAGCCATGCCAGCTCGTAGGTCTTGTTCTTCTCATGAGCCCTCATCTCTTCTTTCATCGCTACCTCCCACTTCGGATCGTCTTTGGCGACCTGCCAATTGTTAGGTACAATAACACAATCCAAAGATAAAATGAATGCTCTGTGTGTAGGGGAGATATGATCATACGAGACAAATGACTTGAGGTCCCAACCGTATCTATTAGGAGGATTTCCCGCATTGCTGCGAGTAGTCTTCCGTAACATAAGAGAAGAAGTAGGGAGAGGAGAAAGAATATCACCTGAGGCTTGTGTAGGTGTATGTGTTCCAGGAGGGGGGGGGGGAGCGACGCAGGCAAGGGACTAGTAGCTAAACTGGGCACCGACCCTGGATCTGGTACTGCTGGAGGCTTTCTCCTTTTACTGTATGTCAGCAGTTCCCCCTGAGCCGTAGGTCTCACACCTTGCCTTTGCTCCTCAATATCCTCCTCCTGCTCATCATCGCTCTCCTGCTCCTCCTCCGCAGATTCTCCCTATCATACTCCCAGATCTGTCGCCAACATCTCTCTTTCTAGTATCATACTTTCTTTATCTGATGAGTCTAATGTAGGTAGGACTCCCTCTTGCCGGTAGTACTATTCTAGCTCTCTAAAATGATCATCCATGCTCACAAAATATCTTTTCTCCACTGGGCTCCAACACATGTAACCCTTTTGAGTATGAGAGTAACCCACAAACATGCACTTGACTGCCCTTGCATCAAGCTTACCAAGACTCGGTCTGTTGTCCTTCACAAAGCACACACACCCGAATACCTTCAAGGGAAGTATCCCCCCATTATGTCCCTGCAGCTGCTGACACGGAGACTTCCACCCTAGTACCTGTGATGGCATCCTGTTGATCGCTATGCCGCTGTTAATACGGCATAACCCCACAGGCTCCGAGGCACCTTCATGTTTAGCATCATACTCTTTGACACCTCCAGAAGGTGTCTGTTCTTTCTCTCTGTCATTCCGTTCTGTGCTGGTGTGTAGACACAAGTGGTCTGGTGCAGTTGATAGGTATTCCCCCATTGTCTTGTTGGTGTATTCTGTCTCATTGTCTGACTTTAGTACTTAATAACCACACGATATTGTGTCTGTACCAGCTTATGGAAATCTCGGAAGCAGGTGAACACCTCACTTTTATTTTTCATCAAATACAGCCATGTAACACAAGATGCACAATCAATGAAAGTAATATAATACTTATTACCATTTAAAAAGCTTACAGTACAAGGTCTGCAGACATCAGAATGAATAACATCAAAAGTAGAAGAACTTCTTTGGCCCATACTAGCATAAGAACTCCTAATAAGCTTGCCTAAATCACATGCATCACACACAAATTTTATTTTATTTGTTGCATCAAAAATAGTAGGAAACAACCTAGCTACAGTCTTGAAGGAGGGGTGCCCCAACCGCCTGTGATGGATTATCAACATATCCTCTGCACTCATCTTCTGTCCTCCACCCCTCGTTTTCTCTACCACAGAGATCAGAGCCGCATCCAGTCCTTTCCGATCCAGATACCACAGCCCATCATGCCAAGTCCCAGTCCCAAGTATCCGCCTCGTTCCTTTCTCCTGGAACGACACCTTAGGTATATCAAAAGAAACAACACATCTCAGCTGAATAATTATGGAACTAATGGATAAAGGCTAATTTGGAAAGAGGGAGCATGCAAAACATTGGAAAGTGTTACCGAACCTGAACAATTAACAGTATCCTTACCGACCACTGGCTGGAACGTACCATCTGTCGTCTGGATGCTATCTGCCATGGCTAGACGGGTATAGGAGGAGAACTCGCTTGCATTTCCTGTCATATGGCGGGATGTGCCTGAGTCGATGATCCAGTCTAATTCTCTGGAAGGAGATATAGATGCTAGTGTAAGAGATCCATTAGAAGGTGGGTGGGCGTACATAGCGACCCCCCCAGCTCACTCTCTGCTCCCCTCGACCGCCTGCTTCCTCTTGATACCCTCCATCATGCTAATTAGGGTCTGCTCCTCCTTTGTATAGACAACGCCAAGTTCCTTCGCACTCTCAGTCATACCCAAATTGGCCCGATAGCCTCCTCTACCACCACGGCTACGACCACAACCACGTTCCCGTCCACCACCCGAATCTCTCTCCTTGGGCGGCTTGGAGCATGCGTGTCTCAGGTGACCGACCTCACCACAGTTGTAGCACTGTCGGGTTTCTTCCGTCTGTCCAGTAATAACAGGAGCCGCAACCGCTAGTGCTGACTTCACAGGCATGGAACCTCCTGTCCCTGCCTGTAGTTTGAGACGCGTCTCCGCCTGAATCATAGCAGAGATAACCCCCGTAAGGGTAGGAATCGTCGTACCCGATAGGAGTAGAGCTCTCCGCTGATCGAACTTGTCATCTAACCCCTTCAGGAACTTCATCTTCCTTTCCTCCACGATGATTTTGGAAGCCCGACACCGTGGATCACTGCATCACTCCCACCAGAGGCGTGATTGTAGTCTACCCATAGTCGCTCCAACTCGGAGGCATACTCCTGCACCGTTTTCTCCCCCTGAACAGTGTCATCGATTTCTCCCTTCACCTGGAAGACCCGCATAGTGTTCCCCACACCATCATATGTGTTCTTCAGCTTGTCCCAGACCTTCATGACTGTCTCGAGGTCATCTACCGTGGATGCAATCGATGGAACAACCGAGCTAAGAAGCCACATAAATACGGTCATATGGGCTGACTCCCACTCCTCTCCAGCCGAGTTCTCTGGTTTCTTCAACGCCCCTGTCAGAAAACCCCCAACTTTCTTTGCTGCCAGGATCTTCTTCACACGGCGTGACCAACTCAGGTAGGTCGTCGGTCCATCCAGATTAAGATCGATCAGTGGAAGTTCCAACTTCGCAGGTCGTTGCGATGAACCCAACACCCTCAACAATATGACCAACTCGTTCGCGCCCAACATCTTGAAGACGTCCGCCATCGTTCCCTCCTTCGGCTCCATGAATCAACTTCCAACCGATCACTGCGTCTCGTTCGGTATTACGAAATACATCGATCTGCCCTAGATCCGATCACCGCATCAGGAGGGACGCTAGGAGGCACTAAGACACGAAGGTCGGCGGCCGGAACCCCCTAGGGTTTGCAGCAGTGCGCCTCCCCCCACGACCCCCTGGAAGCAGTGAAAGCGGCCTCCGTAGGATACGGGATTGCTATTCCTGCAGCCCTAGAGGCGGTATTCCGGCAGTCCTAGATGGGCGCGAGCGGGACAAACTTCCTCCGATCGGGAGAAGACGGGCGCAGGCGACGACGATAGAGGTGGCACAGGCGTGGCCTCCTCCCGGCAGTAGAGACGGCGGAGGCGACGGCGAGTCGGGAGCGAGCGAGCAGCAACAGTGGAGTAGGCGGGCTTCAAAGGCTTCGTTCGGCAGCAGCGGCGGTCGGCCCCAACCCGTGCTCTGATACCAAGTTGGAATAAATTCTTATGTTATTAGGGCAACAACTAGGCTATTTATAGCCTACACCTCACATACATATTACAACACTTTTCATGATGCATTTAATTTACTTTTGTTACATCTATTAATTTTAATTTCTCACTGTTTAACATATCCAACTTTATAATAATAATTCAAAAGAAAAAAAAACTTACCCCGCTTCTACCTATTTGCAGTTCCTCCCGCTGCTTGTCATGTTGATGCTGTGACCTCTATTGGGAATACTAATTTTTCTACTTTAAAACAATCAAACAAAAGAAGCAGAGATGCAGATGTTATTGGAAGGGCTCACAAGCTTCAGACTTCCTTAAATAATATCTGTCAAGATGATACTGATTGTGCTGCAAATAATCCAAACACAAATCTTGTGTCAACTGGGCTGAGGCTATCCTATGATGATGATGAACATAATTCATCAATTACATCTGCTTGTGGGAACATATCTTCTCTTCCAGTTACTATGTTTCTTGATGATAATCTTAGGAGTGAGATTGATCGCCAAAAAGAGGAATTTGATAATTACATCAAAATTCAGGTATTTGTTCTGACCTAATATATACCTTTTTTTTCTTATTCCTATCATTTTAAAATAGTTATTAGTGTTTCCTTTGCTATTAGCAATATAAAAATATTAGAAGCCCAATCTTAAGGGCAATCACTAATTCACCTTTGTTTTAGATGTAACTTGAGTACCATATAATCATTTATATTCCTTACATATCACTATTTATGTTATCTTTGATTGAATGATTCTCAAAACAATTTGATAATAATTGAAATTATTGTTTGACCATGATCACATGTGCCTCTCACATTTCATGTGGAACTTTTGGCGGTGACATCATGTTTTAATTGTACTGCCCAGTGTTGTTGTGTGGATCCAATTTCTTGTTTGTTTCATATGTATTTCCTTACTATATCACTTGATAATATCAAATTAAATTAGACTTCTTTGTACGTTTTTCACCGACAGCCGCAATAGAAATAGTGTACCTGGTGGATGGAGCTCCTGCTAATGTAATGAGATTGTTTCTATGACTTGAACCATGGACCTTCAAAGTACATTTGCATGCCCCTTTTGACAACAACCACAATGCTAAATTTATTATAGTAACCTAGGAAGCACGAGTACAGGTACTGAGTAAGATAAGTTTCTTGTATGGTTGTGCTACAAAATTTAAAAAATAAAAATAAGGGTTGACATGATACATTATAATAAATTTATAGGGGCATTTATAGGGACCTCCCCTCAAAGTTTGAAAAATTACAGATTGCACCTCTCTTATTATTGAAATTACAAAAATCTCCCTTGAATGTTACAAAACATAACATTTCCCTCCTCTGAAGTTCACATTTCATAACATCCATGCACAAAATACCCCCAGAAAATGTATTCCGAGGGGGGTATTTTTGTGCATGGATGTTATGAAATGTGAACTTCATGACGAGTATCATGTATTCCGAGGGGGGTATTTTTGTGCATGGATGTTATGAAATGTGAACTTCATGGGAGGTAATTGTTAGGTTTTTTAACATTTAGGGGAGATTTTTGTAATTTCAATAAAAAGAGGGGTGCAATCTGTAATTATGCTAACTTCCAGGGGAAGTTTTGATAATTATTCCTAAATATATATGTATATGTTTCAAATGCAACAAAAAGACCTAAAAGGCAAAAATATTATGCATAAATCATAACTTGAAGTTGAAGTACAAGCCCACAAATGAATGCAACATAATATAAAGTTCTCAGCCATTTTCCTCTTCTTTTTCATGGTTGGTGATCAACGTATCTTTAATTTCTAGTTCGTATAGAGACAAGTTAGTAATACTAATCATGCCAACACCATCAAAATGATTTACCCATGCATCTCCTCCAATATCTCACATTTTACTTCCTTGTAGATATCATTTCTCCTCGATAGTTCCCGTAGATTAATATGCACATAGATCAAATCATCAGCCCGTTGTGATTAAATTTTGTTTCTTCTCAATGATTGAATGAAAGAGTATGTGCTCCAATGTCTCTCACAACATGAGGATGAAGAAGGTTGACCTAGAGGCTTCAAGGCAATCTTTTGCAGGTGCCGAAGTTCCGTAATAGCTCCACCAATCATTGGGCAACAAGAAAGCTTTATACTTTAAACTATCAGGCTCATTGGAAGCTTGACCAAGTCTTGTGAATCTGGAGAACTCATGGGCGATTAGATTTGTCTTCGCCACATTAGGGAAATATCTCCTTAAGCATTTATTGCTCTCCAAAGAAATCTCCTCATATTTATTTGAAGCAACTATATTTGTCCCCACATCAAGACATTCTCCGCTATAATATCTACAAATGTTTAACAAACAAGTCATAACGTGAAGTAAATATATCAGAGATTCATAGTAAATATTAAATATGTTAAAATATTACTTTGGGCTTAGAGAATGAGCCCTGCAATGTGATGTTGATCGACCACGCCACATTGGGCGATTCATTATTATCGATATTTTTATTGTCGGATTATCGATCCGAGACTGTGATCACGAATGACTTGATTTTTCATATTTTATGCTTTTTTTTATTTTTTGAGTTGTATTTAGAGAGTTAGATGAAATTACCCATTAGGCTATTGTGACTGTTGGATTTAATTAACCAAATTCTCCCCCTGTTTATATCTTCCTTTGCAACCGAGAGAAAATCATAGAGAGTTTTAGATCTATGAGAACCACCGCTCGATCCACTCTCAGTACAATGTTGAGAGCCGCCTGCGGTGCGACGTCGTAGGTCCCGTCTCCAGTGGGTGCTGACGCCCCAGTCTAGCGCTTTCTTACAGTTTCCAGCATCCCGACGCCATTTCCTGGGCCCGACATCACCAGCTCTGACCTTCCAGCTCCCCGCCACCACCCGCCTACATCACCTCCGGCCAGCCCCATTCCCCCTTTAATTACCTTCTTCTAGGAAGATCCAAGGACACCGCTATTGTCCCGTCCTCCCAGCACCCCTACGTTGCCAGTTCTCGGCTTCCTGCGCCCAACCACCACCCACACCGACTCCAGCCACCACACGCACCGCCTCCGGCCACCACCCGCACCGCCTCCAACCACCACCCGCATCGCCTTCAACATCCCCTGTCAACCCCACTTCTCATTTTATGCTCCCCATCCAGGCTTTCAAACCCCTGGATATCCTCCATCGAGACCTTCTGCTCCCTGGACAGCCACCTCCAACCCCTTCCACACCGCCCCCAGCCACCGTCAACCTCCCCACATCCCTCTGGCTTCCAGCTCATTGTCGCCGCCCCTCCCCCTTACCTCCACCACAAAATCCTAGCCCTACCACCCCTCCCAATCGCAAAACAACCTCCTGCCTCTTCTTGTATCCCCCGTCCAACAACCGAGGTTCATTCGGAGCACTTGCACCATATATGCAACCCCCAGATTTTCTCACCCATGTCGATGACCTTCTATTTTGTGAGTTTCACATTTACTTTCAAATCCTTCACTAGTGTATGAATACCATCTTTATTGCTAATAATATGTGACTCTTTAATTTAATTTGACTCTTTATTTAGACGTGTGGTACTTAATCGCCTTACATTTAATTCTAGTGCACTCTTAATTTATTATCTAATAGTCACATAATCACTAATCTTGAATGTTTATGCTAATTGAGATTATATGTTTGAGTATTTTAAAATGACATTGTTTAATTAATTGTGCGTCAGGATTTTTTTTGGGTAATTGAATCATTACATATGCATGGCTTTAGGGTTATCCTCCGTTAGTTCATTGGATTGTGTGGCGTGTTCATCGACATCTTCATTTTAGGGTTCATCATTGGTCTATTACATTCATTGCCTACTCACTTGTATTCCATCTAGGGTTTGGACATCGTAAGTTTGCCACCTATAGATTCGTCTTGCGTCAGATTGGTATCAGAGCCCCATGTTCGGGCTTTATTTTAATACACAGTAGTAGAGTCTATAGGTCCTTTCATGGCTAGTTATTGTCGCCATTCCTCTTCTCTATTTGTGGATCCTGAGTTCATTTACGCACGATCTCTTGGAGCCCCTTTAGAGGGATCGTCATATTAGTACGATGATTATTCCCGATCGCTGCACACTACTTTCATAGATTGTGTTGACCCCTCAATGCGATCCCTCTATGCTAGAGACGATCACTACAATGATTATCGTCCATATCCATGCGCACAAACAAATCGTGTTGTCGCCACCTTCACCACCCTCAAACAAACCCTTTTGCAAGGACCAGTGTTAGGCATGTCGGACTTGTCTTCCTTTTCTCATGGAATGCGACACGTCTGGTACTGGTGTGGGATACGTTCTCATGCAAGCTGGCCAGTCAGTGGCCTACTTTAGCCGGTCCTTCTCATGTACCATCCGGAGCCGCTCCGTGTACGAAAATGAGCTCATGGGCCATATTCTGGCGGTGTACTATGGCGCCCTACCTCCTTGCTGCCCCTTCGTGGTACGCACCGATCACCACAACCTATGCTATCTCCTACAACAAAAGATTGCAAAGCCGACGCGACAAGTTTTTGTTGCCAAGCTTTTCAGCTATATGACTTCACCATTGAGTTCCTCACGTGGAAGGCGAACCGGGCGGACGACGCTCTCTCCCGTCAAAGTCAATCTCTGGAACTCTCCTTTTCCTGCTAGGATTGGAAATCCTGTATTTTACATATCCATACGATCGAGTCCTTGGGTTTCCGCGCGCGGTACGGAAGATTGGTCCGCTCCGCGAAGTGGAGGACAACCCCCATTTGAATGCCATTCAGACGACCCTCATCTCTGACGTCGCGGCTCACCCGCCTCACTCTCTCGCGAAAGTCCTCCTGTTTTACAAGGGTCGCCTCGTCCTCGCACTGTCGTCACTTTGCATTCTCAGTCTCCTCGCCGAGTTCTATGCTTCGCCCTTCAGGGGGCACGTCATGTCCTTCCGCACGTATCGCCTCGCATTGTCTTTTACTGGCCTCACATGTTCCGGCAAGTCAAATTCATCATAGTTGCATGCCTCATTTGCCAAAAGGAAAAATATGAAGCCATGTTTTCGGGCAGACTCTTCCAACCGCTCTCTAATCCTGACAGGATTTGGTAAGATGTCGCCATGAATTTCATCACTTGGTTACAACGCTCACTGATGAGTCAAATTTATATCATATTTTCGTGCTCATTTTGGCTGATTTTCTTGTGTGAAAGCTTCGTTTATAATGCAATTACACTCATATTTCATTAAAGTTAAAAGCACGCACGAAGCACATTTATAGCCTATGGCGGTATGCAGTGCACGCTTCATAGTCTTTAGGGAGAGCATCTCGCCTTCCCCATCAGTTCTATTCATGCGCCGAGCACTTTTCTGCACGCGCCGGCGGCCTCATGCCTTGTTGAACTGGTTTGTGATGTATGAGCAGAACACCTACGCTTGAAAATAAGCTGCTGATGGCTCATGGTCGTGCGTTTCCCTTATCGCACGACTGCTTATCTCGTGCACCTTCATGCCTTGGAAAAATGTCAAAACTTGGTGCTCTATTGCTGCCCATGCGTTTTAGCCTTGCATAGTTGGGTTCAACCACGCGTCACCAAAATTGCACGGGTATGTGCATTTAGCCATAATCCCACGGGCGTGAGATATCTTCTGCGCACGAGCTTGGGCGACCGTGCGCGATCATATTTTGGAACCTTGAAGTTTTTGAGCCTTCTGTCGGCACCCGTCCATTTCCTTGTTGCACTATTTATGTTGACCGTGCGTGAGTAAAACGCACGAGCGCCATAATTTTCTTAAAGAGGAATATCTGTGCCGAATGCTCCGCCAGGATTTGATTTTAAAATAATTGGTCTCGCACGATTGGCACGCACAACCGTTCGCCAGACCGTGCGAGACCAAAACTCTACTGACTTCCTTTATAACCTACTCTTTTCAGATTATTCCGGATTTTTATCCGAGAAAAACCCTTAGGGTGGAACTCCAACACTTCCTCTTCCTCTCCAACAGCCAGGGCTTTGCCCTAAGCCATCTCTCATCATCCCAAGTTTCAAGGAATGGGATTCTAGCCTCTACATTGTCATCAAGCTAGGAGTTCTTCGCGTCAGACATGGTCGGATAGTAATAGCAGAGAAGATGGGTAACATGGAAGGTGGTGATAGACTTTTTGATCTCAGACGATAGTTGATGAATACGAGAGGAGTACGGATTGACAACCCGTTGATCTTCTTCTAGATCTACATCAGTCTCTGGATTCGGTCGTATCTCTTGCCTTTTTCTCCGCCCCCATTTGATGATTGTTGAATGTCTCTTTTTATGGATGACAAATACAACTTTAGAAATAGAACTTTGAATTATTATGACATCTTTTTGAAAATGCTTTATTATGCTTGAGTTGCTTGAGGTTTTCTTTTGAGCTTGCTGTGAGAGAGAGAAGAAAGAATTTTGTTATTTCACTTCATGTTAAAATGTGATGATTGAGTTTCGATGAAAGATATTGAGACGTTTGAGATCTTCGATTACAATCTCTTAAGTGAAGCTGTGAATGTGACCCGCAATTGAGTAATCCAATCTAGGGTTTGTGAAGCCTAATACGAAGCGGTGAAGGAGACCTACAAATCTCTTTCTCCTGCGTTTATATGCCCACCATCAAAATCAAAACCCTTTGTTTTTAACTTTACAATTAATTTTCTTAACAAAAAAAAAAACATTGAACGCTGAATTTGTCAAGAGATCGATACTTGAGTACTCACTTCCATTTTATGTTACTTGTATGGCCGGTGCACTTACCGAGATCACATCAAGTTTTTTGCCACATGTACAACCCATATTCGTCGAGGGTGGACCCTGTTGGATCAAACACATACCAAACTGTTCCAAAAGCCCGGACTGTTGGAAAGGGCGCGACTTAATTTCTTAAATAAGTACCAGAGCGCCACGGGTCAAGTAAAGGAACGCCTGACCCAACAATCCCCCCCGACGTCCAGCACAACCCGTCGGCTCAGAGGTGCGGTTACCACATGACCCACACGGCTCATAGGTGGGGTTACCACATGTCCACGGTTGTCTGACCTGCCGGACCCATACAGGTAGAAGAGAAAAATCGGGATTTAATAGCGCCCCCCCCCCTTGAACCCGTGACCCCCTCTGATACCAAATGTCAGATCAAGCACATACCCAACTGTCCCAAAAGCCCGGACTGTTGGAAAGGGCGCTACTTAATTTCTTAAATAAGTAGCAGAGCGCCACGGGTCAAGTGAAGGAACGCCGGACCCAATAGACCCACTCAGAGCCAGGTCAGCAAGAATTCAAAGTCAGCAGGTCAAGATAAGGAATAGAGCCGGCTTTTAAGACTGTTTAAGGCCAGGGCGAGTATGGTGGGTTCTCCTCGCATACTCTCCCGGTAGGCAACTAGGGCAGATACTCGCCCAAATCGGGCGAGTTCCTCCAGAGGGCGCCTAGTCGCCAGCAGGGGTTGGGTTATAAATAAGATCTCCCACCCCTTGGTTTTCCTATAAATAGGACCCCAGGAGTACGAGAATGTGGACTTCAGAATCTCGCAAAAGATCCTTATTGGACCTTTTTCTGGACTTCTAGCCTTGCGAGATAGTGATCAACCCCTTGGTCACAACCCTCAGATAATCGTCAGTTAGTGTTTACCTTGTACCCTGCTCGACCATCATTAGTTATGGAGGGGGAGCTTCTTTCAAGCATCCGGGTATGTGGTGGGACCTCCCTGCCGCAGCACCTGGGGTCCTTTTAGTGTTGCTTTAGTTCGTCCTTGCCCGTCAAGCCGTCTAGCCCGACCGCAAGACCAGTAACCTTAGACTGTCTTGATCCGAATTTTAAGAGTAGGGAATTTCCCGGCTTCAACACTTTGGTGCGGTGAGCGTGGATCACAGCCGAGGAGGAAAGTTTTCGCGAGTAGAGGAGATGGTGGATTCAGGCGAGAATGGAGAGATAGTCAGCAACTCGGCAGGAAGGGAAGCTGTCGTTGGCAAGCTAAACCCTAACTAGGAAGGACCCTTTATCGTCCAAGAAGCTCTAGCTACCAGAGGATTCCACCTACAAAATCAAGAAGGAGAGCTATTTGCACCTAGAGCGGCGATGACCTGAAAAAATTTTATCACTTGCAGTACGGTGTACGACTGGCTGTATGTAAAGTTGCTCATATTTTTAATAAAGTCCTCGCCCCCTGAAACACGGGATGCAGCGAGTTGTCTTCTTTATTGAACTTTGTCTCGATCAAGATAACTAGAAGCAACGAAGTCAGCCTCCGCGATCAGTTTGGGAAACTTGCATCTGATCTGATTCTCCTAAAAAGCCCAGGGCGGACGATGGGACGGTGTGTCGGGATTTAAAACGTCCTTGTAAGACCAAGCCCCTGCATTGACGGTTGAGATAAGCTCCCCCTTGTATGTTGGCCTAGCTACCCCCGATTGCATCTCTCCTCCGTCTGGAGGAATTATCAGGAACAGGTCAGGACGCCAACCTCCCAAGCTTGACGAAAGGTCAATCTCGCAAAGTGACCCCTTGCTTAAAGACGTCCTCGGTATTCGAAAAGACTAAAGACCCGTTTTATTGTCTGTTGCCCTACGATGCATGAGGCGTCTCTGTTGAAACCTAGGTAGGGTAACCCGTCGTGCTTTGGAAAGCAGCCAAGCGAAGAAATCCAAAGAGGTGAGAATCCGTAGTAGGATGGAGGCCTCGAGAGAGTGTCCCGCGGGACCCCCCCGACTACCGTTCCCTAGCTATGGATCCCCTCAGTTCTCTGCCAAGCTAAAGTGGAGTGTGGATCTCGAGAGTGTGCATCTGGTGAGACCCCCCGAGTATCACTCCCCTTTCCGGGGGGTTGTAGTTAACAAAAAAAGTAAATGTTTTTTGCTTTTTCCAGTAAGTTCCCTTCCTTATACGAATTCGTCAAAATTACACACAAACGAATATGATGAAATTCCTTGTGCGAGTATGCAGGTGCGAGTATGCAGGTACGAGTATGTATGCGCGAGCATGCAGGTGCGAGAAATACGTGCGAGCATTAGGGGTGTCCAAAAAAACCGGGCTCACCGGGCCGGCCCGGCCCGGTGAAAAGCCCGGTAGGCCCGGTCCCGGGCCAAGCCCGGCTCGGGCCCAGGCCGGGCCATGGGGCCCTTCCGGGCCTCAGTATAAGGCAAATGCCCGGCTCGGTGCCCGGGCCTGGCCGGGCCGGGCAAAGCCCGGTTTCTAGGCCCGGGCTAAGCCCGGAGCCGGGCCGGGCAAAGCCCGGGCATGGCTCCTACGAGCCTTTTAAAACTGCGTCTTTTAGGGCCATTTTCAGGAGAAGTGTTCAACATGAAAGTTGTAGATCTCGACGATATCTACAACTTTCATGTTGAACACTTTTTGATTTGAAATCGTTTAGGCCTCCGATTTGGCCCCCGAAAAAAATCACGCGGAACTTTTAAATGTTCCGCGTGATTTTTTTCGGGGGCCAAATCGGGGGCCTAAACGGCTTCAAATCAAAAAGTGTTCAACATGAAAGTTGTAGATATCGTCGAGATCTACAACTTTCATGTTGAACACTTCTCCCGAAAATGCACCTAAAAGACGCAGCTCAAAAAAGCGGGTATTTATTTTAAAAAAAAAATTTATTTTTTTAAATAAAAATAAGGCCCGGGCTAAGCCTGGGCCCGGCCCGGCCCGGCCCTGGGGGACTTAGCAGGCCCCCTCCCGAAGCCATGTGCCCGGCCCGGCCCGGCCTGGCTATAATCAGGGCCCGGGCCCGGGCCCTGTTAGGGAAAGCCCGGGCCTGGGAGGCCCGGTTCAGGCCCGGGCCCGGGGGGCTTTTTGAACACCACTAGCGAGCATGCGTGGACGAGTAACATATATGAGAGCCGGGAACGCGCCTAATGAACACTCAACTTCCTTGCGCCTATGAGCCTAGCGAGCATCAAATTCAAGCAAACAAAAGAACAAAAAACGAGCAAAAATCCTTCTTTCGTATATATGGCGAGTATTACATGTACAAAGAAGCGATGACGCCTTGAGAAAGGTTCGTCCAAAAAATTCCTATCTACTTTACTTTCAATATACAAGATGACATGCAAGAGGTCGCCAGCCGATCAGGTCTCATCGTCGCTAGTGTCGGCCTTGTACTCCTCATCCTCGATCACGACGTCCTCCTCGTCACCGTCCTCGTCGTCGCCGTCATCATCATCGTCATTGATGTCCTCGTCCTCGCCGGCATCCTCGCCATCGTCATCGCCGACATCCTAGCCATTGTCATCGCCATCGCTGTCCCCATCTTCGTCAGAGTCAGAAGTAGAGGACAGGACGCGGTCGGGCGAGTTGGACTCCTCGGCGAGCATCCACGGAATGAGGTCCATCACCGTCAGATGGTTGGCCTTCGGGCCGAGGAAGCCATCCATCTTAAGATTCGCGAGTATGGCATCCTCGTAGCTCGCGTGATGCCGCTGTACAACCCCGTGTTCGCCGAGTGGACCCAACAGGCCAGAGCGAAGCAGGAGGGTAAGCCGAGGGAGCCGGCCCGCGCTCGCCAAGCAGGCGGGCGAGCCGAGAGCCGACCCGTATCCGCCAAGCAGGCGGGCGAGCCGAGGGAGCCGACCCGCTTCAGCTCGGCAGGCAGGCGAGCCGAGAGGAGCCGACCCACGTCCGCCAGGCAGGCGGGCGAGCCTGCAGGAACTCGGCTCGCACTCGCCTGGGAGGCAGGCGAGTCGCGGAGGCATGGCCGCACCGGCCCGGGGGATTAACGAGCTGGCTCACGCTCGCCCTCGCGTATGAGGTGCTAATAGCATGTGTTTAATGTGATTTGGTCTGCCAGTAGCCTCTCCAAACAGTGGAGTTTTGCTGTTGGCAGACCCACCTTGGGCTGCATATAGTAAAACAGAAAGGCGGAGTTACGCTATTTGAAGGTCAGACTCATAAATCTACAAATAGACCCACATGGGTCCTCAGAAAGGGAGCTTTCTCATTTTCTGGTCTTGTAGTGCTTTCTGAGGTGCTCTTAACTCAGCACTTGCTAAGGAGGGGAAACACTCTAAGATCTTCCGGGTGTGCGGTAGGACCTCCGTGCTGCAGCCGTGGGTCATTCTCTAATCCCAAGTCTCCGGTTGAGTGAGATCACTTGGAGAAGTAGGTGTGCGGTCACCCCTTCTTAGGGTCCGAACTCCACAGAAGTCGATTTTTGGTTTCAACAGCCGCGATGAATCGCAGGTAACTCGTCGCCATGAAATCGGATTTTCTTCCCGATTCCAGAGGTACTCGGTGCCGCTGGCTGCGGCTCAGACGGGCGAGTTTCCTGCTCGACATTTCGAACTTGGGCGGCCTCCAGCGCGACTTTGGTGTCCGCGAGCTCTTGCTCATGAGCGGAGATCTTCTTCTTTGTCTCGATCTCGGCTTCTTGCGAGGTAACAACAACTCCTGTCAGCAATGCGATAATCAAATAGCAACTATCTGAAAGTTTCGCATTCAAAACGAGGCTACCTCATATGCTTTGCACTGGGCGACCTGGAGTCGGGGGGGGGGGGGGTTGTGTCTTGTATTGTAAGGAAACAATGAATTATGAAATCCCCTTTCTCTTTCTAATTTTCTCCCTCTCTCTTACCCCTCTTCTCCCTCTACAGTTTCCTCTTCCCCTTCCCTCAACTTCTTCTCCTTCTCAAGCTCTAGGGTTTAAACGTCCTTGTATCCTCACTGTTCCTAACAACTTGGTATCAGAGCCATCCTTCCTCGGCTCCACACAACCGCTGTCCTCTCGGTTTCACCAAGCAGGGTCCTCCAGCGCCGTTACACGTCCACTCCCTCAGCAGACACAACTGGTTCTGCTTCTCCGCCGCCAACACCGCTTCAAATTCGCAACCGACAACCCCATCGACACCAGCAGCGCCAGAGTCGGCGCTTCGCTTTCGTCGATTCATACCCGACGACTCTCCCGACGAATACATCTCCTCCCGACATCTCCAGTCGAGGCCAACAACCGCATGCCAAAGCTAACAATCCCAACCACTCGCTGACCTCCATCCGGCGACGTGCACTTTGGTCGCCCTACTTCATCTATGCACGCACCCATCTTCTGCGGCTTTTTCAGTGAGCTTCTCCACACGCAACATCAAGCCCCATCCCGTCTTCCGCAAATTTTCTTGGGCATCACACTTTCCTTCCGCGCCTTTTCATTACCTGGATTAATTAATGGTTTCAGAAATTAATTGTTTAAGAAATTAATTCGTCCTGAATTAATTAAGTAATCAATTCATTTGTATGGAGATTAAACTTAGTGCCGCAGACGAAGCTGCTTTTTCTTCGATGTTGTGGAAAATGGCAACGCCAATTCAGACTTTGATGTATCGTCTCAACACCACACTCGACAAAGTAGTGACTTTGTGACACTTAAGCGATCTACCTCTCCTGATGTCAGAGCCCTCCGAGCCCTTGCATGCTGCCATAGCTTCCGCCCTAGCTCGCCCGCCGACGAGACGACCAATTATGCCAGTTGTCTCTCCAGCAACGTCGTCCTCCGCTCTGCTGGACCCTGTTCCACCAGTTTCCGCCCCGCCGCCCCCGACCATATGGCTGCCTTTGCTGGCGGACACTACTCTGCCGACCCCTTTGGCTGCAGTTTCGTTGCTGCCTCGCCCCGCAATGCCTTCCCTGTCGGCACCAATCCTTTTGCCGACCATGGGTTCTCCGGCCACCTTCCAGTCGTTGTTCGCCATCGCACTGCCGGTCCCGCCAGACCCCTTCTTTCTGCCGGCCGTTGTACCCTCGGTCCTCCTGTCATTTTTGCCTCCTACGACCCCGCCGACGCCACCACTAAACCTCGCTGCCAATGCCACCGCGACACGCTACAAGACGCTATTTTGACGTGAGATCATGGAGCCAGAAGTGCCGAACATCCTGCTAGAGTTTGAGCTTGAGGACAAGCTCAAATTGAAGGACAAGTGGAGTGTTATGGTCCTTCGTCGGTTATCTAGTTAAATAATATTTTATGCAGACTTTCTTATTTGTTTAAGGGTTTAGGGTGTAGTCATTTTGTAGTCCTTTTTATATGTTTAATATTTCGCGTATTTAGTTGTAGCAGGTATTTACACCCATGCCTTTGACGCCTTATTTAAGGGGAGGGGGGACTTGTCTTGTATTGGAATGAAACAATGAATTATGAAATCCCCTTTCTCTTTATAAATTCCTCTCTCTCTCTAACCCCTCTTCTTCCTCTAGGGTTTTCTCTTCCCCTTCCCTCAACTTCTCCTTTCTCAAGCTCTAGGGTTTAAATGCCCTTGTATCCTCACTGTTCATAACATGCTCCCAGGACTCAAGCAACCTCTTCACCGTGTAGTGGCCCAGCTCGGCAGCTTGCAGCAACGAGCGAGCAGTTTGGTTGGCGAGATCCTGATCGCCGATGTCTTGCAGTGACTCGGCGTCCGCGCGACCATAAAGGGCGAAGACGACATCAAACGCCTCGCCCTTGTCCTCTTCCCAATCTTCAGACCTAGAGGGCAAGTTGGTGCTCAGCGTCACCTTATTCTCGCGCTTGGCCCAGGTCACCAGCGGACAGTCATAGATGTCCTTGACCGTGCGCCCCTTGTTGTAGTTCGGATGGAAGTTGGGCATGCCGACCTCTGCGAGATCTTCCTTGTTGTCAAAGAGCTCGTTAGATACATTAGCTCGCTTCCTCGCATGCTCCGGGGACTTGGCCTTACCCTTCCCCTTGTCCAGTTTCCCCTGTGAGGAGCCCTCTTTCTCACCAGGTCGCGACCGACCCTTGACCGCAGGAGGCAGTATCTCTTCAACGCCACCAGGCGGGTTGACAGAACTTTGGTGCAAGGGCGCGGCCTCCTTCGCCAGCGGGAGTGGTTCTCGCGGCAGGGTGCGAGTAGCTGCAAGAAGACAGAGGACAGTTCGAATCGCCGCGATCAGGGATCGATCAACGCCCAAAGTGCGAGTATGAATAAGTTCGCCCAAGTATGTACCTTCGTCCGAAAAGATCTCGCCCAGCTTGTTGACGTTCGCTCGCCAATAGAAGACGTCGAACCTTCGGCCTCGAAAGGCTTCCACCAGCTCCTCGCGCGGCCCCTCCAAGATGGGCGACAGGAAGGCGACCTCCGCCGGTTGGTGCGACCTTTGTGGAACCCCCTCGAAGTCGCTAACAACGACAACCAGGTATTCTCCCCGACGATGGACCTTGTTCGTCGTGTCTACAAGGGTGCAGACATGTCTGTTGAAGAAGATGACACCTTCGTTAGTCGCCGCGAAGGCGAAGATCCTCCGGAAGACAGATAGATCGAAGAAGATCTGCTCTGATCGCAGGAAGCAGAGGAAGCCCATGATCATTGCAACTTCGTTTGGTTTTATCTGGGCGGGAACTATGCCAAAATACCTAAGTATCTGACAGTACTCTGGCCATAAGGAAAGTTGCAGGCCGATTTCGAAATGGCGAAGAGGAAGGATGAGCTCGCCTTCGAGTATTGTATTTAGTCGCTTAGCCCTGGTAGGGAGTCTGGCCGAGTAACCCTCAGGCAGGAGCCTTTTTCTGAAATCCTCCGATTCCTTTTCATCGACAGCGGACTTCTTGAAGACCGCGTCAGACAAGTTTCTCGCGTGAGCCAATCTGCGAGCATTCTCATCGTCTTCAACCATCTTTAGAAGCGAGTAATAAGGAGAGGTAAGAGAGCGATAAAGCAACAGGCTGGAGATACTCACGAGCAGGGACAGGATAGTTAAGACGCACCTACCCCCTCTATTTATAGGCGGAGGCCAGGGGGTATGGGTACCCCGCGCGAGTATCTAATCAAAGTCGCTACCTCTCCGTCTAAACCGAGAAAGTCACCAAAATCCTATCTCCCCTTCATTCAAATCAGAAGGTCGTCAGCTCGTTAGAACCTGCACAGTTAGTCCCAAAAATCGAAGAAAGAAGACATCAACATAGAAAGACAAACATGAAACCAGCGTGAGATCTATGCTCGCCACTTATATTTAAAAGAATATTCGTAGAGATTGTTCACTACAATATTGCCAAGTGGCGAAGAAAGAAGGAGATTTAAAAATAGAAAAGATCACAAGTCCTAGGAAGCCGCTTCTCAGGGAGAGGTGGATGTCGTCCGACCCAGCCCATCTCGCGAGCTCGCTTGTATTGCTCACTCGCCACGACCATCGCGTCATCACCTTGCCGCAGCTGGTCCTCCATCCTCGCCAGCCGACCCGTGGTTCCCATGCTCGCCCGCATCCCCACCAGCTCCTCGTGGTGAAGCTGTAGGCGATGCTTAGTCATTGATTGTCTCCGCTCCAACTCGTTGATCATGTGGAAGTGAGACTCGTAAGCAGCAAGCCTATCCTGAAGCTCCTCCATCTTCGACATCTGAACCTCCTGCGAAGAGATCCGGCGATGAAGGTTCACAGATGGCGAGCTGATCGAACTTCGCCTCCAGCTCCATGTATTCGCGGGAAGCAGCTTGGCTGTACTCGTAGGCGGGGAGCCAGAGGGAATCGATGAAGGCAGCCCCCGGGGTTGCCGGGCGACCTGTCAAGTAAAGAGAAAGTCACCGAATCAGGTAAAGTCGCAGTATATCAGCAATCAGCCAGTCCGACGCCAGACGAGTTACCAGACCGAGGAGACCGAGATCAGCGAGGGGAGGGGCTGCGGCGAGCTGATTCTCGCTGGCCCGACAACGAGCCCCCTGGTCGCTCGACGGTATTTCCCTGGCCGCGACCACCGGAATCTTACCCTCCGGTCCTCGGCGGGAAGTAGTCCGGGAGCCTCCCGTACCGATCTCGCAACGAGCTCGCAGGGGCGCTCGAAGGAGCCAATGTATTTTCAGGACGAACTTCAGGACGAGCAGCGGAAGTCGGCGACAAAGGAGGAGGAGGCGGCGGCGACAGAGTGCTTGCCATTGGCTGCGATGAGCCTATCACAGGAGGATGGGCCTTGCTCGCTATAGGAAGCGAGGCCTTCTTCGCAAAAGGGTCCTTGTTTCTCGCCTCGGGGGTCTGTTTTTCCGGCCATCTTTTGGGGCTGAGGTTGATCCGGACGGAGTGACTTAGTCGCGACCTCAGCTGGGCTTCAAGCGCGACCAGAGGGATTGATCGCAGAGGAGGAATGGATAGATGCTCGTCGGAATCTCCGGTCAACGTCAGCGGGGCTGCGAGTATTAAAAAGACATCAGTACATCGGCAAGTCAGAAATATATTGTGACTCAAAAGCAACCAGCATCGAGGTGCTAACCTTGCGAAGCAACAAGGATCGACTGTAGCTGGGCTTGGGACCCGACGAGGTCCAAGACAGGGGGAAAGTCGGCAGAGGAGGATGAGAAGTTTCAGGCGCAGGCTGTTCTGGATGGTCGCTCAGGCCAAGTTCCTCGCACAACCATTGAGTATCAGCGAGGATCTCTCATCTCTGGATTGTTGCCAGGAATGACGACATCCTTAGCACCGGGAAGAGGATGGCCTTCTTTGGAAGCTAGCGACTTCTTCAATTTCTTTTTCTTCGGCGAAGGGATGTCGGTGACATCATCGCCATCTCGTGGCCTCTTCGTCTTCTTAGGATCGAAGTAGCCCGACAGAGCGGCAATGCTCGCGTTATAGACTTCCTCGGCAGATTTCGACATGACGTGCGAGTTCAGAAAGTGTGCCTCAAAGATGAGCCACCCCCTATTTATATGGTTCAACAAGCATCCATTGATCGTGAGTAGTTCAGATACTCGTCAGAAGCAGCTCGCCGAATAAGCGTTGGATGTTTATTTCTGAGCTCCTACGTCGCTCGCAAAGAGTGGAGATTGTGTACAACCCATAGTCGTCGAGGGTGGACCCACTCAGAGCCAGGTCAGCAAGAAGTCAAAGTCAACAGGTCCAGGCAGGGATCAAAGTCAGCTTTCAAGACTGTTGAAGGCTTGGGCGAGTATGACGAGTTCTCCTCGCATACTCGCCAGGTAGGAGACTTGGGCAGATACTCGCTAGGTAGGTGACTAGGGCAGATACTCGCCCAAATCGGGCGAGTTCCCCCAGAGGTCGCCTAGTCGCCGGTAGGGGTTAAGCTATAAATAAGACCCACCATCCCTTAGTTTTTCCTATTAATAGGACCCCAGTGGTACGAGGATATGAACTTCGGAATCTCGCAAAAGATTTTGACTGGGCCTTTTTTCTGGACTTCTAGCCGTGCGAGATAGTGATCATCCCCTTGGTCGCAACCCTTAGATAATCGCTAGCTAGTGTCTACCTTGTACCCTGTTCGGCCATCTTTGGTTGTGGAGGGGAAGCTTCTTTCAAGCGTCTGAGTACGTGGTGGGATCTCCCCGTCACAGCACCTGGGGTTCTTTTAGTGTTGCTTTAGTTTCTTCGTCTTTACCCGTCAAGCCGTCTAGCCCGACCGTAGGACCAGTAACCTTAGGCCGACTTGATCCGAAATTTTGGAGTAGAGAATTTCCCGGCTTCAACAGCACCGTTGTCGGGGAATGCGAGAATGATGTTGTTTTTGTATTTGAGAAATTGATTGTAACTGTTTTTTTATTAATTTTCCTCTTCTTGCTATTTTAAATTTTCGTTATCGGGGATCCAGTTCTATTTTGTATTAGTGTAGCTAGTTTATGCATCAATTCATTTTGTGAATCCACCCCCTCAACATCTTGTATTCATACTCTCGATGCCGATGGTGCGAGCCATATGGTCATAGTAGTGATGACTGTTATGCCAGAGATCACCGTTATACATCATATGGATCACCCTATGGAGCACTAATATCTTATGGTATTTCACGCGGTGCACCCGATTCTTATCATTATGCACGACCACAACAAGCATTGTCCCCTTATTTTAGCCCGGCCTCTCAAAGGCCGAGAGGAAATGAGAAACAATGCCTATTTTGTCATAGCACTGACCATGCATTGAAAGATTGCATTGCATTTCAACGTCAAATGGAGGATGATGATGAGCCGTATATTCAGATTGTCTCGTCCTCTTCTCATTCCGACGTTCCTTCTACCTCTGATGATATATGTGCACCACCATCTTGTCTATAGTGGGCTGCTACTGATATTTCCCTCAGAATCTCTGCAGATTGGTGTGATGACTTGGTGGAGCCCCCTCTCCCTACGCAATCATCACCTCTTTTAGATTCACCCCGGGAGGAACCAATCCATATATTCTCAGATATTACATTTGATGCAGTTCTCCCATTGCCTAATCTTACTGATGTAGGGTAGGCTGTGTAGTGGTGTCCTAAGACGCCCGCTAGTGTCGTGAGGGGTGGATTCACCCTAAGCAATGTCTATATGCCGACACAAAATTGATCAGGCGAGCTAATCAAGATAAGCAACAAAACATTAAATTAAACTTGGCGTTTATTCATTAGGCGGCATAACAATTTCTTTTGGTGTTAGGCAATAGCTTTCCTCCGCATGGAGGGCTTGGAATTGAGTGCGCGGCGAATCAAGCGTCCTGCACGGTATGAAATTTACGGGCAAATACAACGTGCTATTCTTCCTAGCAATCACAAGGATCCACAACGTGCGCAATATTTTATACCACAAAATAGATCCACACAGTACAAGTACAAAAATTTGAAATTTAAAACAAGGGCTGCAGCGAACTCAAGCAAAACTGAAATTATTGGAGGAAAATTAGGCTTCCGGGTGGTCCGTGACGGGATCGGGTAAGGGAGGGTGGTTCCACGGAATGAGGGAAGTTGGGGGGTGGTTACGGGGAGGATAACGGAGGGGGCTGGCTGGCGCCGGGCTGGATCCGGCTAGATCTGGCCCGGACTGGACAGATCTGTCCGGAACCGTACAGATCCGGCTGTGGGGGGGGGGAATAGAGGGGTGCGGCTGGGCTTGGTGGGGGTGTTTGGCGACAGTAGGGAGGGGCTGGAGGGTGGCTGCACGTAGGGGAACAGCAGGACAGGAGGTTGGGTGGAGGGAGGGTTCCCGACGGCCCAAAGATGGGGCGGACGGGGTTCCGGCGGCCCAAAACTGGCGGACAGTGGGAAGGGGGTTCGCTGCTAGAGGAGGGGGGAAGGTTTGGGCTGTAGGCAGCGGTAATACTAAGGAAGGGAGGGAGGAAAACAAGGAAACTTACCCCAAGGCGTCGGCACCAAGGGCTCCGCGGCGTCGGCACCGTGGATTGACCACCGGAAGCAAGGAAGAAGACTACTCCAAACTTTCAGCAATAAAATTCCTGCAGCCCTAACACTTCTATTTATAGGAGAATGGAATTAGGGCAACCGGAATCGACGGCTATGATTGGCCGGCGGTTCCGATCCCATAAGTACATGAAATAAAATCCAAAATATAAAATGTCATATATGAAACTGAGTCGAAACGACGAGCCGGACACATCCGCGGTGGCGGATCGCCGGTCCGATCAAGCCCGTCGACGCGAATATACGAAGGTGGGGCCTGCCTTGCGCTGAGATGCGCCCGATGGTCCCCCATCAACTCCCCCCGACTGAAAAGCCTTCATCTCCGATGAATGGAGACGATTGCACTGTAGTCGAAGTCCGGGAGCGAGTTGATCAAGCTCAGCAACAGCAATCCTAGTATCGTCGGAAGAAGAACGTCTAAACCAGCGAACCAAGTAGCGGCACACGAGTCCATCCGTAGAGGGGACGAACTCATGCGCAATGATCTCCGTAACCTGCTCGACCCTCAGCTCTCGGGAAAAGTGGTCCGGTGGTGGAGGTGGTGCACTCGGTGAAGCCAATGGTGGTGAGCTCCTAGGGAAGTGGGAAGCAAGGGGAGGCCGGGTGGTGGGGGAAAGGGGTGGTGGTGGAAGCTCGGGAGGGCCGCCAAGGTAGGGATCAGGGTACTCGTGAGGTGGGAAGTAGGGTGTCAGGTCCTCAATATTGAACACATGGTGGATACCCATGCTCGTAGGAATGTCCAGCTCGTAGGCATTCAACCCGATCCGCCTCAAAACAGTGTAGGGCCCAATTCGCCTGGCGCTTAATTTCTTAGCAGGCCCCTGAGGGAGCCGCTCCGCACGAACTCGCACCATCACCTGTTCACCAACCAGAAAATGTTTTTCCCGCCTATGTCTGTCTGCCTGTTCTTTATAATGTTCGTTGCTCAAATTGATTTTACGCCTGATAGACTCATGCAACTCATGCAAATGACGTGTGAAGGACTCAGCAGACTCACTAGGACGTGACTCAGTCGGGACGGGTATAAGATCAATAGGCTTCCTAGGGTCATAACCTGATACTACCTGAAACGGACTCAGACCAGTCGACCTATTGATGGAACTATTGTATGCAAACTCCGCTATAGGGAGCACCGAGTCCCAACTAGATGCGTGCTCTCCAACTAGACATCTCAGCAGGCTACCTAAACTTCTATTCACCACCTCAGTTTGACCGTCCGTCTGAGGGTGGTATGCGAACGATAACTTAAGAGTAGTTCCTGTTTTCCGCCACAACGTCTTCCAAAAATAACTAACGAACCGCACGTCCCGATCGGACACGATGGACTTTGGGAGACCGTGTAATCTAAAGACCTCGCTCATAAATAAGGCCGCGACGCGGGGAGCATCGGCGGTCTTGCTACATGCAATAAAGTGCGCCATCTTAGAGAACCGGTCGACCACAACAAAGATAGAATCGTGTTTTCGCAGGGTGCGCGGAAGTCCCAGCACGAAGTCCATACTGATGTCCTCCCAAGGACGGTGGGGAACGGGTAAAGGAGTGTATAAGCCCGTGTTCTGCTTCGTTCCCTTGGCCGTTTGGCATACACGACAATGTCGGACAATACGAGCCACATCTTTCTTTAGACTCAGCCAATAGAAACGATCCTCTACCAAAGCAATCGACTTATCCCGCCCAAAATGACCGGCGGCACCCCCGGCGTGCAGCTCCCAAACTAAATAATCGCGATACGAGGTGTTGGGCACGCACAAACGGGAGCCCCGGAATAAATAACCGTCGATGATCTGAAACCCCTCAACAGGATCAGGAGGGTCCCTCGACAATGCAGTGTAGGCCTCAGCGAAATCAGGACAAGTAGGGTAGTCCATGATCAACCTCTCGAAACCATCCACCTGGGCCCGCAGTGTGTGAAGTAGAGAGACTCGACGACTGAGTGCGTCGGCGGGCTTGTTGTCAACACCAGCGCGGTGCTTGAGAACGTAATGGAAATCCTGTAAATACTCTACCCACTTCGCGTGGCGGTGACTCAGCTTCTTCTAAGAGTCGAGGTAGCGTAGGGCCTTGTGATCCGAGTACAACACAAACTCCCGGGGTAGGAGGTAGTGTCTCCAATATCTCAGTGACTGGACGATAGCATAAAATTCTCGATCGTAGGTCGAGTATTTTTGCTTGGCCTCGTTCAGTTTCTCACTAAAGTAAGAAACTGGGTGTCCCTCTTGACTCAACACTCCTCCAATACCCACACCCGATGCATCGCACGCGACCTCGAAGGCCCTATTAAAATCGGGGAGTCGTAGAACGGGGGCGGACGTCAGCTTGTCCTTAATCTCTTCAAATGCTCGAGTGGCCGCAGCGGTCCACTGGAAATCTCCCTTACGCAGGCAGCTAGTAAATGGGGCCATGATCGAGCTAAAACCTCTAACAAATCTCCTATAAAAGGTCGCCAGTCCATGAAAGCTACGAGCCTCATGAATGGTCGAAGGTATGGGCCACTCGCGGATGGACTGGACCTTCTCAGGATCAACTGACACGCCTGAGGAGGAGATAATAAATCCCAGGAAGTGGACGGACTCCGATAAAAAGGAGCGCTTCTTCAGATTGATAAACAGCTTCTCCTTTCGGAGAATATCGAATAAGAGCCTCAAGTGCTCAAGGTGATCAGGCTCAGTGTGGCTATAGATCAGAATGTCGTCAAAGTAAACGACTAGGAATTTGCCCATATAGGGCCGCAGAACCTGGGTCATGACTCGCATAAACGTGCTCGGGGCGTTCGAAAGCCCAAATGGCATGACCAATCACTCATACAAACCGTCTTTCGTCTTGAACGCCGTCTTCCACTCGTCTCCCTCTCGGACCCTAATCTGGTGGTACCCGCTTCGGAGATCAATCTTCGAGAAGATCTGGGCTCCGGACATCGTGTCTAATAGGTCATCTAGACGAGGGATCGGGAAACGATACTTCACAGTAATCTTGTTGATAGCTCTACTATCAATGCACATGCACCAACTGCCGTCCTTCTTAGGAGTAAGAAGGGAGGGGACGACACAGGGACTCAAGCTCTCGCGGATAAACTGCTTCCGAAGAAGCTCATCAACCTGCCTCTTAAGCTCAGCGTGCTCAACGGGATTCATGCGATAATGTGGCAGATTGGGGAGCGAGGCCCCCGGGACTAAGTCTATAGCGTGCTGGATGTCCCGCAGAGGGGGTTACTCATCAGGGAGCTCCTCTAGCATAATGTCCGCAAACTCATCTAGTAACAGTCGCACGGCAGGGGAAACCTCAGGTGTAGGGCAATCAGAAGCCATAGTGGCTGCCACTACATACATGATACCAGCATCAGTGCTATCTCTCAGAAACTCACTACGCCTCAGGATATGTACGGGTCTCGAAGCAATCGTGCTAGTGGACGGCTCGACCCGGCCCTTAGGCCTCTCTCTGGGCTGGGTGGGGGATAAAGTGATCTTCCGCCCCTTATCATACAAGACACACGTGTTCGATCGACCGAAGCACGTGACATCGCGATCAAATAACCAAGGGCGGCCCAGCAGGATGTGGGCGACATCCATAGGGATGACATCGCACCAAACTCGGTCCTCAAAAGATGCTATGGTGATCAGAACGAGACAGCGCTGGGTAACCTGGATCGCGGTCTTGTCGACCCAGAAGACACGATAGGGGTAGGGGTGAGGCTCCGCCTTCACCTGCATGCGGTCTAGACCCTTCTGGGCCACAATATTCACACAGCTCCCACTATCGATAGCTAATTTGCAGGGACCGCCTGCACTCGGGAAATATGTGTAGAAAATGGTAGTGCGGCGCCAATCCTCATCGGCTCGTGGGGTATGCAGAAAGCGCCTGACCACTCCCACCTCTAACGACCGCTCAACGTCTCTCTCCCAGCCCTCCTCAACGGTGGCAGTGACCTCCTCAGTAATCTCCACATCTCCCTCTAAGGCGGGCTCCTCATCCTCAATCAACAGACTACGTGTGGGGCAGTGGGCCGCCACGTGTCCTCTACCTCCGCATCTAAAACACTGTATACCCCCAGGCCTCTGGCCCTCGGTAGCGACAGCCTTCCCCTTCAAGTCAGGAGTGACTCGGGGGGATGAGGTGGCCGCAGCAGTCTGGGCGGGAGCGGGCTTCCTAAACGTTGACGAATCCGCCCGGGAAGGAAACTGCTTCGTACTAGGGGCACGAAGGTACTGCTCATACTCTAGAGCGAGCTGGAATATCTGATCTACAGTCTCCAAGCGATGGGGAATCAACTCTCTCCGGAGATCCGAGCGGAGGCCAGCCTTGAATCGAGAGGCGGTGGCAATAGGCTCCTCCGAAATATCGCTCCTAATAACTAGCTCGTCGAATCGAGCCATATACTCAGTTACGGAAAGCGACCCCTGACGTAAGCTCTGCAGCTGATCAAGTAGTTGGTCACGGTAGGAGGCAGGGAGGTATTTATCCCTAAGCCTCTCCTTCATGTCATCCCATCTGGTGATGGGGTAGTAACCGTCACGCTCTAGGGCTCGCTCAACACTAATCCAATACACCTTAGCCTGTCTGACTAATTTCATCTTGGCGAACCGGACACAACGATCATCACTCATATCGTACCAATCAAAATAATGATCCATGTCCAGGAGCCAATCGCTAAAGGCCTTTGGATCCAAGCGGCCATCGAACGTCGGGGCATCGAGGCGAATCCTACGGGTGATGTCAAAGTCGCGATCACCTCTCCGCGGGTCAGGGTAATCATCCGGATCGTCGTCCCGGTCATGGTCGTGCCGAGCGGGCGGGGGCCCGCGCTCACGTCGACCCGGCGGGTAATACTCGTCTCGACGATGGTCATGGACACCGTGTGGAGGGACACGGTCCCTCGGGCCAGGATGACGTGGCATGCGGTAATCTTCTCGCGGGGGCGGGGGTCGGCCACGTGCTGGCTCAGGGTTCCGCCTTGCTGGCGGGGTGGGGGCTCTCACGGGGATCTCACGGTGGTAGCGGTCTGCCGGTAGCGGATCATCTCTGACCCGCCGCCCGCGACGGGGAGAGTCGCCCGGGTCACCCGCGATCTCATCGTCATGAAGGGAGGGAGTATCTCTAGCGTGCTCTATCAGATCTATACAACGAGTCACCGCGGCGATATCGTGACGCACATTCTCGAACTGGGTACCCATTGCGTCAAAACGTTCTAGAATAAGACGCTGGAAGTCTGTGGTAGCGGTGCTCGAATTCGAGCCCGCTGCCCGGTCATTGGTGACTGGAGGATCTACCATGCTTCTAAATGTCCTACCACTACGGAGCATGCACAATGTCCCAACCTGGCTCTGATACCAACTGATGTAGTGGTGTCCTAAGACGCCCGCTAGTGTCGTGAGGGGTGGACTCACCCTAAGCAATGTCTATATGCCGACACAAAATTGATCAGGCGAGCTAATCAAGATAAGCAACAAAACATTAAATTAAACTTGGCGTTTATTCATTAGGCGGCATAACAATTTCTTTTGGCGTTAGGCAATAGCTTTCCTCCGCATGGAGGGCTTGGAATTGAGCGCGCGGCGAATCAAGCGTCCTGCACGGTATGAAATTTACGGGCAAATACAACGTGCTATCCTTCCTAGCAATCACAAGGATCCACAACGTGCGCAATATTTTATACCACAAAATAGATCCACACAGTACAAGTACAAAAATCTGAAATTTAAAACAAGGGCTGCAGCGAACTCAAGCAAAACTGAAATTATTGGAGGAAAATTAGGCTTCCGGGTGGTCCGTGACGGGATCGGGTAAGGGAGGGTGGTTCCACGGAATGAGGGAAGTTGGGGGGTGGTTACGGGGAGGATAACGGAGGGGGCTGGCTGGCGCCGGGCTGGATCCGACTAGATCTGGCCCGGACTGGACAGATCTGTCCGGAACCGTACAGATCCGGCTGTGGGGGGGGGAATAGAGGGGTGCGGCTGGGCTTGGTGGGGGTGTTTGGCGGCAGTAGGGAGGGGCTGGAGGGTGGCTGCACGTAGGGGAACAACAGGACAGGAGGTTGGGTGGAGGGAGGGTTCCCGACGGCCCAAAGATGGGGCTGACGGGGTTCCGACGGCCCAAAACTGGCGGACAGTGGGGAGGGGTTCGGCTGCTAGAGGAGGGGGGAAGGTTTGGGCTGTAGGCAGCGGTAATACTAAGGAAGGGAGGGAGGAAAACAAGGAAACTTACCCCAAGGCGTCGGCACCAAGGGCTCCGTGGCGTCGGCACCGTGGATTGACCGCCGGAAGCAAGAAAGAAGACTACTCCAAACTTTCAGCAATAAAATTCCTGCAGCCCTAACACTTCTATTTATAGGAGAATGGAATTAGGGCAACCGGAATCGACGGCTATGATTGGCCGGCGGTTCCGATCCCATAAGTACATGAAATAAAATCCAAAATTTAAAATGTCATATATGAAACTGAGTCGAAACGACGAGCCGGACACATCCGCGGTGGCGGATCGCCGGTCCGATCAAGCCCGTCGACGCGAATATACGAAGGTGGGGCCTGCCTTGCGCCGAGATGCGCCCGATGGTCCCCCATCACTTACTACACCCATTTTGCCATTTTTGTTATAGTCGTCCCGTAGGGTGAGATTATAGAGATTATAGTCGAGTCGTAAAATTTCGAAGAGGACATCTTACCGGCTAAGGAAGTATCCACTTTCTCACCCGTTGACGATGCCCATGTCGCTTGTGTGACTCATATACCCTATGATAGCTCTTGCCTCGCCTTCGATGTCGTTAGCTGTGCAATGGAGTGAGACCGGGACCATTCCCCCGATTATCAAATTTTTATGTCTTTCTTCTAATTTATTTCCTAAGCCCCCTTCACCATCTAAGCCTATGCAGGTTGATGATTCACAGGTGCATCAAGAGGATAGGGAGCATCAAGTTCGAGTTAATGTGGTGAGCATCCTCTTTTGTGAGGAGATTAATCCCTCCTCCATAGAGGCAGCTCCACTTGTTGCTTTTTCCCTATGTATTATCCCTGTGTACGAGGACCTATGAAGTACCGACACTTCGAAACGCCCAGCGTGTCGGTGTCGGACTCTCCGACACGCGTCTGACTTCCCGACACTCTCAGACTCTCATGGTGCAAGTGCACCTATGCTACAAAGTTTAGCCTTAAAGCTTCTTGCACAACCATCTTCTTCATCATGTGCCGAGAGGAATTGGAGTACGCACTCCTTTATACACTCAATGAGAAGAAATAGAATGACTTCAAAATATGTAGAAGATCTAGTTTTTATACATAGCAATCTACGTCCTCTATCCAAAAAAAATCTACAATACGCTTATGTGCACAAGGAGAGACCAAGATGTGGGATATTGGTGGAGATTCATTTGACACGTTTGAAGATGACATGCTTGAAATTGCAAATTTTTCATTAAATGAGCCTAATATAGAATCCATTATTTTTACTGATGATATATAATGGTAATATGCTAATGTTCTATCATTTTTTGACATTTTGTTAAATTTTAATATACGCGGTCCAGCATGTCGGAATATGATATTTTTAAGAATTGATGAGTGTCGTGTCATATCGCGTGCCGCGTGCCGGTGCAACATAGACGAGGATACCTTGCTAGACAGTGATAAATATTTTGATGAGATGAGTGAGCAGCAGACCTCTTATTTTTTTACTTCCCTTACCTGCAGATTACATGCACTCTTATTTCGGAAAAGGTGTAACATTGTTATCTCCATATCGATACCTGTTACCGCAACGGATATTAAGACAATTATATGTTCACCTTATCTTGCACAGACCAATGAGCTAGAAAATTTTAATGCCTGAATAAATCGTGTTGGGAGGACAATAAACTCAGTAGTTATCGTAGGAGTGTAATTTGTTTTACTAGAAATTTGTTTATTTTCTCTTTGGTTTAGCTAATTGCGAATTTTAGCTCTTAAGTCAAGTTTAATTAGACTTGGCTAATTAATTTTTTTAGTCGCAATTATCTTAATCCTTATAGTTACATTATTTATGTCAAGAATTCTTTGGATCAATTTCCCAAAACTTTCAGATTTCAACAAAAACCAAAAGTTCGGCCTTTGCATAAAATTCTTTAACGCACGGGCGGAATACCCGTGCGCGACCATATCGCACGACCGTTCGATCGCGAAAATCATAAATAGTACTTTTCAGAGCACTGTTCGCACGAGAGATCTGCTTTAGGGCTGGTGTGCGATTCACGAATCCCTGCTCGTCGATCCGTACGCTGGGCTGATTTTCTCTCTTCCTCTTTCCATTTTCTCTCAGAATCTCTCCCATTCTTCTTCAATCTTCCTATCTACAACTCCGCCATGGGATTAAAGAAATCAGTGAAGAGATTTGGGCTTGGGTATGGTGCCGCTTCTGTTGATGCACAAAATGCGCCTCTCCGCGCTCTAGAGAGGTGAACACGTTCGATCTGAGGATGCAGGGGTAAAAGGAGGTTGATGAGGAACTGCCAAACAACCGGTTACTTTGATGGTTAGGATTAGCGGTTGAGGCCGAGAGAAGGGAGAAGGGAAGAAGAGAGGCCGCTTGCAGCGGCAACAATAGAGTTCGCCCGCCGCGACTTAAATGTCACTCCTGCGACGGGCTTTCCTTTGATTATGAATCAATATTACAGCTTGAGTCGCAATTATAGCATGAGTTCGCTCTGTTATATGGAAAAAATATGAAGGGTATAGGGGAAGATGGCGGCTAAAAGAAAGAGGTTGCCAGAGGCCGTGCAGACTGACCAAACAGGTCGGCAGACCTCGCGGACTGCTAATCCTGCAGTTCGCTGCCTAAGGCTGCGTGGACTGTACGATCAACAGGGAGGATTGCTGAAGGGTTTGCTGGAGCCAAGTCCAGGGACTAGGCCGCAAGGGTTAGCTGCTGAGGCCGCGCGGATAGGAGGTCAGTCCGCGAGAAGGGTTGGCGGATAGAAAGTTGTATCTGCAGGGTTTGCTGCTAATGTTGCTCCCCGATGCTTGCCCCCCAAATGAGAGGTATGGGGGCTTATTTATAGGCTTGAGAAGGAGATGTACAGAACTGGGCTTGATGGCGTCACCCCTGATGGTTTTGGGTGAGCTGTGAACGAGTCAGCGCCATGCTGTGCGAGCTGAGAAGCTCTCCTGCTGAACCGATCTGCTGCTCGCGGACTAGGACGAGTCCGCCTCTGCTGCACTAAGCGAGCCCGCGCCATGCTTTCCGAGCTGAGAAGCTCTCCTGCTGAACCGATCTGCTGCTCGCGGACTAGGACGAGTCCGCCTCTGCTGCACTAAGCGAGCCCGCGCCATGCTTTCCGAGCTGAGTAGTTAGCCTACTACTGGGAAGAAGCCGGTGCCGGGATGCTGGTGCTTCTGGCGGATTGAATAATGAGTCCGCCTAGTACATGGCGGATAGGGTGAGTCCGCCTCCGCTGCTGGATGAAGCAAGTCTGTCACCTTCTGGCGGACTGGGGTTGAGTCCGCGTTGTGCTGTGCGACCTGATGAAGAGTCCGTCTGCTGCTGGACAAGTCCACCTCCCTCAGGAGGACTTAGACCGAGTCTGCCACCTGCTGGCGGATAGAAGGCAGGTCACCCCTGCTGCTTGGCGAGCTGGCAGACTGAAGGAACAGGTCGCCCCTACTGTTGGGCGACCTGGAGGCTTGTCGCCCACTGTTGGGCGACCTGGAGAGTTGTCGCCTACTATCGGGCTACCTGGAGAGTTCGCCCACTGTTGGGCGACCTGGAGAGTTCGTCCACTGTTGGGCGACCTGGAGCAGAGAGCTATCCACCCAGGTTGCCACACGACCTGCTTGTGCGGACTGGGAAGCAGTCCGCGCCGTTGCAGAGCTGGAGACTACCGGGCGGCCACTGCCTAACCGCGCGGACAGAAATGTCTATCCGCACGGTTAGCTGAAAAGCAGGCCGCGACCCCTGGGATGGATGGAGCAGTCCGCGGCTTGCTGAGCTAGCCACCTTGGAGAGGATCGCAGGTTTCTGGGTTAACACCTTCTTCCTCAAGCTGAATGTTTTTTTCTACAACAGTGATGCTCTACTTCTTAAGGCCGAAGCACAAAGAGAGGTATGAGAGACTAAGACATAAGAGCTTCCCGGATTACCAGCATGTTATGTTTGATGATCTTGACACCATTAATCTTGAAGTGGAGGTTAGGGATTTACTTGAGGTGGGAAAATGAGATATCCTTTTCTCCATTAGAGGAAATGTATTCTGTGAAAATACCCTTGAGTTCTTAGTTCTTATCTACTTTCCAATTTCTAGATTCAATGGATGAGGAGACCGGTGATCCTACCTCTATTTCCTTTCGTATGATGAGTCGTACACACACTTGCGGTGTAGGCACATTGACAACTTACGCGGGGATTTACTCCCATGAGGAAGTCATAGAAAAGGATATTCTTACTCTACCCTATGAATTTTCTGATGGGGTCTCTCCCCATGAATTTTACAATCCTTTACCACCAGAAACCGAGCCTACGATGCTTGAGCCGCAAATTCTGCTCTTACCATTTCTACCGCGCTCCACTATGTTCAGCATCTCATGCGGTCATAGTATCAACGTTGGCACTATGCGTCAAAATGTGGGGGCTGACAAGATCTGTTATACCTCTATAGCATGCGAAGGAGGGTGCCCCTCCATTTAGGTCAAGTCCTGGCACGTTATCTATTTCACCAAGCTACTTACCCTTCACTGAAATCTATTGGTGGATCACTTTTCTTCACAAAAATAGTTAAGAGGAGTAAGTGTTTGGGATTCGCTGCCACCAATGACTGCAGTGTCAGACGGGGTTCCAATAAGCCTCTTGATGATGTTAGCATTCAGGCTGGTTCGGAAAGGTTCGTATTGATGTTGCATGACCTTATCAGATCATGAATGCCTCTGATGGTCGTGTCCTAGCTAATGTAGTGGACGTTGAGTCGTCTTCTTCAGATAGAGCTCTTATTCCTGATGTTGCCCCTTGTGTTCCTGAGGTTCCTGCTCTATAGTGACAGGCAGCATGGCAGAGTTTAGAGGAGCAGTTCCCTAACTTTTATGAGCGAGTAGTGCGGGTTGAAAATGCTGTGTTGTGGCAGAACGATCAAATATTTCGCATTGGCAACATTTGGGGACAGGCCCAACCAGGCCTCCTGGTCATGCTTCATCATCTCGTGGCTGCAGGACTTCTACTCCACCAGCCTCTCCATCCTCTCCTCCTTTCTTATTGATCTTCCAGTTCTCCTGGCATGAACAATGTTTAATTTCATTTCAGTTTTTCTTAATTAGATAGTCTTGTAATATTGAACTTTATGCTTGGGGCTTCTGTTCCGTTTGTAGACATGATGGATTCCTTTTGGAATCTTATTTTATATTTTATAATTTCTATGCTCTTCTCTTTATCTATATCTATTTTTCATGCTTGCTTTGATGATTCTTGGATGAATATTTTAATATTTGTGTAGTGGAGCTCTCCCTTCTGTAATTCTTTTTATGGGATTTGCATGCATGTATTTGGGTTCTTATCTCATCTTCTGGCATGCTCAAAATGTGAGCATTGGGTAATCTTGTTACATCTCCTTTTTGATGCAGCACAGGCATCACACCTGCCCGCCACCGTGGAGTCCCACCACGGAGCCCACCCTGAGTCAGCACCAGACGACTTTCATCAAGGTCGCGGCCCGTACACCAAACCAGCTCTCCGCCATGGAATCACCACCATGTGGCAGGTTGTTGAGGTCGGGGCTCGATCCCCTGACCTCTTAGATAAGAGGCCTTCACCAGCACTCTCGTCACCAACTGATGAGAGCTCGCCTGAGAGCTCTTTATCAAGGAGGTCGGGGGATCAAGCCCCGGCCTCAACAACCTATCGGACTTGTGGTGGAGCCGGGGATGGGTTGGGATGTATGGCCCGCGGGCCTGATAAAACCACCTGGTGTTGACTCTAGGTGGGCCCCCTGGTGGGACTCCAGGGTGGCGGGCAGGTGTGACGCTTGTCCCGCATCACCTTGCTTCTGAACTCGAAAACTCCTGTGCATAAAATAAAAACTTCTACATATTTCATTGGTTACAGCTTATGTCATTACAAGAACCGACGGCCCTAGCAACAGCCTCCTCCTTCAGCATACATGCTATGCAGATCCGACGGTTTGATCACAAATTAGATAATAAATACTATCATCCCACGCAGAATATTGAAAGCAAGATACAAATAATTTATTAGGGCAAACAAACTTAGGCTTTCCGTCGCGTGGAGGACCAAAGCGAGAGCGCGCGACAAATAAATCATGCAAATCACAATAATTATCTAACAAACCACCACAATACAAGATATCCAAACTAATATAGCAACCAACCAAATACAAATATGCTGAAAATAATAATCCAGTACAACGAAAACTCACCAAGTAGTGGGCTGACCAAAACACTGAAGATTTCAGAGCCGAAAATGCGTGAATGACGATCTGGGGTGGAACCAGAGACGTGGAAACAACTAATTGTCTGTCCTCGGTGGTGGAAGGTGTAAACAGGTCGTAAATGGGTATATCCGGCGTCGTATGGGTAGATCCGGGCGAGGGGGGAGTGGATCCGGTGTTTAAGAGCGAATCCGGGCTAGGAATGGAGCGGAGGGTGAGAGGAAATAGCGGATCGGGACTGAAACAATACAGATCTGAACTGATTTGGATTGAGGCTGATTGACGGTGGTTCCACGAAGGGGAGGGGATTGGCGGCCAGTGAAATTAGGGCTGAGAGGGGCTGCTGTTGTTGGTGAACAGGGAGGAGGCTAGCGGTGCTGGGAGGTGGTCCAGATGGGGCAACCAGTGAGGCTTTGGCTGGAGTGAGGGCTGGCGTTGGCCTGGAAGAGGGAAACAGGAGGGCCGGTGGTGGGGTTTGGCTGGGAGGAGATGTGGCTGAACCAGGGAATGACAGCTGGATTTGGGGAAAAAACTTGGGGCTACTCGTGGATCCACGATGGAGGAAAAATGGGGCAGCAGGCGGCTGAGTTTTCAGCAGGAATATGGGGGAAGGTGGCCGACTGAAGAGGAGGCTGCTGGCAGTGTTGTGGATATCTTCCGACATGGCCGACATGTCGGCTGACATAAAGGGTTTATGGACAAAACGACATGTTTCCGATATTATTTTGCAAACTATCCTTTTGAAATATATCTTCCGATATGTCTATTATTGACCGATATATTCACCGATATATCGGGCGATATATCCCGATATTTTATCGATTGATTTTTTTCAATTTATTTTAATTAGTGTCTATGGTCTAATAGATAATAGACCAAAATTGTTTCATTGTTTAGGTTGTTTTTTCCCTTTGACTTTCTTCCTTGCTCAAGTGCATCAACGACATCAATTATGCATGGTCTTTGAATTATGCACTAAAGATTTCTTATCTTCCATTGTTACGGATAACTTTCTGACATTCTACTTTTTCTTGTTTTATTTCATGCATTATATCGTTATTACTTGTGCAACACAAAATGCTTATATTAGTTTAATAAATTTAGAAGTTCAATAAATATCAAATTATTAATATATATATATATATATAAATGAAAAAAATGATTAAATTTATAAATAATTACATATATAAATAATTAAATATTAAAATCTGATTTATGAAATATCCCCGATATATCCTCCGACATAGTAAAACCGACATGAAAAACCTAAACCGACGTGTCCCCGATATCCGATATCTACAACCTTGGCTGCTGCTAGGGCCGACGGTGGGCGAGGGCAGGGAAAAAAACTATATAAATGAATAGTAGATTTCATTTTTAAACAGTATGGTGAATAGGAATAAGGGAATTCTGGACAGCCAATGATGGGCTGTTTTAGATCTGTTTGGGCGGTTGTGGAAGAAGGTTTGGGAGGGGGAAAAGTGGGCTAGGGTTAGGGGGTACCTTTGGGAGGAAGATAACACCTAGGGTTCCACGGAGTCGACACCGTGAAGGGATCGCCGAATTTCGGGATTTCTCTTCTTCAAAATCTGCAATGAGTTAGATCAGCCCCAAAGAGGTCTATTTATAATAAAGAGAAGATTAGGGCATCCCCCATCAACGGCTATGATTGTCCGGAGGTGAGGCTACCCAAATACAACAAAATAAATGCAAACATAGTGAGTTAAGATATCAAATAGATTCGCAACGCAAATCCGGACACATCTGCGGAGTCCGATCGTCGACCCGGGCACGCCATACATGGAAAGTCAACAATTAGCCCCGAATGGGCCCAAAACTCGTCCTCTACTGCAAGTTCTCGTGTCTGCTCCGCATCACTCTCCCCGGCTTGAAAGAATTCATTTCCTGATAAATAGGGATCAAAATTCTCTCGATGTATGTCAGGTAAGACTCGTAGAGGTCCACTAGAGGTCGTCCAAGTGTTGATCGGGAATGACATTCCGATCCTGCAAGTTGTTAAGAACAGCCTAGAGGACTGCTTTTCTATGAAAGACTTGGGCGAGATGACTTATATACTTGGTATTAAGATTTATAGAGATAGATCAAAGAAGTTGTTGGGTTTGACCCAAAGTACATACATCGAGAATGTGTTGAAACGGTTCAGCATGCTTGAGTCCAAGAAGAGATTCTTACCCATGTCTCATGGCGTGAGTCTCTCTAACGACCACTGCCCTAAATCTTTGGAAGATAAGGATCGCATGAAGTTGATTACATATGCTTCAGTATTTTGATCAATCATGTATGCGTATGTACTCGACCCAGTGTCACATATGCTCTGAGCATGACTAGCAGATATCAGTCTGATTCCGGTGACTGTCACTGGACAACAATTAAGAATATCCTGAAGTACTTGAGAAGGACTAAGGATGTATTCTTAGTGTTCGGTGGAGAGCAAGAACTCGTTGTAAAGGGTTACACGGATGCTAGCTTTCAGACTGATAGGGACGGCTCAAAGTCTAAATCAGATTTTTTTTGCCTGAATGGAGGAGCTGTAAGCTAGAAGAGTTCCAAGAAGGAGACAGTTGCTGATTCTACAACTGAAGCCGAGTATATCGTTATTACAAATGTGGCGAATGAGGCTGTGTGGATTAGGAAATTCATCAATGAGTTTGATGTAGTTCTAGCATTGTTGATCCCGTAATTCTTTACTGTGACAACAATGGTGTTATTGCACAAGCTAAGGAACCTAGATCTCATCAACGCTCTAAGCACATATTTCGACGGTTCCATCTTATTCGAGAGATTGTCGATCGAGGAGATGTGATCATATGTCGAGTACTGACTGAGGAAAATATTGCGGATCCAATGACGAATCCTCTTTCACAGAAAAAGTATGGTTGTCATACTAGATCAATGAGTATTAGATACATGAATGATCGTCTCTAGTGGGAGACTTGTGAATTGTATGTCTGTCGGTTGTTATTCATGTGATGAATAAAGTATTGTATATTTACTTTTACATTTATGACAAGTTTTTTTGTTATGTCAATTGTTTTTATATGATAGATTAATTAATATAATAAATGTCCTTAGAATGTTTACTTCCATAGAAATTCAAGTGCTTGACTTGAATGTGAGAGCCTATATTTATAAGAAGCTTCATTCTTAAATGGTCCTTGGTCAACGTATCATCTTAGAAACTAAGGGCGATAATGATATATTAAGACTAGTATGTTGTTTACTGATGACCGGTTATCATAGGTCATGATATTGTGATATCAAGTCATCATATAGATACTTATTAGTGAACAAGTTGTACCTGACAAACCCATCTTGAGACTATTTTGTGGATTGTTATATGGATGTGTCACAAATAAATCTCAACTGGCAATGATGTTTGTGGTCCTTTAACCCGAACCCACAACATTCATCAAGTGAGGAAGAGCATACTTTGATGCTTTCAAAAGTCTTACTTGAGAAAGGTTGATGATAACAGTGGTTATTGAGTATGTTACGAATCATTTGGGTGTTAGTGTGTGGACAAAAATGAGATTTGTCCTCCTATATGACAGGAGTTACATTAATGCGCCCCTTGGTGGAATGAGACTGAGAAATGCATGACCATACTTGGTTGAGTCAATATATGATATTGAGCTCACCAATTTCTGGTAGTTCATTCTAAATCAAGAAATTGAGATTGAATAATTATGAGGGTGATACGGTCCGTACCTCTATTTCAATTTGGATGTGAGAGACAAATAGACATGACAACATTGATACATTGGTCACAAAAGGCTTGTTGAGTTATGAACTCTTATTTTTTGGGTAGCAATGATGTATTTGTAGATGCCGCTCATTATTTGTGAGACTTTTGTTGATACGTTCTAGATCAAGTCAGAGAATATTAGTGTTTCTATGGTGATCTGGAAGTAGTCAAACAGTTAGTATCACTGCCAACGCAATCTGAGCTTATAGGGTCGCACATAAAGATGTTTGGAGAAGTTGGAGGAGGATTATGTTGGCCTCACTCGTATGGGATATGAGTAAAGGGCAGATCCTATGACTTGAAGGGAATTCACGGGTTGTGTCGAGTGCGTATCGACGCACGCTGACTTTATGTCGATGCAGCAGGACTCAAAGTCGAAACACATTCTTGTCGACGTTACATCAAGTAGATATAGACGTTGGGTCGAGTTTTATTCAACGCATGCTCGTCGACTGCGTGTCGACGCAGGTTACTTCGAATACCGTCAAATGCTTCTAGACGTTGCATCGAGTTCTTATCGATGCACGTCGACTGCAAGTCGACGCATATCGACGCACGTCAACTGCAAGTCAACGCATATCAATGCAAGTCAGGTTCTTGGTTGATTTCTAAGTGGGCTTCTGTTTGTTTGATATCATTGGGTATAAATAGATTTGGAAAATGGTTTTCCTGTGTAACTGAAGTGTGTTATTTTGAAGCCGTCACTTGAGCCTAACCCTAGATCCCGTCAGGACTTCTTCTTGTTGTCACCTCTCCTGGAAACTATTCTAGCAATTCGTGGAGACGCAGAGAACATCCGTTCTCCAACCCAGTTCTTATGGGACAGGACCTTGGGTTTTCTTTCACTTGTGTGGATAACTGTAGAGTCACAGATCTATTTCTATATGAACCCAGCCGCCTGTTTCTGGACTGAATCTTTGGAGCATCTTCGTTGATTAGAAACTCAATCCCACTCAGGTACAAATGCCTTGCTGTTTTTTCTTATTTCTTGATTCATGGATATCACAAGATCCTGTACTTTTTTGGATTGTTCTTGTAAATTTATTCCACTGCGCACATGTTATGTGTTGTTCCTCTCATATATAGAAAACCTAACATGTAGGTGGTATACCCCTGGCAAATTGAGGGGAAGGGACGGTATGGTCGGCTATGGAGTGGGAGAAGGTGGGTGAATATGATGGGGCCGTCTAAGGAGAGAGGGGAGAGTGGAAATCCGTGCTTCGCACCTGGAGTCGGCTTTAACACTGAAGTGATCAAGGTTTGGGCTTCTAAACTCCAATCTTCAATGCCTGAAATGGGAGCCATCACTCTCTATTTATTGTTTTCTAAAGATCAATGAATGACTATGATTGGCCGAATACTCCGACTCAAATAAAACGTAAAATTACAACTTGAAATAAAAATGACAAGAGACAAAAATGTCAAGCAACGGTCCCGATCGTAACTGCGCCTGTGGTCATCATGAGTACTAAATTTTCATCTCAAACATCCGAAAACCTAACTTTGCCCCCCTTCCACAACCACCCGCTAACTAATTTTCCTCTCAAACATCCGTCCCTTGTACTACCATCCTTCTAGCAACCTTCCACTCCCTCAAAGACCCTATCTCGGCAACGCTTGTTAATTGAAAATGGGTGCTTATGCAAATAACAAGGCTACCTTTCAAGCTTCTTGGCATTTCCTGAAATTCGAGCTTGCAAATCCTGCTTGTCTTATAAAGAAATATATTGAAAATATAGAAAGCATTGAATGATCTGTATATAGATAAGATCGTCTTGGAGTGGCTTGCAATGAAAAATGATTAGGAAAAGAAAAGAGTATTTCAAAGTTATGACTTTTCTGAAGATATGTAAGCTGCCGCAACTTGCTCTGGAAGTTATTTGTAGAGGACACATTAGGATCTGTTATTTGTATATTTTATTTGCAGACACATTTGAATGGAGGGCTTCCTTGAAGAAAATGTGATAAAATTAGTAAATAGTTTAAATAAATAGCCTGCATAAGTAGTCCATCAGTGTTATTGGGGGTAGCAACTTGATATCTCAATTTGTTAGGATAAGTATTTAAATCTATATATTATCTACAAATAAAAGGGAGGCCTCTTCTTTGATGAAATGTTGTTGCTTTTTTACCCCTTTGTATTATTTTTAGTCCCATGATGCTTTTATTTCCACATTTGGTCATTTATATTGTGTAAGATTGAGTAAATGTGTTTAAGGTATTTTCAACTTTTCCTTTTCAAAACAAATCTGCAAACTATATAAAAGGCACGCCCCTTCTTTTGTGAAACATTGAGGCTGTCATTTATATTATGTTAAATAGAATAAATTTATTTTGGGTGTTCTCATCTTTTTCCTTACTAAAACTGTTATTTGCAAATGAGTAATTACAATATTTGCTTAAACATTGTAGTTAAATATTTGAAACTCATTAAAACTGATCTAACGTCTCCGACAAAACCAAGCAAGTCGGGGGAAGCGCACCATGCAGTGGCGGCAAAAAGTGTGATAATGGTGAATGCTTTTGCTTGGGAATATGATGTAACGCCCCGCGCCCCAACGTACAAGCTTGGTCCGGTTCTATTACCGGGCTGCATCCCAAGCACCCCAACCCGTCTCCATTACCTAGGCCCGGCCCACTTAAGGGCCTCAGACATTTTACAAGCCCATGGAGGGTTCTTGGAGGTTGCAGTCTCTCTTCGATGAGAGAAACAAAATAGTTAAGTGGGCAGTACAAGAACTTCCCATGAGATAATCCATCCCGCTACTACTCTCGCCCAAACACGCTTAACTGTAGAGTTTCTCCACTCATCACCAATTAAGCTGCAACACATTTTGTTTGACATAAACAAATCTAATTATTATCCATAAAAATGAATACTCGACCCACTATCTTATTTCATGCTAGACTAGGCTCTCTTCAAAGCGAATATCTGGACAGGAAGGGTTGGAACCCTCACCGCAAAAAGTTTCCGCGGTACTACTTTCTGCGGGTAGAAAGGCGACAAAAATGGTGTTCCACATTCTACTCATTTTTGCCGGAACTTTCCAAGCTAATGATTCCCATACATTTTGTTTTGCAACCATGAATAAACTGAATCTCGCCCACACTCCTGAACAGGAAGCACAGATCATGAAAGGGGTGAAGGAAATGAAGCAGAGACACACTGTTTCATTCTTAAACGCCGTGGAAAGAGGGATAGGAAGAAAGCTGCAGGAGAAGGAGCTTGAGATCGAGAACATGAACAGGAAGAATAGGGATCTTCTCGAGCAAATCAAGAATACGGCAATGGAAGCACAGTCCTGGCAGCGCCGGTCTCAATACAACGAGTCTATGGTGAGATTGCTCCAAAGCAACCTCAAACAAGCCTTGGCTCAGGGCGCCGCTGCTGCTGATCAGGGCAAAGAGGGATGCGGGGACAGCGAAGTCGACGACGCCGCCTCATCTTTTGACCCCAATCCCATTCTCGGTGGGAACTGCTACATTCAAACCGCCGGCAAGGGGTTAATCCGTGAACAGATGAACTGCAAGTCATGCAAGGTGAAGGAGATCTCGATGCTGCTCATACCATGCAGACACCTCTGCTTGTGTGCGGATTGCGCCAGTTACACGAATGTTTGCCCTATTTGTCGCTGTCCCAACTCCTCCAGCGTCCAGGTTTACATGTCCTGAAGGTAATTTTCCAATCTCAAAATAATCTGTGTTGTTAGATGATTCCTTCATCTTTCATGCCAATTCGGCTCTGGCTTGAAATTGACTTGAACTCCTTCATCTTTCATGCCAATTTGGCTCTGGCTTAAATTGACTTGAACATGTATACTCGAGCTCAAAATCATTTGGCGGCTGGTTACCAAGGTCTATTTGAGCCTTTGAGGAGATTATTTTGTTAAAAATGTCCAAAATTTAATTTTCATTAAAATGCCCTTCTTATGTTGAAAATTATAAAATGTTAACGCATTAAAAGGATCTTTAATTTGTTTTTCCAAAAAGTGATTACCTCTTAGAAAATTGGACGATTGTTCGTATTTTGTGAAATGTGATCTTATCTGTTTTTAAATGTGATCAGTTTTTGATGTTTTTTAAATGAGGATTTGAATTTAGTAGTTTTTGATAAAAAAATATCTTCCTAATAAACATTAAATTTTGGACTAGTATTTCAGGTCTGAGGACCAAACCAAATAATTTCTTTTGTTTGAGTAGCCCGTGGTAATTTTGCCAAATTGTGAACCCCAGCCAGAGGTGGAGAAACCGGGCAATGACAACGTTAAAATTTGGTGATTGTTAACCGCAACCCGTTATTGGCTAGTCGCACCCCAAAATCTGCTAATTTTTCGCGCCTTTTCGAAATACGTCTTCTACATGCAATTTCAGGAAAAGTGTTCAACACGAAAGTTGTAGATCTTGACGAGATCTACAACTTTCGTGTTGAACACTTTTCCTGAAATTGCATATACAAGACGTATTTCTGAAAGGCGTAAAATCTGAGCATATTTCCAAAGTACGCCTTGTACATGCAATTTCAGGAAAAGTGCTCAACACGAAAGTTGTAGATCTCGACGATATCTACAACTTTCGTGTTGAGCACTTTTCCTGAAATTGCATGTACAAGACGTATTTTGAAAAGGCGCGGAAAATAATGAGATTTTGGGGTGCGACTAACAAATAGCTGGTTTGCGGTTAACAATCACCTAAAATTTTGACTGTTGGTGTTACACACGGAACACTATGGGTACCTTATTGTTTGACTCATGTCTTTAATAAAGCTACCCGGTCATGTTGAATCCTTCTCAAACGGACCCAGGATTTTGCATTCTGAACTTCATATTTTTCCAATGCATGCATTAGCTTTGATTCTACTGATGTTTGACTTGATGATTGGACTCAACAATGCCCAGATTGTTTGGTTTGAAAGTGAAACCTAGCTAATCCCTAGCAAAACTAAGAGTTCAATTTTCAAACTAAGCTCTACTTGTGCTTAATGGTTAGGCGCATTAGCAATTGTGCGATTATTCCTTGTGCTCGGTGGCTCTCCGCCACAGCTAATCCACGAGAGTCTATGCTGCAGTGTGCGCCCACATGCGCATATTATCTTTATATAATCACTTTGGTTGGTCACTCTCCTTGCATCCCACTGCAGCATATACATTTCTGGAAATTTGGGCTCTGTTCCTGCTGCTGCTGATTTGGAAGAGATTTAGGCTCTGTTTGGGGGGACTTATTTTCACCGGTCAAGCGGTTACGACCGCATGAACCGAACCTTAATTAAGGTCCCGTTCATGCGGTCGTAACCGCTTGACCGGTGAAAATAAATCCTCCCAAATGGAGCCTTAAAATAATGAGCTTAAGGCACGAGTGTGAGGCCTTGGTTCTGATAGCAAAGTTATGAACTATATCGTGTTGTTGTAAAGCTGCATGTGTGTTCTGAATTGATGGATGATGTAAGCGTGTAAAGTTATACCCCTCATTAAACACTTTAATAAATAAATCTATTAATCGAGTTTTTTTTTTCCTTTCAGTTCTACTAACAAATATTCCCTGCTTTTAGATGATTTGTCGCTCTTTGTTAGCATCTTATTATTTACTTCGTCAAACCTAACAGCTCTCTTCGTGTCCGCATGTTACTGGTGCCATTAACTGAGCTTCTGCAGGTCAGGTAATGGTGTATGAGCAATGCAGAGGGGTAGATTGCGATGATAGCTCATGATTTTATGCTTATCATACTGTTTAAGAGAAATTGCTCTTGCAATGTAAGGACTTGACCTCTAAGGGTCCGTTCGTTTCAACGACATTGATATTGAAGTATTGGCTTTAATCCAATATCAATACACATGGAAAATGACATTGAGTTTAAATCCAATTCTTTTGTTCGGCCGCATGATGACTTTCTGTCATATGAATTGAAATTAATTACTTTTTATTGTTCGTTTGCAGAAAGATTTTCAATCATAGGAATTGACATTGGTCAATGTTCTCAATTAAAAATAACAAACGCGGATTTTTCGCCCGACATCAATTTTATCGGCCGGACACGATTTTTTCGTCATGACGCGATGTTTTTCCTCAGACTTAAATTTTTCGGCCCGAACGCAAAATATTTCGTCCGAACGCGGTTTTTTCGCCGAGACGCGATTTTTTCTCACGGACGCGATTTTTTCGTCCGAACTCAAATTTTTCACTCCGACGCTACTTTTTCGCCCGGACACGACTTTTAATCCCGGAGGCGATTTTTTCGCCCGAACGCGACTTTTTCGCAGGGATGCGATTTTTTTCGTCTGGACAGGATTTTTTCGCCCGACAAAATTTTTTTTGCTCTGACGCGATTTTCAAACGGGGTTTTCTTCTTCCCCTTTTTCAATGAAAAATCCATATTAAACAATTTTAATGTACTCGACGTCGTGATTTTTTGCCAGGGCAAAAAAATCGCGCCCGGGTAGAAAAATCGCACCCGGGCGGAAAAATCGTGCCCGGGCGGAAAAATCGCGCCCGGGCGGAAAAATCGCGCCCGAGCAGAAAAATCACGCCCTGACTGAAAAATCGTGCCCTGACGAAAAAATCACTTATGGGCGAAAAAAACGCGCCCGGGCGAAAAAATCGCGCCCGGGCGAAAAAATCGCGCCCGGGCGAAAAAATCGCTTCTGGGCGAAAAAAATCGTGTCCGTTCGAAAAAATCGCGCCCGGGCGAAAAATCTCATCCGAGCGAAAAAATCACGTCCGCGCGAATAAAACGTGTCAGGGCGAAGAAAACGTCTACGTGCGAACAAAATTGCGTCTGGTCGAACAAATCGCGCCCGGGCGAAAAAACCCATCCGGTCGAAAAAAGCCCGCCCGGGCGAAAAAATAGCGTCATGGCGAAAAAATAGCATCCTGGCAAGAAAGTCGCGTCCGTGCAAAAAATTCATGTTCGGGCGAAAAATCATGCCTGGTCCAAAAAAATCGCATTTATGCAGAAAAAATTACTCTTCTTTTTAAAATCCGATGTTAACAATCTCAATATCCGCACCTGGAGATAGACATTGAACCAATGAGTTTTTTGTTTTGTGTGAATATCTACGGCTTTCTGTCAGAAAGCCAATTCCACTCTACAATTGTTAATACGAACAGCGGAAATGACTTTCATTTTCTTAAATCCAATACTTTAATATCAATGTCGTTGAAACGAACAGATCCTAATTGATTCTCAGAGTCCATATAAATTTTCTATTTTGGAAACTATACAAATAACTACCATCAGTCGATATAATATTTTTTGTTTTAACTTCAGATCGCAGGCAGAGATTTTTGTATAGAGCTAAACACTAATTTGAGAACCCCAGAGTTCCTTCTTACCGCTTTTCTCTATTTCTTTTCTCCTGAAATGTTTTGAACTTTCTACTTGAGGGAGTGCCCACTCAGCTGAAGAAGTTGATTGTCATCCGTAAAGCATGCAAACGATTCTTTTAACATGTGATGAGATTCACTAAGGATCATGATATTAGATTGTTTTATGACAGGAGTGTTATTAAATTTATCCGAGATCTCTCATCACCGCGGAATGCGCAACGGATAGCAAATCGTAATAAAAGCAATAACAATGAAGCAAAAAAAAACAAGAAATCAAACACACAGACGACATAAAAATTTATGTGGTTTGGAGAGAAGCTCCTACATTCAAGGGGAGAGCACCGGAGAACGATCCACTATAATAGGAGCAAAGTTTACAACAATAATGAAATGGAACTTGGAGTGCCAAGATTTCATAATCAGCCCCCGGACACGTCGGGGTTCACGACACCATCGGCCTCCACAAAATAGTCGCGAGGGAGAAATCTCACCTGACGATCGAAGCCCTCACTCGGTCTGGTTCTTCCTCTCGGAATGTCAAATACCACCGATCCTGAAATTCTGGACGAATGGACGTCCTTGATCTCCCTCGACGGAACGAGAATCAGAACTCCCTCGCAGATAGCCGTAGGTATGCCCGCCTCCTTGCCGAGAAACTTCGTTGACTGGAGTATCCTCCCTTGCCGAACAACCACCGCTGCTTTCTTCCGTCTTGAAATCGTGGAGGAGAGTCGGCCATATGTGCGCTCATGTTGCACTAACCTTGAACCCGTGGACCAAATATAAATTTATATATGTATTGAAATATGAAGGGGGGGGGGGGGGGGGGGGAATTGAACCGCCCGGTTCAGAGTGGGGCGGCATAACCAACAATCTTCACCTTGACGCCCCCATCCAAAACATGCTCCACCTTAAGCTTCGATCTCCTGCCAAATGAAACACCCCCTCTCCCTGGGGTCACCACGATCAACAAACACAGATGTGAGCCAAGTCAAGGCAGTGCTTGAACTTGACTCCTGTCAGGGGCTTTGTCAACATATCATCAACATTGTCCTCCGTGGGCACCTCCAGTAACTACATCTCGCCACCTCCAACGAACTCCCTCAGTTTGTGGTAGCGTGCATCAATATGCTTTGTCCTTACATGATAGACCGGGTCCTTGGCAAGATAAATAGCATTGTGACTGTCACAGTGCAGCTTCACCGATTCCTGAGAAACCCTGAATTCCATGATAAGACCCATGAGTTAAATAACTTCTTTAACAACCTCCATCGCAGCAATATACTGTTGGGTTTTGCAGGATGACACAACACTTGTGCAAACAACGAAAATAAATAACAAGAAAACCCAAAAGAGTTCGGATCTAGAGATAAACATTAATCAAGAAGAAAATGCAGTAAAATAAATTACCTTTGCGGGATTAAGTCTATACTCAACCTAGATGCTCTAGAAAAACAGCCGATCACTTAGCAGCTAGAGTCCTTAGTGCAGAATAATGTTCGCACCTCTATAGTAGATCTACACAAACGGGACAACTCGTAGACTCTTGTCGAACAAGATCTAGGTCGAGAGAAGGCACTCATCGTCTTCACAGACTGCTAGGTCTGTTACAGAAGAGGCGACGACGACACTCGCCGGAATCGGACTTGGCGACGGCGATGGGATCGGCGGAGGCGGAACAACTTCCGTCGGTCTTTAGATCTCGGGATTTTCGCACAATGTGGCTCAGGATTTTCGCACAATGTGGTTATCTTGAAACCTTAAAACATTCTATTTATACCCGAAGGAATAAACAAAATAACCCGTCGCTATTCGCAGACCCAGGACTTAGAATGTAGCGTTTTCGACCAGACAACCCTTATCTTGACGAATCGTCGAGTATCCATAAAATATTCGACGAATCGTCGAGTATACACACCATACTCGACAAATCGTCGAGTATCTATAAGATATTCGACGAATGGCGTTGTGGGAACTCAACGCTCTCAGCGCCAAACCCGTCAAATCAACATTTGAATCGACGAAGGCGTTGAGTGGACTCAACGCACACAACGCCTAAGTGCCAGATTCGTCGAATCAACCTTTGACTCGACAAAGGCGTTGAGTGAACTCAACACACTCAACGCCTGAGACCCAGACTCATCGAATCAACACCTTGACTCAACGATTCGTTGAGTCAACTCAACGCACTCAACGCTTAAGTGCCATACTCGTCGAATCAACACTTTTACTCGACGAATTGTTGAGTAAACTCAATACACTCAACGCCATCATTCGACGAGTCAACACTTGACTCGACGAAAGCGTTGAGTGGTCTCAACGCACTCGACACTTTCCAAGCCTGGCTGAGCTAAGTCATTTCCACTCATCATATGAGTAAAACCATACTAATTTAATCTTCCAATTTCTCCAAACATTCTTATGTGATATCCTGATAGGCTCATACTGTATTGGCAGCGAGGCTGCATACTTGATCACTTTCAGATCACAATGGTAACACCAACAATCTCTCACTTGATCTTGAAAGTACACAAACAATGAGCGGCATTTAACAATGCATCATTGCTCCCCAAGAAATAAGAGTTTAGAACTCAAAAGCCATCGTGACCAATATATCAGTGTTGTCATGTCCCTTCATCCCTTACATCCGGATAGAACTAGAGGTATAGACCGTATCACCCTCATAATTGTTCAATCCTAGTTTTCCGATCTAGAATGGACTTTAATAAATTGGTGAGCCCAATATCATATATTGAATTAACCAAGCATGACCATGCATTTCTCAGTCCCATTCCATCAAGGGGATCATGGATGCAACTCCTGTTATATAGGAGGACAAATCACATCTCTGCTCACACGCAAACACCCAAATGATTCGTAATGCACCCAATAATCACCTTTATCATCCAATCTTCTCAAGACTGGACTTTTGATAGCATCAAAGCACGCTCTTCCTCACTCGATGAATGTTGTGACTTCAGGTCAAAAGACCACAAACACCATTGCCACTTGATTCATACTTGTGACACGTTCATATAACAATCCACAAAGTATTCTCATGGTGGGTCTGTCCAGTACGACTTGTTCACTAACAAGTACCCATGTGATGACTGATATCACAATATCATGACCTGTGAGAACTAGTCATCAGTCAACGTACATGCTAGTCTTAATGTGTCATCATCGCCCTTAGCTTCTAAGATGACACTCGACCAGGGACTATTTAAGAATAAAGCTTCTAAAACATAGGCTTTCACATTCAAGTCACCACTTGACTCCTATGGAAGCAAACATTCTAAGGACATTTATTATGCTAAATTACTCTATCACAATAGAAATAAATTTATAAAATAAAAGAACTTGTCAAAATATATAAATGAAATGTATACAGTACTCTATTCATCAAATGAATTATTACAGCCAACAAACATACAATCCATAAGACTCCTACTAGGGCTGATCATTAAGGTATCGTATACCCATAGATCTAACATGATCATCATGCTTTCTCTATGCGAGAGGTTTTGTTAGTGGATCCATAATATTCTCCTCAGTCGGCACTTTGCAAATGCTTAAATCTCCTCGATCTACAATCTTTCGAATAAGATGGAACCGCCGAAGTATGTGCTTGGAGCGCTGATGAGATCTAGGTTCCGAAGCAAGTGCAATTGCACCGTTATTGTCAAAGTAGAGATTTACGGGACGAACAATGCTATGAACTACATCTAACTCGCCGATGAATTTCCTAATCCAAACAACCTCCTTCGTAGTATTTACTGCACCGATATACTCGGTCTCAGTTGTAAAATCAGCAACTGTCTCCTGCTTGGACTCTTCCAGCTAACAATAACTCTATTTAGGCAAAATATGAACCCTGACTGAGACTTTGAGTCGTCCCTTTCAGTTTGGAAGCTAGCATCCATGTAACCTCTTATAACGAGTTCTTCCTCTCTGCCAAATAATAATAACGTATCCTTAGTCCTTCGCAAGTACTTCAGGATATCCTTAATGACAATCTAGTGACTTTCATCGGGATCATACTGATACCTGCTAGTCATTCTCAAGGCATAAGAGACATCAGATCGAGTACATATCATTGCATACATGATTGAACCAATTGCCGAAGTATATAAAATCAACTTCATGCAGTCCTTATCTTCACAAGACTTAGGACACTAGTCCTTAGAGAGACTCACACTATGAGACATGGGTAAGAATCCTTTCTTAAACTCAAGCATGTTGAACCATTTCAACACCTTATCAATGTATGTACTTTGGGTCAAACCCAACAACTTTTTCGATCTATCTCTATAGATCTTAATACTAAGTATATAAGTCGCTTCACCCAAGTCATAATACGCAGCAATAACAAATAAAATTCTGATGAACTTAACCATGACAACCGGGGAAAAGTTCTCATCATAGTCAACACCAAGAATTTGCTTGAAACCTTTAGCCACTAATTGCCCTTTGAATGTCTATACATTCCCATCCATGTCGGTCATTTTCTTGAATACCCACTTTCACCCCTATGGGTCGTACCCCTTCAGGTGGTTCCACCAAGGTCCAAACTTGGTTTTCATATATGGAGTCCATTTCAGATTTCATGGCCTCAAGACACTTCTCGGAGTCCGGTCAATTCATAGGCTCTTGGTAGGTTGCAGGCTTATCACTATGATCCATAAGCAACACATTACCTATTTGAGACACGAGAAATTCATATCTCTCAGGCTCAAACCTTAGTCTATCAGATCTATGTGGAATTTTTGTTTCTTGAGCAGACTCTCCAGCTATAATAACTTATAGTCCTGGCTCAAGTTCTACCCTGGTAGTTTTTCTACTTAAGAACTCTTTCTCAAGAAAGACACCAGTCCTTGCGACAAACACTTTGCCTTTGGACGATAGGTAGAAATAGTACACTTTAGTTTCCTTAGGATACCCCACAAGATAACACTTATCTTACTTGGGTTCTAGCTTATCAGACATTTGACATCGCACGTATGCCTCACAACCCCAAATCTTAATGAATGATATACTAGGACGCTTTATAGTCCATATCTCATATGGTGTCTTCAGAACCGCTTTTGTTGGAGCACGATTTAGTGTAAAACTAACAGTTTTTAGAGAAAACCCCCAAAAGGAAACAGACAGATCTGCATGACTCATCATCGACCGTACTATGTCTAACAGAGTACGATTACTCTGCTCAGACACACCATCATGCTGCGGTGTTCTAGGTGGAGTGAGCTGTGATACAATACCACACTCTTTCAGATAATCATGAAACTCATGACTCAGGTATTCGCCACCTCGATCAGATCAGAGGGCTTTAACCTTCTTACCTAGCTGGTTCTCTACTTTGTTCTTAGACTCTTTGAAATTTTCAAAGGTTTCAGATGTTCACTTCATAAGGTACACGTATCCGTATCTACTGAAATCGTTAGTAAATATAACAAAGTAGAAATACCCACCTATAGTCATAGAACTCATGAGTCCACATACATCACTATGTACTATACCCAAGAGATCACCAACCCTCTCATTAAAACCAGTGAAAGAGAGCTTAGTCATCTTGCCTCACAAACAAGATTCACATCTCTCAAATGATTCATAATTAAATGAGTTCAGTAGTCCATCTCTATGGAGCTTGAATATGCGTTTCTCATTTATATGGCCTAAACGACAATGCCAAAGATAACAAACATCATTCTTAAATATCGAACAACAATTGTTCTTAATAATAAAAGAAAATCCAATCATGTCTAAACATGAAATAAATATAATGTTTATAGTTATGGAAGGAACATAATAACAATTATCAAGTTCTATTACCAGCCCACTGGGCTAAGAAAGACGGTAAACACCCACGACGATAGTGATAACTCTTGCTCCTTTGCCAACACGCAGGTCCACCTCTACTTTACTCAACAATCTTCTCCTTCTCAATTCCTGCACATTTATACAAATATGAGAACCACATCCGGTATCCAATACCCAGGATGAAAGAGCAGAAAAGTTTATCTCTATAACATAGATAATTAAAGCGGAAGTCATACCTCCCTTCATCTTGTGCAGACCCTCAATGTACGAAGGACAATTCCTCCTCCAATGACCAGCCTTAACATAGTGGTGGAATTTCCCTTCTTTCACAGAGCCTTTCTTCTTCAGTGCTGAAGACTTGGGCTCTTGAGCAGACTTAGATCCTACCTTCGTCTTCTTGAATCCCTTGACCTTGACCTCGCCTTTATGCACCATTAGTACGGGGATAACATACTTGGACTTCTTCATATTTAATTTAGCAGTTCTCAACAAGTCTAGGAGCTCGGGCAGTGTCTTGTCTATTTCATTCATGTTATAGTTCAAGACGAACTGCTCATAACTGTCCGACAATGATTGCAGGATCAGGTTTGTGGCCAACTCTTGGCTCAGAGGGAAGCCTAGTCTCTCAAGGTTCTCTATATACCCAATCATCTTGAGTACATGAGCCTCTACTAGGTCCCGAGCTCTCATTTTACACTGGTATAATGCCTTAGTGATGTCAAACCTCTCTTGACGAGCTTGCCCTTAAAACATTTTCTTGAGATGCTCGTCAATTTTCTTGCAACCCATGTTATCATGTTGCTTTTGGAGCTCAGAGTTCATGGTTTCCAGCATGAGACATTCGACGTATAATGAGTCATCAAGATACTTCTTATAAGCATCCTTATCAGAACGTGATGCATTCCTAGCAGGCTCTTCAGGGGATTCCTCTTCCAAATCACAGAGCTTCGACTCTTGTCTAAGAACAACTCTCATACTCCTGTACCAGTCCAAATAATTCGTACCACTTAGCTTCTCCTTCTCAAGGATGGCTCTGAGGGACGGGGTGGAGTGTGAATCACTTTCCATGGAAATTCTACAAGGATACAACAAAGTAAAATCAGTACTATATTTCAAAATACATTTTATTAATTTTAATTAGGACTTTAATCAAAATACTCCCACTATTTTATCAAATTGATAACCCTCGATATTAATTCGAAGAGTTTATGTAAGTAACTCTCTTAGTGGACAAGATCCATATTTCACCAACACTATGAGTCAGCTTTGGCTTTTCTCTCATAATGCAGCTATTTAGGTAGATAACTGTTGGTACCCTAGTTTGATTTGAGTTTAGTCTTGTCTTCTTAGTCTCTTGACCCATGAATTATCTATGGTCAAGGTTAGTTGTCTAGCTGTAGAGTTCACAGCTTATCCAGATAAGAATTTGGTTAAGTAGTTTGTTCGTTTGACTATGGTCGAACGCCGCTCGACTATCGTCGACTAACTGTTCGACGATCGTCTATCAGTTGCTCGACGTTCTGTCTGTGAGGATAGTTCGACTATCTGTTGATAGTTCGACTATCTGTGTGCTGTGATAGTTTGACTATCTGTTGATAGTTCGACAATCTGTTTGTTTGATAGTTCGACTATCTGCTTGGATAGCTCAACTATCTGATAGCTTGACTATCTGTTTGATAGGTCGACTATCTGCGTTGTTTGATAGCTCGACTATCTGTTGATAGGTCGACTATCTACTTTCTTCTGATAGTTCGACTATCTGTTGATAGGTCGACTATCTGTTTTCCCTTTGTAGTTCGACTATCTGCTTTGATAGTTCAACTATCTGATAGCTCGACTATCTGTCCTGATAGTTCGACTATCCGTTGTCCTGTGATAGTTCGACTATCTGTTGATAGATCGACTATCTGTTTCCCTTCTGATAGTTCGACTATATGTTGATAGGTCGACTATCGGTTTTGCTTTGATAGTTCGACTATCTGTTGATAGGTCGACTATCGGTTTTGTTCTGATAGTTCGACTATCTGTTGATAGGTCGACTATCGGTTTTGCTTTGATAGTTCGACTATCTGTTGATAGGTCGACTATCTAATAGCTCGACTATCTTCTGATAGTTCGACTATCTGTTGTGATAGCTCGACTATCTCCTTTGATAGTTCGACTATCTGGATCGTTCGACTATCTGTCCGATAGTTCGACGATCTCCGTTTTTTGGTCGACGATCTCCGAGGGTCGTTCGACGTTTCCTGTTTGCCTTTTTATTTTGTATTTATTCTATTTAATTAATTAATATATTATCTGGCATTTTATTTCAGTTGTTTTGTGATAATATTTCCAGGCAATATCTGCTCCATCCCTGCCTGAGTCAAATCTTTTCAGATAAAGTTGTTTGTCTTATTAGTTGATAGTGTATTTTACTTTATCTGCTGTCAGTCCTTTATAGCCATTAGACTGAAAAGTCTTCCTTCTGCTATAAAGAGTTTGTCTCTGATGTGATTTTATTTAGTAACTTTATTATCAGATTGCTTCCTGCAGCTTCTTTGAAAAAGGTTTATCCCTTTTATAGAATATTTTGCTGCAGAGTTTGTTTGTCTTTGTGATATTTGCAGCCCAGGTTTCAAGTTTCAAAAGAAGACAAACAGTTCAAATTGAAAAGAGCCGTTGCTTGTTGCTGCTATAAAAGGAATCCTTTGGAGAAGGATTTCAGCTAGCTAACCAGTTATTCTAAGAGTTATTCAATTAGCATTCAAGCTTTCATCAAGACTAAGTTTAATTGCTCTCAGCAATCTTCATTCAACTGAGAAGTGTTAAGCTCTTCTGCTCTTCTTCAACCTGAGTTCTCCTGCTTCCAGGAAGTTCAGACTCAGAGTTCTTTTGAAGAAGAAGAAGAAGAAGATAGCTGCTAGAAGATTTCTATTTTATATTTTATATCTTCTTGTAGTTTTTCCTTCAGAACTTTCTGAAGTGTTTTCTGCACTGAAGCAAGACTTCACCTGGATATTCTTTAAGCCAGGGGGAGCCTTGATTCTTTAGAGCTGTCTAGCTCAGTGCAAGTTATTGTGCTTCTCTAATCTTTTGTAAAATAAAGAAGACACCTTAACCCCTTTCCCCCTCCTGTATAGGGTTATTACTCCCTTCAAAAGTATCCCTTGGTGGCAGAGCACCTGATCAAAAACCTGTTGTTGGTTTTTAGACACCTGATCAAAAGTCTAAAGGGTTTTTAGATCTACCTGAAGCAGATCTTGTGGTGGCAGGGTACCTGATCAAAAACCTGTAGTGGATTCCTACCTTGTTGGTAGAAGAGTGGACGTACCCAAGTTGTTTGGGGAACCACTATAAATTCCTTGTGTCGTCTGGCTTGCTTAATTTAATTACTTGCATTGTGGCTGTGATTAGATATAACTAGGTTTGCTAGTTACTGATTAGGATATCCAAGCCTTAACTGTAATTACAGTTAGCTTGAGTCTGCGCACATCACTTGTGTTAGGCTTTAGGGTTATCTCCATATCTATAATCTTTTCATTCCGCATTTCACTCCAAGGGAGTTGGGTAGACTATTAAGTTTTGTCTAGTGCAAAATTTGATAACTCTATTCACCCCCCTCTAGAGTAGTATCTATCCCTTCACTTTCAATTGGTATCAGAGGGAGGTTGACTGACTGAATAGGCTAACACCTAAGTCACTAGATCCTGATAGATACCAAAGTTTATAGATATTCACTGTCACTATCATGGCCCAGTCCAAGGATTATTCTAGCACCAGACCTCCAGCATGCAACTTAGCTAAGTTTGGCATCTGGAAGGCAAGGATCAAATTATATATGAATTCTATTGATGAAAGTATCTTTGCTTCTATTTTGTTAGGACCCCCAAGAGCACCTGCTGCTGCTTCTGCCTCATCATCTGATATGAGTGCAGTGCCTCCTCCAGACTACAATGATGAGTACAAAAAGGCAAAGATAGCAGATGCCAAGGCAATGAATATACTGGCTCAGACAATGTCTGATGAAGTATTCCAGAAGGTTGCTGACTGCTCTTCAGCAAAAGCTATGTGGGATACACTGAACCAGATTGTAGTTGGTTCAGCTGATGAAAGGAAGGACAGGAGGTCCAACCTTATCTCACAATATGAGAACTTCAAGAAAACTGATGCTGAATCAGTTGAAGCCATGTACACAAGGCTCAGCTCAATCATCAATGAGCTGAGGACACTTGACAAGGACATATCATTGACAGAGGTCAATGATAAGATTCTTATGTGCTTCCCTAGCACATGGGATCTGAGGATCTGGCCCATCAAGGAAGCCAGAAGTACAACAGAGATCTCAACAGAAGCTCTTCTCGGCAAGCTCAAATCCTTTGAGCAAGTGCTGAAGACAAGGGAAGCAGAAGCTGAAGCAAAGACCCCTACTCCAACAAGAAAAGAGCAATCTCTAGCTCTTAAGGCTGCTGATGCTTCTGAAGGCAGCCAATCCAATGAGGAACTAATGGCATTATTTGCCAAGAGGTTTCTCAAGATGGGGAGAAAGGAATTCAGAAAGAAGTCTTCACGATATGAAGACAAACCAAGGTATGACCGTTCACCTGCTAAAGAAATTATCTGTTATGGTTGCAGGAAGCCTGGACATATCTTACCAGATTGTCCAGAGGAGAAGAACAAAGATAAGAGGAAAGAAAAGGAACAGCACAAGAAGCACTCCAAGCCATCCTCCTACAAGAACAAGAAGAAGGAGAGAGGTTTCATTACTGAAACCTGGAGTGATTCAGATGAGGAATCTTCCTCCTCAAGCTCCAGTAAGGATGAGGAAGAAAAGAAGGCAAAGGAAGTTTGCCTGATGGCAATAGATGCCTGCAGCAATCACTCAGCTGCAGAGAGTTCAGATTTAGAGGAAGAAATGCCAACAGAAGATGAGGTACTATCTTCTTATGACTTTACTTCTGCAGAATTCAAATTAGATTTTAAATCTTTATGCTTAGATTTAATTAGTTCTGAAAAAGAGATTAAAGAACTTAGACATAGGCTAGCTGAATCAGAAATCATATCTACTGAAAATATTAAGTTAAAGGAAGATCTCACTAGTTATAGTGAAGAAATTAAGTTTCTTAAAATTGAGTTAGCTAAATCTAAGAGGTTAGAAGAATCTCTAAATGGTAGAAGCCTTAAGTTATTAGAAATAACCAGCATGACTAACACTAGGTTAGGCAATAACAAACTAGGCTTAGGAGCTTCTCCCAGTGAACCCCCAGTTATTCTTAAAAATAATCTTTCAACTCCAGTGAACTTCATTTCAGCTAGTGGAATGAAGAACACTGAGCAAGTAAACCAAGTTAATAAAACTTTAAATAAAGCTAAGAGAGAAAAGAGGAAGAAAGTTTTTAAAGAAATACAAAGAGCGTCGAACGCTGCTCGACGATCAGAAGCTCAATGATCGAACGAGGCTCGACGATCTGAGCGCCCATCGTCGAACGTCGATCGACGTTTTCCATATGATTTTCAAAATCATCATCAAACCCGTAGAAACCTAAATGAAAATAGAAACCCTAGGTTTGTTGACCCATCATCTGCATGGAGAATCCCACCTAGGAGATCTCACCCATTAGGTTATCACCCTCAGCCTACATTTTCATTTATTTTTAGCTTTTCTTATGTGAAAAACAAGGGACCCAAGGTTACCTGGGTCCACAATGTCTAAATGAATTTCTTGCAGGTGAAGGCCTATCCTATCACTCAAAATAAGTGGTATTTGGATAGTGGATGCTCCAAGCATATGACAGGAAATAAAAATCATCTGTCAAAGTTCAAAGCTAAGCTCGGCCCAAAGGTTATCTTTGGAGATTCAAGCTGTGGTCAGACAGAAGGCTATGGCAGGATCACAATTGGAGCTGTTACTTTCAAGAGAGTTGCATATGTGACTGGACTGAAGCACAATTTGATCTCAGTCAGCCAGCTATGTGATGCTGACTACCAGGTTTCATTTTCTAACTCTTCTTGTAATATTACTTTAAATAATAATGTTGTTTTAGTAGGCATTAGATTAGGTAATATTTATTTAGTAGATTTCAATTCAACTCATTCTGAAATCTGTTTATTTAATGAAGTAACAATTAATAATAATTCTTTGTGGCATAAGAGGCTTAGTCATGTTAACCTTAAAAATATATCTAGGTTATCTAAACACAACCTTGTTAGAGGTTTACCTTCTTGCCCCTACAAGAAGGAGAGCCTATGCAAGGCTTGTCAGCTAGGCAAGCAAACCAAAAACTCTTTTAAATCTGTAAATAAAAGTGATTCTCCTAGAATCCTGTATTTATTACATCTGGACCTTTTTGGCCCAATAAATGTACATAGTTTAGGAGGGAAGTATTACACCTTAGTCATTGTAGATGACTTCTCTAGGTTCAGTTGGGTTTTCTTTTTGAGAACTAAGGCTGATAACTTCAAAGCCCTTACAAAATTTCTATTATGTGTGCAGACTGAGTACTCTACTCATGTGGCCTTGATCAGAAGTGATCATGGTACTGAGTTTGACTCTCTTCTCATGCAAGAATTCTGTGAGAGAGAAGGTATCAAACATAGCTTCTCAGCTCCTAGAACTCCCCGACAAAATGGGGTAGTTGAAAGAAAAAATCGAACACTCATTGAAGCTGCTAGTACATTGTTGGCAGATGCTAATATGCCTCTCTCCTATTGGGCAGAAGCTGTTAGTACAGCCAATTATGTCTTGAATAGAAGTCTGATACACAAGCTTAAGTGTAAAACTCCTTATGAGTTGCTTAAAGGAAAGAAACCTAAAATTAATTATTTTAGAGTATTTGGTTGTGTAGTGTACATTCATAATAACAATAAAGAATACCTTAGAAAGTTTGAAGTAAAAGCTTCAATGGGAATTATGCTTGGATATTCCCAAGTAAGCAAAGCTTATAGGGTTTATAACAAATCAACCTGTAAAATTGAAGAATCTGTGCATGTATCTTTTGATGAGTCTCAGATGTTTTACAAGGAGAAGGAAAATTCTCCTTCCTCCAGTTCATTGCAGGTACCTGATGCTACTCAAGAGATTCTTCAACTATCAACTCTTCAGATCACTGAATCAGACAGTGATGAAGACATTGCAGAAGCTGTTGTTGTTCCACCAACAGTAGATCAAATTCCTCCTGAGGAATTAATCCCAACTATTGCTGAAGATCACATCCCACCTGCTGATATTGTCACACTTAGAGATCACCCCACATCTCAAGTGATAGGAGACATATCAGCTGGTGTTCAAACAAGACATCAGTTAAGACAGGATGTGATGCACGCTTGTTTCCTCTCACAGGTTGAGCCCCTCACCTTTAAAGATGCTGAGCTAGATCCCCACTGGATCATTGCTATGCAAGAGGAACTCAATCAGTTTGAGAGATGTAAAGTTTGGACTTTGGTTCCAAGACCTAAAGGCCAACTGATCATATGCACCAAGTGGGTGTATAGAAACAAGTTGGATGCAAATGGAATTATTGTAAGGAACAAAGCTAGGCTTGTAGCTCAGGGCTACAGACAGGAGGAAGGTATAGATTATGACCAAACCTTTGCTCCTGTTGCAAGGCTAGAAGCAATAAGGATCTTCTTGGCCTATGCAGCCTACATGAAGTTTAAGGTCTTTCAGATGGATGTCAAAAGTGCATTCCTAAATGGTGAGCTTAAGGAAGAGGTGTAACGACCCTGGCGCATACGTAACAGCGTTACGGCTCCGCCCTCCAGGCATCGCTACCGGGCTGCAGCCCAAGCACCCCAACCCCTCTCCCTCCACAGGCGGGTTGTTGGTGGCCACAGCCTCCCTTTGATGAGTCAAACTCGATAGTCAAGCGCGCACCACGGGGACTTCCCAGGAGGTCACCCATCCCAGGACTACTCCAGCCCGAGCACGCTTAACTATGAAGTTCTTTCAACTCTCATCACCAATTGATCTGCAGCTCAATTGGTGATGAGAGTTGAAAGAACTTCATAGTTAAGCGTGCTCGGGCTGGAGTAGTCCTGGGATGGGTGACCTCCTGGGAAGTCCCCGTGGTGCGCGCTTGACTATCGAGTTTGACTCATCAAAGGGAGGCTGTGGCCACCAACAACCCGCCTGTGGAGGGAGAGGGGTTGGGGTGCCTGGGCTGCAGCCCGGTAGCGATGCCTGGAGGGCGGAGCCGTAACGCTGATACGTATGCGCCAGGGTCGTTACAATAAAAAGTGCACTTTTTATTGTAACGACCCTAGCCGATCCAACGTGGCAGTGCCACGGCTCCGCTCTAGGCGTCGCTACCGGGCTGCAGCCCAAGCACCCCAACCCCTCTCCCTCCACAGGCGGGTTGTTGGTGGCCACAGGCTCCCTTTGATGAGCGAACTCGACAGTTAAGTTGGGCCGTACGGGGACTTCCCAGGAGGTCACCCATCCCAGTACTACTCTCGCCCAAGCACGCTTAACTATGGAGTTCTTTCAACCTTCATCACCAATTGAGCTGCAGCTCAATTGGTGATGAAGGTTGAAAGAACTCCATAGTTAAGCGTGCTTGGGCGAGAGTAGTACTGGGATGGGTGACCTCCTGGGAAGTCCCCGTACGGCCCAACTTAACTGTCGAGTTCGCTCATCAAAGGGAGCCTGTGTCCACCAACAACCCGCCTGTGGAGGGAGAGGGGTTGGGGTGCTTGGGCTGCAGCCCGGTAGCGACGCCTAGAGCGGAGCCGTGGCACTGCCACGTTGGATCGGCTAGGGTCGTTACAATAAAAAGCTCAATTGGTGATGAGAGTTGAAAGAACTTCATAGTTAAGCGTGCTCGGGCTGGAGTAGTACTGGGATGGGTGACCTCCTGGGAAGTCCCCGTAGTGCGGGCTTAACTGTCGAGTTCGCTCATCAAAGGGAGGCTGTGACCACCAACAACCCGCCTGTGGAGGGAGAGGGGTTGGGGTGCTTGGGCTGCAGCCCGATAGCGACGCCTAGAGCGGAGCCGTGGCACTGCCACGATGGATCGGCTAGGGTCGTTACAATAAAAAGGTGCACTTTTTGTAACGGTCCAGGCCCGCCAACCCGCGGGACCCAGCTGGCACCGCCGGCCCACCAGTAGTCCAGACCCGGGCCCACTACTGGCAGTAAGCCTATCACATTCAAGCCTGCAGGCCGTACACCCCAACCCCTCTCCATTCACAGGCGGGTTGTTGGTGGCCGTAGCCCCCCTTTAATGAGGTAAACTCGATAGTCAAGCCCGCACTACGGGGACTTCCCAGGAGGTCACCCATCCCAGTACTACTCCAGCCCGAGCACGCTTAACTATGGAGTTCTTTCAACTCTCATCACCAATTGAGCTGCAGATCAATTGGTGATGAGAGTTGAAAGAACTCCATAGTTAAGCGTGCTCGGGCTGGAGTAGTACTGGGATGGGTGACCTCCTGGGAAGTCCCCGTAGTGCGGGCTTGACTATCGAGTTTACCTCATTAAAGGGGGGCTACGGCCACCAACAACCCGCCTGTGAATGGAGAGGGGTTGGGGTGTACAGCCTGCAGGCTTGAATGTGATAGGCTTACTGCCAGTAGTGGGCCCGGGTCTGGACTACTGGTGGGCCGGCGGTGCCAGCTGGGTCCCGCGGGTTGGCGGGCCTGGACCGTTACAAGAGGTGTTTGTTGAACAACCACCAGGGTTTGTTTCTTCAACTCAACCCTCACATGTATTCAAGTTGCAGAAAGCTCTTTATGGACTAAAGCAAGCACCCAGAGCCTGGTATGAGACTCTAGCTAGTTTCCTGTTAGAGCACAACTTTACTAGGGGAGTAGTTGATAGAACCATTTTCGTCAAGCACCACAAGGACACAATCCTGTTAGTTCAAGTGTATGTGGATGATATTATATTTAGTTCCACTGATCCCAAACTTTGCAAAAGGTTTTCTGACCTGATGTACTCTAAGTTTGAGATGAGTAGTATGGGTGTGCTGTCTTACTTTCTTGGTCTCCAAGTTAAGCAAGATGCTGATGGTATCTTCATCTCCCAATCCAAATATGCCAAGGAATTGGTAAAGAAATTTGGGATGGCTGATGCTTCAGCAATGCCTATACCTATGACTACTAGTGTAGTTATTGATTCTGATGATCACGGCAAGCCAGTTGATCAAAAGAATTATAGGGCCATTGTTGGTTCCCTATTATATTTAACTGCAAGTAGGCCAGATATAATGTTTGCTACATGCCTCTGTGCTAGATTCCAGGTCAACCCCAAGGAATCTCATCTGATTCTTCTCAAGAGAATCCTGAGATACCTGAAGGGATGTCCAAATCTAGGACTTTGGTACCCAGCTGAGTCAGAATTTGAATTAATTGGATATACTGATTCTGATTATGCTGGTTGCAGAGTTGACAGGAAGAGCACCTCAGGAACTTGTCAGTTCCTGGGAGAGAGATTGGTCTCTTGGTTCTGTAAGAAGCAGGCTTCTGTCTCAACTTCAACTGCAGAGGCTGAATATATAGCAGCTGCCAGTTGTTGTTCACAGATCCTGTGGATTCAAAACCAGCTTGTGGATTATGGTTACTCACACAAGAACACCAAAATCATGTGTGATAGTACCAGTGCTATCTCAATTACACAAAATCCAGTGCACCACTCTAGAATGAAGCACATTGAGATTCGGCACCATTTCCTGAGAGATTGTGTGGAAAAGAACAAGATTTGTCTTGAGTTCATATCCACTGAGTTTCAGAGAGGTGATATATTCACCAAGCCCTTAGATGAACAGAAGCATCTGTTCTTTTTGGTTCAACTAGGCATGATCAATGGAAGAGACTAAGTGTGACTATATCTGCCAATGTTGAAACCTGCTTGAAGATCGTCGAACGATGCTCGAAGATCATCGAACGATGCTCGAAGATCGTCGAACGGATCAAGCCTATCGTCGACCTCAGGTTGATGATAGCTTATCTGTTTGAAGATCGTCGACTGGCATTCGAAGATCATCGAACAGGTCGAGCTTATCGTCGATCTCCGGATGACGACAGCTTGTTGTTTGTGAAGACAGAAATAGTTGAACGATTGATCGACTACTCTGCTTCAGGACCGATCGTCGAACGACTGTTCGACCATCGTGTCCAGTATCTTTTAAATAGATTGACTATCTCCGGTCTAATATAAAGCCGATAGTCGACCTAGGTTAAAAGATCTTTGCTTTTATCGTCTACTGAGAGCGTCTTTTCGTATTCCGTCGTCGTGCTTGCTCTGTCTCTTTTCTCTGCCGATTCGTCTTCTCCGTTCCTCTCGCGCCTTCTCCAGCAAATTGATGGCGATTTCTCCAGCGCTCCTCGCAGTAGTCAAGTTTGACGCAGGTTTCAGCGTGGATTTTGATGCATTCAGCTGCTGTGAACCAGATATCGTGGAAATTCTCCAGCTATGCAAAGATCAAGGATTGGAAAGGCTAATGTCTACAAGGATCAAGTTAAATATCCCAGAGATAAAGGAATGGGCATTTACTTCATCTTCTACTGAAGATTCAATGACAGGATCTATTGGCGGAGTAGAGGTAATTTTGACTCCCGCCGTTTTGACTGATGTTTTTGGTTTAATTAATGGTGAAGAAGAATATGAGCAAGATGCTCCAGAATTTGGAAGAATGTTGATTGAGCTGGGACATGCAGAAGGCATTCCCTCAAAGCTGCTCAAGATAAATTTTCCTTTTAAGATTAAATTTCTTGCTGAGATTGTCGGAAAAGTGCTGCTAGGCAAACACTCTGCCCACGATAACATTACTAGACAACAATTTGCACTAATGTGTGCAATTGTCAACAAGAAAAGGATCAATTGGGCAGGTGTTCTGTTTGACTTGATAAGGAAGAAGAATAGCAATAAGAAAGTTACCCTAGGAAGGGTTGTTGGGATTTTTCTGAAGGAAAGATATCCTCACCTGTTGATTTCAGCTGCTACCACCATTAATGCCAGCAAAAAGATGGATCCCAATCTGTTCTCCAAATGGAAAAGAACATTCCTGAAGCCCGCTCCTGCAGAGGCTGCTCTAGCTGCATCTGAGAGCACCAGGACTGTTTCAGTCGCTCCTCGCCCTCTAGAAGTTGGCTCAGCTTTCCCATCCCTTCCATCCTCTTCCTCAACTTTGCCGTCTACTACAGTTGAAGTTCCTTCAACTTCAATTGAAGTACGACATTCTGCCTCTCTTCCTGCATCTTCTCACCCAACTGATCTTGCTGGGACTTCTCAACCCAGCTTTGATCTGTTGGCGTCTGATATCTCTTCTCCAGTTCATTCTCCCATTCCATCTCCTCCTCACTCTCCACATCATTCTCCAGTTAACTCTCCAGTTAACTCTCCAGTTCGATCTCCAGTCCTCACCACAATTCATCCTGCCACATCAACCATTTCTGCTGCTCCTCCATCCACTACAGTTCCACCACCTTTTGAAATTACTCCAGAATTTATTTCCAGCATTGTGGAGTTAATTACCCCCTCAATCAAAATCATGATTGAAGAGGCAATTACTCCACTTGCTTCCTCCATTGCTTCTTTGACTGATGCCATCAAAATTCTCTCTAACTCTGCTGAGCCCTCTTCATCCAGGGGCCTGGTTTCAGTTCCCACTGAAATCAGGCAGGGGGAGATGTTTAATGAAGATGTCTCTGAGCAGCTCCCAGCCTCCCCTCCAGCAGCTCAACTTGCAGTAACAGAAAATGTAGCAGAAGTTTCAGCCCCTCCTCAATCTGAAAAAGAAATATCTGATGCAATAATGTTGACTGAATTTGTTGTAAAAGTTTATCTGGAAGAAGCCTCAACTCCCTTAGTTGCCCTGTTCCTAGAAGGAATTATCACTTCCTTTCTAGATGATTTATGGGAGTTAGGTCACCCTGAAGAAAATCCTGAAGGTATGTCTCTTTCCCAATTTGTAGATTACTTAATTGATAAGTTAGTATGGGAATATCTGGAAGGGATGACTAGATTTCATTTAGCAAGATTTTACTCCTAATCCTACAGATTTAATGGAAGAAGTAGTGGTTGTCCAAGAGCCAGAACCTGAACCCGAATCTGCTAAAGAGCCTGAATCTGTATCAGCTCCTGATGTCCAAGTGGCTGTAGAGCAAGCAGTGCTATCTGAGGCTGTAGAGCCTGTTCTAGTTTCTGAGGCTGCTGAACCTGCTCAGCAAGCAGTGCTATCTGAACTGGTCCCCTCGACAGTTCCTGAGCGTCAAGAAATGAATCCTGAAAGCCAAGTTGAAAATAAAGATGACACCCCAAAACTGAGTTTGGAAGAAGAAAAAGCAAAAGCTACTTGACAACAAAGAGTAAAGGCTGATTTGGAAGAGAAAGAAAAAGCTTGGCAAGCTGAAAAATCTACAGTATGGGATGATTCCCCTGGTTTAGATTTGGATACTCTCCTGGCACAGGATGCCATGGAAGAAGAGAAAGAGAAAGCTGCCCTGAAAGAAAAGGAAAAGGCTGTATCAGAAGCCTATGATCCGTATGATCATCTTCCCTCATCTCATTCTAAGGATGAAGATGATTCAGATCTGTCTGAGGATTCTAAGAAAAAGAAAGCTGCAAAGAGAAAAAGAAAAACTGTAGCTCCTCCTCCTCCCAATTCCGATCATGACACTCCTTACTACATTCTGAAAGGGATTGATCCTAAATCCAAAGAGTTCCAGCACTGGATGTGGTTCTCTAAGAACCAGCAAAAGGAGAGGAATAAATCAAAGAGGTATGATAGTCCTGCTCCCAGATGGACTCCCAGAGGTCCTCCTCCTCCACCTCCCGATGCAGGAGCCTCTGGCAATATTTCAGCAAATCCATCTGCCCCTTTTGACAAGTCTGCACCTTCTCAGCCTCCTTCAAGGAGAAGTTCTCAAAGCCATCAAGGTAAATCATATTCTGGATATCAAAGGCACGATGCTGAGACAAAAGAGCAAGTAAAGGAGGTGGTTTATCAGAAGCCAACATTTTCACCCCCTCCTTCACCCAAGAGAAAAGTTTCACCTGCTGCTAAAGACACTTCAAAGAGTAAAAGAACTATTTTCTCAGAAAAATCCAGTAAGAAGTTTGCTGAGTTTGCTCCTCCTACATCTCTTGTTATTCAAGAAGTAAAAGATCCAGCTGAAAGTTTATTAGATCTGTAAACCAAGTTTAAAGCTGTGAAGCCGATAGATACTACATCTGAAAATAAGTATGAAAGTCAAGAGTTAGATCCTGATTTCAGGATGGCTCATTTTCTAGAGCTTGTTGGCTCAGCCCAGATAAAGAAAGCTAAGGCTGAAGGAAAAGATTCTGCAGGATTTACTACAATGTCAAAATTCAGAATGAAGGAACTTGATAAAATCCAGGTTAGCCCTGAAGTTTTTGACCCTTCTAAATACATGGAAAAGCATCCAGAAGCAGTCGTCCCAAGGGCATCAGAACTAAAGATTATTGGTGTACAAGATCTGAAAATGTCTAAGAAAGAAGCCATAGATCCCTTGAGGAAAGTATCTTTTGTTCCTAGCTCTTCTGATCCCAAACCTGATTCTGTAGATCCTTAATTTTGATTGACTGTTATATATCTGACTGATTGTTTAACTATTTGCCAGTTAGTTGTTTAACTATTTCCTGTATTGATTTTATTGTTCTATAGCTAGCTCTGTGTTTTAGTTTTTGAGAGACTTAACTCAAATAGGGAGAGATTATTGGTACCCTAGTTTGATTTGAGTTTAGTCTTGTCTTCTTAGTCTCTTGACCCATGAATTATCTATGGTCAAGGTTAGTTGTCTAGCTGTAGAGTTCCCAGCTTATCCAGATAAGAATTTGGTTAAGTAGTTTGTTCGTTCGACTATGGTCGAACGCCGCTCGACTATCGTCGACTAACTATTCGACGATCGTCAATCAGTTGCTCGACGTTCTGTCTGTGAGGATAGTTCAACTATCTGTTGATAGTTCGACTATCTGTGTGCTGTGATTGTTCGACTATCTGTTGATAGTTCGACTATCTGTTTGTTTGATAGTTCGACTATCTGCTTGGATAGCTCAACTATCTGATAGCTCGACTATCTGTTTGATAGGTCGACTATCCGCGTTGTTTGATAGCTCGACTATCTGTTGATAGGTCGACTATCTGCTTTCTTCTGATAGTTCGACTATCTGTTGATAGTTCGACTATCTGTTTTCCCTTGGTAGTTCGACTATCTGCTTTGATAGTTCAACTATCTGATAGCTCGACTATCTGTCCTGATAGTTCGACTATCCGTTGTCCTGTGATAGTTCGACTATCTGTTGATAGATCGACTATCTGTTTCCCTTCTGATAGTTCGACTATCTGTTGATAGGTCGACTATCGGTTTTGCTTTGATAGTTCGACTATCTGTTGATAGGTCGACTATCGGTTTTGTTCTGATAGTTCGACTATCTGTTGATAGGTCGACTATCGGTTTTGCTTTGATAGTTCGACTATCTGTTGATAGGTCGACTATCTGATAGCTCGACTATCTTTTGATAGTTCGACTATCTGTTGTGATAGTTCGACTATCTCCTTTGATAGTTCGACTATCTGGATCGTTCGACTATCTGTCCGATAGTTCGACGATCTCCGTTCTTCGGTTGACGATCTCCGAGGGTCGTTCGACGTTTCCTGTTTGCCTTTTTATTTTGTATTTATTCTATTTAATTAATTAATATATTATCTGGCATTTTATTTCAGTTGTTTTGTGATAATATTTCCAGGCAATATCTGCTCCATCCCTTTTGCCTGAGTCAAATCTTTTCAGATAAAGTTGTTTGTCTTATTAGTTGACAGTGTATTTTACTTTATCTGCTGTCAGTCCTTTATAGCCGTTAGACTGAAAAGTCTTCCTTCTGCTATAAAGAGTTTGTCTCTGATGTGATTTTATTTTGTATCTTTATTATCAGATTGCTTCCTGCAGCTTCTTTGAAAAAGGTTTATCCCTTTTATAGAATATTTTGCTGCAGAGTTTGTTTGTCTTTGTGATATTTGCAGCCCAGGTTTCAAGTTTCAGAAGAAGACAAATAGTTCAAATTTAAAAGAGCCGTTGCTTGTTGCTGCTATAAAAGGAATCCTTTGGAGAAGGATTTCAGCTAGCTAACCAGTTATTCTAAGAGTTATTCAATTATCATTCAAGCTTTCATCAAGACTAAGTTTAATTGCTCTCAGCAATCTTCATTCAACTGAGAAGTGTTAAGCTCTTCTGCTCTTCTTCAACCTGAGTTCTCCTGCTTTCAGGAAGTTCAAACTCAGAGTTCTTTTGAAGAAGAAGAAGATAGCTGCTAGAAGATTTCTATTTTATATTTTATATCTTCTTGTAGTTTTTCCTTCAGAACTTTCTGAAGTGTTTTCTGCACTGAAGCAAGACTTCACCTGGACATTCTTTGAGCCAGGGGGAGCCTTGATTCTTTAGAGCTGTCTAGCTCAGTGCAAGTTATTGCGCTTCTCTAATCTTTTGTAAAATAGAGAAGACACCTTAACCCCTTTTCCCCTCCTGTACAGGGTTATTACTCCCTTCAAAAGTATCCCTTGGTGGCAGGGCACCTGATCAAAAACATGTAGTGGATTCCTACCTTGTTGGTAGAAGAGTGGACGTACCCAAGTTGTTTGGGGAACCACTATAAATTCTTTGTGTCGTCTGGCTTGCTTAATTTAATTACTTGTATTGTGGCTGTGATTAAATATAACTAGGTTTGCTAGTTGCTGATTAGGATATCCAAGCCTTAGCTGTAATTACAGTTAGCTTGAGTCTGCGCACATCACTTGTGTTAGGCTTTAGGGTTATCTCCATATCTATAATCTTTTCATTCCGCATTTCACTCCAAGGGAGTTGGGTAGACTATTAAGTTTTGTCTAGTGCAAAATTTGATAACTCTATTCACCCCCTCTAGAGTAGTATCTATCCCTTCACTTTCAATAACTCTTGCCAATTGCATCACAATGCAACTCCTGTATAGCTGGTGAATAAGTCTTTATTCACATCAATCATATGGTGCATGCCAACCTCATGCCTCTGGGAACTCAACTTTTGAGGTCACCGAGTTAAGTTTGACCCGATGTCGATAATGAGATATCACAATTATCCGCTCGCACCCTTACCAAGATAGATTAATGCACATTGCTTTGGCAAACACAAACTTCATCGATTGAGGCAGGAAGAGTGTCATCCATCAGAAGCCATCCGAATACTTAATATTGCTCAAGGGATTTTTAAACAATTGATTAACACTTAATCATGGTTAACTATTAACGAATGTGCACATTCACAAATTAAAACTAACATCATACACAATTCAAATGCATCCCAGATGTGCACAAGGAAATCATCAACACTTGATGAACTGAGCTAAATCTGAACATCTAGAACCCTTCTAAATCTTCAGATCTACATGCACTTGATATGAGAAACACAGACTCCAGTTACATAGTAGACAAGTTCATCTCTCTATGTGAGATTCAAAATCTAACACACTTGGTTTCATAACCAACAAGAGGGACGGGTACTATTTAGGAGTAACAAAGATATCACAATGAAATCACATGCGCTCCTAGCGGGGTTCCAAGGGACTGTGCCCCTGGCGGGGTCTTAGGGGCAGAGCATTTGTGCATGCAGCGGAAATAAAGAACAAGAAAACCTAAAAGAGTTCGGATCTAGCGATGAACATTAATCAAGAAGAAAATGCAGTAAAATAAATTACCTTTGCGGATTGAGTCTATACTCAACCTAGATGCTCCAGAAAAATAGTCGATTACTTAGCGGCTAGAGTCCTTAGTGCATAATAATGTTCGCACCTCTACAATAGATCCACACGAATGGGAGAACCCGTAGAATCTTGTCGAACAAGATCTAGGTCGAGAGAAGGCACTCAACGTCTTTACAGACTGCTAAGTCTGTTACAGAAGAGGCGGCAGTGACACTCGCCAGAATCGGACTTGGAGACGACGATGGGATCGACGGAGGCGGAACAAATTCCGCCGGCCTTTAGGTCTCAGGATATTTGCACAGTGTGGATCGTGTGCTTAGACAAAATGAACAGTTATCTTGAAACCCTAAAACCTTATATTTATACCCAAAGGAATAAACAGAACAACCCATCGCTATTCACAGACCCAGGATTTAAAATACAACATTTTCGACCAAACCACCTTTGTCTCGACGAATCTTCGAGTATCCATAACATATTCAACGAATCGTTGAGTATACAAACCATATTCGATGAATTGTCGAGTATCCATAAGATATTTGATGAATGGCGTTGAGTGAACTCAACGCTCTCAATGCTCTCAGCATCAAACCCATCTAATTAACATTTGACTCAACGAAGGCGTTGAATGGACTCAACTCACTCAACACCTAAGTGCCAGAATCGTCGAATCAACCTTTGACTCAACGAAGGCGTTGAATGAACTCAACGCACTCAATGCCTGAGACCCAAACTCGTCGAATTAACACCTTGACTCAAAGAATCATTGAGTGAACTCAACGCACTTAACGCTTAAGTGCCATACTCGTCGAATCAACACTTTAACTCGACGAATCGTTGAGTAAACTCAATACACTCAATGCCATCATTCGACGAGTCAACACTTGACTCGACGAAAGCGTTGAGTGGTCTCAACGCACTCGATGCTTTCCATGCCTGGCTGAGCTAAGTCATTTCCACTCATCATATGAGTAAAATCATACAAATCCAATCTCCCAATATCTCCAAACATTCTTATGCGCGACCCTGATAGGCTCATACTGCGTTGGCAATGAGGCTACATACTTGATCACTTCCAGATCACAATGGTAACACCTGTAACATCCCTCAAACAACTGTACCCCTAATAGTTGTTTTGTCATGACTAGGTCATGACAAAATCCTAGGAAGCTCAAAGAGACCATGTGAACTTAGGCATGAAGGTGAAGATCACTATGATCTATAAATAACACATTCCAATTACCTAACCTAGGGTTTGACTTTATGACCTCACCTTGACTCTTTGACCCCACCATAACATCCCTAATCTATTAGGGGGTCCCTTGAAGCACCTAGAACCCATTGAGGTCAACCAAAGTGGTCAAGTTCACCAAAGTCAACCCTAACCCTAAAATGGTCAAAGTGGCCTATCTAGGGCCAATGGACCTCCAACTTACCAAAATGACCCCACCTAGACCTTCCTAACCCTTAAGGGAGTCCAATGGGTCACTAACCACCCATTGGAGTCAACCCAAGAGGTCAAGTTGACCAAAGTCAACGTAAACCCTAAAATGGTTAAAGTACCCTAATAAGGATTAAGTGACCACCAAGGTGTTAAACCAACCCTACCCAAGTCTCCCTAGACCTTAGAGGAGGCCAATGAGTCACTAAGGACCATTTTAGGTCAACTCAAAAGGTCAAATTGACCAAAGTCAATTCAACCCTAAAATGTGTCAAACTAACTCAAGTTGACCAAACCAAGCCCAATCCACTTGGGCTAAGCCCAAGTTGAGTGGCCCACACATTTTAGGAGGCTGATATTTACATGGAATGCCACTACAAATCTGGAGGTGGTGACTAGGAGAGAGCAACCTCAAGTTCCCCTTTAATATAGGAGAGAGAAAGAAGAAAGAGAAAGAGAGGTGTTATGGAGGGAAACCATGGGTCACCCCATTCATCTCCCCATTGCCCCCATTCATCTCCCTTGACTATTGGGATGAGAATACCATCAATTCTAGCCAGCCAACACTAATGGGGGGAGCCCAACCACCATGGACGACCACCCATTCACCTCCCCTCCATGGGAAAATATAAATCCCCCCATACAACCCCCCATTCCCAGTTTTTGTCAACCCATCACCTTCAAAACATTCTTGGCAGTCAAAATGTGGTATTGAATCAATGGTTTTGGTGGAGGATCGAGGAATCAGGCAAGCTTGCCGGAGAGGAAAAACGCCACGGCCAACCACCGCCACCGCCATCATCGAACCCCAAACAAGGTCCACTTCTCCTCCTCTCCCCTTGTGCTAGTATCCTAGATCAATTAGGAGAGAAATCGGGCTCAACTGAGCCAATCCGATGAGAAAAAATGGAGATTTGCATGGTTTTCATGGTGTCGGGTTCGCTGGAAACCACCACCTCCTGCGACTGTGCCGCTGCCCGGCGATAGCCACCACCTCAACGGAGATGGTGGAGGTGGTGTGTAACGCCCCAAAACTCAAAAGGGTGACGGGTGGAGTTTTGAGCCAAATCTGGGATTTGGTAGAGGTGACACGGCCTGGGACACGGGCGTGTCCCAGGGCGTGTCGTGCTCGGGTTCGGCGATGGTCGCGTGGTCGATGATTTTGCAGTCAACGGTCGTCGGGGGGGGGGGGAGGGGGGGTGAACACGGCCTGGGACACGGGCGTGTCAGTCACTCAAAGCCTTTCACTCAACAATCGTTGAGTGAGGACGCACGGCCTGAGCCCAGGCGTGTTCGGGTCCGACACGGGCGTGTGAAATTCAACACGGGCGTGTGAAATTCAACACGGGCGTGTCGAATACCCGTGTCCCCCTCGGGTCGTTTGACAAGTTGTGCTAAGGCAGCTACACGGCCTGGGATACGGGCGTGTCCCAGGGCGTGTCTAGCACACGACATGTGATACGGGTATGTCACATGGCCGTATCATGCTCTGGGTGTTTTGGACCTGTGCCATTGGAGGAACACCCCCAGCTACACGGGCGTGTACTGTATGACACGGGCGTGTCAAGCCTGACACGGGCGTGTCGAGTGCCCGTGCTATTTTTGGGGCGCGACGGTTTCAACGGCAAATGAGTGATACGGCCTTGGACACGGGCGTGTCGCAAGCCGTGTTCGGCCTAGGATGTTTATTTTTTGGCCAAATCGCAACTGTTCGTTTCCTTATTTTTGGATCTAACGGCTCAGATCTCTCCTTGCTAGGGTTAAGGCCGGTATTGAGTGTCTAAACCCTCATTTCTTTTTGGTTCACTCTCTCACTAACTTCTAGAGAGAAGGGAGAGCAAGGAGTTTGGAGGAAGAGGAAGATCCGGCCGCCGGAGGAGATTGGGAGCGCCAAATCGCAAACCAAGCCAAGATCTGCGGAGGTAAGATCATCGCGGTGCTTTTCATCTGCGTAGTTTTCCATGGCACCGAGGAAAAATGCTAGGGTAACGATTTTCTTCTTGAACATATGAAGCTCTTCTTCCTTTGCATGGGAAAACCCGCTCCTGCGAGTGTGCGGTGAGTGCGGTATTCTTTGGGGGTAGATATGTAAAGTACCCCTTGTTTAGAGTCCGGAATAGTAGTACGGATATATGCATGTTGCATGAAGCCTACCAAGACAAGTTGGTTTGGATCGGTGATGTTGCATTGCATAAGTAGACAGAGAAGACTCCGTGCCTTTAATTATTTTCAGCTTTCTACGGGGTATATTGCAGCAGGGATCCTTGGGGATTAACCCTAAGACGCACCCGGAAAACTGGGAGGAAACGCATTTCTGCCATCTTGGTGGTTTGGGAGCCAACCTTGAACATAACTGGGTTATGTGCTTGTGTGATCGAATTTTTGGATCCGGGAGAAGCTTGGCCCGCGCGTACGTCTTAAAGTGACTAGGCGGTGTGAGCAATGGGCAAGTGGAAACAGACTCGGGCTATGTGGTTTGGTGTCAGATACCTGAAAAAGGGACTGGCCATTGGCTTGGTCGTGCGAGTCTTAGGCTTAGACAGGAAAGACTAAAAATGCTCACGAGATTTTCTGTCCAAGGTATGGTGGTGAGACAATGGTTATGACCAGGTTCACTAAGTTAGTGCCCTAAGAGCACGGGGTGTGTGGCCGTGTGAGCCTGCACCTGTGATGATCTGCTTGTTCACTTTATTACTTGCTATGCTAATAAGTGCAGGGAAGAAGCTTTGCCGCCCCGAGTTTGGGGGCAGAATCGTTATAATTTGGTCAGCTTTAGCTGACCGTTATTCTTGTTTGCAGGTGCTGCGGAGCCGAGCGGCAAATAGCGGGCCAAAGCCCAAGTTGCTGAGCCGGCCCTCGAAGGCCTTGTTTATTTACTTACTTTAAATCATGTGTGGCCGTCCTGCGAGCCGAAGTTTGTAAAAAACTATTTATTTATGTGAACTGTTGTAAGGCCATAAGGCCAGCACTCTTTGGTACTCTGTATTTCATTCATGTTTGGTTTGTTAGTGGACATTCATGCTTGTTGGCTGGGTTCTTATTGTTGCAACTTAACAAATTTCTTCCGCTAGGTGCTCTGTGTAGGACGTGTATATTGGTTGAATGATTTCATTGAGTAACCCACCGGTCTGTCCGTGGTATATGGCGTCAGGCCCCGGCCGGACCTACTGCTATATGATATGTGACAGATAGGGGTGTTACAATTTGGTATCAGACTACCGGTTTCGGTCAGGATTAAATGAATTCATGGACGAATTCACTTTAAGGGGTGGTGATCACATGTGTTTGCGTCATCGTTATAACATGAAAAGAACCCATGAATGTCCACTTAGGAATGAAAGTACACATGTTTGAGGAACCTGCGTGTTCCTATAATTGCGTTTTGCAATGTTGTTTGGTCGCTTATCGGTGTTTTGTATGATTATAGGTGATAAGGAGTGGTGCTGGGCCGTCAGAACGTCCAGTTTCTGAGGCGAGCAGCACACCAAATGATGCGCCTGCAACATCTCCTTCAGCTGAGACCATTCGATTGGTAGCGGAGGCTATGTTTGAGATGATCAATGCGCAGCCTGCGAGGCAGGTGCAGCAGCCTGCTCTTGCTGTGGAGCAAGTGCTGCTCCAAGCGATAGAGCCAAGGAGAGTGGAACTGGTGGTAGTGGAGCCAGTGTTTCCTAGGTGAGAAATAGAGAAGCAGCTTAAGCACGTGATGGGCTTCAATCCTCTTGTGTTCTCGGGGACGGGAACCCCAACTCAAGCAGAGGATTGGCTCTCTAGAATTAAGTGAGTGCCGATAGCTACTGATACTGAAGAGTTGCAGAAGACCATAATTGCCACGTTCTTGCTGGATGGTGACACAAGACTATGGTGGGAAGGCTTGGAGATACACCATCTGAGGGGTAGGCAGTTGACTAACGTCTCGATGGAGGAGTTTTCGAGATTGTTCTTGACTCGATACCTCCCCTCAGCTCAGAGGATAACAATGGAAAATGAGTTCCAGAAGCTAGTGCAAGGTGAGAGTAGCGTGGATGACTATCTCCACGAGTTTACTCGATTACGTCGGTATGCAAGCGCTACCTTCGCTGATGAGGAGCGCAAGCCGATTCTACGAAGGTCTAAGGGATGACTTGAGAATGCTACTATCAGGGCTGATGACGTAGGGTTTCCTGACCTTGGTCAACACGGCTCGGTATTTAGAGAAAGACATGAAGAATGTTCAGGCAAAGAAGGAATCTAGTGGTAGGAAGTCAGAGTTCAAGGTGCCGACTTCAAAGTCTGGTTTTCAAAGGTGGAATAAGAAGGCTAGGACGTCGGGTCCAGGCCCTTCTTCGGGTGCCTCGGGGGAAACTACAAACCGAACCCCGGACGCTTGTTTAACTTGTAGGAAGACCGGACACTTTGCCTGTGACTGTTGGAGCGGACGTCCAAAGTCCGAGAGGAAGCAGGGAGCAACCTATGAAGAAAAGGGCAAGGCGGTGGAGTCAACCACATCCTATTATGCTCCGACTCAACCAAGAGTCTACAATCTGGGCCAGCAGGATGCCATCAAACAAGCAGATGTGGTGACATGTACGGTTTAATTTATAGCAAGTTAGCTTTAAATACTGTTACCTAGTGCTTGTTAGCTTATTACTGTTTGTATAGGCTTTGTTTTGATTTGCGATAGTCCGGCAAGGGAACTATTCAATACGGGAGCTTCGCACTCCTTTTTGATCGAAGGTTTCATATCGCGCATCGGAGTCCCTTCTTCAATGGCGAAGGACAAATTGGACGTGTTGCTGCCGAATGGGTGTTCTATGAGTGCGGACAGAGTTTGCGCCGTAAGGGTTCATATTGGAAGTCAGGAGTTCGACTTACTAGCGTAGTTGCTACCGCTAGTAGAGTTTGACGTCATCTTTGGTATGGTCTGCTTTCAGAGCAGAAGGCTTTTATTGATTGAAACCGTAAAGAGGTTAAGCTGGGTGTTGGGCAGGAGACAACGTTTGCGGGATTGAAGGGGTCGAGCAAGATATTGATGTCTGCTCTTCAGGTGGTGAAGGCGGTTCGTGCTGGAGCAGAGCTGTTTTTCACGTTAGTGGAGGATGTAAAGCCTAAGTCCACTTTGGATGGTATCCCAGTGGTATGCGAGTACCCCGACGTGTTCCCGGACTATCTTCCCAGAGCCCCACCGCAGCCAGAGATCAATTTCACCATCGAGCTAGTGCTAGGTGCCAAACCTATGTCACGCTCTCCTTATAGGTTGGCGCCTAAGGAGGTGGCGGAGCTAAAGGTTCAACTAAAGGAGTTGATGGAGCAAGGTTATGTGCGTCCAAGTTCGTCGCCTTGGAGCACACCGGTCCTCTTTGTTAAGAAGAAGGACGGAAGTTTGCGGCTGTGTATCGACTATAGAGAACTGAACAAGTTAACGGAAAAGAACAAATACCCGATCACACGGATTGATGATCTTTTCGATCAGTTAGTCGGGTCGTCGGTATATTCAAAATTGGATCTGAAGTCCAGTTACTATCAGCTGAGGATAAGGGAGAGTGATATCCCAAAGATAGCGTTCAATACAAGATATGGGAATTTCGAGTTTACGGTCATGCCATTCAGGCTGACTAATGCGCCATCCGTATTCATGGATCTGATGAACAGAACGTTCAGGGAGTACCTAGACCATTTTGTGATCGTCTTTATTGACGACATATTGGTGTACTCGCAGTGCGAAGAAGATCACTTCAAGCATCTGTATCTGGTTTTGGAGACGCTGAGGAGGAACGAACTATACGAAAAGTTTTCTAAGTGTGAGTTTGGGTTATCCTCAGTGGCGTTTCTTGGTCACATAGTCAGTGGAGAAGGGATTCCGGTAGATCCGGCGAAGATTATTGCGATACGAGAGTGGCCTATATTGTCTTCGGTAGCGGAAGTCCAGAGTTTTCTGGGGCTTGTCGACTATTACAGGCGCTTCGTGGAGAACTTATCACGGATAGAGTTACCTCTCATGACGTTGACAAGGAAAGATCAAAAGTTTGTATGGACGCAGAAGTGCGCGCAAGCGTTCAAAGAGTTGAAGAGTCGGTTGACCACGACGCCAGTGCTAATTTCGCCGAGTGGGACCGAAGGTTTTGAGATATATAGCGATGCCTCAGGCAGTAGTTTGGGCTGCGTGCTGCTGCAGTATGGTAGTGTTATTGCGTATGGCTCGCGTCAGCTGAAAGTGCACGAAAGGAATTATCCGGTCCACGACTTGGAGTTAGTGGCCATGATTTTTTCGCTAAAGCTGTGGAGGCATTATTTGTACGGCGTAAAGGTCGATATTTATACCGACCACAAGAGCCTTAAATACCTGTTGGATCAAAAAGATTTGAACATGAGGTAGCGGAGATGGATGGAGTTCCTGGGGGACTACATGTTCAAAATCCATTATGTGCCCGGGAAAGGCAATGCAGTTGCGGATACGTTGAGTCGCAGGGCTCCTGCCCAATCCAACTGGTTGTCGGTTCATGATGAGAGGTTAATTCGGGTGTTGGAGGCGTTAGAGATCTATTGTGTGGACAAGCAGACTAGCGCCAAAGCGTTATTGAACTAGACGGAAGTTCAGTATGACCTGACTGATCGCATTCGGCAGGCTATAGAATTGGATAGCAGCATGGAGGAGCTCATGGATGCAGTATTGGATGGGTCAAATTCCCAGTTTTCAGTTGAAGATGGACTGCTAAGGAAGGACAGTCGTTTGTGCGTCCCAAACGTGGGAAATCTACAAGCGGAGTTGATGTACGAGGCTCATCAAACCAAGTACTCAATCCACCCAGGGAGCACGCAGATGTACCGGGATCTAAAGAAGTTATTCTTGTGGCCAGGGCTCAAGAAGGATGTGGCATTGTTTGTGGCTAAATGTCAGACTTGCGCCTTAGTAAAGGCAGAGTGCCAAAAGCCAGGGGGTTTCTTGAAATCCTTGCTTATTCTGGAGTGGAAGTTCGACGACATTTCGATGGACTTTGTGCATGGCTTGCCACGGTCGCAGAAGGGAAACGACGCCATCTGGGTGATCGTAGATCGGTTAACAAAAGTGTCGCACTTCATTCCGTATAGGAAGGATGATTCTGTGGAGAAATTGGCAAAGTTATATGTGGATAATATTGTGCGGCTTCACGGTGTGCCCCGCAGCATCGTGAATGACCAAGATGGGCGGTTCATGTCCAATGATTGGAGGTTTGTGCAACAGATGCTCAGAACTAAGTTGAAGTTCAGCACAACCTTCCATCTGCAGACGGATGGGCAGACCGAGAGGGTCAACATGACGATGGAAGACATGCTCCGCATTTGCGTTCGAGACTTTGGAAAGCATTGGGAGGACCACCTGTATCTGGTGGAATTTGCGTACAACAATAGCTACCAGGAGAGTATACAAATGACGCCCTTTGAGGCCCTATATGGTAGGAAGTGTCGCACGTCGTTGTCGTGGCTAGAAACGGGTGAGGCAAGGTTGTACAAAAAGCAAGAAATGGAAAATACTACTTCATTGGTGAGAACCATTCGGGAGCATTTGCTGATCGCTCAGGATAGACAAGCTAAATACTACAATGCAAAGCACCGGAACGTAGAGTTCGTGGTTGGAGATTTGGTGTATTTGAAAATAAGGTCGTTCAAGGGTGTGTCACGGGTACGACGCTTGAAGAAGCTGAGCCTGAGATACCTTGGACTGTTTGAGATTCTGAAGCGGATTGGTGAAGCGGCTTACCGTATGAAGCTATCGGTGGAGTTGAGTGGTCTACACGATGTATTCCACATATCAGTATTGCGGAAGATGGTGCAAGAGCCTTCGCAGGTGATCGCAGTTGATCAAGTACCGGTGGATGAAGGGTTGACAACTAGGGTCAAGCCCGTTTGTATTGAGGACTCTGAAGTCAAGCGACTTCGTAACAAGGAGATCATAATGGTCAAGGTCCGTTGGGACAATTGTAGTCGTGAGGAGCTCTCTTGGGAACGGGAGAAGACCATGCTTGAGGAGTACCCAGAGTTATTTCACTCAGGTACCGCTTTTGGTTTTCTATTTTATTTTCCTTTGGTAATTTCATGGACGAAATTCTTTTAAGAGGGAGATAGTTGTAACGCCCCGAAACTCAAAAGGGTGACGGGTGGCGTTTTGAGCCAAATCTGGGATTTGGTAGAGGTGACACGGCCTGGGACACGGGCGTATCCCAGGGCGTGTCGTGCTCGGGTTCGGCGATGGTCGCGTGGTCGACGATTTTGTTGTCAACGGTCATCGGGGGGGGGGGTGAACACGGCCTTGGACACGGGCATGTCCCAGGGTGTGTCAGTCACTCAAAGCCTTTCACTCAACGATCGGTGAGTGAGGATGCACGGCCTGAGCCCAGGCATGCTCGAGTCCGACACGGGCGTGTGAAATTTTACACGGGCATGTCAAATACCCGTGTCCCCCTCGGGTCGTTTGACGAGTTGTGCTAAGGCAGCTACACGGCTTGGGACACGGGCGTGTCTAGCACACGGCATGTGACACGGGCGTGTCACATGGCTGTGTCATGCTCTAAGTGTTTTGGACCTGTGTCGTTAGAGGAACACACCCAGCTATACGGGAGTGTACTGTATGACACAGGTGTAAAGCCTGACATGGGTGTGTCGAGTGCCCGTGTTCTTTTCTGGGCACGATGGTTTCGACGGCGAATAAGTGACACGGCCTTGGACACGGGCGTGTCGCAAGCCGTGTTCGGCCTAGGAAGTTTATTTTTGGGCCAAATTACAGCCGTTCGTTTCCTTATTTTTGGATCTAACGGCTCAGATCTCTCCTTGCTAGGGTTAAGGCCGGTATTGAGTGTCTAAACCCTCATTTCTTTTGGGTTCACTCTCTCACTAATTTCTAGAGAAAAGGGAGAGCAAGGAGTTTGGAGGAAGAGGAAGATACGGCCGCCAGAGGAGATTGGGAGTGCCAAATCGCAAACCAAGCCCAGATCTGCGGAGGCAAGATCATCGTTGTGCTTTTCATCCGCGTAGTTTTCCATGGTGCCGAGGAAAAATGCTAGGGTAATGATTTTCATCTTGAGTATGTGAAGCTCTTCTTCCTTTGCATGGGAAAACCCGCTCCCACGAGTGTGCGGCATGGTCGTGCGAGTCTTAGGATTAGACATGAAATACTAAAAATGCTCACGAGATTTACCGTCCAAGGGATGGTGGTGAGACCACGCTTATGACTGGGTTCACCGAGTTAGTGCCCTGAGAGCATAGGGTGTGTGGTCGTGTGAGCCTACACCTGTGATTATGTGCTTGTTCACTTTATTACTTGCTATGCTAACAAGTGCAGGGAAGAAGCTTTGCCACCCCGAGTTTGGGGGCAGAATCGTTATAATTTGGTCAGCTTTAGCTGACCGTTATTCTTGTTTGCCACCGTTGCGGCGATTTGTGCTTGCAGGTGCTGCGGAGCCGAGCGACAAATAGCGGGCCAAAGCCCAAGTTGCTGAGCCGGCCCTCGAAGGCCTTGTTTGTTTACTTACTTTAAATCATGTGTGGCCGGACTGCGAGCCGAAGTTTGTAAAACACTATTTATTTAAGTGAACTGTTGTAAGGCCATAAGGCCAGCACTCTTTGGTACTTTGTATTTCATTCTTGTTTGGTTTGTTAGTGGACATTCATGCTTGTTGGCTGGGTTCTTATTGTTGCAACTTAACAAATTGCTTCCGCTAGATGCTCTGTGTAGGACGTGTGTATTGGTTGAATGATTTCATTGAGTAACTCACTGATCTATCTGTGGTATATGGCGTCGGGCCCCGACCGGACCTACTGCTATATGCTATGTGACAGATAGGGGTGTTACACGGTGGCCGGCCAGGGAGGTGGATGGGTGGCCGGTAATAGGCTTTGGAAAAGCTACAGGAAATGGGATTTTCATGTTCTGTTTGGGTTAATTGGAGAAGATGAACAGTGTCATCATTTAAATTATTATTATATTTATATATGATATAGTGATTATATTACCTCTTTACATGCACTTTTTGACACTGTCAAATGAGGCCCTTAGACGCCGTTTTAGGAAAAATGTCCAATCACAAAAGTTGTAGGCCTTTGAGTCTAGTTTAATTTAAACATAGTTTCGACCCATTTGGGTTAGTGGTCTGACCACAACACTCAATATAGTGCAGCCTATACATAGGCTTGACCAGAGATTAAATTGAGTGTCCCCACTAAATCAGTCAGGAAAATGCTTTGAAATTTGGACCATATTCTAGTTATACTGACACCCTCATCATATCCAAAAATGGAAATTTTTGGAGTATATTTTTCTATGGTTTTGTCAAAATTTTAGGGACTAAATTTTTTGTCAAAATTTAATAAATCACGTATGATTTAATTTTTGGGACTAATGACCTCACAATTCCCCAAAATATCGGTGGATGACCCTTAGGGTCATGATAGGTCACTGGTAAAAATCTCAGTCCATTTGGGATTGATTTGATTAGCTATTTGTGTGACCAAAGTTTGGCCCTATAAGGGGGAAAATTAGGTCAAAAGTGCACTTGAAGGATTGAGTGATCAATCCTCATCCAAAGTTGGTAAAACTTTGGCCACTGCTTATTATTACATAAAACACCCCCATAAGAGAGTTTGGGTGGTTTAGGGTTGGTGTTCCCTCGAACCCTAGTGTTAACCCTAGGGTTGAGTTTTGAGCTCAATGAATGAGATCAGACCATATGTCCTTAGAATGTATTGAAACTTGGTAGGTGTTATCCTAGGATGGAAATAAGCTCTAGGAATGGATCTTAAAGCTTTAGGAACTTATATTCCGCTTGAAATAAATTAGGACCAATTAGGGCACTTTTACTCATGATTTTTATTACCTGATAATATGACCTTGGATGTCCATAAAACTTAGGAAGTGACCTTAAATTGTTGCCACTAATCTCTGGAAATTTTGTTATGAATTATAGATTAATATTTTTGGTACTTCATTTTCAAATTTAGTGTTTGTCTTTTTCATCAAGGATTTTATTATGAACTATTTACTCATTGAAAAGTTATAAAACTTAGGAAGAGGACTTTTTAGGGCAACAATAAGCTCTGGGAATATTTATAAAATTATTGGAAGTCTTTTTATATATGTTGCTTCACAAAGTGCCTTATGTAGAATATATTTAAATGATTTATTTAGGTGCCCAAATTTGCCTAAAAAATTAGGATTTTTGGTAAGTAGACTTTTTTGGTCACTTTAAAGATCTGGTAATTTTTCTATAACTTTTGGATGATTAATTTTATTATTCCCTATTATGCCCTATCATTGTGGTTATTTAGTTAAAACCTTTTTGGAAAATTGTAAAATTCAGTAATTACAGTTATTTTGATGTTATACTATTGTCATAATTTTGTTAAGGACATATCATGTCAGAAAATTGTACTTGGTGTTCAAAAGCATAGTTGGCCTGATTTTGCAGAAAATTAAATAAATGCCAAATAAATTAGGAGAAATATTATATTCTGTATTTAATCTTAAATACCATGATTGACCCGCAGTAATAATCTTAGGTCATTTGGATGAATATTTGGAGGGGTCACCATTCATGCACGTCATGTAGCTCATTAGGTCTGAACATAGTAAAACTGTAAAATTAAGGAATCATGTGAACCTCGGTATGGGATAAAAGAGATTGTTGGTGGACTTAATCGGGGGAGTATGAATGAGGTCACCAATGGAAGTCAGCTGTGAGAGCCTGGTTGACTAGGGGAAAGGTTGTGCTCGGGATCGACGATGGATCGTCTTTCCCTTGGAGGAAGTCTAAATACACTTAGGTTTAGATCAAGTGTAAGATCAGTAGAGTTGGGAAATGGGTAGATACCAACAATAATAAGTACCTTACGAAAGGGAGCTTTGAGCTTCAACCCATCGTAGTTCCTAGTGCCCTCGAGAGCCCTTCATAGGAAATGCCCTGTGCAGTCCAAGGTTAACCCTAAACTGTAAGGCTAAGCTGTTAGTGCAAGATTAATTCTAAGTACTTCACTTTCACCCACCCCGTAGTCACGGGAGGCTAGTTTGGTTTAGACTCATGAGCGGTAGGCTCGACGGTGGTAGGTACAAACTTGTTAGTCCGGGGAGCTAATGGCTCAGAAGGTTGTTGTGACGGATGAATTAGTCCAAGGAGCCAATCGCTCAGAGATTCATATTTATCATATTTGCATGTGCATAAATGTGGCGGGTCTTCAATTTTAGATGGTCGTTCACACCGACATCGATATGTTGACTCGATAAGTGTGGTTCTCACTTACCCAAGGAAAATACTGGAGGATTTGCCAGTAGAGTACGCAGGGGCTCTGCGGTTGTGTTCTTCACGATGAGGCGTACCAAGGTCTAGGTTAGGTGGTGAGAATACCGGCCTAGAGGTGTGGTGGTCAAACCCATCGCCTCTGTTTGCCACTATGGGAGGTACCTGAGTGTTTAGCTTCCAAAATCAAGGAACTAAAGGTCTGTGCGCATAGAGTCGTGTGCATGTGTTGCACTTGTATGAACATAGCATTAAACCAGCATAAAATAGAATATCATGTCATCATTGCATTTAAACCTCTACCCCTCTCGTATAAATTGATATGAGACTTTTTATACGATAGGCCTTGCTAAATGACCCCTTAACTTATGAGTTTGTATGAGAATTCTTATAAGTTAAGGTTACTTATTCTATAACTTACTTTACTTTACTTTATCTGTAATAGAAGATAGCTGTAGTTCTTTACTTGTACTTTTATTACTTATATTGTGGTTTGCGCTTATTGCTTTGTATTTTACCTTATTTACATTACTGCTACCCTGTTATAGTTCTTCTATACATACTCCTGTTAGGATAGTTGTCACATGCTCTTGTTCATTCTCCACCTTAAATATCTTTCCTTTCCTCCTCCCCGTATGGTGCCTAGGAGTCGCGGGGGTGCAGCGAGGACAATAGTGGCTTAGTCTTTTGACTAACGATCGGTAGACCACATCATTTTAGGAATTCGAGGTGATGCACCAGTCGCAAGAGGATAGCAAGACTTGAGGAGCAGTTGTTGTGCACTACCGCTACTACTCGACGACAGGTCGAAGACGATTTTTAGTTTGCTTTCGCTAGATGTGCGAGTTGTGTGAGAGAGATATTTTGTATTAGACATGTATCGGGCTTAAGCCCATTTTTCTATTCTCTTTTGTACCTGTACTCATTGTGGATTATTGCTCTTTTATATATATTGATAGTGAGTTATGATCTGTGGACTTGTATTACTTACTCTCTCTTTTGTTAGCCTATTGTGATGTGATCGTTTTAGCCGACAGGATCAGCGCTTTGTGGTAGTGCCTAATTTGGTAGATGGAGTCACCGTAAGGTGGCGGTTCTGGGATAAGACCCGGGGATGAAGGAAAAAATGGGGTCTTACAAACTTGTATCAGAGCAGACCACGTTCATAAAGAAGTAAGTCCACAACATTGGGTCACCCCGCGCGAGCATTAGTTTGGGGACAAACTAAGCAACGGAAGCTTTGGTGTGCCATGTGTAAAGATCATAATATATAATCCTTATATCAATGAGTTAGATCAACCCAACTAGAAAACATTACTTATCAAGACGATTCTTAGCTTATCCTGGTCAAAATTGACCCTAGGTATAAATTCAGTTAAGGTACGAGGATACCTGAAACGACTAGAGAAAGAGTCTAAAGCAAGAGTAGCAACTTGAGTCTCAAACTATGATGTCCCTACTTTACTTATCATGTGGTACTATCACCTATTACCCAAACTAATTGGACCACCTTAAGGAGAATTGATGCATACAATCCATTAGCGGAATAGTAGGGGAGTCATAGACTTAACCCTCGTATCAATGAAACGATTAGGATGAGACAACCATCATACCAAATACCAAGGGTCGGATAAGAATTAAAGATCAGAAGAGACCCATTTGGGACTGGGTCACATGTTGACCCTGAGAGGATTGTCGTAATTCGTAACCTGGTGAGTCTAAAGTATGGATTATATCAACAAGTTTCAGGATGGAACCCCAAGTGTAAGGATTGTGTGCATATCTAGCCCGAATATATCATAGTAATATCAAAGATACTTAGCTCAAGATAGGTAGGGGCTTATCTTTTGTTTATTGGGGGATTATCTTTTATTTATTAGGGAAAATAGTTATTGACTTCGGATTCCTTAGTCCTAATTTAGAAAATGTGGTGTCGCAAACATAGTAATGTTGAAGTTGTTCTTATTTGGCGTTACTCGGGCGAAGTCACCAGGACAATGGTTAGACATCGTTGATCAGACAAATACTTGACCTTAGTTAAACCAATTGGAAATTTTGGATTGAAATTAGGTCCTACAAGTTAGAATTATATTTGGAATTTCTTGTGATTCAGGGCATTAAGAAGTAATTAACAGATGGTCTGTTTTATTAAAAATCACGCCCTCTCATAGTTGAATAATTTATACTGTAATAATATTCCTTATACCTCGGGAGCTAGTTGATGAAAAAGCAGAGATCCTAGACAAGGAACTATAGGATTTAGAGTATAATGTTTAAGGTTACTATGGTTAGAATGACTTAATCCTATCTTATTTCGATCGTACAAAAGTGACCAAGCCAGTCGTACATTAAATGTTGGGAATTGATGAATTAAATATGAGGATTTATTAATCACTGTTATCCATGCTTACCTGACATACCCAAGTCGTTAGGTTGAAAACTTGCAGTTTGGGATAGGGAAATGTTATGGTAATAAGGAGGAGTAATTATGAGACTTTATTATTACAAGATATTATGTGAATTAGATGACGGGTAGTAGGATTCAGGATATTTGGGAAGATAAGATTAAATCGCTATGTTGTAATATTATAAGTATGATAACTCTAGGAAACTACAAGAAGTTAGCAGACAATATATTGAAGACATAAACCTTAGATATGACTCTACAGACTTGATTCAGATAGCATCAAGGACCGGAATATATACATTTGATGACATTATAGTCACGGTTAGTAAGATTCATGACTATGAAAAATAGATTTTGGGATTATCTAGTGTAATTACGGCGAAATGACACAAAGATTAATGGGTATTATTTTAATGCTAAAAAGATTCACGAGTACACACTCTTAAATTTCTAGGATGATGGGTCATTTGACGAAGTGATAATTACTATTAATTGATAAGATTGGATAATTCGTAAAGTTGAGTTGATTGATTACTCGGGCGTACTAGAGGGAATAAGAACCTGATCGTGTAGAGGAATTTTATGGAGTCGTTGTCTGCACTCACAAATGAGAACTCAAATTATCGGAAGAAAATTGTGTTTATCAGAAGGTTTATTTCCCCGGAATAAAGAAAGACATCATGGATTCTGTGACGTATGGTGAGGTTTATCGGTTGGAGAAAGTCAAGTGCCTAAGACGACCGCTTCGGATCGGGATGGACGGTTTATGTACAAGGAAAGAAGATCAGTCTAGACTTATCTGGGCTCTCAGTTGACATTCAGCACAACTAGTGACGACCACCCCGAGTGTTTGTGTCACCGACACTAAAGGATCTTTTACTCTTATGCATTATAGATCGCGGAGAGCCATGAGAGAGACTGTTTTCGCTGATCGAGCTCTCTTATAACAAGTCACCAGTCCAGCATAGACATGGCCCTTATGAGACATTATACTGAAGGAGGTGCAAGAATCCACCGTCTTGGATCTAGGATGAGGATCCAAAAGCACTCGGCTCGGAATTTGTGGAGGACACAGATACCCAGGCGTGACTGATTCAAGATAGGATGCTAGAGGCCTAGAGCATACCGACCAAGTATTGTGATGTGTGATATTATCAAGTAGAGTTTCGAGATGGAGACAGTGGGTTCCTGAAGATACTTCTGATTCGTGGAGTCTCACAGGTATGCGGGCGGAAGAAGCTTAGCCCGAGAAATATGCCATTGGCTTACAGACTGGAGCTACCGCAGGAGTTAGCGAGTTTTCACTACGTCTTCCACGTCACCTATCTTAGGAAGGCTCTACTACGGCTAGAGAAGCAGGTTCCTAGTGTAGATGGTTCGATAGCTTCTGATCGATCGGTCCGCTTAGAGCCAATCAGGATAGATGATGCGGCAGTGCGAGTCGTGCAGCGCGAGAAGGTTCCATTGGTCAAGATCATGTGGTCAAATCATGGACAGGAGGAGCAAACTTGGGATGCACTAGATTTGATACAGTAGGAGTACCTGAAGCTCTTTGCATCAGGTATAACTTCAATTTCTGAGGGATGTTACATTCAGTTACTCTCAGTAGAAACCCCACACACCTAACCTGAATTTTGGGGACAAAATTATTATTTTTGTTTATTGGGATTTGTTACATCTCTCAAACAACTAGATTCCTAGAAGTGGTTTTGTCATGACTAGGTCACGACAAAACCCTAGGAAGCTCAAAGAGACCATGTGAACTTAGACATGAAGGTGAAGATTACCATGGTCTGCAAATAACACATTCCAATACCTAACCTAGGGTTTGAATTTAAGGCCTCACCTTGAATCTTTGACCCCCCCAATAACATCCCTAATCCATTAGGGGGTCCCTTGGAGCACCTAGAACCCATTGGAGTCAACCAAAGTGGTCAAGTTGACCAAAGTCAACCCTAACCCTAAAATGGTCAAAGTGGCCTATCTAGGGCCAATGAACCTCCAACTTGCCAAAATGACACCACCTATACTTTCCTAACCCTTAAGGGAGTCCAAGTAGTCACTAACCACCCATTGGAGTCAACCCACGAGGTCAAGTTGACCAAAGTCAACCTAAACCCTAAAATGGTCAAAGTACCCTAATAAGGGTCAAGTGACCACCAAGGTGTCAAACCAACCCTAACCAAGTCTCCCTAGACCTTAGAGGAGGCCAATGGGTCACTAAGGACCCATTGGTGTCAACTCAAAAGGTCAAATTGACCAAAGTCAACTCAACCCTAAAATGGGTCAAACTAACTCAAGTTGACCTAACCTAGCCCAATCCACTTGGGCTAAGCCCAAGTTGAGTGGCCCACAAGTTTTAGGAGGCTGATATTTACATGGAATGCCACTAAAAATCTAGAGGTGGTGACTAGGAGAGAGAAACCTCAAGTTCCCCTTTAATGGGGGAGAGAGAAAGAAGAAAGAGATAGAGGAGTTATAGAGGGAGACCATGGGACACCCCATTCATCTCCTCATTGACCCTATTCTTCTCCCTTGACTCTTGGGATGAGAATACCATCAATTCAAGCCAGCCAACACTAATGGGGGAGCCCAACCACCATGGCCGACCACCCCTTCACCTCCCCTCTATGGGAAAATATAAATCCATCTATACAGCCCACATTCCCACTTTTGGCCAACCCATCACCTTCAAAACGTTCTTGGCAGTCGAAATGAGGTATTGGATCAATGGTTTTGGCGGAGAATCGGGGAATCGGGCAAGATCGCCGGAGAGGAAAAATGCCATGGCCAACCACCACCACCGCCGTCGTTGAACCCTAAACAAGGTCCACTTCTCCTCCTTTCTCCTTGTGCCAGTATCCTAGATCAATTAGAAGAGAAATCGGGCTCAACTGAGCCGATCCGCTGAGAAAAAAATGGAGATTTTCATGGTTTTCATGGTGGCGGGTTCGTCGGAAACCACCACCTCTAGCGGCCGTGCCGCCGCCCGGCGATAGCCACCACCTCAACGGAGGTGGTGGAGGCGGTGGCCGACCAGTGAGGTGGACGGGTGTCCGACAATAGGCTTTGGAAAAGCTATAGTAAATTGGATTTTCATGTTCTGTTCAGGTTAATTGGAGAAGATGAACAGTGTCATCATTTAAATTATTATTATATTTATATATGATATAGTGATTATATTACCTCTTTACAAGCACTTTTTGACGCTGTCAAATGAGGCCCTTAGACGCCATTTTAGGAAAAATGGCCAGTCACAAAATTTGTAGGCCTTTGAGTCTAGTTTAATTTAAACATAGTTTCAACCCATTTGGGTCAGTGGTCTGATCACAACACTCAATATGGTGCATCCTATATATAGGCTTGACCAAAGACTAAATTGAGTGACACCACTAAACCATTTAGGCAAATAATTTGAAATTTGGACCATAGGCTAGTTATATCGACCCCCTCTTTATATCCAAAAATGGGAATTGTTGGAGTATATTTTATATGGTTTTTATAAAAATTTAATAAGTCATGTATGATTTATTTTTTTGGGTCTAATGACCTCCCAATTCCCAAAAATTTTGGTGGATGACCCTTAGGGTAATGATAGGTCACCGGTAAAAATCTCAACACATTCGGAGGTGATTTGATTAGGTATTAGTGTGACCAAAGTTTGGCCCTATAAGGGGAAAATTAGGTCAAAAGTACACTTGAAGGATTGGGGGACCAATCCTCATCCAAAGTTAGTGAAGCTTTGGTCACTACTTATTGTTACATAAAACACCCCCATAAGAGAGTTTGGGTGGTTTAGGGTCGGTGTGCCCTAGAACCCTAGTGTTAACCCTAGGGTTGAGTTTTTAGCTCAATGAAGGACATTGGATCATATGTCTTTGGAATGTTTTGGAAATTGGTAGATGAGTTCATAGGGTGAAAATAAGCCTTAGAAAATGTTATTAGAATTTTTAGGAGCACTTAAACCCTCTGATACCAGTTTGTAAGACCCTATTTTATTTCTACGCTATCGGGTCTTACGCCAAGGATCGCCGTTTTGTAGTGACGACCACCCCGAGTGTTTGTGTCACCGCAAAACAGCAATTCTGGGCGTAAGACCCGGTAGCATAGAAAAAAGGGGTCTTACAACACAACCATGTACTCTGCCTCTATCATGGACAAAGGTAATATATTCTGAAGAGTAGATTTCTAACTTATAGGATCTCCACCTAGAAGAAATTGTATCATGAAGTAGATCTTCTTCTGTCGAGGTCACCTGTGTAGTCAGAATCAATGAAGCCCTTTAAAACTCCAACAACTTTGACCCTTTTGAAAAGTAGACCAACGTCTTGCGACCCTTTCAAATACCGCATAATCCACTTGACTGCTTCCTAGTGTTGTCGCCCTAGATTTGCCATATATTTGCTGAGAACACTCATTGCCTGAGCAATATCTGGTCTTGTGCATATCATTGTGTACATTAAGCATCTTACCGCACTGGCGTACGACACTCTGAGCATCTTCTAGCATTACCCATTGGTGTCTGGACACTACTGTGATGACAATATAAACTGTTGTCCCAAAAGAGTTGTAACAGCTTTAGATTCCACCATAATGAATTTTTCTAGTACCTTTTGAATGTAGTAGCCAGTTTGAGAAAGTCACAACATACCACACTTTTTGTCCGGCATGATCTCCATCCCAAGGATCTTCTGAGCATGATCAAAATCTTTCATCTCAAATTCAACATTCAATTTCTGCTTCAGTATCTGAATTTCTCAGGCTGACTTGCAAACAATCAACATATCATCAACGTAGAGCATCAGAATCAGAATATTACCGCCTACAAGGAATATGTTATAGATACAGCTGTAGTACTGGCTTTTTTTGTAGCTGTATAAAGTCATGAAAGTGTCGAACCTCTTGTACTACATCCTCGGAGCCTAATTCAGACCATAAAGTGCCCTCTTCAGCCTGTACACCGTTTTCTCATCACTAGGTCGAATGAACATCTCAGGATGTAGTATATAGATCTCCTCTAGGCCGCAATGAAGAAAAGCAGTCTTCACGCCCATCTGCTCTTGCTCCATATCCCATATAGCTACCTTGGTGAGTAACACCCGAATGGAATAATGCTTCACCACTAATGAGAAGATTTTGTCAAAGTCGACTCCCTTTTTCTGTGCAAACCCCTTTATTACGAATCTGGCCTTGTATCTCCACTGATCCTTCCCTGATAAGGACTCCTTCCTGAGCACCCAATTGAAACAAATTTCCTCAGCTCCTTTAGGCAGACTAACCAAGTCCCAAGTCTTATTTTTCTGAAGGGGTTCCATATCTTCCACCATAAAAGCTTTCCACTAAGAACTTTCTCTGCTCTCTATATCTTCTCAGTAAGAACAAGGATCTGAGGAGATCACCTGAAAAGCATATGCTGAAGTGTCCTGTAGCCTGAGAGGTAGTCTGACCTCTCTTCTCACCTTTCCTATGGAAATCGAGCACGGATCCTCTTCGGCAGGTTGCACAGTGTCTGACTCATCATGATCATCTTCTTTGACACATCCATCCAACTCTACCTCCGTTGGTGAGTATGGAGTCTTCTTTACCTCTTTAGCATGAGAATGAGTCTTCTTCGGTATTGAAGCCTCATCAAAGATGGCGTCGCGCTTCAGTTTGACCTTCTTGGTTTCAGGATTACGCAGCTTGAACCCTTTGGTGCAGGTCTTCTAGCCTAAATAGATGCAACTCTTAAACTTAACATCCAATTTATTTCTTTTTGAATCCTGCAGCAAAGTGTAGACAGGGCATCCAAAAATATGAATATCAAAATAATGAAAAGATTTACCTGACCATACTTCTTGTAGAGAATTCAGATCAAAATACATTGATGGAGACCGATTGACTAGATAACATGTTGTATTAATGGCTTCGGCCCAAAAATATTTAGGTAGATCAACAAACAGTTGCATGCACCGAGCTCTTTCAACGACGTTCTGTTCATCATTTTTGCAACACCATTCTGTTGCCGAGTACCAGGAACGGTGAGATGCCGAGTGATACCTTCCTGATTGCAGTATGCCTGAAACTCCGTTGAGGTATATTCACCGCCATTATAAGATTTGAGATATTTAACCTTCTGCCCGTTCTGCTTTTCAACTTTGATCTTCCAGATCTTGAACTTCTCGAATACTTCAGACTTGTGCTCGAGAAAGTAGATCCAGAACTTTCTTGAGAAATCATCAATGAAGGTCACAAAATACCTGACACGTCCAAGTGATGGCTCTGGGTCTTGCCCCCAAACATCTGAATGTATGTACTCCAAAATTTGCTTGATGCGATTGTTTGATGTCACAAATTTTATCTTGTGCTGTTTCCCGAGGATGCAAGTCTCGCCGAAATCAAGCTTGCATGTTTTTACTTCTTTCAACAGTCCTTTCTTATGCAGCTCCAGCAGCCCTCTATGCTCATGTGGCCAAGAATTGCATGCCATAACAGAGAGGAATCCTTATCTGTCGATGTAGAAACTGCTGTATCTCCAGCTATAGTGGTGCCAATCAGTCCGTAGAGAGTACCAATACGCTTGCCTTTCATCACAACTAGAGCGCATTTCTTGACTTTCAGATAACCACCATCACTAACGTAAGAATAACAGACTGCCTCTAGAGTGCCTAAAGAAATCAGGCTCTTCCTTAAATCGAGCACGTATCTAACATCTGTGAGTATTCTGACAGTTCCGTCGAACATCTTGATTCTGATATTACCAATTCCCATCGTTCTGTACGTTATTTCCAATTAGAACACGCTCTCCATCATATTTTCTGAAACTATGAAACCATTATATATTTGGGAATATGTGATATGAGCATCTAGTATCCCTGATCCATGCATCTGTGGTATTTAGACTAGGTGAAACATGAAGAACGTCAACATCGCTCTCATTATCGGATGCCACCGCAGCCTGTTGTGGCTCTTGTGTTCTCACCTTGAGCTTTTTCTTCAGGTAGTTATTTTTCCAGTGTCCCTCTTCCTTGCAGTGATGACACATGTTCTTCCTGCCTCTGGACTTACACATGGGTCTATTTTCCTTCTTACCTTTGTCTCTAGATCTGCCTCTGACAAGGTCGTTACTCTTCACAAGTAGACCCTCACCGGTTCTAGAACCTTATTAGCTTCTCATTTCATTTGATAGTAGCGTGGTCATCACCTCTTCCATCTTCATGGTGTCCTTTCCATAAAGGATCATAGTGACCAAATGATCAAAAGAATTTGGCAACGAAGATAGTAGAAGAAGAGTCTAGTCTTCTTCTTCAACTTTCATATCCATACTGCGCAATTGAGAGATGAGATTATTGAACACGTTCATGTGCTCCAACAACTAAGTACCTTTAGATATCCTCAAGTTGTATAGCTGCTTCTTGATATGGAGTTTATTTGTGAGCGACTTGGACATGTAAAGCTCCTCCAATTTCTTCCACAAATCTGTTGTTGTCTCAGCATCGACTACATTGTACATCACTTCATCTGCTAGGCATAGCTAACTTTTGCTGATGGCCTTCAGATCCAATTCTTCCCATTCATCTCCATCTCTCCCAGATTTCTCCTTACCAAGAAGTGCCTTATAGAGATTTTGTTGAACGAGGACTAACTTAATCCATTTCTTCCATAGACCAAAATGAATCTTGCCATCGTACTTCAAAATATCCAACTTTTTCGCCATTAATCTGCTTAGGATCTTCCGAGAACCGGAACCAGACTCTGATATCAATTGTTGTGAAATTTATCCGCGATCTCTCGTCATCGCAAAATATGCAACGGATAACAAATCGTAATAAAAGCAATGATAATTGAGCAAAAGTAAACAAGAAACCAAGCACACACAGACGATACAAAATTTTATGTGGTTCGGATAGAAGCTCCTACATCCATGGGAAGAGCACCAGAGAATGATCCACTATAATAGGATCAAAGTTTACAACAATAATGAAATAGGACCTGGAGCGCCAAGATTTCATAATCAGCCCCTAGACACGCCGACATTCACGACACCACCGACCTCCACTTAATAGCTATGGGGGAGAAATCTCACCTCCTTCTGATGATCGAAGTCCTCACCTAGTCTAGTTCTTCCTCTCGGAATGTCAAGGACCACCGATCCTGAAATCCTGGCCGAATGAAACTCCTCGATCTCCCTCTACTGAATAAGAATCGGAACTCCCTCGCAGATAGTCGCAAGTCTGCCCGCCTCCTTGCTGAGAAAATCCATTGATTGGAGTATCCTCCCTTGTCGAACAGCCGTCGTTGCTTTCTTCTGTCTGGAAATCGTGGAGGAGAGCCGACCAAATATGCTCTCCTGTTGCCCTAACCTTGAACCCGTGAAACAAATATAAATTTATATATGTATAGACATATGAAGGGTGGGGGGGAATTGAACTGCCCGGTTCAGAGGGGGGGGGGGCATAACCAACAAAGGAGTGGTTGCCAGAGCATGTTTTTTTAGGATTCTAATACAGTTATGATTTGACAATTTTTTTAGATCTTTGCATCGCAAGCTAATGTCTTACAGGTTGAAGTGAAAGGACTCAATTTCAAGCTACGCCATACTTATGCTCCGTTTGGGGTGACTTATTTTCACCGGTCAAGCGGTTACGACCGCATGAACTGGACCTTAATTAAGATCTGGTTCATGCGGTCGTAACCGCTTGACAGATGAAGATAAGTTCCCCCAAACGGATCCTTAGACATGAAGCAAAAATATGCAAAAAAACCTTATGAAGGAAAAAAGTTCAAGCTGCATAAGATGCCTGAGAAGTGTAAAAAGACTCTTGAAAGAGTGGTTTCATGAAGATTCTAGAGAATATACCATTCTTGCAAATGATAGAAAATTGTATAATACTTTAGAAAAATATGAATCTAATTATTCCATTCTTTGGAAGGAAATCTCTACACGGCTTAGATAAATGGAGACTTCTTCATTTTTTTATATTTAAGACTTCATTTGTTTCGGCGTTTTCAGGCGGCGTTTGGAGCAAACGCCGCTGCAAGGCGCCAAAATAAATGGTACTCCATCTGCAGTTTTCGCGTCTCATCCCGCAATAAGAAGAAAAAGTCGCCCGGCTGCCGCGTTTCGATCCCCTCCTCCCTCCCTCCAGTTCGATCCCCGCGTCTCCTCTATCTGTCTGCTCTCGCAACCGCAACGCCAAATAAAGCCTAAGTTGGAATAAAGTTTTCAAGTTTTCTTGAGTTATCTTGATCTTGTGCTCTTTTTTATATCTTCCACCATAGGTTATCTTAGAGTGAGGTTGACTTAGCTAACCATGAGTGGGTGACAAGTGGGCCTAAGTCCGTGCATGGCTTGGTCAAGTGGATAAGTCTCTATGACAGTTGGTATTAGAGCCAAGTTCATGTGGTGTTGAAATAATTAATGAGGTGAAGTTGAATTATTGATGAGCATAGTAGGGAGGTAGTAGATCAACATGACAAAATAAACCATAACAAGAATTGAGTAGGAAAAATTACTTGGACTGTACAGTGATGGGGCTAGCTGATTGAGTTGTGAATTTCAAAGGTAACTTTGAAACCCTTGCAGTCATATTTTGAATAATATGAAGTCATCAAAGGAATTGTTCAGATTTTCCTTAATGCATACTCAATGTTGGAGGAGCTCATTGCAAAGTTGGAAGATGTCAATCTGGCAACATCTATTGGCTTTTAAAAAAATGAAGGAAGAAGTAACATGATGTTGATAAGATGTAGTCGAGGAGGGGGATAGGGGTAAATATGATGGTTGTTAATCAAATGATTAATATTCCTAACCTTAAGCTTTTATGTGCAAGCGGGACGATAAAGCAGAAATCTTTTATGGGAAATGTGGCAATACTTGGAAGGATGAAATTTAGTAGATGAATTGATCAAGGTACGCCGTGTCTCTTGTCTTTTTAACTGAAATATCATCATTATGATGGAAAATAAAGAAAGTTGATATTGAAAAATACTTGTATCAAATTGATATTTGGGAAGTGTCAAGCTAGAAATTGAATGATATTTCTATATGGACAATGTCTTTATGATGCAAATAACCCAAAATAGTTGGGTTTTGCTATACGTCACAACACTTGTGTGCAGCAGAAATGGAACAAGAAAACCCAAAATAGTTCGGATCTAGCGATGAACATTAATCAAGAAGTAAAGTGCGGTAAATAAAATTTTACCTTTGTGGGATTGAGTCAATACTCAACCAAGGTGCTCCGATTGATTCCAACGAATGACAACGGCTTGAGTTCTGAGCATAGAATAATGTCCATGCCTCTACAGGTGATCCACACGAACAGGAGAACCCTTAGACTCTTATCGCACAAGATCTAGGTCGGAAGGGGATTTTTCCTCAACGTCTCCACGGACTACTAGATCCGTTCAAGGAGAGGCAGCAGATACGAGTATGAATGCCCTGAAAATACTTTCTGGTGAAGTACAAGGACGACGAACAGTCGGCACCGAGATCAGCGTAGTCGGCCTTGGCAAGACAGTTCCGTCGGGAGGGGGGAAGAGCCGACTCGGAATTAGGTCTTCACGTAACTCTCTTGCTTGGTTTACTGTATATAACATTTATATACTAAGTACCGAGCCAACCCATACCAGTAGACCGTGCCTAACTAGACTTAGAGAAAATAAACCGGATGAAACAGAATTCGTCGAGTATCACGCCAATATTCGACGAATCAACACCTTACTTGACGAATCGTTGAGTATACATGTCGATATTCGACGAATTAACACTTGACTCGATGAATCGATGAGTGCACTCAACATCTCAATACCAGTCTCGTCGAATAACACTTGACTCGACGAATCATTGAATGAACTCAAAACACTCAACACCATCATTCGACGAGTCAATAATTAACTCGACGAAGGCGTTGAATGATCTCGATGCTCTCAGCACCTAATTCGACAGGTCAACATTTGACTCTATGAAGGCATTGAGTGGTCTCAACGCACTCAACTCCTAATCGACAAGTCAATATTTCACTCGACGAAAGCATTGAGTGGTCTCGACGCACTCAATGCCTGACTGAGTATACTTTATTGGTGTTACCATGGTGATCTGGAAGTGATCAAATATATAGCCTCACTGCCAACGTAGTATGAGCCTATTAGAGTTGCACATATGAATGTTTGGAGAAATTGGGAGATTGGCTTAGTATGATTTGCTTATATGATGAGTGAAAAGACTTAGCACAACAAGGATTTGGAGGTGTCGAGTGCATTGAGAACACTCAACGCTTTTGTCGAGTAAAGTGTTGACTCGTCGAATGGTGGCGTTGAGTGCGTTGAGTTTATTCAATGATTCGTCGAGTCAAAGAGTTGATTCGTCGAGTATGACACTTAAGGCGTTGAGTATACTCGACGATTCGTTGATTCAAGGAGTTGATTCGACGAGTCTAAGTCTCAGGCGTTGTGTAACACCCCAAAAGACCCCAAAAGACTCAACTTGAAGTTTGAGTAGCAGGTCAGGTTACACGGCCTGGGACACGGGCGTGTCCCAGGGCGTGTCGGGTGTACACGGCCTGGGACACGGGCGTGTCCCAGGGCGTGTTCTATTTATTTTGCGAAATTGGCCTATTCCGGTCAGAGCCGGACACGGCCGGGAACACGGCCGGGAACACGGGCGTGTCAGGCTGGACACGGGCGTGTCAGCTGCCGTGTTCCGACCCGTGTACTGGTTGTAGCTCGATGGAGCAGGAGACACGGGCGTGTCTCAGGTTTGACACGGGCGTGTCAGGTCCGACACGGGCGTGTCGATGACCCGTGTTGTTCAGTCGGTTCAAGCTGTGTGTACCGCTTAAGGGGTACACGGCCTGTGACACGGGCGTGTCACAGGCCGTGTCGGCCAAAAAGTGATTTTTTGGGAAGATCTTGGCCGTTCAGTTCCCTCTCTTTTGATCCAAAGGCTCAGGTGATTTCTTGGGCTGGATTAAGTCGTGAGAGAGAATGAAGAAGTCATTCTTCTTTAGCCTTAAGGAAGAGAGAAAGAGAGAGGAAGAGAGGAAGAAGGAGGAGGAGAGCAAGCCACCGGCGGAGCTCCCGTGGTTCGATTCGTGACCCGAAGCCGGCGTTGTGACGGCAAGGCTGCTGTGGTTCTTTCTCACCGGCTAGTTTTCGATGGCACCGAAGAGATCGACAAGGGTAACGATCTCCCTCCTTGGACATGTGAAGTCCTTCTTTTCTGCATTGCATAGGGAAAGCCCTTCCCCGCGAGTGTGCGGTGGGTTGTGGTGTCCCTTGGGGTAGATATGTGAAGTCCCCCTTGTTAGAGGCCGGAATTGGAGTACGGCTCTAGGCATGCTGTGTGAAACCCATCTGGATGTAATCTGGATTGGTGATGCTTGTTTGCATATCGGAGAAGGCTCCGTGTTAATGGCTTGTGATGCCTATGGCTTGTGATGCCTTGTTCCTACCTGTTGCTTGGTGCGGCAGGAAGTACTGGACGATGTCCAGGAAATGAAGAGGGTTGGCGGCAACTCTTGTGGCCGTGCGTTGCCACTTTGTGAGTAGTTGAGCCGTTGGGCTGCAACTCGTTGAAAAGGCAGATTGCCGAACAGGAAAGGTGAAACCGACCCGCGCCTATAAAATGCCATGGATACTTCCGTATTCGAGGTGGCTCGGCGACTTGAGCAACGGGGGGTGGCTGATCCGTACCTGCGTTAGGTCCGTCCGACTTGGAAGCCTGGTATAGGTTTTGTTGGAGCGCCTAATGAGAGTCTTAGGCCCGCGCGCCGGAAAGACTAGAAATGCTCAAATACCGTGTAGACGGTGGTGTTGACCCTGGTATTCCGGTACACCGAAAATGTGCCCTGAGTGCACGGACTGTCGGGCCGGGTGGCCGATGGTTGTGATGGCTTGAATGTGCCTGCGCGCACATAGTTGCTATTGGATGATGCCATGCTTGCAGGGAAAGAATGCTCATGCCCCGAGAAAGGGGTAGGATTGTTATAATTGGGTCAGCTGAATGCTGACCGTTGCATTGTTTGCCACCGGTTGGGTGGTTTGTTCCCGTGCAGGTGCTGGAGAGCCAAGTGGTAAGTGATGGGCGGGAGAGCCCTACTGCTGGTGCTGATGCTGCTGCGGCTAGCCTGGAAGGCTAAGCGAATGGCTTTGTTTTGTTTTCTCTTTTGACTCATGTATGGCCGGCCTGCGCGCCGAGGTTTGTAAAACATGATGTATGTTCAGAGGAACTGTAAGGCCTTAAGGCCAAACTCTTGTGGTTGTGTACATTCCGTGGTATTTATATATAAAGGTGGTTTTATATATATTGGACATTCCGGTTGAGAGTTCAAAGTACTACTTAAAGCTTCCGCTAGAATGCTCTGAGTTAGGATTCGTATTTGGTTTGGTATTATCCTGTGACCTCACCGTCTGTTTGTGGCATATAGTGTGGGGCCCCGGCCGGACCTTCTACTATACGTCATCTAACGGATGGGGTCGTTACATTTTGGTATCAGCTTTTCGTCGGTCTTCCTCTTTCGAATTCGTGGTCGAATTCTTTTGTGGGGTGGCGAGCACGTGTTTGTGCGACCTGCTGTAACGCTAATGAACTCTGGAATGTCCATTAAGGAATGTACAAAATCTTGTTTGAGGAATCTGCGCGTTCCTTTTTGTGTTGTTTTGCTTGCATACGTTCGCTAATGTGTGTCTTGTCCACCTATAGGTGACACGTAGTGGTGCTGGGCAGTCTGAGCCCCAGCGTTCTGATGAGAGTGCGACACCAACTGAGGTGCCCACACCTCCTCCATCTGCGGAAACTGTTCGCTTAGTGGCTGAGGCGCTATTTGCCATGATTCAGCCGACCGGGCAAGCGCAGCCGGCGGTAGTGCCAGTTCGTGTTGATGTAAGACCCGAGCCGGTTGAGGCTGTAGATCCACGAGCAGCTGACCGACAGTTGAAGCAATTCATGAGCTTCAGTCCTCCTACGTTTGTGGGAATGGGATCCCCAACGCAGGCGGAAGATTGGTTATCGCGTGTCAAGAGGATAATGACAGCGATCAGGGCGGAGGAAACTCTCAAGGTCACCTTAGCCACCTTCATGCTTGAAGGGGAGGCACGGTTGTGGTGGGACGAGGTTGAGTTACACCATTTGGCGGGCAGGCAACTAACACAAGTGTCGATTGAGGAGTTCTCTCGGATATTTCTGGCGAAACATGTCCCAGCGGCGCAACGTATTGCTATGGAAAATGAGTTCCAACGGTTAAAGCAAGGGGACGATAGTGTGGATATCTACTTGCATGAGTTTACCAGGTTGGGACGATATGCGGGAACAATCTTCGCGGATGACCAAAGGAAAACGAATCGGTTCTATGAAGGATTGCGGGATGAGTTACGATTCCTGCTTTCGAGTTCTGTGAGCCAAGGGTTTCAGGCGTTGGTTGATACTGCGTGCGCGTTGGAGAAGGACATGAGGCGAGTGCAAGGGAATAAGGGCTTGGTGGTGTCTAAGCCAGAGTTTCAAGCAACTCGCCCAGGCAAGTCGTTTTACCAGAAGAAAGGGGGCAAGAGGTCCAAGCCATCTGGGCAAGTGACTACGACCGTTGTGTCGGGAGCGACATCAAGGCCGGATGCTCGTACGTGCTATAACTGTGGCCGGGTGGGGCATATTGCTCGTGACTGTCGAGTTGTGCAGCCCAAAGGGGAAAAGAAGACGGCTGCGTCATATGCTGAGAAGGGCAAAGCGGTGGTGGATTCCTCTGCTTCCCAAGCGCAGCCCCGAATCTATCAACTTGGCCAACAGGAAGCGATTAAGCAAAGTGACGTCGTCACAGGTACGAGTTGATTTAGTTTACTTGCTGTGCTTTTGGTTTTGGTTTTGTTTAGCTTGTGCATGATGTGTGTGTGCTGCAGGCTTTGTCCTGATTCGAAATAACTTAGCGAGAGCCCTGTTTGATACGGGTGCTTCGCATTATTTTCTGTCTGAGGATTTCGTATCTCGCATTGGGGTACCGAGTCATGTGACGGTGGATAGTACAAGGGTGCTATTGCCGAATGGCTGTGTGATGCTTGCGGATAGGGCTTGCGATGTGGATGTGCAAATAGGAAGTCGGGATTTCGGTTTGAGTGCAGCTGTGCTACCGTTATCGGAGTTTGATGTGATCTTGGGTATGGACTGGCTCTCGGAGCAGCGTGCCTTTATTGATTGCAACTCCAAAGAGATTACACTGGGCCAGAATACCGGGCTTGTGACGAAGTTCGCTGGTATGCGAGGAGTTGGCGGAACGTTGTTGTCTGCACTCCAAGTCGTCAATGCTGTGCGGAAGGGCGCGGAGTTATTCTTCACGCTAATTCAGGCTGTTGAGCCAAAGGCCAGTGTCGGTGAAGTGCCAGTTGTGTCAGAGTTCGCCGATGTGTTTCCTAAAGATCTTCCTGGGTTACCACCCCAGCGGGAGATTGACTTCTCTATTGAGTTGGTGCCAGGTGCGAAACCTGTGGCCCGCTCTCCATATCGCGTCGCGCCAAAAGAGATGGCTGAGTTGAAAGTCCAATTGCAAGAGTTGTTGGAGCAGGGATATATACGCCCAAGTATGTCACCTTGGAGCGCGCCTGTTCTCTTTGTGAAAAAGAAAGACGGTAGCTTACGGTTGTGTATTGACTACCGCGAGTTGAATAAGCTGACGGAGAAAAATAAGTATCCGATCCCACGGATTGATGACCTTTTTGATCAGTTGGCGGGATCAACGGTCTATTCCAAGTTGGATCTGAAATCGGGATATTATCAGCTAAGGATTCGGGAAGGTGACATTCCCAAGACGGCGTTTGGAACACGCTACGGTCATTATGAGTTCACGGTAATGCCGTTTGGCCTATGTAATGCGCCTTCGGTATTTATGGACCTAATGCATCGAACGTTCCGAGAGTACTTGGATTTGTTTGTTATTGTGTTTATCGATGACATCTTAGTATACTCTCAGTCGGAAGAGGATCACGCAAACCATTTGCGGTTGGTCTTGCATACCCTGTGAAGGAATAAGCTTTTTGCCAAGTTCTCAAAGTGTGAGTTCTGGCTCTCTTCAGTAGCCTTTTTAGGCCATGTGGTAAGCGGAGAGGGTATCGCGGTGGATCCGTTGAAGATAAGTGCCATTCGAGATTGGCCAGTGTTGTCTTCAGTGGCCGAGGTCAGGAGCTTCCTTGGACTTGCGGGCTACTATAGACGGTTTGTGGAAAACTTCTCACGGATTGCTTTACCTCTCACCACGCTGACGAGGAAAGATCAAAAGTTCATATGGACGCCGGAGTGCGCGCGAGCTTTTGAAGACTTGAAGAGTCGTTTGACCACGGCGCCTGTGTTGACATCGCCATGTGGTACCGATGGGTATGAGATCTATAGTGATGCATCTGGGAGCGGCTTAGGCTGCGTTCTTCTGCAATTTGGGAAAGTGATTGCTTATGGCTCGCGTCAGTTGAAAGTGCATGAGCGGAATTACCCCGTCCATGATTTGGAGTTGGCGGCGGTAATCTTTGCGCTCAAGTTGTGGCGGCACTATCTCTATGGCGTGAAAGTGGATATCTATACAGATCATAAGAGCCTAAAGTATTTGTTGGATCAGAAGGATCTGAATATGCGACAACGAAGATGGATGGAGTTCCTCGGGGACTACACCTTCGAGATTCACTATACTCCCGGAAAGGGAAATGTGGTCGCTGATGCTTTGAGTCGACAGACTCCGGTACGGGCAAGCTGGTTGCAGAGGCATGATCAGCGTTTGATCCAGGAATTGGAAGCAATGGAGATATCGTGTGTTGACAAGGGTGCGTCAACCGATGCGTGCTTGAACTGGACGGAGGTGCAGTATGACCTTACGGACAGAGTTCGGCGAGCAACGGAGCTTGATGAAATTCTCCAGCGCTATGCTAAAGATGGGCCGGATGAGCAGTTCTCTTGGGATAACGGGTTGTTACGGAGAAATGGTCGAGTATGCGTCCCAAGTGTGGGTAAACTGAGGGAAGAGTTGATGTACGAAGCTCACTTTGCAAAGTACTCAGTTCACCCAGGGAGCACAAAGATGTACAGGGATATGAAAAAGCTGTTCTGGTGGCCCGGACTAAAGAAAGATGTGGCTCGTTATGTGGCTAAATGCAACACCTGTGCGTTGGTGAAAGCAGAATGCCAGAAGCCTGGCGGTTTTCTGAAGTCGTTACCTATTCCGGAGTGGAAGTTCGATGATATTTCGATGGATTTCGTGCACGGATTGCCGAGATCTCAACGCGGTCATGATTCAATCTGGGTGATTGTGGACCGGTTGACGAAAGTGGCGCACTTCCTTCCAAACAGAAGAGACGATTCAGTGGAAACCTTGGCCAAGCTGTATGTGGAGCAAGTTGTTCGACTGCACGGTGTTCCTCGGAGCATCGTTAGTGACCGTGATGGGCGGTTCACATCGAATGATTGGCGGCTCGTTCATCAAATGTTGGGTACAAAATTGGCGTTTAGTACGGCCTTTCATCCCCAAACGGATGGCCAGACTGAACGAACCAACAGGACGATGGAGGACATGCTCCGCATGTGCGCCCTAGACTTTGGTAAGAGATGGGAAGAGTATATATTTCTCGTCGAATTTGCCTATAATAATAGCTACCAAGCGAGTATCGGTATGTCACCATTTGAGGCGTTGTATGGTCGGAAATGCCGTACACCGTTAGCTTGGGCAGAAGCAGGCGAATCGAAGCTGAATGGGAAAAAGGAAGTCGAAGAAGCTACTTCGCTCATACGCTCTATTCGGGAGAGGCTATTGATAGCCCAAGATCGTCAAGCAAAGTACTACAATGCCAAGCACCGGAACGTGGAGTTCGCGGTGGGTGATTGGGTATATTTGAAGATCAAACCCTTCAAAGGTGTGTCCAGGATTCGGCGTTTGAAAAAGCTAAGTCCGAGGTATCTTGGTCCGTTTGAGGTGGTGGAGCGAGTTGGGGAAGCTGCTTATCGACTAGCACTTTCAGCGGACTTGGGTGGATTACATGATGTGTTTCACATCTCAGTCCTTCGTAAGGCGGTACAGGATCCGGCTCAAGTCGTGGAGGCTGATCGGGTACCGGTCGAGTATGGGCTAACGACGAGGGTTAGACCCATTCGGATCGAGGATCGAGCCGAGAAACAGTTGCGGAACAAAGTAATCGGGATGGTCAAGGTCCGTTGGGCCAATTGTGGCCATGAAGAGCTAACATGGGAGCGAGAGCAGACCATGCGAGCTGAGTTTCCCGAGTTATTTGTATAAACTGTAGACCGTGTACTTTTTGTTATAACAGAGTTATAGCATTGCTGGTTTTGTTTCCTTACCGTGCAAATTTCGGGACGAAATTTTGATAAGGGGGGGAGGGTTGTAACACCCCAAAAGACCCCAAAAGACTCAACTTGAAGTTTGAGTAGCAGGTCAGGTTACACGGCCTGGGACACGGGCGTGTCCCAAGGCGTGTCGGGTGTACACGGCCTGGGACACGGGCGTGTCCCAGGGCGTGTTCTATTTATTTTGTGAAATTGGCCTATTCCGGTCAGAGCCGGACACGGCCGGGAACACGGCCGGGAACACGGGCGTGTCAGGCTGGACACGGGCGTGTCAGCTGCCGTGTTCCGACCCGTGTACTGGTTGTAGCTCGATGGAGCAGGAGACACGGGCGTGTCTCAGGTTTGACACGGGCGTGTCAGGTCCGACACGGGCGTGTCGATGACCCGTGTTGTTCAGTCGGTTCAAGCTGTGTGTACCGCTTAAGGGGTACACGGCCTGTGACATGGGCGTGTCACAGGCCGTGTCGGCCAAAAAGTGATTTTTTGGGAAGATCTTGGCCGTTCAGTTCCCTCTCTTTTGATCCAAAGGCTCAGGTGATTTCTTGGGCTGGATTAAGTCGTGAGAGAGAATGAAGAAGTCATTCTTCTTTAGCCTTAAGGAAGAGAGAAAGAGAGAGGAAGAGAGGAAGAAGGAGGAGGAGAGCAAGCCACCGGCGGAGCTCCCGTGGTTCGATTCGTGACCCGAAGCCGGCGTTGTGACGGCAAGGCTGCTGCGGTTCTTTCTCACCGGCTAGTTTTCGATGGCACCGAAGAGATCGACAAGGGTAACGATCTCCCTCCTTGGACATGTGAAGTCCTTCTTTTCTGCATTGCATAGGGAAAGCCCTTCCCCGCGAGTGTGCGGTGGGTTGTGGTGTCCCTTGGGGTAGATATGTGAAGTCCCCCTTGTTAGAGGCCGGAATTGGAGTACGGCTCTAGGCATGCTGTGTGAAACCCATCTGGATGTAATCTGGATTGGTGATGCTTGTTTGCATATCGGAGAAGGCTCCGTGTTAATGGCTTGTGATGCCTATGGCTTGTGATGCCTTGTTCCTACCTGTTGCTTGGTGCGGCAGGAAGTACTGGACGATGTCCAGGAAATGAAGAGGGTTGGCGGCAACTCTTGTGGCCGTGCGTTGCCACTTTGTGAGTAGTTGAGCCGTTGGGCTGCAACTCGTTGAAAAGGCAGATTGCCGAACAGGAAAGGTGAAACCGACCCGCGCCTATAAAATGCCATGGATACTTCCGTATACGAGGTGGCTCGGCGACTTGAGCAACGGGGGGTGGCTGATCCGTACCTGCGTTAGGTCCGTCCGACTTGGAAGCCTGGTATAGGTTTTGTTGGAGCGCCTAATGAGAGTCTTAGGCCCGCGCGCCGGAAAGACTAGAAATGCTCAAATACCGTGTAGACGGTGGTGTTGACCCTGGTATTCCGGTACACCGAAAATGTGCCCTGAGTGCACGGACTGTCGGGCCGGGTGGCCGATGGTTGTGATGGCTTGAATGTGCCTGCGCGCACATAGTTGCTATTGGATGATGCCATGCTTGCAGGGAAAGAATGCTCATGCCCCGAGAAAGGGGTAGGATTGTTATAATTGGGTCAGCTGAATGCTGACCGTTGCATTGTTTGCCACCGGTTGGGTGGTTTGTTCCCGTGCAGGTGCTGGAGAGCCAAGTGGTAAGTGATGGGCGGGAGAGCCCTACTGCTGGTGCTGATGCTGCTGCGGCTAGCCTGGAAGGCTAAGCGAATGGCTTTGTTTTGTTTTCTCTTTTGACTCATGTATGGCCGGCCTGCGCGCCGAGGTTTGTAAAACATGATGTATGTTCAGAGGAACTGTAAGGCCTTAAGGCCAAACTCTTGTGGTTGTGTACATTCCGTGGTATTTATATATAAAGGTGGTTTTATATATATTGGACATTCCGGTTGAGAGTTCAAAGTACTACTTAAAGCTTCCGCTAGAATGCTCTGAGTTAGGATTCGTATTTGGTTTGGTATTATCCTGTGACCTCACCGTCTGTTTGTGGCATATAGTGTGGGGCCCCGGCCGGACCTTCTACTATACGTCATCTAACGGATGGGGTCGTTACACGTTGAGTGCGTTGAGTCCACTCAATGCCTTCGTCAAGTTAAAGGTTGACTCGATGAATCTGGCACTTAGGCGTTGAGTGTGTTGAGTCCACTCAATGCCTTCATCGAGTCAAGTGTTGATTCGACAGGTATGGTGCTGAGAGCATTAAGGCGTTGAGTTCACTCAATGCCATTCGTCGAATATCTAATGGATACTAGATGATTTGTCGAGTATAGTTTGTATACTCAGCGATTCGTCATATATGTCATTGATACTCGACGATTTGTCGAGACAAGGGTTGTCTGGTTGAAAAATGTTGGATTCTAAGTCCTGGGTCTGCGAATAACGACGAGGTGTACTGTTTATTCCTTTGGGAATAAATAGAAGGATTTTAGGGTTTCTCTTAACAGACCGAAAAAACAGCTAATGTAGATCGATTTTGACGGGTTGCACACGAGTCGTACTGTAGGATATCCCTAAACCCTAAAAGCCGACATAAGTTGTTCCGCCTGCCGCCTATCTTGTCGCCGTCGCTTAGCTTTATTCTGGCGAGTGTCGCCGCTGCCTCTTCTGTAACGGACCTAATAGTCAATGAAGACGCAGAGCTTTCTCTCCCGACCTAGATCTTGTGCGATATGATTCTACGGGTCCTCCCATTCGTGTGGACTTCTTGTAGAGTTGCGGACAATATTATGTACTAGGAACTGTAGCCGCACAGTGGTCGGTTGATTTTCTATAGCATCTATGTCGAGTATAGACTCAATTTCGCAGAGGTAAATTTTATTGACAACACTTTCTTCTTGATACATGTCCATTGCTAGATCTGAACTTCTTTTGGGTTTTCTTGTTCCTTATTTTTGCTGCGTGCACAACTGTTGTGCCATCTAGTAAAACCCAACAGTGGTATCAGAGGGAGGTTAGACAATGATCATGGTATCTAAAGTTCTAAATCTATGGCGTGTAGATTTGGAAATTTATAAATGTTCTAAATGCCCAAATCTATTCATGGGATCCTGCCAAGAACGCATGTGATTTTGTTGTGATATCATGTTTGATATCCTTATTACCCCTTGATAGTAACCATCCCTCTTATTGATTTGTGAAACCAATTATGTTTGATTTTGTATTTCATATTGAGAGACGAGATTTTCTACTATCTAAGTGGGCTTTTTGTTGCTCATGTCCAGTGCATGTAAATCTGAATATTTAGAAGGGTTCTAGACATTCAGATTTAGCCTATTTCATCAAGCGTTGATGATCCTTCTTGTGCACATCTGGGATACACTTGGATTATGATTGTTGTATAATTTTATTTTGTGGATGTGCACATTGGTTAGTTGTTAACCATGATTAAAGAGTTAATCAATCGTTTAAAAATCCCTTAAGCAATATTAAATATTCGTATGCCTTTCGATGGATGACACTCTTCCTGCCTCGGTCGATGAAGTATGAGCTTGCCAAAGCATGGTGCTTTAATATATATTGGTAAGGGTGCGAGCGGATAATTGTGATATCCCACTGTCAACATCAAGTCAAACTTAACTGGGTGACCTAAAAGGTTGAGTGCCTAGAGGCATAGGGTTGGCATGCACCATATGATGAATGCGAATAAAGAGTTATTCACCAGCCAAATAGGAGTTGCATTGGGATGCAATCGGCAAGAGTTGCCTACCTAAATAACTGCATTGTAATAGAAAAGCCAAAGCTGACTCATAGTGTTAGTGAAATATGGATCTTGTCCACTAAGAGAGTTACTCGCATAAACTCTTCGAATTGATATCGAGGGTTATCAGTTTGATTAAAATAATGGGAGTATTTTGATTAAAATCCTAATTTAAATAAATAAAATGTATTTTAAAATGTAGTACTGATTTTACTTTGCTTTGATCCTTGTTGAATTTCCATGACAAGTAGTTCACACACCACCTTGTCCCTTAGAGCCATCCTTAAGAAGGAAAAGCTAAGTGGGACTAATTACTTAGACTGGTACAGGATCTTGAGAATTGTTCTTAGGCAAGAGCGCAAGCTTTATGTTTTGGAAGATGAATCCCCTGAAGAGCCTGCCAAGAATGCGTCCTGTGCTGATAAGGATGCATATAAGAACTATCTTGACGGCTCTTTAGACGTTGAATTTCTCATGCTGGCAACCATGAACTTTGAGCATCAAAAGCAACATGAGAACATGGGTTTTAAGGAAATTGACGAGCATCTCAAGAAAATGTTTCAAGGGCAAGCTCGTTAAGAGAGATTTGATGTCACTAAGACGTTGTTCCAGTGTAAGATGGGAGCTCGGAACCTAGTAGGGACTCACGTACTTAAGATGATTGGGTATATAGAGAACCTTGAGAGACTAGGCTTCCCTCTAGGATAAGAGTGGGCCACAAACCTGATCCTGTAATCATTGACGGATAGTTATGAGCAGTTTATCTTGAACTATAACATGAATGAAATAGACAAGGCACTGCCCGAGCTCCTAGGCATGTTGCGAACTTCCGAGATCTATATGAAGAAGGCCAAGCCTGATAGCCCCATACTGATGGTGCATAAAGGCAAGGGCTTCAAGAAGATGAAGGTATGACCAAATTTTGCTCTAGAGCCCAAGTCTTCAACACTGAAAAAGAAAGTGTTTGCGAAAGAAGGGAAATGCCACCACTGTGGCAAGGCTGGTCATTGGAGGAGGATTTGTCCTTCGTACATTGAGGGTTTGCACAAGATGAAGGGAGGTATGACTTCTGCTTCAAGTATCTATGTTATAGAGATAAACCTTTCTGCTTATTCATCCTGGGTATTGGATACCGAATGTGGTTCTCACATTTGTATAAATGTGTAGGAACTAGGAAGGAGAAGATTGCTGAGTAAAGGGGAGGTTGACCTACGTGTTGGCAATGGAGCAGGAGTTGATGTAGTCTCCGTGGGTGTTTACCGTCTTTCTTTGCCCTGTGGGCTTATAATTGAACTTGATAATTCTTATTTTGTTTCTTCCATAACTAGAAACATTATATCTATTTCATGTTTGGACATGAATGGATTTTCTTTTGTTATTAAGAACAATTTTTGTTCGATATTTAAGAATGATATTTGTTAGGGTATAACCCAAATGTTTAATGGTTTATATGTTTTGAACTCAGACCATAAGATCTATAATATAAAAAATAATAAAAGACTAAAAATGAATGACTCGAACCCTATATACCTTTGGCATTATCGTTTGGGCTATATAAATTAAAAACATATATCCAAGCTATATAGAGATGGACTACTGGACTCATTTGATTATAAATCATTTGAGAGATGCGAATCTTATTTGTTAGGCAAGATGAATAAGGTCCCTTGCACTAGTTTTAATGAGAGGGCTGGTGATCTCTTGGGTATAGTATATAGTGATGTATGTGGACCCATGAGTTCTATGGCTAGAGGTGGGAATTTTTACTTTGTTACATTTACTGATGATTTCAGTAGATACAGATACTTTTATCTTATGGAGTGCAAATCCAAAACCTTTGAAAAGTTCAAAGAGTTTAAGAACAAAGTAGAGAACCAATTGGGTAAGAAGGTTAAAGCACTTCGATTTGATCGAGGTGTCGAATACCTAAGTCATAAGTTTATTGATCATCTGAAAGAGTGTGGTATTGTATCACAACTCACTCCACCTAGAACACCACATCATAATGATGTGTCTGAGAGGAAGAATCGTACTGTGTTAGACATGGTACAGTCGATGATGAGTCAAGCAGATCTGCCTGTTTCCTTTTGGGGTTTTGCTCTAGAAACTACCGCTTTTACACTAAATCGTGCTCCATCAAAAGTGGTTCTAAAGACACCATATGAGATATGGACTTGGAAGCATCCTAGTATGTCATTCAGAAAGATTTGGGGCTGTGAGGCATACGTGAGACGTCAAATGCATGACAAGCTGAAAGCCAAGTCAGATAAGTGTTATCTTGTGGGGGTATCCAAAGGAAACTAAAGAGTACTATTTATACCTACCATCCGAGGGCAAGTGTGTAAAATCCTGTTCCTCAAATCCGAGGCAACTCGGATCTTATGCCCAGAACCGCCGCCTTACGGTGACACTAACGCACGAGTTAGTCGTCACCGCAAGACGCCGATTCTGCCGGCTAGTACGATCATAACCTGTTCGGCCAATATGAGAGTAATTACATAATAAATCAGAGTAAAAGCAGAAGCAAGTCCACAGCCACATCACATATATATATCAAATGAAATAAAAGCCAGTCCATAATGAGTACAGAAGTGAAAGTAAATAGGGCTTATGCCCAGTACATCATAATCTCTCTCTCACTCATACACAGCAGCGGAATCTATCATCTCGAATCATCGCACCTGAACATGTGCTCCAGTAGTAGTGGCCGGTATCTGCTCCTCAAGCCCTGCCTCCTCGACGTGCTGGATTACCTCTTCGAGCTCCTAAAATAGTAAGGTCAACGACCATTAGTCAAACAGACTAAGTCGTATCCTCAGCACCTCCTCCTGCAACTCCTGGGCACCGTGCGGGAGGACGAAGCGGAGGACAACAAGGGGTAGTAAAAGAGAGCAGGTGACAAGAATCTGACAGGGTATATAATCAAGAAAATGATGAAATGTAACCTCCACTTATGCGGGTACGCATAAGCAAGGGATCTTTTGCAAGGCTCCCATTGTATAGAATGTCCCATACCATTTATACAATGGGGTGTCAGAGTCACAAACATATATATAAAGTAAAAATAACCTCAACCTATAAACATGCCCACTCAGGCTTATAGGCTAAGGGATCGTATAGCAGGTCCTAATGTATAAGCGTCCCATACCACTTATACATTAGGTGACTTAAGTTGTTATGAAGGTTAATGTTATGCATCTATATGGTGGGTATGATATGAACATGCAGTGCAACACACACACACGACTCCGTGATCACAGACCTTTAGTTCCCACTTTTCGAGAGCTAGCATCACTCTCAGGTACCACCGTTGTGGCTACGGCAGCAGCGGAGCGGGCGTCTCCGCCTTCTAGGCGGGTATACACACTACCAGGCCTAGAACTCTCTTGTGCGCCTCTGTACACCGTCAGTGCACTCTAGAGTCTCTGCGTACAACTTTGCTGACTACCTGTCAGTCTTGTTGGGCTGGGTGCGCGTTATTAGGAAAAGCCTTCCAGACTCCAGTGTAAACATCCTACTGGTCCTTCTAACCCTCGCACCCGCCTGGTCCACCGTACTGCCGTCGGTGTGACGATTGGCCAGTACCGCATGGCCCGCCACTAGTATATGCACATGCAAGTATAGTATATTGAGCCTCCAGCTCGAAAGTCTAACCAGTCCCAAAACTCTCCAACCCGTCACGGGTGAGAGTATGCTACAAAACCTCCAACCCTGCCCGGGTGAGTATATATATAAAACCAATTTCATCCTCCCACTCTGCACGGGCGAGCAAGTAGTCAAAGACTCCAAGTCCCTCCAAACCGGTACGAGTGAGCACATGTCCAGTTCACCTAACCTAATAGACTGCTCTTGTCTACAGTGTATCATACTTAAAATCTTAAGGTTAATCCCAGGACTGTCCAAGGTATTCCCGGTGAAGGGCTCTCAGGGGCACTAGGAGTTATGATGGGTTGAATCCCAAAGCTCCCTTTCTCAAGGATATTTAGTTTAGTTGTTGCCTACCCCGAACCCCCTTTTCTCTCTCCTGTTACATAGAATGACCCAGTGATTTAAGGTATGGGTTAAGGAGTGGCGATCTTCCGTCAACCCTTTCTAGGTAAGTCTTATGTCGCTCTGTTACTCTCGTCTCTAGAATGCATCTGCCACCCAGGGTTATACTTCCGAACTTAGACCCTAACTCAGTTGTTGATTCATCCCCTGGCGGCCTATAGTCCAACCTTCTTTACTAAGCGCACCCCATGACCTATTGCCACCCTGAAATCGAACTTCTAAATTCTTGATCCAGCTGACCCCAAGTATTTATCCTAGGGTGGTATGGACTAATAAAATGAGTGTGTTGATTTTCATAATTTTCCTAGGTCATTAAGGTCTTTAATTAAATCTTTTAGAATTATTCCCTAGGTCATTTTACGCATGAAGTATCATCAATTAAAATCTTCTGACTTATGGGAATTTTCCTGAATTGCATAGGAGAAAAATATTACTGTCTACAAGATTTCATAATTTTCCTTTTATTATATCTATTCATCCCATAATTAATACAATTCCTACACAAGTGTCATTTTCCAAATGAAGTACAAGAAATGTATTCACCAAAATTCCAGGAAAATTACTAAGCATTCATATTACTATTTTATGGCTAATGACAGAGTTTCATTTATTTCCACTGTGTAATGGTCTACCAAAATTCATTCCTAATTATTTACCAAAATGCCATTTTCCTACCTTAATAATTATCAATGTATACAAAAATTCTGAAATAAATATGCAACACTAATATTGCTATTATACATCTATAGAAATATTTTTACAATTTCCCCACATGTAATTCCATCAATTCATAAATAAATACAAAAAGGGGTAAAATAGTAATTCCAAGGTTTTTGTTCCAATAATCTCCAAACAGAGGTCAAAAATTTTCCTAAGTCAAATAAAACACCATACTTTGACTTGGCTGAATCTGAAAGTTTTCTATAGCCAATTTCTATTTTTCCCATTTATTTTCCCAAAAAGGCCTATATTTTGAAAAATCCCATTAAGTGGTATTTTTAATTCCAAAAATCCCAAAAATAATTCTAGGGGTGAAACATGCCCTAAAGTATCACTGGAATCTATTGCATGATTTTTGGGTGCCTCAGCTAGGCTAAATTCACAAAATACAAATTATTGCTAAATGCACACCAAGGCCTAAATTAGCCTACACTTACAAGTGAGTTAAGTCAACATGCCTTGTTCCAATTTCAGGGAAATTTCTACCACTGGTCTATATGGTCCCTAATGGCCAGCCACCAAAATTTGGGGCCATTTGGAGTTAGCTAACTCCAAGAATCACCTAGTTAAGCCCTAGGGGTATTTTGGTAATTTCCTCATATTTTATTTTCCAATCAAGCCCATTTTTGGGCAGGGCCTAAAGGTGCCCTAATTACACCTCTGACCAAAATCTCAGGTCAAGGGGACTTCTGGTTTGGCTTGGGCAGCCATTTGAAATTCTGCAAAGTTGCTATTTGCAGCCCAAGTCAAATATTATTTCTCAAACATGCAAGTGAGATTTCTCATCATGCAGTGAATCAATTTAGCTCAAATTTTAACCATGGGTCTAATATACCCATGAGAGGGTGCCACCAAAATTTGGGGCCATTTGGAGTTAGGAAACTCCAAAAATCACATTTATTTACTTTTGGGTATTTTTGTAAATACTATAGAAAAATGTTCCCCAAAAATTCTGATTTTTGGGGAGGGCCTAGATAAACCTAAATTAGTAACCTAGCCCAAATTTCAGCCCATTTGGGCCAAGGGTTTGGGCTGAGGAAATATTTTAATTTCTGTCCTACCATAAGAGCAGTCCTAGTAAAACAGCCCTACAGGGCAGCCTACTGGTCCAAAACCTATGATTTCTGTGGAATTTTAAAGTTAACTCATCTACCTAAATATTTCATTCAGGGTTCAACCTAAGGTGGGGCCTCTAAGTACCTCATAAACAGCATGCAAAATAACTGTTACTATGTGACACTATTTCATTTATACATAAAATTAAATGATGCAGAATTAATATTAAAATTTGCACGAATCTAGAAGCCAATCGAACGGTGGCTGTGCGTCTTCTCCATGCACATGCATGCAGGCCAACCAGTGCAGGCCACCCTTGCGGGGTGGTTTCCGGCCATCGCCGGCGCCGGGGCCTCCGGCCAAGTCATCCCCCGGCCTCACGGTGGTCGGGGCTTGAACTGGCCGGCGGCTGGGCGGCGGAGAGCGGCGGACGGCGGCGGCGCAACCAAACCGAAAAAACCAAGAAACCGCCATTTTTGAAGCTTTATCCAAGCTTGTAGAGGCCTACAGTCGAGCTCTTTTGAGCTTGACTACTAACCTAGAAGATCTAGGAATCTAGTACAGTAAGAGGGGAGGGGATACGGACCGGTGGTGGTTGTGGTTGAGGGTGGCGGCGGCTTCCCCTAGCATGAACATTCCGGCGAGTTCCTTGGCTTGCCATGGCTGTAGGTGGCTTCCTTCCTCTCTCTCTCTCTCTGGGGTAGGGATGAAGTGGGAGTGAGTGTGTGAGGTCGGTTTAGGCTGAGTTAAGAGAGGGGGGGCGACTTCACCAAGGCTTGGGGCGGATTCACCAAGGAGGGCGATTTCAACAATGTTGAGGGCTCGGGTTGGGTATCTTGGCCGGCTAGGTGGCTTGGGAGTGGGCCCCACTACTCCAGCTGGTTTAATTAGGTCCTAAGGGTCGGGTTTCATGGTTGGGGCCAAGGTGGGTGGGTGGTGAGGAGGGGGAGTTGGTTCACCTAATGAAATAGGTTAGGTTGGGTCGGGTTTGGGCTTGGGCTTGACCCAAGGCTGCATGGTGGGTCCTCACACCTCCTAATACACCTACATGGTCAGCCAACCCATCATGGGTTGGTGGGATGAGCCCAAATGGTCCACACCACTTCCTTAACACTTTCTCTCTCCTATTTATCACATTTTCTCTCTCCTAGGTAATTCCCAAAATTACCATTGCATGCCCCTATTTTTCTCTCCCCTAGGGTTTATAAGGTCACTTTAGGCCCACATGATGAATTTGGGTTGGTTTGGGTGGACCCAACCTAGTGAAATGGGCTAGGGCACCATTTTCACTATTTAGGTCAACATGTTGGCTTGACCCAACATGGGTCAACTAGTTGACCCCATGGCCTACCTTGGGGTCCACTTAGATTGTATTTAGGGTTAGGGCAATGTGGTGGGGTCATGGTGTGGCTAGGGTTTGTATTTAGCCTAGTTTGACCTAGGTTGACTTGGGCCCCATAGTGGGCCCCACATGATCTAAATCCTCCTCCTAGGGTCAAACCTAGCTAAGCCCTAGCATCCATCATATGCCTAACCCAAATCTAAGTTATTTGAAGTTTGGGATGTTACAAACCCTATAAACAAAAAAAATAATTTCGTCCCCGAAATTTAAGTTTGGGTCTACGGGTTCCAATTGCAGAAATTGTTAAGGAAATTTCGTAGAAAATAACAAAAAGTACCTGATGTAAATAGTTCTGGATGACGCTCCAGCATCAGATCCCTAGGTTCCCAGGTGTGCTCCTCCCGTCCATGGTTGGACCACAGCACCTTTACGAGTGGAACCTTCTTTTTCCTCAACGTTCGGACTGCTGAATCGTCGATCCGGATCGGCTCCAATCTAACTGAACGGTCAGGCCCGACCGGTCCAGCTGCAGTAGGGACATGCTGCTCAGGGCGAAGGAGAGCTCTTCGCAAAGAAGAGACATGGAACACATCGTGTAGGCTACTCAGCTCCGGAGGTAACTGCAGCCGATAAGCCAAGGGGCCTGATGCGCGTAAAATACGGCAAGCGTACCGGTCGCTCAAGTAATAAAGTTGGGAATGAATCCCCGGATGTCGGTCTCTTGAGGAATGCAATTGGCGTCGAACGATTTAGACTCTGAAACTATCGTTATGAGAGTTAAATGAAATAAACAGAAAAAGAAAGGGGCTTTGGTTGGTGGTCTTACGACCGATTACACTAACGAGAGCTTTGCGGGTCGCAATCACCGCTTCGCAAGGCGAGATGGATGTAGCGGCCGCGATGCCGTACTTCGGTGGGCGAGTGGGCGGTAAGCTAGTGAGTGAAGTGTGTGATGTGAAGTGAAATGAAGTGAAGCAAAGGCGTGGAGTGAACGAAAGAGAGCGAAGCGCATTAACAACGAATCTCACAAGCAAGATGAAAGCATAAACATTTCATTACAAAAGAGATTAATCCGTTCATACATGCATACATAAACCATACAACAAGAAAGGTTGGAGAAAGCTAAACCACAAGAGTGAAGATCCTTCGCGGGTGTTGGCCGGAGGTGCGGGTTGTCAAACCGCTTCCAAGCGCAGTCCGTGGAGGGCTTCCAGTACCGCCGAGCTGTCACTTCGGTGGCCTTTAAGTCCGTTCTTGAGGCAAGCTTCGTCGTCTTCCTCGGTGAAGAACTTGGAGAAGAGCTTTAATGGCCGGAGGATCGCCGGAGGATGAGGGATGCTTCGGAATCACGGGAGAAAGTCCTCCCGTTGGTAGGAATGGAGGTGGAGGTGAATGGGACTGCTGGAGGGCGAAAACGGCGGAATGGCGAAGGTTCCGTAACGATTGTCTTGCCCTAATTCGCGGAACAGCGTATTTATAGCTTGCAGAATAAATAGCGCGCACGACCACTGGCGCACGACCAGTGGTCGTGCGCGACCAAGGTCAGCGCCCGTGCGTGAGCAACCTGCAGACCTGCATCAGAAAATCAGTAGTCGCGCACGATCAGCGGCGCACGATCAGTGATCGTGCGAGGCAAGGCTGATGATCGTGCGGAAATAGCCAGACAGACTTTTGCAAAATGGATATGACTGCGCACGATCGGCGGCGCACGAGCAGTGGTCGTGCGCGGTATGGCAGTGATCGTGCGGAAGGTTCAAGACAGAGTTTCACAAATGAGACCGGGCTGCGCACGATCAGTGATCGTGCGCCAGGAGGTCGATGGTCGTGCGTGGGCAAAAACGCACGACCACTGACTCCTTTGCCAAAAATAGTGAAACGCCTATCCCGAATGCCCTCACGATCCCCAAACCTGCAGGAAAACTGCACGGGGCATCGATCGCGGCAGCCACAGCGAACAGTGATAAACATAGCAAGAAAGTAAATGCACACAAGCACGGAAATGGGCTAAAAAGGTGCACAGGGCGTGGAAAACCGTAGCGAACCAAAAGGAGTGCAAATGGCGCTAAACGGTGTGCAAAGACATGGAAATAGGCCTAGATGAGTCCAAAATATAGTATAAAATAGGGACTCATCACACCCCCAAACTTAACCATTTGCACGTCCCGGGCAAATAATCACGTTGTGGGCTCTAAAACGGCTAGCTGACGTAGTAATTACAACCTACAGTAGGACGAGAAATCGAGAAGCTCACATGCGTAAAAAATATAATAGAAAGAGTTTCTAATCATGCAATGCAATTTATAATTTTCGAAAAACGTAAATAGATACTGTCACTACTCAAAGAATGAATTCCGGAGAATCGCACGGTCATGGGAAGGCAGAAAGTAGGCAAGTCGGATGGCGAGGTATTGCCAAAGACCGGGGCTCACGATCACCTCCAAAGGAATCCACCAATGTCGGGGGCCATATGCTTGCCCGTTCGCACTTTCTCCACGATGCGGGTTTGACTCGAGCGTGAATCCGTAGGACTTGAGGTGAAGAGTGGGGCTTGGGTGTAGATGTAGGTATGGATGGACAAGATAAAGACGAAGGCTACGCACAACCCAACGGAGCTCGCACACATCAGAATTCTCGCTAACAACATGAATGCGAGTGCACCACACCCCCAAACTTAGCTTTTACAACATGAGTGGGTGCACCGCCTACCATAAAACAAATTTCTCAATTTCAGATTTTTTTCATTTATACTTTTTCTTTTCTCTTTTCTTTTCTTTGTCACATTTTTCTTTTCTCTTTTCTTTTCTCAATAATTCAGCATTTATAAACTTTGCGGCATATCCACACGTTCACAAAATCCGCCCATCACAACAACCCAACGAGAAATTAACGAAACAAGAGCTCAACGCGGGTGTGCGACTAGGAGTGGCTTGAGGCTTTGGTGACTTGCATGTGGAGCTGATCAAAAGGGAAGGTAGGCTCAACGGGGCTAGCGAGGGCTATGTTAGGACGGGGGCAAGGATCAACCGGGCCAAAATGATGGCCTACGTCACGCTCACGCTCGACTAACCGGGCACCAATGCTTCGAAAGTCGCTTGGGGCAAGTTCTTAGCCACCGAGAAAAGTGATCCGTCCTCCCGACTCGAGCAAAACAAAGCCAGCGACGCTTACACACATGCCTACACTACCGCGAGATCACTCCGGATTCAGAAGTTGAGTAGGACAGACAGTATTTACGAATATAGAAAAAAATATAAAATGCAAACATGAGAAGAAACTAGCTCTATACAATTCCTACACAACGTGAGCACTCGATTAGGAGCACTGCACGAGTTTCGAACTACTGTACGACAAAATCCTACGTCAGCACCACAATCTTAAAACTTACACAACATAAGTACTCAACCCGAGCCGCGCGCGTGGTAAGAGTGCGCGCTCATGTGGGTGCAAATGTGTGCGCACAGCAGGAGTCTACAAACATGAAGCATAAATAAATCTACCGGTGTGCGAATGAAATGTGCTCGTGAGTGCATAGGCGGCTCTTCCCCCCAAACTTGAATGAAAACAAGATCAACATGCAAAATAGCACTAGAATAAAGTCTACAGGGAAGAGTGTACCTATGCTCCGCAGAGGGAGCATACCGGAAGATGGCGTTATGAGTTGATGGAGTTGCTGCGCCGCACCAAAGAGAAGCTGAACCTGCGATTTGGGCCAAAGACAAGAAAATACAAAAATAGAAAATTAGAAAAAGAAAGGGGACCGAATGGTCCGAGCATGGGTTGTCTCCCGGATAGCCCTTTTGTTTACCGTCCTTAAGGTGGACCAAATACCTGTTTTAGCAGTTTATAAATAATGTTCGTGCAGAAAAAGAAAATAAAAGTGCAAGAATATAAAACACAGAATAACGTCTAAGCAGAGCGACGAAAAAGCAATCAACTCGGCGCCGATTTGGGGCGAGTCTCTCCGGTGGAGTGCGAGGGGGGAGCAGAATTTTTCATGGAATCATGAGGGAGGGATTTCCCCTTGCTCAGCTTATACGCTTCCTCGCGCCGGAAGGTGGAATAACGCTTATCGCGTAGGCGCTTAGCCTCCTTCATCTTCTCCACCGTGGGAGACTTCCACGCAGATTTTTCCACAGTTTTCGCAGATTTTGAAATCAATGGCGTCATGTCCGGCACCGCGACGGCGACCGGATCGGCCCAAGCAACATTACGCCTAACACAGTCATTAGAATTATTACAAACTGAATTGTTCAGGGATTTCTCCCGAATAAAACTACTAATGTCATTGTCTTCAGTCGCTTTTGGGGGACATGGAACAATCGCCGTGTCTTCCACTGACTCGATCTCCTTCACGGTCACTACCACTTGCTCTACATCGGTCTTCTCGGGAGGTGCTTCCTTGATCATTTCGTCCAAACGGGCGGCGTTCAAAACTTGAAGTCCCAAATTTTCCTTGGATCCTGCATTTCTTAGCAAAACAATTTTTTGAATGTTGGAGGGGTGTGCGGAAATATCATCGATGGCGGACGCATCGGTCGGCCAGATGACACATCCTTTGGAAAAATCCAAGGATGCGCCACTGGCCGTCAGGAATGGGACCCCAAGTATTGGAATGGAGTCGTTTTCTTTAGGTCCCATAACCTGAAAATCAGTAGTAAAATGTTTTCCATTCACCTCGATCTCAACTTTCCTCACACCGCCTTCGGTAGCAACTACATCTCCATTAGCTAAAATGAGTGACTTCCGGTCATCGGTGTTAATTTGTAATTGCATCTTCTCAACATCCTGCAGAGTGAGGATGTTGCTCGATGCTCCGGAATCACAAAGTGCGGTCGTTTTCACATCATTGATCATACAATTAATCACGAGTTCGTTGTTGTTCCCTAGCCTTTCCTCTCCCAAGCTTTTCCCTTGTTCATGGGGATTTCTTTCTGTGTTGCTTGGGAGGGTACCAAGCGTGCGCTCGGAGACCATTTGGGCCAATTGGCCCAACTGCGCCTCAAGCTTACGCATAGAAGCGGCTTGGTTAGTCATATTAGTATGGGACACTTCAACAAATTTCTCAAACATTTCAGCCAAAGAGTTGGTTTTCACAGCGGGAGGGCCTTGGGTGTAATTCGGGTGTGGCGGCCGCGGTTGGCTTCCGGAGGCGGCGGCATCATTTTGATGCTGCCCCGGTTGCCATCGTTGGCCTGGCGCGTTTTGATTCCACGAAAAGTTCGGGTGATTTCTCGCACCCGGATTATACACATTTCCATACGGCGCACCCCTGTTTTGATTAGTAATAAAATTAACTGTTTCATTAGATAAGGCGGGATCATATGTTACCTCCGGTCCAGGGCACTCGAAGCTGTGATGATCGGATCCTCCGCATCCTTGACATGAGATGGCCAACACCGGAGCAGCAGCAACGGGCCTTGATGCTTCCACAGCAAAGATTCCACTTGTCCCACGGGGGGTATTCCTTCCCGCGGTCCAAATGGCGCTGTGCGTGGCGGTGTCCTGCAGAACTCTCAAAGCCTCCTCAGGAGCAAGATTCATAATTGTTCCACCAGAGGCGGCGTCAATCATGGCGCGGTGTTGAGGTTCGATGGAGAAGTAGAAGCATTCCACAAGATTCCATGTTTGGAATCCGTGATTGGGGCACTTCCGCAGCAACTCATTGAAGCGCTCCCAGACTTCCGCCAAACTTTCTTGGTCGTTTTGCCGGAAATTAGCGATGGCGCGTCTCAAACTCACAATACGGTCAACCGGATGGAATTTGGCTAGAAACTTTGTGGTAAGAGCCTCCCAAGTTGTGGCTGTTCCAGGAGGAAGGGAATGAAGCCATGACTTAGCCTTGTCACGTAGAGAGAAGGGGAAGAGACGGAGCTTGACCGTATCGTCAGGAATCCCAGCATAACGGAAGGTGGCACAGATTTCTGAGAAGTCTGCCAAGTGTAGATGGGCATCCTCTGTAGCCAGTCCAGAGAACTGTGCGTTGTTCCGGATGATGTTAAGAATTGCCGGTTTGATCTCGAACTGTTGGTTTGCGATCGCCGGTCCAAACCCAGGGTAAATGCTCCCAACAGTGGGGGTAGTGTAATCCCTCATGGTTCGGACATGCGGCGGTTACACCTCATTCTCATCCCCGTTACGGTTATCAGGGAGGTTCCCTCCAACACGGACTCCGTTGTCATGGTTCAACTGGTCTCCCATTGTGATTGGATCAATTGCAGCGGCACGCCTTTGCGCACGAAGAGTTCGCTCGATTTCGGGATCGTAAGCAACGAGATCTCTTGCAGCACGTCCCTGCATCCACTGAAGCAACAAAACAAAGAAGCGAAAATAATAAAAAAAAACACTAACTCTTATACCAATAATTCCAGAAATCGTGATCGTTCAACAGTTGCATTCCCCGGCAACGGCGCCAAAAACTTGATGCGCGTAAAATACGGCAAGCGTACCGGTCGCTCAAGTAATAAAGTTGGGAATGAATCCCCGGATGTCGGTCTCTTGAGGAATGCAATTGGCGTCGAACGATTTAGACTCTGAAACTATCGTTATGAGAGTTAAATGAAATAAACAGAAAAAGAAAGGGGCTTTGGTTGGTGGTCTTACGACCGATTACACTAACGAGAGCTTTGCGGGTCGCAATCACCGCTTCGCAAGGCGAGATGGATGTAGCGGCCGCGATGCCGTACTTCGGTGGGCGAGTGGGCGGTAAGCTAGTGAGTGAAGTGTGTGATGTGAAGTGAAATGAAGTGAAGCAAAGGCGTGGAGTGAACGAAAGAGAGCGAAGCGCATTAACAACGAATCTCACAAGCAAGATGAAAGCATAAACATTTCATTACAAAAGAGATTAATCCGTTCATACATGCATACATAAACCATACAACAAGAAAGGTTGGAGAAAGCTAAACCACAAGAGTGAAGATCCTTCGCGGGTGTTGGCCGGAGGTGCGGGTTGTCAAACCGCTTCCAAGCGCAGTCCGTGGAGGGCTTCCGGTACCGCCGAGCTGTCACTTCGGTGGCCTTTAAGTCCGTTCTTGAGGCAAGCTTCGTCGTCTTCCTCGGTGAAGAACTTGGAGAAGAGCTTTAATGGCCGGAGGATCGCCGGAGGATGAGGGATGCTTCGGAATCACGGGAGAAAGTCCTCCCGTTGGTAGGAATGGAGGTGGAGGTGAATGGGACTGCTGGAGGGCGAAAACGGCGGAATGGCGAAGGTTCCGTAACGATTGTCTTGCCCTAATTCGCGGAACAGCGTATTTATAGCTTGCAGAATAAATAGCGCGCACGACCACTGGCGCACGACCAGTGGTCGTGCGCGACCAAGGTCAGCGCCCGTGCGTGAGCAACCTGCAGACCTGCATCAGAAAATCAGTAGTCGCGCACGATCAGCGGCGCACGATCAGTGATCGTGCGAGGCAAGGCTGATGATCGTGCGGAAATAGCCAGACAGACTTTTGCAAAATGGATATGACTGCGCACGATCGGCGGCGCACGAGCAGTGGTCGTGCGCGGTATGGCAGTGATCGTGCGGAAGGTTCAAGACAGAGTTTCACAAATGAGACCGGGCTGCGCACGATCAGTGATCGTGCGCCAGGAGGTCGATGGTCGTGCGTGGGCAAAAACGCACGACCACTGACTCCTTTGCCAAAAATAGTGAAACGCCTATCCCGAATGCCCTCACGATCCCCAAACCTGCAGGAAAACTGCACGGGGCATCGATCGCGGCAGCCACAGCGAACAGTGATAAACATAGCAAGAAAGTAAATGCACACAAGCACGGAAATGGGCTAAAAAGGTGCACAGGGCGTGGAAAACCGTAGCGAACCAAAAGGAGTGCAAATGGCGCTAAACGGTGTGCAAAGACATGGAAATAGGCCTAGATGAGTCCAAAATATAGTATAAAATAGGGACTCATCAGGGCCCACACGCTCCAGAATCAGGTATGGTCCCATGTACCGGGGGCTGAGCTTCTTATGTCTTCGAATCCGAGAAATACCGTGTACCGGTCGGATCTTCAGGAAAACCCTGTCCCCAACTTGGAATTCCACCTTCCGGTGTCGTGCATCATAATATTTTGCCTGTCTGCTCTGAGCCTCCAAAAGCCGATCCCTGATCAAATGAATCTGAGCCTCCGTATCCTCTACAAATTCTGACCCAAGGGCTCGGGTATCCACATCCTGCACCCAGGATAGCGGAGTCCGGCATTTTCTCCCATAAAGCGCCTCGTAAGGAGCCATCCCGATGCTGGCCTGGTGGCTGTTGTTGTATGAGAATTCGATCAACGGCAGTAGCCTCTCCCAAGGTTTCCCTGTATCCAAAATACATAACCTGAGCAGGTACTCCATAGTGCGTATCGTCCGCTCCGTCTGACCGTCGGTCTGCGGGTGGAAGGCAGTGCTAAAGGAAAGTCTGGATCCCAAGTAAGCGTGTACTGCCCTCCATTCCCTGGAGGTGAAGCGACCGTCTCTATCTGAAACAATGGATCTGGGAACTCCGTGATACCTGATGAACTGTTCCACAAATAATTTCACCAAAACAGCAACCGGGGCATCCTTTCTGACTGGAATGAATCGCGCTACCTTAGTCAACCTGTCTACAATGACCCAGATGGAGTCGTGCCCAGAATGAGAGCGAGGGAGTCCGTGAACAAAATCCATAGAGATATCCTCGAACTTCCACTCTGGGACTGGCAGTGGCTGTAATATACCGCCTGGGCTCTTGCATTCGGCCTTCACTCGCTGGCAAGTCTCGCAGTGTGTCACAAGGTATATGATCTCCCTCTTCATTCCTGGCCAGTACATGGTCCGTCGTAAGTCAGCCCACATCTTGGTGATGCCGGGATGCACTGAATATCTGGAGTAGTGTGCCTCTCTGAGGATGTCATCCCGGATCTCACCTCCTGCTGGAATGTACACTCGGCCACGGAATCGAAGAAGGTCGTCCTCCAGCGTATAATCCCCATGCTTGCCTCCTTTTAGAGCGTCAAAGATAGGCTCTAGATCAGTATCCAATCTCTGATGTGTAAGAATGCGTTTCTGTATATCATCATTGCTGACCAAAGAGTTCAGGTACTCTCGATAGAGCACTGGCTCGGCTTCCGAAACCATGGTAATCTGCATATCCTCCATCATGCGTAGCAGCTCCATAGACATCACCCGGGGCTCCGGTCCAGAAGTGCCGGCTCTCCTGCTCAAAGCATCTGCTATAGTATTCGCCTTTCCCGGGTGATAGTGCATCTTATAGTCATAATCGCAGAGGAACTCAAGCCACCTCCTCTGTCGCAGGTTCAGAACCTTCTGCGTGTCGATGTATTTGAGATTCTTATGATCGGAGTATATATCACAATGAATCCCATAGAGGTAATGTCTCCATGTCTTGAGGGCAAAGACTACGGCCCCGAGCTCGAGGTCATGTACTGGGTAGTTATGCTCATGCTTCTTCAGCTGTCGCGAAGCATAAGCGATAACATGTCCATGTTGCATCAGGACTGCACCCATCCCCTGATAAGAGGCATCTGTATATATCTGGAATCCTTCGCTCCCAGAGGGAAGTGCAAGGATGGGGGATGAAGTGAGCCGGTCCTTGAGCTCTTGAAATGCTGACTCGCACCGCTCTGTCCAGTCAAATGCGGCATCCTTTTTCGTCAAGGACGTGAGGGGGAGGGCTATCCTCGAGAATCCCTCCACGAACTTGCGATAATAACCTGCTAGGCCCAAGAAGCTACGGATGTCCGACGCTGTCTTTGGTCGTGGCCAATCCCGCACTGCCTCAATCTTAGCCGGATCCACTGCTAATCCAGCTCCACTGATCGTGTGTCCAAGGAAAGCCACTTCCTGAAGCCAGAACTGGCACTTAGAGAACTTCGCATACATCTGGAATTCTCTTAACTTCTGCAATACCAGCGCTAGGTGCTCTGCGTGCTCCTCTCGAGACCGTGAGTAAATCAAAATATCATCAATAAAAACTATGACAAACCGATCTAGATAAGGCTCGAATACACGGTTCATGAGCGTCATGAATGCCGAGGGGGCATTCGTGAGCCCAAATGGCATCACCGTGAATTCATATAGGCCATAACGTGAGCTGAATGCGGTCTTCGGTATGTCTTCCTCCCGGATGCGTAACTGGTAATAGCCGGATCGTAAATCGAGCTTAGAGAACCAGAAGGCTCCCTGAAGTTGATCAAATAACTCGTCTATCCGGGGCAATGGGTAGGTGTTCCGAACCGTCAACCTATTCAATTCCTTGTAATCTATACACAGTCGGAGGGATCCATCCTTCTTCTTCACAAATAAAACCGGTGCTCCCCACGGTGATGAACTTGGCCGCACAAATCCTGACTCCACAAGTTCCTGTAGCTGAGTCCTGAACTCTGCCAATTCCCTAGGAGCCATTCTGTAGGGTGCTCGGGACACTGGTCTCGCCCCTGGCACCAACTGGATCCTGAAGTCCAAGTCTCGTGATGGTGGTAGTCCAGGTAACTTCTCCGGAAAGACATCAGCATAATCTCGTGCCACTAGAACATCGGCTATGGAACCCTCTACCACAGCCATCTCGAAACAAATGAGGTATACCTCTTCTCCCTGTTCATAGGCCTTAACGGCCTGTACTGAAGATAAAGAGAGTCGGGGAATGGAACGGATACCTTCAATGATGACGTAGGAGTCTCCGTGTCTGAGTGTGATCCTCTTCGAGGGGCAATCTATCTGCGCGTAGTTCCAATGAAGCCAATTCATGCCTAGGATCAGATCATAATCCGGTAGGCTCAGAACTGTTGCCGGAGCTTCAAACGCTTTGCCTCCTACCTCGACATCCATATTGCAGCAGTCTGTGGTTCGAAGTTCCGTACCATCAGGGAGTCGCACTCTCTTTTCCAAACCGGAAAACTTCTCCACTCCTTCTAATCCTTCAATAAACGAGTCCGACACGAAGGAGTGTGACGCACCCGTGTCGAAGAGGGTGTGAGCGGGCTTGCCGCTAATCATCACTATGCCTGGGTTTGTTTGAGTTCAAAGAATAGTATTACTTTTAATGTCTAAGGTACTCTTAAAATTTAAAATTTATAAATCCTAAAAAAAAAAAATTTTAAGTACCTGTAATCACCTCCTCTGGGTCCCTCTGCTCCGTGAGATCCAGCGCGTATACCTGCTCCCGGTCTCGGCCTCGGCTGTGATATCCTCGGCCTCGGCCTTGGTGAACTGGAGGGGCCACTGGAGGTGGAGGAGGAGGAAGAGGGTGGGCCTGAAGCGGGCACTGCGTCCTGATGTGCCCAGGTTGGCCGCAACCAAAGCAGGTGATCTGCCTCTGACCTCGATCATCCTGTCTCATCGGTCCGGGAATCTGCATAGGTGGGGGAGCCAAAGGTGGAGGAGGCCCCTGATCCTGCCTATAGTTGGGACGCCGACGTCCCCCACCTCTCCTGTATCCAATCGTCTTGCCCCTCTGAGACGATCTGCTGCTCTCCCCAAACGACTGTCCATCCAACGATCTCTTCCATCTGCCTTGCACCAACAGCTGGTCAGCCTCCAGCTTCTTTGCCATCTCGATGATCTGCGCCATGGTACCGTGGGCAATGAACAGCAAGGGCTGCCTCAAAGAGTCGCGGAGCCCGTGATAGAATCTCTTCGCGTATTTCTGGTCGTCCCAGTCATGGAAGCCTGCAAACCTCGCCAGATGGGAGAACTCTCTCTGATATTCAATAACTGATCGGCTCCCCTGCTGGAGGCTCAGAAACCTCGCCTCCAAGGCATCTCGGTCTGTGGAAGATACAAAATGCTCCAAGAAGACGTCGCTGAACTCCTCCCAAGATATGTCCATCAGCTCCCGGTCGGCGAATGTAGAGTCCCGCACCGACTTCCACCACCTCTTTGCATGAGCGTCTAGTGCCGAGGTGGCAAGGGGAACTGCCTGTCTGACGGGGCAGCTGATGCCAGCTAGCAGCTCCTGGATGGTCTCCAACCACTCCTCTGTCTTCACGGCATCTTCTGTCCCGCGATACAGTGGCGGAGACAGACTTTTAAACGCACTCAGCCAGTTCGACCCTGGGTTGGGTAGCTGTACCGGGGCTTGCTGATCTCTGAATGCGTCCAGGATCGCCGTCAGCGTTTGTCCCATTTCTGTCTGCATGAACGGAATGGAAGCCGGAGGGGTAGGAACCGTATCCTGTGGAGGCTGCATAAAGGTAAGGTAATGTCAAAATTGGCCTAACTCATCGTTTAATGGACTGTTTTATGTGGCTTTTACACATGGGCACACCATTGCTTCCGCTGCATAGTTTGTCCGCAAACTAATGTCCGAGCGGGGTGTTCCAGTGTGGTGGACTGTATTCTCATATGATCGTGTGTTCAAGTGATACCAGTTTGTAAAATCCTGTTCCTCAAATCCGAGGCAACCCGGATCTTATGCCCAGAACCGCCGCCTTACGGTGACACTAACGCACGAGTTAGTCGTCACCGCAAGACGCCGATTCTGCCGGCTAGTACGATCATAACCTGTTCGGCCAATATGAGAGTAATTACATAATAAATCAGAGTAAAAGCAGAAGCAAGTCCACAGCCACATCACATATATATATCAAATGAAATAAAAGCCAGTCCATAATGAGTACAGAAGTGAAAGTAAATAGGGCTTATGCCCAGTACATCATAATCTCTCTCTCACTCATACACAGCAGCGGAATCTATCATCTCGAATCATCGCACCTGAACATGTGCTCCAGTAGTAGTGGCCGGTATCTGCTCCTCAAGCCCTGCCTCCTCGACGTGCTGCATTACCTCTTCGAGCTCCTAAAATAGTAAGGTCAACGACCATTAGTCAAACAGACTAAGTCGTATCCTCAGCACCTCCTCCTGCAACTCCTGGGCACCGTGCGGGAGGACGAAGCGGAGGACAACAAGGGGTAGTAAAAGAGAGCAGGTGACAAGAATCTGACAGGGTATATAATCAAGAAAATGATGAAATGTAACCTCCACTTATGCGGGTACGCATAAGCAAGGGATCTTTTGCAAGGCTCCCATTGTATAGAATGTCCCATACCATTTATACAATGGGGTGTCAGAGTCACAAACATATATATAAAGTAAAAATAACCTCAACCTATAAACATGCCCACTCAGGCTTATAGGCTAAGGGATCGTATAGCAGGTCCTAATGTATAAGCGTCCCATACCACTTATACATTAGGTGACTTAAGTTGTTATGAAGGTTAATGTTATGCATCTATATGGTGGGTATGATATGAACATGCAGTGCAACACACACACACGACTCCGTGATCACAGACCTTTAGTTCCCACTTTTCGAGAGCTAGCATCACTCTCAGGTACCACCGTTGTGGCTACGGCAGCAGCGGAGCGGGCGTCTCCGCCTTCTAGGCGGGTATACACACTACCAGGCCTAGACCTCTCTTGTGCGCCTCTGTACACCGTCAGTGCACTCTAGAGTCTCTGTGTACAACTTTGCTGACTACCTGTCAGTCTTGTTGGGCTGGGTGCGCGTTATTAGGAAAAGCCTTCCAGACTCCAGTGTAAACATCCTACTGGTCCTTCTAACCCTCGCACCCGCCTGGTCCACCGTACTGCCGTCGGTGTGACGACTGGCCAGTACCGCATGGCCCGCCACTAGTATATGCACATGCAAGTATAGTATATTGAGCCTCCAGCTCGAAAGTCTAACCAGTCCCAAAACTCTCCAACCCGTCACGGGTGAGAGTATGCTACAAAACCTCCAACCCTGCCCGGGTGAGTATATATATAAAACCAATTTCATCCTCCCACTCTGCACGGGCGAGCAAGTAGTCAAAGACTCCAAGTCCCTCCAAACCGGTACGAGTGAGCACATGTCCAGTTCACCTAACCTAATAGACTGCTCTTGTCTACAGTGTATCATACTTAAAATCTTAAGGTTAATCCCAGGACTGTCCAAGGTATTCCCGGTAAAGGGCTCTCAGGGGCACTAGGAGCTATGATGGGTTGAATCCCAAAGCTCCCTTTCTCAAGGATATTTAGTTTAGTTGTTGCCTACCCCGAACCCCTTTTCTCTCTCCTGTTACATAGAATGACCCAGTGATTTAAGGTATGGGTTAAGGAGTGGCGATCTTCCGTCAACCCTTTCTAGGTAAGTCTTATGTCGCTCTGTTACTCTCGTCTCTAGAATGCATCTTCCACCCAGGGTTATACTTCCGAACTTAGACCCTAACTCAGTTGTTGATTCATCCCCTGGCGGCCTATAGTCCAACCTTCTTTACTAAGCGCATCCCATGACCTATTGCCACCCTGAAATCGAACTTCTAAATTCTTGATCCAGCTGACCCCAAGTATTTATCCTAGGGTGGTATGGACTAATAAAATGAGTGTGTTGATTTTCATAATTTTCCTAGGTCATTAAGGCCTTTAATTAAATCTTTTAGAATTATTCCCTAGGTCATTTTACACATGAAGTATCATCAATTAAAATCTTCTGACTTATGGGAATTTTCCTGAATTGCATAGGAGAAAAATATTACTGTCTACAAGATTTCATAATTTTCCTTTTATTATATCTATTCATCCCATAATTAATACAATTCCTACACAAGTGTCATTTTCCAAATGAAGTACAAGAAATGTATTCACCAAAATTCCAGGAAAATTACTAAGCATTCATATTACTATTTTATGGCTAATGACAGAGTTTCATTTATTTCCACTGTGTAATGGTCTACCAAAATTCATTCCTAATTATTTACCAAAATGCCATTTTCCTACCTTAATAATTATCAATGTATACAAAAATTCTGAAATAAATATGCAACACTAATATTGCTATTATACATCTATAGAAATATTTTTACAATTTCCCCACATGTAATTCCATCAATTCATAAATAAATACAAAAAGGGGTAAAATAGTAATTCCAAGGTTTTTGTTCCAATAATCTCCAAACAGAGGTCAAAAATTTTCCAAAGTCAAATAAGACACCATACTTTGACTTGGCTGAATCTGAAAGTTTTCTATAGCCAATTTCTATTTTTCCCATTTATTTTCCCAAAAAGGCCTATATTTTGAAAAATCCCATTAAGTGGTATTTTTAATTCCAAAAATCCCAAAAATAATTCTAGGGGTGAAACATGCCCTAAAGTATCATTGGAATCTATTGCATGATTTTTGGGTGCCTCAGCTAGGCTAAATTCACAAAATACAAATTATTGCTAAATGCACACCAAGGCCTAAATTAGCCTACACTTACAAGTGAGTTAAGTCAACATGCCTTGTTCCAATTTCAGGGAAATTTCTACCACTGGTCTATATGGTCCCTAATGGCCAGCCACCAAAATTTGGGGCCATTTGGAGTTAGCTAACTCCAAGAATCACCTAGTTAAGCCCTAGGGGTATTTTGGTAATTTCCTCATATTTTATTTTCCAATCAAGCCCATTTTTGGGCAGGGCCTAAAGGTGCCATAATTACACCTCTGACCAAAATCTCAGGTCAAGGGGACTTCTGGTTTGGCTTGGGCAGCCATTTGAAATTCTGCAAAGTTGCTATTTGCAGCCCAAGTCAAATATTATTTCTCAAACATGCAAGTGAGATTCCTCATCATGCAGTGAATCAATTTAGCTCAAATTTTAACCATGGGTCTAATATACCCATGAGAGGGTGCCACCAAAATTTGGGGCCATTTGGAGTTAGGAAACTCCAAAAATCACATTTATTTACTTTTGGGTATTTTTGTAAATACTATAGAAAAATGTTCCCCAAAAATTTTGATTTTTGGGGAGGGCCTAGATAAACCTAAATTAGTAACCTAGCCCAAATTTCAGCCCATTTGGGCCAAGGGTTTGGGCTGAGGAAATATTTTAATTTCTGTCCTACCATAAGAGCAGTCCTAGTAAAACAGCCCTACAGGGCAGCCTACTGGTCCAAAACCTATGATTTCTGTGGCATTTTAAAGTTAACTCATCTACCTAAATATTTCATTCAGGGTTCAACCTAAGGTGGGGCCTCTAAGTACCTCATAAACAGCATGCAAAATAACTGTTACCATGTGACACTATTTCATTTATACATAAAATTAAATGATGCAGAATTAATATTAAAATTTGCACGAATCTAGAAGCCAATCGAACGGTGGCTGTGCGTCTTCTCCATGCACATGCATGCAGGCCAACCAGTGCAGGCCACCCTTGCGGGGTGGTTTCCGGCCATCGCCGGCGCCGGGGCCTCCGGCCAAGTCATCCCCCGGCCTCACGGTGGTCGGGGCTTGAACTGGCCGGCGGCTGGGCGGCGGAGAGCGGCGGACGGCGGCGGCGCAACCAAACCGAAAAAACCAAGAAACCGCCATTTTTGAAGCTTTATCCAAGCTTGTAGAGGCCTACAGTCGAGCTCTTTTGAGCTTGACTACTAACCTAGAAGATCTAGGAATCTAGTACAGTAAGAGGGGAGGGGATACGGACCGGTGGTGGTTGTGGTTGAAGGTGGCGGCGGCTTCCCCTAGCATGAACATTCCGGCGAGTTCCTTGGCTTGCCATGGCTGTAGGTGGCTTCCTTCCTCTCTCTCTCTCTCTCTGGGGTAGGGATGAAGTGGGAGTGAGTGTGTGAGGTCGGTTTAGGCTGAGTTAAGAGAGGGGGGGGCGACTTCACCAAGGCTTGGGGCGGATTCACCAAGGAGGGCGATTTCAACAATGTTGAGGGCTCGGGTTGGGTATCTTGGCCGGCTAGGTGGCTTGGGAGTGGGCCCCACTACTCTAGCTGGTTTAATTAGGTCCTAAGGGTCGGGTTTCATGGTTGGGGCCAAGGTGGGTGGGTGGTGAGGAGGGGGAGTTGGTTCACCTAATGAAATAGGTTAGGTTGGGTCAGGTTTGGGCTTGGGCTTGACCCAAGGCTGCATGGTGGGTCCACACACCTCCTAATACACCTACATGGTCAGCCAACCCATCATGGGTTGGTGGGATGAGCCCAAATGGTCCACACCACTTCCTTAACACTTTCTCTCTCCTATTTATCACATTTTCTCTCTCCTAGGTAATTCCCAAAATTACCATTGCATGCCCCTATTTTTCTCTCCCCTAGGGTTTATAAGGTCACTTTAGGCCCACATGATGAATTTGGGTTGGTTTGGGTGGACCCAACCTAGTGAAATGGGCTAGGGCACCATTTTCACTATTTAGGTCAACATGTTGGCTTGACCCAACATGGGTCAACTAGTTGACCCCATGGCCTACCTTGGGGTCCACTTAGATTGTATTTAGGGTTAGGGCAATGTGGTGGGGTCATGGTGTGGCTAGGGTTTGTATTTAGCCTAGTTTGACCTAGGTTGACTTGGGCCCCATAGTGGGCCCCACATGATCTAAATCCTCCTCCTAGGGTCAAACCTAGCTAAGCCCTAGCATCCATCATATGCCTAACCCAAATCTAAGTTATTTGAAGTTTGGGATGTTACAAAGTGTTTGTCGTTAGGACTGGTGTCTTTCTTGAGAAAGAGTTCTTAAGTAGAAAGACAGCCAGGGTATAACTTGAAGACGTTCAAGAACCACAAACCCTGAATGAACCGGAATTGGAACCTTAACAATGACTACAATTTGATGTAGCTAGAGAGCCTGCTCAAGAAACACAAGTTCCATGTAGATCTGGTAGACCAAGGTTTGAGCCTGAGAGATATGGATTTCTTATGTCTCAAATAGGTAATGTGTTGCTTATGGATCATAATGATGAGCCTACAACCTACCAAGAGGATATGAGTGGACTGTACTCCGAGAAGTGGCTTGAGGCCATGAAATCTAAAATGGACTCCATGTATGAAAACTAAGTTTGGACCTTGGTGGAATCACCTAAAGGGGTACGAACCATAGGGTGTAAGTGGGTCTTCAAGAAGAAGATCGACATGGATGGGAATGTACATACATTCAAAGTGCGACTGGTGACTAAGGGTTTCAAGCAAATTTATGGTATTAACTATGATGAGACCTTTTCCCCTACTGCCATGGTTAAGTCCATCAGAATTCTGCTTGCTATTACTGCGTATTATGACTACGAGATCTGATAGATGGATGTCAAAATGGCTTTCCTAAATGAATACCTCCTCGTGGAAGTGTATATGACACAACCCGAGGATTTTGTATCTCCAGGTGAAGCCACTAAAATATGCAAGCTGTAGAGATCCATTTATGGATGAAAATAGGTTTCTCAAAGGTTGAATCTTCATTTTGATGAAAAGATCAAAGAGTTTTGTTTTATCAAGAACGAGGATGGACAGTGTGTTTACAAATGGATTAGTGGGAGCATTGTTATCTTCCTGATATTGTATATAGATGACATACTGCTGATCGAGAATGACAAACCGACCCTACAAATTGTTAAGAACAATCTAGGGAGTTGCTTTTCCATGAAGGACTTGGGTGAAGTGACTTATATACTTGGTATTAAGATCAATAGAGATAGATCGAAGAATTTGCTGGGTTTGACCCAAAGTACATACATTGATAAGGTGTTGAAGCGATTTAATATGATTGAATCCAAGAAAGGATTCTTACCCATATCTCATGGAGTAAGTCTCTCTAAGGACCAATGTCTAAAGTCTTGAGAAGATAAGGACCGTATGAAGTTGATTCCATATGCTTCAACAATTAGGTCAATCATATATGCAATGATATGTACTCGACCCGATGTCTCTTATGCCTTGAGCATGACTATAAGGTATCAGTCTGATCCCAATGAATGTCACTGGATTACCGTTAAGAATATCCTGAAGTACCTGCAAAGGACTAAAGATACATTCTTGGTATTTGGTGGGGAGGAAGAGCTCGTTGTAAAGGGTTACAAGGATGCTAGCTTACAAACTGATAGGGATGACTCAAAGTATCAATCAGAGTTCATATTTTGCCTAAATGGAGGTGCTATTAGCTAGAAGAGTTCCAAGCAGGAGACAGTTGCCGATTCTACAACTGAGGCCGAGTATATCACTGCAGCAAATGAAGCGATGGAGGCTGTATGGATTAGAAAATTCATCAACGAGTTAGATGTAGTTCATAGCATTATTCATCCCATAGATCTCTACTGTGACTACAACCGTGCAATTGCACTTGCTTCAGAACCTAGATCTCATCAGCTCTCCAAGCAGATACTTCAGCGGTTCCATCTTATTCGATAGATTGTCGATCGAGAAGATGTGAGCATTAGCAGAGTGCCGACTGAAGAAAATATTTTGGATCCACTGATAAAGCCTATAGCGTAGAGAAAGCATGATGGTCATGTTAGATCCATGAGTATACGATACCTTCATGATCATCCCTAGTGGGAGTATTATGGATTGTATGTTTGTTGGCTGTAATAATTCATTAGATGAATATAGTACTGTATACATTTCATTTATATATTTTGGAAAGTTCTTTTATTTTGTAAATTTATTTTTATTGTGATAGAGTAATTTAACATAATAAATGACCTTAGAATGTTTGCTTCCATATGAGTCAAGTGGTGACTTGAATATGAGAGCCTATGTTTTAGAAGCTTCATTCTTAAATAGTCCCTGGTCGAGTGTAATCTTAGAAGCTAAGGGCTATGATGAAACATTAAGATTAATATGTGCGTTGACTGATGACCGGTTCTCATAGGTCATGATATTGTGATATCAAGTCATCACATGGGTACTTGTTAGTAAATAAGTTGTACTAGACAGACCCACCATGAGAATACTTTGTAGATTGTTATATGAATGTGTCAATAGTATGGCTCAAGTAGCAATGGTGTTTGTTGTCCTTTGACCTGAATTCACAACATTCATCGAGTGAGGAAGAGTGTGCTTTGATGCTATCAAAAGTCTAATCTTGAGAAAGGTGGATGATAAAGGTGGTTATTGGGTACATTACGAATCATTTGGGTGTTTGCATACGAGAAGACATGGGATTTGTACTCCAAGGGCCCCTTGATGGAATGAGACTGAGAAATGCATGACCATGCTTTGTTGAGTCAATAGATGATATTGGGCTCACCAATTTCTCGAAGTCCATTCTAGATGAAGAAACTAGGATTGAACAATTATGAGGGTGACACGATCTCTACCTCTAGTTCTATCCGGATGTAAGGGACGAAGGGACATGTCAACACTGATACATTGGTCACGATGGCTTTAGAGTTCTAAACTCTTATTGCTTTGGCAGCAATGATGCATTGCTTGATGTCACTCATTGTTTGTGAAGCTTTTGTTTGATACTTTCAAGATCAAGTGGGAGAATGTTGGTTTTACCATTGTGATCTGGAAGTGATCAAGTATGTAGCCTCACTACCAACGCAGTATGAGCCTATCAGGGTCGTACATAAGAATGTTTGGAGAATTCGGAGATTGCCTTAGTATGATTTGCTCATATGATGAGTGAAAAGACTTAGCATAAAAAATCTTTGAAGGCGTCGAGTGCGTTGAGATCACTCAACGCTTTCATTGAGTCATGTGTTGACTCATCGAATGGTGGAATTTAGTGCGTTGAGTTTACTCAATGATTCATCAAGTCAAAGAGTTGATTCGTTTAGTATGGCACTTAAGCATTGAGTGTGTTGAGCATACTCGACGATTCGTTGAGTCAAGGAGTTGATTCGACGAGTCTGAGTCTCAGGAGTTTAGTGCGTTGAGTCCACTCAACTCCTTCGTCGAGTTAAAGGTTGACTCGACGAATCTAGCACTTAGGCATTGAGTGCATTGAGTCCACTCAATGCCTTCGTTGAGTCAAGTGTTGATTCGATGGGTTTGGCCCTGAGAGAGTTGATTTCACTCAACGCCATTCATCGAATTTATAATGGACACTCGATAATTCGTCGAGTATAGTTTGTATTCTCGATGATTCGTCGTATATGTCATTGATACTCTACAATTAGTCGAGACAAGGGTTGTCTTGTAAAAAAACACTGGATTCTAAGTCCTGGGTCTGCGATTCACAACAGGAAGTTCTGTTTATTCCTTTGTGTATAAATAGAAGGATTATAGGGTTTCTCTTAACCTACCAAAAAAACTAATACTGTAGATCAATTTTGACGGGTTGCACACGAGCTGCACTGTGCGATATCCCAAAACCCTAAAAGCCGACGGAAGTTGTTTCGCCTGCCATTGTCGCTTAGCTTGATTCCGACGAGTGTCGCCAATGACTCTTCTGTAACGGACCTAGAAGTCTGTGAAGGTGCAGAACTTTCTCACCCGACCTAGATCTTGTGTGACAAGATTCTATGAGTTCTCCCGTTCATGTGGACTTCTTGTAGAGGTGCAGACAATATTCCGCACTAAGAACTATAGCCACATAGTGGTCGGCTGATTTTCTAGAGCATCTAGGTTGAGTATAGACTCAATCCCGTAGAGGTAAATTTTATTTACAACACTTTCTTCTTGATACATGTCCATTGATAGATCCTAACTTCTTTTGAGTTTTCTTATTCCTTATTTTCGCTGTGTACACAATTGTTGTGTCATCTAGTAAAATCCAACATACTTGATACACTAAACGCCATCATTCGACGAATCAACGATTGACTCGATGAATCGTCGAGTGGTCTCAACACTCTCAATGCTAACTCAACGAATCAACACTTGACTCGAAGAAAGCTTTGAGTGGTCTCGACGCACTCAATGAATGGCTGAGTCCAGTCCTCTACTCATCTCAGGCCAATGATTGGTCCTTTACTTATCACATGAGCAAGACCAACATAATCTAATCTTCCAAATTCTCCAAACATTCTTATGTGCGACCCTGATAGGCTCATACTGCGTTGGCAATGTGACTACATGCTTGATCACTTTCAGATCACCATGGTAGCACCAACAGTCTCCCACTTGATATTGAAAGTATCAAACAAAAGCTTCACAAACAATGAGTGGCATCTAGCTTTGCATCATTGCTCCCCAAGCAATAAGAGTTACGAACTCGAAAGCCATTATGACCAATGTATCAGTATTGTTATGTCACTTCATCCTTACATCTAGATAGAACTAGAGGTATAGAACGTGTCACCGTCATAATTGTTCAATCCTTATTTCATGATCTAGAATGGAATTCCAAAACATTGATGAGTCCAATATCACATATTGACTCAACCAAGCATGGTCATGCATTTCTCAGTCCCATTCCATCAAGGGGCCCATTGATGCAGCTCCTGTTATATAGGAGGACAAATCCCATCTCTGCTCACACGTAAACACCAAAATGATTTGTAACGTATCCAATAACCACCTTTATCATCCAACTTTCTCAAGACTGGACTTTTGATAGCATCAAAGCACGCTCTTCCTCACTCGATGAATGCTGTGACTTCAGGTCAAAGGACCACAAACACCATTGCCACTTGAGCCATACTTTTGATACATTCATATAACAATCCACAAAGAATTCTTATGGTGGGTCTATCCAGTACAACTTGTTTACTAACAAGTACCTATGTGATGTCTTGATATCATAATATCATGTCCTGTGAGAACCGCTCATCAGTCAACGCACATGTTAGTCTAAATGTATCATCATCGCCCTTAGCTTCTAAGATGATAATCGACAAGGGACAATTTAAGAATGAAGCTTATAAAATATAAGCTCTCACATTCAAGTCACCACTTGACTCCTATGGAAGCAAACATTCTAAGGGCATTTATTATGTTAAATTAATCTGTTACAATATAAATAAATTTACATAACAAAAGAACTTGCCATAAATACAAAATGAAATGTACAGTACTTTATTCATCAAATGAATTATTACTACAACCGATAAATACACAATTCACAAGACTCCACTAGGGCTGATCATTAAGGTATCATATACCCATAGATCTAACATGACACCATACTTTCACTGCGCTAGAGGCTTCGTAAGTGGATCTGCTATATTTTCTTCAGTCAGCACCCTGCAAATGTTCACATCCCCTCGATCGAAAATCTCTCGAATAAGATGGAATCACTGAAGTATGTGTTTGGAGCGTTGATGAGATCTAGGTTCCAAAACAAGTGCAATTTCACCGTTATTGTCACAATAGAGAATTACAAGACTAACATTGCTAGAAACCACATCTAACTCGCTGATGAATTTCCTAATCCATACAGCCTCCTTTGCTGCAATCGCAGTGGCGATATAATTAACCTTAGTTGAAGAATCAACAACTATTTCGTTCTTGGAACTTTTCCAGCTAACAACTCCACCATTTAGGCAAAATATGGATCCTGATTGAGACTTTGAGTCATCCCTATTAGTTTGGAAGCTAGCATCTATGTAACCCTTTACAACGAGCTCTTCCTCTCCACAAAATACCAAGAACGTATCCCTAGTCCTTCTCAAGTACTTTAGGATATTCTTGACAGAAATCCATTGAATTTCACCGGGATTAGATTTCTAGTCATGCTCAAAGCATAAGAGACATCAGGTCGAGTATATATCATTACATACATGATTGACCTAATTGGCGAAGCATATGGAATCAACTTCATGCGGTCTTTGTTGGTTACATTGAAAAATGTGTACCAGATTTGAAGAAGTCTCATCTTAGTCAATGATATGCATCAATTTGTATTTGATAGATGTTTGAGTTACATTGTGTTGGTTTAAGAATTTGAAGAAATTTTCTAAGTACAAGTGTCGACACTTGTGAAGAAGATGTGTCAACACCCAGGCGATTGTGTCGACACTTATGAAGGACTTGTGTCAACACCCAGAACTTGTGTCGACACTTATGACCCAGAAGCTGTGTCGACACTAATGAAGAAGTTGTGTTGACATTTAAAGCTGAAGCTGTGTTGACACTTAAGAGCTGTGTCGACAGCAGAAGCAATTATGTCGATACACAGGACTTGTGTCGACACACACTCAATGCCTTTTGGACACACTCAATGCTGTCGACACACACTCAACGCCATCTGCCAGCAATAGATGTGTCGACACTTGAAGCAGTTGTGTTGACACACAGGACTTGTGTCGACACACACTCAATGCCGTTTGACAAACACTCAATGCCATCTGTCTGCAATAGATATGTCGAGACAAGAAGTTGCTGTGTCGACACACAGGACTTGTGTCGACATATACAACAGAAGAAGTGTCGAGAATCAGAAGTTGCTGTGTCGACAAACAGGACTTGTGTCGACACATACAACAGAAGAAGTGTTGAGAATCAGAAGTATGACTGTGTCGACAGTTGGAGTATTGTTTCGACACCATGAAGACTTGTGTCAACACTTAGCCTATATGTGCCGACACATATGAAGCAGTCTGTTGAGTGATTTATACTGAGTTGTAATAACTTTGAAGAATCTACTGACATGTCTGGTGACTTGATAGGTGTCATATCCAACCGGTCTGACACCTCTGTCAGAACTATCAGAAATTTGTTATAAACCAGATCAGCCAGTAACCGTGGAGAAATCTCTATATAAGAGTTAGATCTGTAATAACCAGATGATGATCGATTAAAAAAGGGGGAAAATGAGAGAATTTCTTCAATAAGAACAGGGGAAACCCTTACGAAGGCAGATCCAGAGTTGTCTGCAAGTAAGATTCAGATTTTAATCTGAATTTAAGGAAGAAGCTGATTGAAGATCAACTTCAACAACAAGAGAAGATCCACCTTATTTTGGTTCTATCAAGAAGCTTTGAAAAGCTAAGTCAGGTTGGATCAGAAGGGTCAGTTCATATAAGAACTGATCAAGAAGGGTACTCCAACAGAGAAATCTAGCTGGTGAATGTTTTATTTCTTAATACATTCAATTTCTTGAAAGATCTATTATTAGATCTGAGTTATAAGCCTGAAATTATAAAGGATGAGGTAAGGCTGATAGCCTGAGGTGTAGGACTTGTGATAAGTCTGAGTTGTAAGCCTAGTTATAAAGGCTGAGGTAGGTCTAAGGCCTGAGGTAGGATTCTGGGGAAGAATCTTAGGTAGGACTTGGTTAAGTCTGAGCTGTAGGAATCATTTTGGTTCTGAGATTGTAAGATCTGCGGATGCGAGCCAGTGGAAGGAAGTTGGGTTGAATCCAGTTATCTACTAGATAGGCGAAGGGGGAAAGTGGATGTACCAATATCTTGGGGAACCACTATAGATTTGGTATATACTGTGATGTGTTTTATATTCTATGTATTGAATAATCTGTGCTAAAGATTCATCTAACTGTTTGCCTAAAAAAGAATTTAAAAAGGATTAGAACCTATTCACCCCCCTCTAGGTGTTTAGGCTCTTGAAATAAAGTCTTTCAAGTGGTATTAGAGGTAGGTTGCTCAAAGATTGACTTAACAATCAGAGTTATTCTCCAAGGCAAATAACAGATATCAAGAATGGGTTCAAATGAGAATCAAAAGGAATTTGGATCTATGAAATTACCCATCTGCGGGAAAGAATCCTTTAGCATTTGGAAGGAAAGGGTCAGATTGTTTATGTAAGCATCTGATCCATGAATTTATATCACAGTAGAGGAAGACCCCTTCATTCCAATGAAGGTATCCGTTCTTGATGAAAACATTCAAAATCCAAAGAGTTATTCTGAAATGACCAAGGATGAAATCATCCTGGCAACACTAGATAAAAGAGCACAAAACATTATTATAAGTGCCATAGATGATGGAACATTTCAGAATCTAGTCCACTGTAAAACCTCCAAAGAAATGTGGGACACATTGATTGTCTACATTGAGGGCATAGAGGAAGTCAGAGAGGACATGAAGTCTATGCTTAATCAGGAGTATGAGAGCTTTAGACAAGCTAAATTTGACAGCATAGCTGAATGCTATAAGAAGTTCTTTAGAATAGTGAATGAGCTGATGACCTATGGAAGGGTCTTCAGCACTTATGAACTTAATGATAAGTTTCTTAGGTCCCTAACAAAGGATTGAGACACTAAGATTTTTGCCATCAGAGAAGTGTCCAGGCTGGCTGATACACCTCCACCCACACTATTTTGAAAGCTGCTATCATATGAAATGAAGCTTACTGCCAGGAAAGAAGAGGAGAGGGGCAGAAGATCTGAGTTTAAAGAAAAGTCAGTAGCCTTCAAGGCTGAAGGCTCTAGAAAGGGAAGGAGAAAATCTCCTTCTCCACCCAGAAGGAGTGCTGAGGAAGAAGAAGGAATTTCTTACAATAACACATCAGATAGTCATACTTCTGATGAGGACTTTGCTCCCTTTACAAGGAAATTCCAAAGGTTCATGAAGAAAAAGAAGTGGAGAACTAGGCCATCATCAACATCCTACTCCAAGGATGAATATTACAGGAAGAAGAAGACTCCCAAGGAGGACAGGCCTGGACATGTCATAGCTGACTGTCCTGACAAAAAAAAGGAGTCAAAGGACAAGAAGAAACAGCAAGTCAAAGGCAAGAAGGAGAAGTCTCTAGTTGCTCAGAAGGAGAAGAGTTGGACAGACTCTTCATCTTCAGAATCTGGAGAAGAAGAAGCAGAAGCATATATTAGGCTATTCTCAACAGAAGAGGATTCTAGGGAACTAGAATTCCTATAGATGCTGGACTCCATAAATGGAGTTGAAGAACACTACTATAAAGGGCTGATGGCTCAATCTGAAGATGATTAGTGACAGGATCAGCATGGACCAAGTAAGGTATACAATTCTTCTTTAGCTTCAGATTACTTTACTGGATCAGAATCAGAAGTATCTGCTTCAAGAAAGGTGGATGGATCTGAGTCTGAGGTGGATGTAAACCAACTCATTGATGAGTATGGTGGGCTGTTTTGCAAGCTCTGAAGAAGAGCAAGTTTCTTATTAAAGACCAGGCCAAGGAAATTGAGTCCCTTAAGCAGGCTACAGAAGATTCAGAAAAGCTGTTGGATCTAAAATTGAATGAGGTTGCCAAACTAAAGAACATTACAGTTATTCAGATGGGCACAATCTCTTTCAAAGAGAATCATATCAAGAAACTGGAGGCAAAACTTCAGCAAGAGAGAGAGCTAGTGGCTAAATTATCCAAGCCAAAATCTATCTTACCCTTGATAGATAATTTTATTCCACATAAAGGGAAGTCTGGTCTAGGCTTTAAGGGAAGAACTAGGGCTACCAATTCTCATAGAAAAGGTAAGGCCCCAGTTCAGCCTCTAGTTGCTAAGCCTCCTATTTTCTTTAAGAAGGTGGTGAATCCTACTAACAGGTATGATCATGACACTAAACATGGTCACTGTGAGTATGAACATCACATGGGCAAGGGTGCAAATGCTAATATGACACTCTATAGGTATGCCCATCGTATTCAAGAGGAATTCTTGAAGTTTTCTGCTCCAGCACCAATACCTAACAAGACTATTGGCAATAAAGTAGTAATGTCTGGACCTAAGAAAAGGTATAATAGGTTTGAGTGTTGGTGTTGTGGCAAGGTGGGTCACTTTGCCATTGATTGCTGGTTTAACACAAGTATTAAAACCAAGAGTAGTTTTCTTGTTAGAACATCTACAGGATTTCAAACTAACAAGGACCAAGGACCCACTAGCAAGTTGGGTTCTAAGGGTAAGTAATTCTTTATTTATTGCAGGTGAATCCAAGTAACCAAACCCCTATATGGTACTTGGATAATGGATGTTCTAGACACATGATTGGAACAAGAAGAATGTTGAAGGACTATGTACCCATAGAAAATGGACCTAAAGTAATCTTTGGTGGATCATAAAAAGGAATCATCAAAGGATTTGGTAACATCTCTAGTGATTCAATTACAATCACTAAAGTGGCTTATGTGAAGGGTCTAAAACATAACCTAATTAGCATAAGTCAACTTAGTGATCTAGGTTATGACATCTCTTTTCTCAAAGGGGAGTGCAAAATAAGAAGTTCAAGTGATCAAAAGATCATTTTGACTGACACTAGGAAAGGAAATGTGTATTGTCTTAACCAAGATTGTGAGTTTAACAACTCACCTATTTGTCTGTTTGCAGGAGAGAAAGCTTCTCTATGTGTCAAATGGTACAAGAGGATAGTATATCTAAACTATAAGTCTATAAGACTGCTGTTCAGCATGGGATTAGTGAGGAATGGTCCTCAAGTTAAGTGCATCAACGAGGGTGTGTATTCAACTTGCCAAAAAGGCAAGCAGACTAAGTCCTCTTTCCAAGCACTTGGCATCAAAGATTCAATGAGATGTTTGTATCTCATGCATATGGATTTGTTTGGTCCTATGCCAGTTCACAGTCTTGGTAGGAAAGTATACACACTAGTTGTTATGGATGACTATTCTAGATATACATGGGTTTTCTTCTTGAAGCAGAAATCTGAAACCCTAACTATTTTTCAGATTTTTGTTAGACAAATACAGAATGAATACAACATTTCAGTGGTCAAAATCAGAAATGACCATGGAACTAAATTTCAGTCTGAATGTATGACAAAATTCTGTGAAGAACTTGGGATTCATCAAGAATTCTCTTCACCTAGAACTCCTCAGCAAAATGGTGTTGCTGAAAGAAAGAATAGGACTCTAATTGAGGCTAGTAGAACACTACTAAATGACACTACTCTCCCTGAATACTTCTGGGCTGAGGTAGTTAATACTGCATGTCATGTGCTCAATAGAGTCTCCATCAACAAGGAACACAAGATGACTCTCTACCAGATTTTGAAAGGCAAAAAACCAAACATATCTTACTTCAGAATCTTTGGTAGCAAGTGTTTTGTACTAGTCAATGGTAAGCACTACCAAACAAAGTTTGCTGCCAAATCCCTAGAAGAGATATTTGTTGGGTACAGAAACCAAAGTAGAGCATACATAATCTACAACTTGACAACCCAAGTTGTAGAATAATCTGTGCATGTTGTATTTGATGAGTCAAAGTTTATTAACATTGAATTGTCTAGTTCTTCAGTTAGTTCTATAGGTCTAACAGATAGGCTGGACAAGCTGACCATCAATAAAGATGTTCCTGCTAGGCTGGATGAAGATAAAGATACCAGCTATCCAGGGGGAGAACAAGTCTCACTAGATGAAGAAAACAGTGTGGAACATAAAGTTGAGGAAACTGAAGAAAGCCATAATGCTAATAGATTTCCTCCAGCAAGGAGACACCTGAAGGATCATCCAGTTCACTAAATCATTGGTGATGCAAGTCAAGGTGTTCTGACAAGGAGCAGGAGCATGAACACAATTCTTTGTTCTAGCTTCTTGTCTCAGATAGAACCCAGGAAGATTGAAGAAGTAATGCAAGACTCCAACTGGATTGATGTAATGCAAGAAGAGCTCAGTCAGTTCAAAAGGTGTAAAGTCTGGGAACTGGTGCCTAAACCTAAGGATTGCAACATAATAGGAACTAAGTGGATCTACAGGAACAAGCTTTATGAGAATGACACTATAGTCAAGAACAAGGCAAGATTTGTAGCAAAAGGCTACAGGCAAGAGCAAGGTATTGACTTTGATCAAACCTTTGCTCCAGTGGAAAGGCTGGAGGCTGTAAGGCTGTTCTTGGCCTATGCTGCCTATCAAGGGTTCAAGGTATACTAGATGGATGTGAAATCAGCATTTTTGAATGGGGATCTAAAAGAGGAAGTCTATGTTGAACAAACCTCAGGTTTTGTAGATTCTCATTTTCCTGATTATGTATATAGGCTTAGGAAAGCTTTATATGGTTTGAAACAAGCTCCAAGGGCTTGGTATGAGACCTTATCTGTTTTCTTGATAGAGAATAAATTCTCTAGAGGAAAAATAGACAAAACTCTATTCTATAGGGAATCTAAAGGCAAGATAATACTAGTCCAGATATATGTGGATGACATTATCTTTGTTCTACTGAAAACAACCTTTGTAGAAAGTTTGCAAAACTAATGCAAGGGAAGTTTGAGATGAGCAGTATGGGTGAGCTGAAGTTCTTCTTAGGACTTCAAGTTAGACAGACTGATAGTGGATTGTCCATATCTCAGTCTAAGTTCACCAAGGAGTTGATTAAGAAGTATGGTATGGACTCAACTTCTACCATGAAAACTCCAATGGGAACAAGTATGCCTATAGGCAAAAAGATGAGGCAGGGAAACCTATTGATGAGTCTTTGTATAGAGGGATAATTGGCTCCCTACTCTATTTGACTGCTAGTAGACCTGACATTATGTATTCAACATGTGTATGTGCTAGGTACCAAGCTTGCCCAAAAGAATCTCATTACACTACAGTTAAGAGAATATTGAGATATCTTAAGGGCACACCTAATCTAGGCCTTTGGTACCCTAAGAATAGAGATTTCCTACTAACTAGTTTCTCAAATGCAGACTTTGCTGGATGCAAAGAAGACAGGAAGAGTACCACAAGAACATGTCAATTCCTTGGTGGGAGGCTGGTGTCATGGAGCAGCAAGAAGCAAACCAGTGTATCTATATCAACAGCTGAATCAGAGTATATAGTTACACGTAGCTGCTGTGCACAATTGATATGGATAAAGCATCAACTTGAAGACTATGACATCCAGGTAAGTAGAATTCCACTATTTTATGATTCAACAAGTGCTATTTCTATTGCTAAGAATCTTGTATCACACAGTAGGACCAAGCATATAGAAATTAAGTTTCATTTCATTAGAGAACATGTAGAGAAGGAAAATATTAGCCTAGAATTTGTGAAAACAGATAATCAAATAGCTGATATTTTTACAAAACCTCCGGATGAAACTTAATTAGATTATTTTTAAATTTAATTAGGTATGTTGAACCTAGAATAGGTTATCACAAGCTTCCCTAAGGAGAATATGTAAGCACCAAATTTCTATGGAAATTTATCTAAGTACAAAGTTTGTGTCGACAAAACCAAGTTGTGTCGACACACTCAGTATGTTGTGTTGACTCAGTAAAAGGATGTGTCGACACAGAAATAGTATCTGTGTCGACAGAAGAATTGGTGTCGACATAATATTGTTGAGACCTTATGCATAGAGAATTTTTATGTCGACACATAGGAATTGGTGTCGACACAACTCTGTCGAGACTTTAGTAGCCTGTATCGACACAGACACAAGTGTGTCGACAGTGACACAAGTATGTCGACACATAAATGTGTCGACTTAAAATAAGTATGGTCGACTCAGGCATTAGAATGTCGACACATAGTTGTGTCGACTTAACCTAAGTTCTGTCGAGACCTAGGTCATTTCTGTCGATACGTGTGAAAACTTGTCGACTTAGGCACGTCTTTTGACCTGCCCTTACACTTATACTGTAAATAGGTGAAGCCAAAATCTGGTCAACTACGCTTTCAGAATTCTTGTCTTTATACCTTCTGTCGATAAATATCTTCTCTTCTCTTCTCTTCCAACTCTTACGTCAATGGTGCCTCATCAAGAAGACAAAGTGAATGAAGGATATGAGCTGGTTCGTGAAGGGTTCACAAACTTTAGATGAAATTCAGGGTGTTATTGCCCTAATTTCAGAAAATGGTTTAGAGTACTTGGTCTCAAAACCAAACAAGATTTGGAAAAAGGAGGTTTTGGAGTTCTACTCGCCAACTACCATAGATTTTGAAGGAAAGAGAATCAAAGCTACTGTTCAAGAATCTCGAGTGAAGCTTATATTGAAGACAATCAGGAAATCTCTTCAGCTTCCCTTGGAGAAGGATACTGATGAAATAACTCACTCTCTAACTATAGAAGCATTAAGTTGGTGCGGACTGATCCCCCATTTCAAGTTTGGATCATCCATAACTAGTAAAGGGATGAATTCCCAAGGAAAATTCTTATCAGAAATAGTTGGGAAGGTCATACTATGTAAGACTGGTGGACATGACTGAATTTCAGTCCATATTTTTAACTTGATGATAAGGATTATTTTAAAAGTGAAAACTGACTGGGCAGTAGTAGTGTTTGAAAAAATTCAAGAAGGAATTAAGAAACCAAACCTGGGAAGGATTCTGAGTTTATGTTTATCTTCTTTAATACAAGATGTTCTCAAACAAGTAACTGGATTTAAAATCAATCATATGAGGAGAATGGATGTAAGAATTCTGTCAAGGTGGGATAGGGTTCTGACCAAGGAAGTAACTACTTCTCAGGAGCAAATTAAGAAAGATAAAAAGAAGAAGAAAGTAGTTCAACAAGATGAATCCTCCAGTGATTCAGAGGAGGAAGTGGTCTTCAGTACTGATGAAGACCAGCAACCAAAAGAAGCTCGAGAACAAGTGAAGGGAAGTGAGCCCCAAGAACAACAGATAAACTCCACTCTAGGGGGAGAAAACATTGATGCAACTGAGTTGCCTGCCCAATAGGGAGGTATTACTGATGCTGCCTTAAAAAGTGACTTGGCTGTAGATATTATAATGAATATAGTATCTGAAATCAACAATGTAGCTCAAGAAACTATTGAGACAGAAGCTCAACATGAGCCAATAAGTATATCCTCAACAGTCTAGTGGTATCTGGTAGTATTCTCCTCAGCAATGTTCAGGGAGAAAGTTTTATTTTAAAAGCTAATATTGTTCCTTATGAATAGTTACAACAGGAATTCACCATGGAAGAACTATTCCCTAATCTTCCTCCATCAAGGACTGAGGGGGAGCAGATTGTAGTAGAAAAAGATATTCCAAGGACTGAGGGGGAGTTATATAAGGATGCCCCAGCTGGTAAGGATACAGTTGATATTCAAAGTATAACTGATTCTTCTGAAGATGAAGAAGCCTCAATGGCTAAGAAAAGAAAACTAGTTGCCTTGAGAAAAAAGAGTTCTGGATACAAAAAGCAATTGCAAATAGGCACAGCACCATCAGCTCCAAGCATGGACTTCAGCTCACTACTGGTCTAAATGTAAGTGAAACTGGATGAGCAAAGGAAAGCTTTAGAAAAGTATGTGGATGAAACTCATAAAGAGTTACAATTTCAATTGGCTAAGGACATCAAGTCAATTAGATTTGAAGTTAATCAAAATAAGAAGGAGATGCCAGATTGCTTCTATAAAGGAGGTAATGCTGTGGTATTCCTGGCCAAGCAACAACAAGATATCAAAGTTAAAGTAGATGAAATTAAAGTAAAGCAAGGATATGTACTTGAAAACCAGATAAGAATGAATGACAATCTTCAAGAGTCACACTTTGCTATATTGACAAAGATTAATGATTTAACAACTTCTATGAAAGATGAAGTTTCAAAGCAAATCTAGGAAGATATAGCTGCTATTCAGGTCACTTTTCAAGCCTCTCAAAAGAATATATCTGATTTATTGACAAAATTCAGAGATTACTTTAAGGAAGGAACTGACTATGTGGTTAATCAAGTCTGGTTTCAAAAAGATGATTTGAGAGATCATATCGCCAGAAAAGTCATAAAGGGGGAGAGATTAATAGTCGAAATTAGCTCTGACCATTCTAAATGGATTTCAAATAGCATCAGAGCCACCCTTGGATATCCACCTTTATGTGATGATGATAACGTAGCAGAATCTGGGATACAACCTTCCTATCTTGAAGGAGATAAGCCTGAAGTTGCTTAGGTGATCTACCCCCCAGTAGACTTATAAATGATTCAAGAGGAAGTGCAAAAAATGTATAGTCCTCCACAAGAGGCACAAAATGTGATTCTGGAAAGTGTAGAAATGTCAGAAGCTGCCTTGGAAGCTCAAAAGGAAGCTCAGCTATCTAAGAAGAGGTTTAGAGAGCAGGCTGAGTTAAAGCCAGACTTTGAGTAATGGAGCCCTACATCCAGGAATATCATATTGACTGCATGGAAGGCTGTAAAGGATAAGACCCATGATAGGGGTAAGTGGTATTCGGAGCAGGAATGGAACAAGTACCAAGTTGGACAAGAAGCCATTCTTCAACATAGAAGAAGTGCTAAGGCTGGGAAGCTACCTGCTAATGCTCAAGAGCCAAGCAAGTAATTTCCAAAGCCATTCCACTATTTTGAAAGGCAGAAAATTAAGGCTGAAGAACAAAAGAAGAAAGCTCTGAAAGGGAAGAAGCCTGCTGAGGTTACTGAACCTTCTGTGCAAGCAAAGATCAAGTCAGGCAAAGGAATTGTAATTAAGGAACCTTGCCAGTGATAGAATAGGTAGGCTTATGAAAAATAATAATGTAATATTTTGTTTGTTTGTTATATAAGAAAACCTTGTAAACTTATCATTTTCTTTTCTGAATTAAATAAAATTAAGTCAGTATTAATTTTTGTTGTTTACAATGATTATGTGTTAACCTGCTCTAAAATGATTGCACATCTATTTCAAATTTTTTTTGAGAGATGTATATCTTTGACTAAGGGTTATGACTTCTCCAAATAGAGAGAGATTGTTGGATACATTGAAAAATGTGTACCATATTTGAAGAAGTCTCATCTTAGTCAATGATATGCATCAATTTGTATTTGATAGATGTTTGAGTTACATTGTGCAGGTTCAAGAATTTGAAGAAATTTTCTAAGTACAAGTGTCGACACTTGTAAATAATATATGTCGACACCCAAGCGACTATGTTGACACTTATGAAGGACTTGTGTCGACACCCAGAACTTGTGTCAACACTTATGAAGAAGTTGTGTCGACACCCAGAAGCTATGTCGACACTAATGAAGAAGTTGTGTCGACATTTAAAGCTGAAGTTGTGTCGACGCTCAAGAGTTGTGTCGACACCAGAAGCAATTGTGTCGACATACAGGATTTGTGTCGACGCACACTCAACGCCTTTTGGACACACTCAACACTGTCGACACACACTCAACGCCATCTTCCAGCAATAGCTGTGTCGACACTTGAAGCAGTTGTGTCGACACACAGTACTTATGTCGACACACACTCAATGCCATTTGACAAACACTCAATGCCATCTGTCTGCAACAGATATGTCGAGATAAGAAGTTGCTGTGTCGACTCACAAGACTTGTGTCAACACATACAACAGAATAAGTGTCGAGAATCAGAAGTTGATGTGTCGACACACAGGACTTGTGTCGACACATACAACAGAAGAAGTGTCGAGAATCAGAAGTATGACTGTGTCGACACCATAAAGACTTGTGTAGACACTTAGCCTATATGTTTCGACACATATGAAGCAGTCTGCTGAGTGATTTATGCTGAGTTGGAATAACTTTGAAGAATCTACTGACATGTTTGGTGACTTGACAGCTATCATATCCAACCGGTCTGACACCTCTGTCAGAACTGTCAGAAGTTTGTATTAAACCGGATCAGCCAGTAATCGTGGAGAAATCTCTATATAATAGTCAGATCTGTAATAACCAGATGATGATCGATTAAAAAAGGGGGAAAATGAGAGAATTTCTTCAACAAGAACAGGGGAAACCCTTACGAAGGCAGATCCAGAGTTGTCTGCAAGTAAGATTCAGATTTCAATCTGAATTTAAGGAAGAAGCTGACTGAAGATCAACTTCAACAACAAGAGAAGATCCACCTTATTTTAGTTCTATCAAAAAGCTTTGAAAAGCTAAGCCAGGTTGGATCAGAAGGGTCAGTTCATTCAAGAACTGATCAAGAAGGGTACACCAACAAAGAAATCTAGCTAGTGAATGTTTCTATTTCTTAATACATTCAATTTCTTATAAGATCTATTATTAGATCTGAGTTATAAGCCTGAAATTATAAAGGCTGAGGTAGGGCTGATAGCCTGAGGTGTAGGACTTGTGATAAGTCTTGAGTTATAAGCCTAGTTATAAAGGCTGAGGCAGGGCTAGGGCCTGATGTAGGATTCTGGGGAAGAATCTAAGGTAGGACTTGGTTAAGTCTGAGCTATAGGAATTATTTTGGTTCTGAGATTGTAAGATCTGCGGATCCGAGCCAATGGAAGGAAGTTAGGCTAAATCCAGTTATCTACTAGATAGGCGAAGGGGGAAAGTGGATGTACCCATATCTTAGGGAACCACTATAGATCTGGTGTATGCTGTGATGTGCTTTATATTCTATGTATTGAATAATCTCACTACAAGAAAACTGGCTTTTAGTGACGAAATTTTTGTGACGAATTTATTTTGGTCACTAATGTTATGTTTTTTGTGATAAGTTTTTTATTTCATCACTAATTCTTTAGGAACGATTAATTTGTGACCATATATAAAATTTAGTCACTAAAAGTATGATAATTAGTGACCAAATATAATTTTGTCACACAAAACTACTTATTAGTAACCAAATAATATCTTGATCACTAAATAATTTAATTAGTGATCAAAACTGATTAGTCACTAATAGTTGAAAAAAGTCATTTTTCAATTCCCTCCAAAATAAAAACACTTTATAAATTCCCTCCTAAACTTTATTGATTTTATTAAGTAATTTATATTATCCTCCATCAAATAGTTAGGGTATGAAGCATTTCCAAACCCCTCCGCACGCTCGTGCTCCGTATCTTCTCATCTTCTCCCAGCCGGGCGCCGCTATCAGTAGGGTTTTGTTCGCGCACGTGCTAAGCCTCTTCTATTCATCTCCCAGTCGGGCGCATTTTCTTCTTTCTTCTCGGCTCCCACAAAAACATATATATAGTGACAAATTAAAAAGTTAGTCACCAAAAAGAATTTTTTTGTGAAAAAATAAATGTTTAATCACTAAATACACATATTAAGTGATTAAACATTAGTGACAAAAACTTGAGGGTTCCGCTAATTTCACCTCTTGACTAATTTAATTTCGACCTTGTACTGTGAAAAAATAAATGTTTAATCACTAAATACACATATTAAGTGATTAAACATTAGTGACAAAAACTTGTGGTTACTAAACCGTCCGCCTAATTCCAACCACAAATTCGGATCCCGTCATTTGGCAGTTCCTAAACACAAAACCCTCTCAATCCCCTGCTCTTTTCATTCACGGCACGTAATAGTTTAATTTCTCACCCCGGCCACCTCCTCGATTCCGCCTCTCTCGAAACCCCTTCTCAATCGTTGGATTTACACCTTCCGTCGTTCCTCACTCCGCTGCCTCCGTCTTCCCTCCTCTCCACCGCTCGATTCGCTTTCTGTCGATGTCCTCCTCGCTCGACTGCACCTCTGTCGAAGCCCTCCTCCCCTGATTATGTCTCTGTTGAACTCCTCCTCGCTCTGGCCATTTGGTCTCTGCATCGCTCCCCTGTACCTCTCCCCCGCAGCGCTCCATTCGGTCTCTACGAAAGCCCTCGCTCCATTCGCCCCTGGCTTCCGACCTTCAAAACAATCTACTACAACTGCACTCCGTGGATTCGTTAGTTACTACTGCTGCAATCTAATTCGATTCCTAATTACTTCAAGTGCAGGTTAGTGATTTTCTTAATTATTTAATAACTGCATGTACTACTAAGGCTTTTCACATTTCCCATTCAATTGGGTTAATAATGCATATCAAATGTTTGATGTATTGCCTAAATGAAATATTATATGCAGATTATACCCAGATTAATTATTTATATTGAATAAATTCTTCAAATTATAAGTACACAATGTCATATTATAACACATCCATCTTCCTCTTTCTACCCCCTCTCTTTTTCTCTTTGTTTGAATCATGTTGTTATGATTTCTCATTGCCTGGATTTATGTCATGTTCTTCTCATTTGTTGATAAAATTTTTAGAGTTAAAATTGTTAGCGTGAGAGGACCACTGGATTTCTTCCTTATTCTTCTCATTTGTATCAAAGAAAACTGAATTTTGTAAATATTTTGACAAATTTTAGTGGTCAAAAAACAATTGAATTTGGTCCCGAGTGAAAATTTCCCAACATGGTTATCCATCTCTTGCAGGTGTGCAAACTTTTCAGCTCTGCAAACTTCCAGTGCTCTTTGATATTTAGCTTATTTAGAAATCCAAGCCGCCTATTCTTATTTTCTCTTTCAGGCATCAACAGTCAGATTATTTCATGCTCCTCATGCGCCCACACACTGCAATACTTTCATGCAGTGAAATTGCTTAATGTATTGTTCAAATTTTTTAAATTGGATTGAGTTAATTTGTTTGTGCAGGTTCTATTAGATCTCTCCATTTTTAGAAATCATTTTTCTCTCAATTACCTTGCATTTTATGTCATAATTTTACATGTTAATTTTAGAGTCTATGAAGTTTACAACATAATTTTAGCAAGTGCGGTAAATATTTTCAATATGGACATAGAAATACTTAGTAAACTTTATACTTAATAAGTGTAAATATTTTAATTTCCTCAATACTTAGTAACTTAAATTCTTGCTAAACATTTTAATTATTATTTTACTTTATACGTATATTGATTTGATTTAAACTTATGTTCTGATCAGTTATAATTAACATTAAATGTTTGGATCATTAAATGTTTCTCCACTATCACTTAAACTTCTTTAGATCTTTAGCATGGGTGTTGTATTACGAGGATGAACAAACCTGCAAGTTTAATTTAGAAATATATGGCTGCTTCACTTTCTCTTTTGTTAGCACTGTGGGCTCATTTGCTTCCCATTATTTTTGTTGTTTTTCAGTCATATTACCTTAATAAGGCGACTAATACTACACTAACATCCTGCGGCAACGTATGTGATTTTTGTAAAAATGTCATTTTTATGATAGCCTTCTAATTTTCAGTCGGAGCTGCTAATTGAGTAGGCACTAAAAACATGCCTTTAGTGAGAAATGGCAAGATTAAACAAAATTTCAACATTTGATATAGTTACCCCCCCCCCAATTTCATCATTTCCTATAGCTGCTAGCATGATTATGCTTATTTTAGTTCATTTGTAATAGTTTTTTTAAATTGCAAATATTGTAACAAATCTAAACGTTATACTTGGAACCCGAGTCAGATTAAAATCTAGATGTCTTAAATGAGATCAAATTTCTATTGTTTTGTATTTGCGCAACCTAAAACGTAATGAAAGTGGTTGTTCTTGATAAGGGAAAGAGGGAACAAGCGTACTTGAAAAGCATAGTACAATGTATAGTTGTATGACTTGCTCAAGAATAATGAATCACTGCAAAAAAAAGAATCTATTGATTCCCTATTAATTCTTAGTTTTTATTATTTCATTCCAAGGAACCCTCATTTAAGTATTAATCAATACAGTAAGAGTTCTATAATCGCTTCTCCTCTCTATTTTACAAAAAATAAATGTAAGTTCGAGAGAAGTTTAGGGTATCACGGGAGAATCGTCATATATAGCACAAGCTTATTCCATTTTTGTTCTAGTCGAGGTTCTTGATCTATATTATACCTCCAGAAGATGATATCATTACAATCTACAATCTCCCTAAATCTTAAGATTTATTTGATAGTTAGAATGGATTCATAGAGCAGGTTGACTGACTTGTGTTTATTATTTTGGTGTAAATTTTAGTACGAAGAACCTCTTTCCCCATCCCTTTAGGCTCTATTTTGGTATGGTCTTATTTTCACCGGCCAAGCAATGAAACCCAACTTATTTTTTAAAATCATGTTATATGATAGGAGAAGAAGCAACAAGGCAAATTCTTAACCCTACCATTTTATTCAATAATTTTATGAATTTTTTTTTGTTACTTTGTATTGTAAATCCTTAATATTATCTTTATGTTAAATGTATTTTTTATTGATATATAGTGTAATGGATAAAAGGTGGATGGATATCGGTGATCGACGGCAACCTGCTTACATCAATGGAGTGAATTCTTTTCTTGATTTTGCCTTTAATCATTCTAGTAGAGGAAATATTATCCGTTGTCCTTGTTATAAGTGTGGAAATAACCATTTCCACACTCGAGAGATTGTCTTTGTGCATCTTATTTTGAATGGAATTGTAAAGACTTATAAATGGTGGTCAAGTCATGGAGAGGATCATTACGTTAATCCAAATATTGAGAGAGATGATGACGCACTCAAAGAAGTTGAAGAAGATATTTCAGAGCATGACAATATACATGATCTTCTGCATGATTTTAATTTTAATGACAAGAGTCATAATGGTGAAGAACATTATCAAGAGGACCCCAACGAAGCTGCTAAAAGTTTTTATGATTTGCTAAATGATGCTGAACAAGAATTATATCCCGGTTGCAAAGAATTTTCAAAATTTCAATTTATGGTCACTTTACTAGCGCTTAAATCTGATTATGGATGGACAGATCGATCTTTTACTGCATTACTTAAAGTTTTGAAAAGAGCAATTCCTTTTAGTGAAAAATTACCAAGTAGTTTTTATGAAGCTAACAACTATATACAAGAGCTTGGATTGGAGTGTAAGAAGATAGATGCATGCTTGAATGATTGCATTCTCTATCGAGGTAAGTTTGCAAATTTTCAGAGTTGTCCAACCTGTGGTACGTCCAGATGGAAATTGAGCAAGATAAATAATAATGCAGAATGGAATACATCGTCAGGGAAGAGTAAAAACATACCAAACAAGGTTCTGAGACACTTTCCTTTGATACCTAGGCTTCAAAGGTTATATATGTGTTCTAAGACGGCAGAGGATATGCAATGGCATAAAGAAAGGCATCGTGATGATGGTAATTTGCGACATCCAGCTGATGCGTTTGCTTGGAAGTCATTTGATGAAAAGCACTCAGAATTTTCATCTGACGCACGGAATATTAGGCTTGGCTTAGCAAGTGATGGGTTTAATCCTTTTGGTATTATAAGTACAAATTATAGTGTGTGGCCAGTTGTTTTAATTCCATATAATATGCCACCATGGTTATGCATGAAAACCCCTAATTTTTTCATATCCTTGATTATTCCTGGACCAGGACAACCTGGGAATGATATAGATGTATATCTGCAACCTTTGATTGATGAGTTAAAAATATTATGGGAATTTGGGGTTCACACTTATGATGCATATACTAAGTGCAACTTTAACATGCGTGCTGCTGTGTTATGGACAATAAATGATTTTCCAGCTTATGCCAATCTTTCAGGTTGGAGTACAAAAGGTAAGCTTGCTTGTCCGTGTTGTAATAAAGACACATGGTATTGCCGATTGAAGAATGGTTCTAAGATGTGTTATATGGGAAGCCGATGCTTTTTGGAGCCAAATCATAGATGGCGAAAGGACAAAAAATCTTTTGATGGAACAATAGAAATTCGACCAGCACCAAAGGTCCTATCAGGAGATGAAATTTTAGAGCAACTAAAAGAATGCGATGATGTGATTTTTGGAAAGCTTCAAAAAAAAAAGAAGGCGGGATAGAACTTCTCTTCCGTATAATTGGAAGAAGTTAAGTATTTTTTTTCAATTACCATATTGGAGTACACTTGAGATACGACATTGTCTAGATTATATGCACATTTTAAAAAACATTACTGATAATATACTTGGCACTATGCTGAATATTGATGGAAAGACAAAAGATGATTTAAATTCTAGACTTGACCTTAAAGAAATGGGTTTGAGATCAGAATTACATCCGATAGAAAATAATGGTTTTTATGTCATGCCACAAGCATGCTATACATTGACATTGGCTGAACGAAGAGCAATATGCAATTTCTTAGAGAATCTAAAAGTTCCAGATGGGTATTCTTCAAATATAAAGAGATGTGTAAATGCTAAAGAGGGTAAAGTGTCGGGAATGAAAGCTCATGATTGTCATGTTTTTATATTGGATCAACTTGCTCCTGCTTTTCGCGGCATTGTTTGCAAAGAGGTTTATGACCCGCTAGTTGAATTAAGTTTATTTTTTAAGGAGTTGAGCTCTAAGATACTAAATACAGAAGTATTAGATAAGCTTGAGAAAAATATTGTTATCACACTTTGCAAGCTTGAGAGAATATTTCCTCCTTCATTTTTCACCATCATGATGCACCTACCAATTCATCTTGTACGAGAAGCAAGAATTGCTGGGCCCATACATTATCGATGGATGTACCCAATTGAGAGGTATTTTTATAAGTTATTTAAGATTTGTTTACTTTATCATATTATATATGTATTGAAATAATCAAATTCAATAGATATTTACGCACACTCAAATCCTTTGTGAGAAACAAAGCACGCCCGGAAGGTTCAATGGCGAAAGGATACCTAGTATATGAATGCTTGACTTTTTGTTCGAGATATCTAAATAAAGTTGACACAAAGTTTAATCGTCCAGATAGAAATGTTGAAGGAAATGATGTGCAAGATTCATGTTTATCCATATTTCAAAAAGCAGGGAGGTCATTAGGTAAAGGGACAGAAAAAGTTCTCACATATGAAGATTGGCATCAAGCTCAATTGTACATACTAAGAAATTGCCCAGAAGTAGAACCATTTATAATGTAAGCTTCATATTTTTACTTCTTGCAAATAGTTTTTTTAATTTTATGTAACTAATTCATAAAATTTTCATTAATAGACAACATCATCAGGAGCTCCAGCAAATCGATACTAGAAATGTTGGTAGAAGACATGAGATAACTTTTGTTAGATGGTTTGAGTCGACCGTAAGTATCAACTTTTTTAGCCTTATTGTTTATTTGTTATTATGTTTAGTATATGTGATTGTATTTCATTTTCAACAGATATCAAAGTTATATTATGAGGGAGACTCAAGAGTCAGCAAAGAAATTTTGCAGTTAGCCCAGGGTCCAAAAAGAGGGGCGATGCATTATTCTGGCCATATTGTTAATGGTTTTAGGTTCCATACTAATGAACGTGAAATCAGGCGCAAAACTCAAAACAGTGGTGTTATTGTTAAGGGAGATGATCAATCAGGCGGCAGAGAATATTATGGCGTTTTAAAAGATATTATTCAGTTTGAGTATGGTGTTGGGCAAAAAATTGTATTATTTAAATGTGATTGGTGGGATACGTATAATGAAGGTCGTGGCTACAAAAAGGAAAGCAATGGAGTTATTTCTGTTAATATAAAACGTAATTTAAGAAGCAATGAACCTTATGTTTTGTCTTGCCAAGCTGAACAAGTGTATTATGTGCCTGATAATAAAAACAAAGATTGGCGGGTGGTCATAAAGACAGTATCACGCCATTTTTTTAATGTCCCATCCAAAGACTTTGAAGAGCTTACTGAGGATGAAATTAACGTGTATGATATAAATGTTGGGATAGGATCTGTGCTTGATATTGCTATAGATAATGATAACCCTGAATTCTCATTACAAAGAACTGATGTTGATGTTATAACTATTGAGAAAAGAGACTAATCCAGTCAAAGAAGAGTTATGAATGATGAAGATGAAAATACTGTAGACATTGAAGATGTAAGTAATATAAAAATTAAAATTTTTAATGCATTTATTTTCTTCTGTTTTATAATGTGAGCAACTAAGAATTGTATTGCTTAATTCTAATTTTGATTTTATCTTCTATTTTGTATAGTTTTGAAAATCTTTTTTTTAATTCTATTAGGTTGTATCTAAAAAACTTATTTTTTTCCAGGTATTTTAAATAAAAGATATGGCGAGTACAAATATTGGTGTTAAGACCAAAAATTCTCACGTAGAAAGCTTTATAGATAATTCCCCATTGCATTCTACACGTACCAGAAAACATTCAATTGATTGGAAAACCAAGTCAACTACTTTACATCCACGGTCCACTGCAGCACGCATTCTTTCCACTGCTAAATCCTTTACTAAACAAGATTTTAGAACTTCCCACAAGGATCAAACAAAAAAATCACAGGTCGTAAATGTGTCATCTTATCAACAAAGGCCAACACAAACACCAAGAATGTTACATTTGGATCAAGCTTTGACAAATGATGATCAACATACACATGTTGAGAGTGGAGTTGAGCGCATTTCTTCTTATCAGCAACATCCAACACAAACCCCAAGATCATTACAATTGGATCGAGCTTTGACTAATAATGATCGACATACATATGTTGAGAGTGGGGTTGAGCACGTTTCTGTTGAGGCTGAGGCTGATCATGTACCTGCAAGTCCAGCAAATCCTGAGCTTGATAATAATGGTATATCTCGCTTATATTTTTTACATAGTTTGAAATATATGTATGTGTACATATGAAACTTATTATCATTGAAATGTTAAATGACAGGTTCAAATGTAACACGAAAAAGGACACGTGGTCCAACAATGGCGCTTGAGTGGTCAAAGAGGAGACTGAATAATGCGGAGAGGGTGAATGTGCAACTTCCTGTAGAACTTCGAAGATTAGTTGGATACAGAGCTCAAGAGCTTATTACCAAATGTGGGCGATATGTAAGACACCATGCTCCTCTAAATGTGGAGAAATGGTCTTTAATTCCAACAGATATCACTGAAAAAATACTTAATATCATCTATGTAAGTATATATATATTTTAATTTAGATAAACTTTCTATTACAACTCAAATACTATTATCATTTTATATTATTTTTAGGTTGAATTCAATCTCCCTACTGATTCCCATGTACATGGTGACCTTATATCTTCACTTCGTCGACATTATAATATTTGGCGCTTTAATTTGCATGCAAAGTATTACCTTAAATGGAATACTGATGGCCAAAGACGTGCAAATTGCCCTAAAGACGTTGATCCTGAGCAATGGAATTGGCTAATTAGTTACTGGGGTAATGCACGATTCAAGGTAAGAAATACATTCATTAATTTAAATTTATGTAACTAGATCTAGTATATCATGTGTTATTTATACGTCCTCTTTTTTAAATATTGTACAGTATTACTAAAACATTGTTTTCCTTATATGTTTACTGATATAGAGGATAAGTGAGACAAACAAGCAAAATAGGAGTCGGCAAAAAATTAAATCTCATGTTGGTACAAAGTCTATAGCAAGAACAATATACGAAATGGTAAGTTTTTTTTTTGACATTTATAATGTTGATTACATGAAACTTTGTTTTTAATACTTGGAATTTAATGTCTTATTATTTTCTAAATATAGAGGGCAGCTCCACAAGAAGAGAATGAACTACCCATTTACGTAAGATTGTGGGAGAAAACTCGCAAAGGTAAACATAATGAGTGGCAAGATGAAACGGCGGAGGAATTATATAAAAAACTATTGGAACTTCATGAAGCCCAAATTAGGGAGAATGGTGAAGATAAATTGACCCCTGAAGAAGCTTACACCAAAATACTTGGACATCGTTCTGGTTATATTCTTGGAATGGGGCCGGGACCTAGACCTTTAGAGCGTGGCCGTACTAATATACAACATCTCGAAGAAAAAATTCGAGCTAAAGTAGAAGCGGAGATGACGACACGTCTGCAAGAGATGGAGGATCGAATTAAACAAAGCTTTGACACTAGGGTATTGGATCTCTTAGAACGAAGACAACTTGAGGATCAAGCAGACAGCACTAATTGACATGTAGACTATAATTTAGTCTTTACCTTGTCTCTTGAGAATACACAAGTATGTTTTAATTTTAATACATAGTATTTGATAATTTTTTTATAAACTTCTTAGTAATTATCTAACACTTTGCTCGATGTATTAACTTGTAGGTATTGGTGGAGCTTTGGAGCAATTTTCTTTCTTTTTATCGTGACATTAAAAATCTCTAAGAATGCTTGCTTTTGTTTCTCAGTTTTTTATTTTTGTTTTGAAACTTATAGTTTGTTTCTATTTTTGCTATGGTGCTTCAACTCTATTCAAGCTTAAAAAACTCTATGAATTTGTATTTAGCCTATTAAAATTGTGGTTTGAATGTTGTGTTTTTATTGTCCATTGAAACTTCCACTTATCTCCAAATTTCTGCAAGTTGTTGATGATGAAGACAAAGGATCCATATAGCCGACCCCACTATAGTGGGATAAAGGCTTTAGTGTTGTTACCTTTTTCTTTATTTTTTAGAGTTTGCATCTGGTCTGCATCTTACTCAGGAAGTGTTCCTTCCATGAGGTTGGGGTTAACACCATCAGTTGGTATTGTTTCCCGAAGTTCTAGAATTAGATGGATCTTGATTGACGATGGTCTGCCACTAAAATCATCCAGGTCACAAGACTGGTTAAGACCAGTACTCAGAGAGTAACATTAGCGATTGACGATGGCGCCAATGATGTGGGCATGCCCCAAGAAGCAGACATTGGTATTTCAATCATTTGTCATTCACTTTTAAATTTTTGATGGTTCAGGTACAATTTCTAAATGTGCAGCTTTATTGCAGAAAAAGGGTGTAAGAGAAGTCTATGCTTGTTGCACTCATGCTGTATTTAGGTGTCATTCTTTATCCCCTTTATATGATATATGTTCTGTTGGTTGAAATAAAAAGAATGCTAAATTATCTGATATTTCCAATATTGTAAAGGACTTTGCTGCAAATTTTGTTAGAACAAAAATGAGAAGAACATTTTAAAATGATTAGACAAGACAAACAAAATGGAGAATAAAATTACAAAATTCAGTGTGAGAACAAAGAGAATTTGGTTCAACACACACGAACATTCTATCATGTATTTAGCTAATTTTAACAAGAGAAAGACAACCCATTAATGGACAAGTGTTAGGCTGGCTTTCAATTTACTGCCATTTTTTTTTCTTTTAAATCAATATTTGAAAGTAAAAATCAACCCCCCTATTCACCAGATTTTTCTATCTCATAAATTTTTTTCCATCGCAGCCCTCTAGCAATTGAGAGGTTATCAAGTGGTTTGTTTAAGGAAGTGATTACTACAGATACTATTCCAATTTTACAGAAGACTGACTTTCCTCAGCTCACTGTACTTTCAGTTGCAAATCTTCTTGGAGAAACCATATGGCGTGTTCATGATTTGTTTCAACGATGAGCACCATTTCTCTTTTGTTCTCGCCTCTATTTGATTTGACCCTCCATTCATCAACAATCGCAACCTGTGAGCATGTTTCTTAAAATTTTTGGAAGTGAACTATTATTTATGAAAATTATCAAATTGATTCAGTTTATGCTAACAGTCTGACTATACTTCTCTGTGATAATTTTTTTCACCATTAGGTTGTGCATGAACCTCATATTTCAGCTTACAGATATTGTTTGATCTATTTTTTGATAAGAAATGGCATGGGCATTGGTGTTACAGGAGCACTTACTGCTTGTGCATGGGCATTGGTGTTACAGGAGGATTTCATCAATGGTGTGTATTTGATTATTAGTTACTATACATTTGTTATTACTTTTAACCAATATTTGCCATGTGACATTGAAACTTTAGCTTGCTTGTGTCCAAATCTGCTACGTTTTCTACAGGAACATCACATTTGGGCTTACCATCTTCTTGTATGAGGCCTATACGACATTCTTTGGGCAATCTGCTTATGATGATTGGTTTCTATCGTTGTACAATGTTCTTTTCACTTTTCTTCCCGTCATAGCGTTGGGCGTATTCGATCAGGATGTTTCTGCTCAATTTTGCCTAAGGTACATTATTTATCCATGATTTATCCATGATTCATTGCTGCAATGAATTTTTCATCAATTGTTCTTGTTGGCATATCACGATGACTACTAGCTTCTCGGTAACCATAATATGGTTTTGATATTTAAGGATGTTGTGCTCTCTAACTAGTAAGTATGAGTAGAACTGGTGATCATTTTGATTTGAACATTGTACAAACCTGGTGATCTGACCATATTAATTTTGATCTCCATATTTTTGGCACAACAAGCCCAAAATCTGCACCAAAACCTGCACCAAATTGATCGCTAGGTTTCTGGCAATATGTCACTTACCTGCCCCAAATCTACTGAATATCTGTATGTATTTGAGAAGTCAAATATCAGTGAAATCTGTATGAACAATTGACGAAAAATTAGGTAAACGACAAGCCGGACGCATCTGTGGAGTCGGATCGTCGATCCAATAATGCTATATATGGCAGGTAGCCAATTGACCCCTTTGAGCCCAAAACTCGTCCTGAGCCGCGGGTCCGTGTCTCCATTTCGAATCAAACATAGTACAAACCAGAATTATGATTTTCTTCTTGGACAAACTCTTGTTGCAGATCTTTTGGGAGAGGTATGTAATCGCGCCTCACCCGTCTGTGTTAGTCTCACATTGTCAACCGCGCCTCACCCGTCTGTGTTTATAGATCTCAGGTCCCTCCTCCTTTCACCTCGTGGTTTTGAGATAAAAGTCGAGAGTTCCCAATACACATCACTATGGTCTAATGAAAATCGGCAAGTTCAATAAATCATAATATATCTAAAATACTATTAGCAATAATCATATTTCTAACAGCTTTTTAAGCAATCTAATTCGATTCAGGTTTAGAACTGATATTAGAGGGAAAATGATAATATAAGGGTTCATTCGTTATGTCGAAATTGGAGCGTTGGAATTGGAATTCAATTGACAATTTCAATTCTAACATTCGGCGGCCCTAAAACTTTCTAAGAATCGGCATTCAATTCAATTCCTATGGGAATTGATTATAGAAGAAACGCTCGCTCCGCAAGTCCAACCACGGGACGTCAGTTTTAGCGATTGCGCCCTCTACTCAGCGCGACCCCAAGCCTCCCACTGTGAGGTGATTCATTCGCTCTTCCCTCCGGCGATTCATTCGCTCTTCTTCTCCAGTGAATGGAAGGCTAAATAGGAAGAAGAATCGAGTGTTGGTGGTGGTCTTCTCCGGTGATTCATTCGCTCCTCTTCTTCGGAAAGTCTTTTGTTAACCCTTCTTCCTCCGCCCTTTATGGCGAGGTCACTTTTGCAGAGGGAATGAAAGGGCGGGATATGGCCTTGCCATTAATGATTCAACGATGGATGGCGGGGCGAACAAGGTCAACATTTCTGCCCTGGCACAGCTCGCGCACCAACCCTCTCGCGCTCCAACTCTTTTGGCGCACGCAACTCCTCCTGTGAATCCATCCTTCTCGCGCACGACTCCGATGAAGACCCCTCACTTCTCTTCTCCTGCCAGCTACAGGCAAGGTTCATGATGATTTCATCCCTGATTAGTCATCCATTGTTACTTTATCCTTCCTTTTAGACCTTTGCAATTATGCTTTTGATTGTGCTTCAGTTACTAGCTGCTACTTAGAGTTATATTATCTGAGATTAGATTTATTATGTTAGTGGAGTGTTGGAATACTGAAGAAAATAAGCATTTCAACTGTGTTTTCATTAGTTTTGAAGTGATCAAGTAGGGATGGTAATGAAATTATTAACAAATGTTTAAAGAGTTCTTATTAAATTCATCAATTAGTGAGTGCAATCCATAATATCTAATTTATAAAGATAAAGTTACAATTCAATTTCAAAAATATAACAATCTAAAAAGAAAATCTGACATTATCCTGCCCAAGAAAAAGTACTAAATTACAACAATCTAAAAGAGACCTACTAATGCATATCAACAACAACAACACTCAAGCCTTTATTCCACTGTAGTGGGGTTGGGTATATGGATCCTTTGTCTCCATTGAGCCCCATCTTTTGTCATAATCTCACTAATGCCAGTACATCATGTCTTTCCTTTTAGTTTCATTCTAAGTCTTTATTCGTCTACTCTTCCTCCCTCATTTAACAAGTCTACTGATTAGACTCTCACAACGCCTAACAGGTGCCTCTATTTATCTCCTTTGTACGTGTCCAAACCATCTTACTAAATCATATCGAAGGAAAAAAATGGAAAATAAAGGAAAATAAAAATCTCTAAGTACTACCGTTGACAAATACAGCATTCCATATCAATAATCATAATGAGAAGAATAGTCAATAACCTGGCTCGTAGTTGTGCCCACTACTAATAAAATGATGGCCAGCCACTACAGAATCGATAACTTCCTCTTAAGGAACAACCTGGAGCATTAACATGGAAGACATGTTACCACTGTATGATAGTTCATCGTTCCAAAACATATATTTCTAATATTTTTGGAATTTTTGAGATAAATATGAACAAGAGCTAACTGAGAAGAACACCTGAATAGAATCCCGGTAGTCACAATTTTCAGATTTCCCATTATCTGGTAAGTTGATGGATCAACATATGTTAGTGTGGCAAACTGAACGTTGTTGTGCACAAGGTATATGACTGAAGGAACCACAAATAACTGCACAGTTTTCCATTCAGTGGTCATCCTAGGAGGAGATTGTGTCTTGTTCTCTCTCCAGAGAAAGAAACTGGATACTAGAAGCTAGTATAGAGCATTTAAATTGCAGGCAATTTAACTGATTAAATAACACATCCCGTAATTATTTTAGTGACAGTGAAGACACCATGCTATATATTTTTTCATCAGATCAATTCTATTTTTGGTCCTTATCAATAGGAATCATCTAGAATGAGGAAGCGAGCTGGTATTTCTTTTGTGCAAAATTATTTATGATGCTGAAAATCTGCGAATCGGGCGCCCGGTCCGCTGAAAATCTGCGACCCGGGCGCCCGGTCCGCTGAAAATCTGCGACCCGGGCGCCCGGTCCGCTGAAATCTGCGACCCGGGCGCCCGGTCCGCTGAAATCTGCGATCCGGGCGCCCGGTCCGCTGAAAATCTGCGAACCGGGCGCCCAGTCTCCTGAAAATCTGCGACCCGGGCGCCCGTTCGCCTGAAAATCTGTGACCCGAGCGCCCGGTCCCCTGAAAATCTGTGAACCGGGCGGCCGGTCCCCTGAAAATTATCGAACCGGGCACCCGGTTCGCTGAAAATCTGTCACTTACCGGCCTTGGAAAGTGTATACGTGCATTGATGTTTCCTTTGTCAAGCATACTTTATTTTGCATTTTAACTAGGTGATAATTTATCACTTTAATTAGAATAACTCCAGTAAATGTATAAGGACGAATGATTCCTTATTAGGGTGGTTTGGAATTGTTAAACACAACCTTGTCTCCCTTGTAGAAAATTACTCTGTGTTGCATAAAAAATATTTTTGCATCTTTTTATCAGTTTTGTTTGAGAGCTATTTTTATCTTATTTATTCTTTGTTAACTTGAGAGCTATTTATAATCAAATTTCTTGCATCTTGCAGTACATACAAGACATCAATGATTGATGAGATTATCGATCATGTGAAATTCCGTCAGCTACAGGTCAAGGTATGATTCTGAAATATCTATTATTCTGACCTTAATTGTTTACTTATATGTTACTGAATGGTGATGTCCTTAATTTCTTGGATTATTGAAATTCCAGGTCCTAAGCATGTGTTATGTCATCTCACTAGAGCCCAATCATGTGTAGTGATGCATGAAGCTCCAAAATTTTCAATGGCCAAGGAGGATCATGTGCCCTATAAAAATTTGTATTGAGTTTAATAAGAGATGATGATTCTTTTATTTTGTAGTGAGGGGTTTGGGCCATCTCCCACCCTCCTTTATCTTTATTAATACAATAATGTATGTTGACAAAAAAATTTCTTGTGATGAGTATTTTATTTATTCTTTTGTTTCAATGATTAATATTGAATTTTAATTGATAGTAAATAAAATAAGGCTATAATATTTAGTAAGAAATTGAATACAATTTTGTGAAGAAATATATCTTTTTTGAGACCAAATTCCCAAGGTGGTCACTAAATATATTTAGTGACAAAAAATAGTTAGCCACTAAATATACATATTTTGTGACTAATTTATTTGGTCTGTAAAATCATTCAGTGACCAAACAAGCTTGGTCACAAAAAAAACATTTAGTGATCAAAATTGATTTTGTCACTAAATGATTTTAGTGATCAAATTATTTTAGTCACTGAATTGTTTTAGTGACTTAATTTATGTGGTCACAAAATGTGCACATTTTGTGACAAATTTTTTTTTGTCACTAAAGACATTTAGTGACGGGGCTTTAGTGACGAACTTGTGACGAAATAAATTTGGTCACTAATTGTCAATAGTGACCAAAATATAACATTTAGTGACAAAAAAATTGGTCACTAAAAGTCATTTTTCTTGTAGTGTCTGTGCTGAAGATTCATCTAACTGTTTGCCTAAAAAAGAATATAAAAAGGATTAGAACCTATTCACCCCCCTCTAGGTGTTTAGGCTCTTGAAATAAAGTCTTTCAGTATTTATCTTCACATGATTTATGTCTCTGGTCCTAAGAGAGACTCACACCATGGGATATGGGTAAGAATCCTTTCTTGGGCTCAAGCATGTTGAATGTTTCAACACCTTATTAATGTATGTACTTTGGGTCAAACCCATCAACTTCTTCGATCTATCTCTATTGATCTTAATACCAAGTATATAAGTCGCTTCACCAAGTCTTTCATAGAAAAAGCTGTTCCTTAGGTTATTCTTAACAACTTGTAGGGTCGGTTTGTCATTCCCGATCAGCAGTATGTCATCTACATACAATATCAGGAAGACAACGCTGCTCCCACTAATCCTCTTATAAACACACGGTTATCCTCATTCTTGATAAAACAAAACTCTTTGATCTTTTTATCAAAATAAAGATTCTAACTTCGAGAAGCCTATTTTAATCCATAAATGGATCTCTGCCGCTTTCATATTTTAGTGGCTTCACTTGGAGATACAAAACCCTTGGGTTGTGTCATATACACATCCTCAAGGAGGTTTCCATTTAGGAAATCCATTTTGACATCCATCTGTCAGATCTCGTAGTCATAATACGTAGCAATAACAAGCAGAATTCTGATGGACTTAACCATAACAACCGGGGAAAAGTTCTCATCATAGTCAACACCATGAATTTGCTTGAAACCTTTAGCCATTAATCGCCCTTTGAATGTCTATACATTCCCATCCATGTCGGTCTTCTTCTTGAAGACCCACTTGCACCCTATGGGTCGTACCCCTTTAGGTGGTTCCACCAAGGTCCAAACTTGGTTTTCATACATGGAGTCCATTTTAGATTTCATGGCCTCAAGCCACTTCTCGAAGTACAGTCCAATCATATCCTCTTGGTAGGTTGTAGGCTCATCATTATGATCCATAAGCAACACATTACCTATTTGAGACATGAGAAATCCATATCTCAGGCACAAACCTTAGTCTACCAGATCTACATAGAACTTGTGTTTCTTGAGCAGGCTCTTTAGCTACAACAACTTGTAGTCATTATTCAGGTTCCAATTCCGATTCATTCAGGGTTTGTGGTTCTTGAACGTCTTCAAGTTCTACCCTAGCTGTCTTTCTACTTAAGAACTCTTTCTCAAGAAAGACACCAGTATTCACGACAAACACTTGCCCTCAGATGGTAGGTAGAAATAGTACCCTTTAGTTTTCTTAGGATATTTCACAAGATAACACTTATCTGACTTGGGTTCCAGCTTGTCATGCATTTGATGTCTCGCGTATGCCTCACAACCCCAAATCTTAATGAATGATATACTAGGACGCTTCCCAGTTCATATCTCATATGGTTTCTTTAGAACTACTTTTGTTGGAGCATGATTTAGTGTAAAAGCAATATTTTCTAGAGCAAAACCCCAAAGGAAATAGGCAGATCTGCATGACTCATCATTGACCGTACCATGTCTAACAGAATATGATTCCTCCACTCAGACACACCATTATGCTATGGTGTTCTAGGTGGAGTGAGCTATGATACAATACCACACTCTTTTAGATGATCACGAAACTCATGACTCAGGTATTCGCCACCTCAATTAGTTCAGAGTGCTTTAACTTTCTTACCTAGTTGGTTTTCTACTTTGTTCTTTAACTCTCTGAGCTTTTCAAAGGTTTCAGATTTGCATCAAAGTAGAAGTACCCACCTCTAGCTCTAGAACTCATGGGCCCGCATACGTCACTATGTACTATACCCAAGAGATCATCAGCTCTTTCATTGAAACCAGTGAAAGAGACCTTAGTCATCTTGCCTAATAAACACGATTCACATCTCTCAAAAGAATCATAATCAAATGAGTGTAGTAGTACATCTTTATGGAGCTTAGATATGCGTTTCTCATTTATTGGCCTAAATGATAATGCCAAAGGTACGTAGGATTTTAGTTATTTGTTTTTTGTCTTTTAGTATTTTCTATATTATAGATCTGATGGTCTAAGTTCAAAACATATAAACCATTAAACATTTGGGCTATACCATAACAAACATTGTTCTTAAATATAGAACAATAATTGTTCTTAATAAGAAAATCTAATCATGTCCAAACATGAAATAGATATAATGTTTCTTATTATGGAAGGAACATAATAACAATTATCTAGTTCTATTACAAGACCACTGGGCAAAGAAAGACGGTAAACTCCTACGACGACGACAATAACTCTTGTTCCATTTCCAACACGCATGTCCACCTCTCCTTTACTCAGCAATCTTCTCCTTCCCAGTTCCTGCACATTTATACAAATGTGAGAACCACATTCGGTATCTAATACCCAAGTTGAAGGAGAAGAAAGGTTTATCTCTATAATATAGATACTTGAAGTGGAAGTCATACCTCCTTTCATTTTATGCAGACCCTGAATGTAACAAGGACAGTTCCTCCTCCAATGACCATCCTTGCCACAATGGTGGCATTTCCCTTCTTTCACTAAGCCTTTCTTATTCAATGCTGAAGACTTGGGCTCAAGAGATGAATTAGGTCCTACCTTCCTCTTCTTAATGCCCTTGGCCTTGCCCTTGCCTTATGTACCATCAATATGAGGCTAGCAAGCATGGTTTTATTCATATTAATTTTGGCAGTTCTCAATAAGCCTAGGAGCTCAGGCAGTTTCTTGTCTATTTCATTCATATTATAGTTCAAGAAAAACTGCCCATGGCTGTCCGGCAATGATCGCAGGATCAGGTTTGTAGCCAACTCTTGGCCTAGAGGAAAGCCTAGCCCTTTAAGGTTCTCTATATACCCAATAATCTTGAGTACGTGAGTCCCTACTATGTCCCGAGCTCCCATCTTACACTGAAACAACGCCTTGGTGATATCAAACCTCTCTTGACGAGCTTTCCTTTGAAACATTTTCTTGAGATGCTCGTCAATTTACTTGCAAAACATGTTCTTATGTTACTTCTGAAGCTCAGAGTTCATGGTTGCCAGCATGAGGCATTCAAAATCCAAGGAGTCATCCTGATACTTCTTGTAAGCGTCTTTATTAGATCGAGACGCATTCCCGGCAAGCTCATCAGAGGATTCCTCTTCCAAAACATAGAGCTTTTGCTCTTTCCTGAGAACAATTCTCAAGTTTATGTACCAGTCCAAATAATTTGTCCCACACAATTTCTCTTTCTCAAGGATGGCTCTAAGGGACAATGTGGAATGGGATCCACTTGCCATTTAAATTCTACAAGAATTTATGCAGAGAAAAATTAGCACTACATTTCAAAATACATTTTATCATTTCAATTAGGATTTTAATCAAAATTACTCCCACTATTTTTATCAAACTGATAACCCTCGATATCAATTCGGAGAGTATATGTGAGTTACTCTCTTAGTGGACAATATCTACATTTCACCAACACTATGTGTCAGCTTTGGCTTTTCTCTCACAATATAGTTATTTAGGTAGGCAATGCTTGCTGATTGCATCGCAATGCTTGCCGATTGCTTCACAATGCAACTCTTGTATGGTTGGTAAATAACTCTTTATTCGCATCCATCATATGGTGCATGCCAACCTCATGCCTCTGGCACTCAACTTTTCAGGTCACCCATTTAAGATTGACCCAATATCGATAGTAGGATATTACAATTATCCACTCGCACCCTTACAAAGATAGATTAATGAACCTTGCTTTGGCAAACCCATACTTCATCGATTGAGGCAGGAAGAGTGTCATCCATCGAAAGGCATCAGTATGCTCAATATTACATAAAAGATTTTTGAGATAATTTATTAAAACTTAATTATGCTTAACAATTAACCAATGTTCACATCCACAAAAAAAAATTTACAACAGTCATAATCCAAATGCATCCCAGATGTGCATAATAAAGTCATTAACACTTGATGAACTGGGCTAAATCTGAACATCTAGAACCCTTCTAAATCTTTAGATTTACATGCACTGGACATGAGCAACACAAACTCCACTTACACAGTAGACAAGCTCGTATCTCTATGTGAGATACAAAATCTAACACATACTTGGTTTTGCAAACAAACAAGAGGGACAGTTACTGTTAAGGAGTAACAAAGATATCAACAACAAATCACATGCATTCTTGGCGGGGTTCTAAGGATAGATTTGGGCATTTAGAGCACTTCTAAAATTTCCAGATCTACACGTAATGGATTTAGCAACTTCTGAAACAATTATCATCGCACGAACCTCCCTTTGATACCACTATTGGGTTTTGCTCTACGTCACAACACTTGTGTATAGATGAAATGGAATAAGAAAACCCAAAATAGTTCGGATCTAGCGATGAACCTTAATCAAGAAGTAAAGTGCGGTAAATATAATTTGACCTTTGTGGGATTGAGTCAATACTAAACTAAGGTGCTCCGATTGATTCCAAAGAATAGCAACGGCTCGAGATCCGAGCGTAGAATAATGTCCACACCTCTATAGGTGATCCACACGAATGGGAGAACCCTTAGACTCCTGTCGCACAAGATCTAGGTCAGAAGGGGATTTGCCCTCAATGGCTCCATGGAATGCTAGATCCGTTCAAGGAGAGGTGACAAAGATGAGTATGAATGCCCTGAAAACACTTTCCGACAAAGTATAAGGACGGCGGACAGTCGGCGGCGAGATTGGCGTAGTCGGCCTTAGCGGAACAGTTTTGTCGGGAGGGGAGAAGATCCGACTCAGAATTAGGTCTTCACGTATCTCTCTTGCTCAATTTACTATATATAACTTTTATATACTAAGTACCAAGCCAACCCATACCAGCAGATGGTGCCGAACCGAACTTAGAGAAAATAAACCGGACAAAACTGAATTCATCGAGTATCACGCCAATATTCGACGAATCAACACTTGACTCGACAAATCGTTGAGTATACACGTCGATATTCGACGATTCAACACTTGACTCGATGAATCATTGAGTGCACTCAACGCCTCAACGCCAGACTCGTCGAATTAACACTTGACTCGATGAATCGTTGAATGAACTCAATGTCATCATTTGACGAGTCATCATTTAACTCGATGAAGGCGTCGAATGATCTCAATGCTCTCAGCACCTAATTCGAAAAGTCAACATTTGACTCTATGAAGGCGTCAGGTGGTCTTAATGCTCTCAACACCTAATCGACAAGTCAACATTTGACTCGACGAAAGCGTTGAGTGGTCTCGACGTACTCAACGCCTGATGGATTAGACTTGATACACTCAATGACATCATTCGACAAATCAATGATTGACTTGATGAATCGTCGAGTGGTCTCAACACTCTCAACGCTTACTAGACAAATTAATACTTGACTCGACGAAAGCTTTGAGTGGTCTAGACGCACACAACGCATGGCTGAGTCCAGTCCTTTACTCATCTCATGCCAGTGCTTGGTCCTTCACTCATTACATGAGCAAGACCAACATAATCCAATCTTTCAAATTCTCCAAACGTTCTTATGTGAGACCCTGATAGGCTCATACTGCGTTGGCAGTAAAACTACAAGCTTGACCACTTCCAGATCACCATGGTAGCACCAACAGGGTGGGGGGTAGATATGATGGTTGTTAATTAAATGATTAATATTCCTAACCTTAAGCTTTTATGTGCAAGCGGGTCGCTAATAAAGCAGAAATATTTTATGAGAAATGTGGCAATACTTGGAAGGATGCAATTTAGTAGATGAATAATGAATTGATCAAGGTACGCCATGTCTCTTGCCTTTTTAACTGAAATATCATCATTATGATGGCAAATAAAGAAAGTTGATATTGAGAAATACTTGTATCAAATTGATATTTGGGAAGTGTCAAGCTAGAATTTGAATGAAATTTCTACATGGACATTGTCTTTATGAAGCAAAAAAGAAATTAAGGGAGTTCAAGCACAAATGAAGCATTGTGGAATATGCTAAAGATGCCATTTCTATTGCAAAATTCTTCATATAGTACCAGCGACACCCAAATGCAACAAAGTCAAAGGACAAGGGTGATTAAGTTAAAGGTGAGGGGAAAAGGTAGATTTCAAGAAGACTTCGATCAAAAGAAATGACCGAGAAAGGTACATGGAGTGAATAAGATACCCTTTACACATAAGGGTGGATGTGATTTATGCAAGTGTAAATTTTAGGTACGCCCAACGTATTATGCCTATGTGCAAGACTGTATTTTTTTTTTACCAAATTACGACTGTGACGTAATTACAGTCGTATTTTAGACCTAATTTTGTCGCAAAAATACAGTCGTAAAATAGCTAAAGAATACAATCATTACGACAGTATTTTATGACTTTTTTTTATCATAAAACATTTACATGAGTAATTAAAATAACCGTAAAAATGCATAGATGAGTATTCCACTAATTATTTTTTTATAAAATAAACAATATAACAAATAAAATCAATTTTCCACAACATTTAAGCAATTTCCCATGTTGTACCAAATACACTTGGTGCACAAAAAATCCTCTCTTTATGCAAAGGGTCGCATGCGTTGAGTAGTTGTCAAAAAATGGAAACTCTTTCAGCCATCTTGGAGAGCCAGTGAAGCTCTGACCCGTGAAGAAGGTATAACTTAGTTCCTTACAACTACTAAATGCTTTGAGTGTTAGAAAACTACTAATTGCATCAAGAGACTGATGTTTGTGGAGGTGGTTGCAAATGGAAAGGCCACCAAGACCTTGCTATACACTGGGGAACACAACTTCAAGATCAAGGTGGAGCACTCTATTTTATCTTTATATTTCATCAATTTAGTGAGAGATTGATCATATTGGTTTTATTCTACATTTTTTAAATTAGCTAATAGATATTGCTAGCGTATTGCTACCGCTTAGTGATTGCAAATGCCGTTGTACTCGACTCCTTTTAGTCTAACAGTTCAGATTATTTCTTCTTGTTCATGTATTAACTTTGTTGGTATACATACTTGTAAATTACAAGTTCCTATAGTCAGAACCAAGTCAAAGGGGTAGGTATACACTTAGGCTAAGTTAACAAATTCAGTGTCATGGAAATTACAAGTTCGTAGAGCTCTACTCAATGTTTGACTCATTGAACACTAGTCTAATTTATTTAAGAAAAGTGGCGAGGAAGTGTTGGGTATTGTTCTCACAAAAACCCTGATTTGAAGAAGTTCTCCTTAAACTAAGATGAATTGAGTTTTATTTGACAATGCTTTCAAGTTATGTGCTTGCAGGATTTAATTGCTACGTACTAACCAATATCAGATTACAATGGGTCCTAAAACACAGGACTATGCAATATAATTCCTCATTGTGTAGGATATGGTGTTTACTCATGTGTAATCATTCTATTGGGGTGTAATTCATTTTCAAGTGCAATAAGAGATTCAAGGAAAATGGTGGTTGCTGAGTTTAGGATGAATCGGAAATTTTTCTAAGTAAAATTCATCGAGTATTCACGTAATGTCTCGTGCCATTCGTCGAGACATCACATGAACACTCGTGAGATTTGTCGAGTTTACTAGGGAAATTTCTGATAGTTTCTTAAATCCTTTTCATAAACGGCTAAGTCAAATTCGTCGAGTATTCACATGAAGTCTCGTGTCATTCGTTGAGATGTCACATGAACACTCATGGAGTTCGTCGAGTATTCTCGAGAAGTCCAGTGACTCTTAATAGAAAATTTTCTTCTAGCCCCATTTTTGGCTAAGTAAAATTCGTGGAATGCTTTCGTGTAATTCGTTGAATGCATTCGTAAAATTCATTGAGTATTCTGGTCATGTCACGAGTAATCTCCTCGAATGGACTTAGCGAATTTTCTGGTTCGATTTTTTTAGGGGTTCTGTTTCAAAATGTCGGCCATATACAATGCACGTGGAAGCTCGTTTTGGAAGAAGTTTTTAGTCATTATAGAGGAATCCTATATATATATATATACCAAGGATTACATTTCAAATTTACGGATCGCAAATAATCGCTCTTACCCTAATTTCAAAGCATGAACGACCAAAATTTCTTTACCGGTGTACTGTTCTCAGATACGATCAACCCGATGACCTAGAAGTTCACGATCAGCGATTCCTCACAAGAATAGATTCAATAAGATCACTGCTTTCAGATTCTACAGAGGTTCTTCTTGATCTAGTCGGATCCTAAGTTTTTAGATCTGAGTTTTCAAAGTCTTTCATGTCTTCTCCTTCAACCATTATTTCAAGATCTATTCTCTAAGAAGAAAGAAGATTGAATCTACTCAGATCTGAAGAAGAAGATTGCTTTTAATCTATAAATTTGTTCCAAATCATTTTTATTATTGTAGAAAGTTTTCACTTCTGAGTTTGTAGATCCTTGTTTATTGGATCGAGTTGTAGGAGAGGTTGTTCTCCAAGTTATAGGTGCATTGTCTCCAAGTTTGTAGGAGTTGAGGCTCCGAGGTGTAAGATTGTTATAATCTGAGTTTTGGTGAAGTAGTCGAGTCTAGCCCAAAGTGCTAGATAGGCAAGGAAGGACAGTGGACATACCCATCCTAGGAAACCACTATATATCCTTGTGTCTGTGTTATGATTATGTGTGATTGTTTGTTATTATTTTTTATTCCGCTAAAAGACATAGAACTCACCTATTCACCCCCCTCTAGGTGATTTATATTGACAACTAGATACTTTCAATTGGTATCTGAGTGAGGTTGTTCGTCAAAAGGTTAATACCTTGAATAAGATCTCAATCTAGTTGTCAAAAAGTCAAAGCACAAGATTTTATGAGATGGATAGAAGCAAGGATATGTCATCCATGAAGTTGTCCGTATGCTCTAAGGAAAACTTACCTATGTGGAAGGAAAGAGTTAGGTTTTTCTTGGAAGCCACTGAGCAAAGAATTTTCAAATTGCTGAAGAAGGTCCTCATATGCCAATGATTGCTTCAACCACCAATCCAAGTTTGATGGTTCCTAAGAAGATGTTGTATCTAACCAAAGATGAGATTTCTCTTGTCTCTCTGGACAAGAAAGCGAAGAACATTATTGCAAGTGCAATGGACTATTCCATGCTGCAAAACTTAATCTACTACAAGTCTGCCAAAGAAATATTGATTTCTCTGATTTTCCTCGTGGAAGGAACTAAGGAGGTTAGGGATGACCAGAAATCCCTCCTCAATCAGGAGTATGAGGCGTTCAAGCAAGACAAAAGAGTTTCGATAGTTGACTTCTATGAGAGGTCCTTCAAAATCGTATACGGCCAGAGGAACTACGGTCGCGTGTTCACAAATGGTGAACTTAACAACAAATTCCTGAGATCCCTGACGAAAGAATGGGATAACAAGGTTTATGCGATAAGGGAGTTTGGTAAAATAGCTGAAACCAACCCTCAGAATCTATTTGGGAAGCTGCTTTCATATGAACTTCAGATAAACACGAGAAAAGTAGAAGAAGCAGGAAGCAGGTCCTCCACTATGGAGAAGTCTGTGGCCCTGAAGGTCGAAGGGTCTAATATGGCAAGAGACTTGTCCCCCATTAGAATTCAAGCGGGATGTGATCATGAAGACTCAGAGCCAAGCACTTCAAGCTTTGAAATATCAGATATAGAGTTCTCTTTAATATCTAAACAATTCAAGAGGATGCTGAGCAAAAGAAGAAACATGAGAAATCAAAAATCTTCATCTAATTACCGGAGATCACACCGTGATGATGATCACTACAAGAAGAACTTCAACAACAATAAAAGGTATAAGCTTAAACAGAATAAACATATTTCATCTGACAATGTGTGCTACTATTGTAATTAGCCAGGGCATATGATTGTTGATTGCTCGCATAGAAAGATGGAAGGAATGAAAAGAGAAGAAAAGAAATCCTTTCGCAGAAAGAAGAAAGAAGAAAAGAGCTTCATAGCAAAGAAGCCAAAGACTCTGAGTGACAGTGACTCAGATGAGTCAAGCTCAGATGAAGAAGCTTATTTTGGGCTAATGGATCAGTCAAATGAGGATGAAGACGACTCTCTGTACAATGACAAGGTAAATTCTCATACACATCTCTCTGAATATGAAACAACCTCGCATGGTCATAAAGGATATTCATCTGAGGAGGAGTCAGATCTACTGGCACAATATAAGGTACTGCTGGCAGGGTTTGACAAATGTCGTAAGGTAGTCAAAACTCAGGCCAAGGAGATTAACTCTCTCAAGGCAATGGAATCTGATCTGAGAAAAGAATTTAAAAAATTGACTCCTCTCAGAGATAAACTCCAATCCTTGAAAGAGGAACTTATGACCTCTATATAACTAGTAAGGCCGAAGAAGAAAGCCATCGATGAACTGGAAGAGTTGTTGTTAGTCGAGAAGAAGCTTATAGCAAGCTTATCAAAGACAAACACTGTCCTTCCTCTCATAGATGGATTTTCTTCTCCAAAGAAGGGTAGTGGGATTGGACACAAATCTACTAAGAGAAAAGGGAAGGCTCCTCAATGTCACACAACCTCCAAGAAAGTCATCTTCCTTACAAATAAGTATGACTTTGAGGCATCCTATAGTCACTTTGCTAGGCCAACATATGTTGACCCTAACAAAAACTACCGAGGATGGAGCCGCCCTAGAGATTTTGGAATGAGTGCTCTAAAATCACCTCACGAAGAAATCATCCTTAAGGATTATGGTCCATTAATTCATGGAATGAGTGCTAAGTGTACACCAAAGGTAAAGCCTATTGTTTTCAAGCCACTTGAGACGAAGAAGTCTTATTTATGTTATAATGATGAGGCTTCTACCTCCAAGTCAGTTGATCCTGCAAGACCACCCGTTCAAAAGTAAAGAAGGAAAATAAGAGAAGATACAACAAGTTTGACTGTTGGTGTTGTGGCAAGGTTGGTCACTTTGCCACCGATTGTTGGTATCATCCTATGAATTATAAAACTCCATGAGTTAGCACTGCTAGAATGACCACTCACAATGTTAACACTCCCAGTTGTGTCAAGCTAACATGGAATTAAGGACCCAAATATATTTGGGTTCCTAATGGAAATTAGTTTGTAAATGCAGGCATGTATAAAGGCCAACAAAATGCCTATTTAGTATTTGGACAGCGGATGCTCTCGGCACATGACCAAGACAAGAAGCTTACTTCAAGAGTATACCCCAGTTGAGGATGCTCCAAAAGTTATTTTTGGCAGTTCAGACAGGGGAATCACAAAAAGCTACGATATGATTACTAACGATATAGTCTCTTTCACAGACGTGGCTTATATTAAGGGATTACAATATAATCTCATTAGCATAAGTCAATTAATTGACAAAGGCTATATGGTAGAATTCTACAATGATAAGTGTCTGATAAAGTCGTTTGATAGCTAAGAAACTATTTTAACAGGCACTTGGAGTAGAAATATTTTTTGTTTAAATTTTCTCTGTTTAGACTCTTCTATACCAGTATGTTTTTTAGCAAAAGATAGTGCGTCTCTATGTGACCAATGACACAAGAGATTATCACATATTAATTTCAAAACTATTAATATATTATTTTGTCACAACTTAGTGCATGATTTCCCCACCGTTAAGTGTGTTAAGAAGATACCTTATCATTTATGCTAGATGGGCAACCAGACAAGGGCTACCTTTAAAAGCATCATTGGCAAAGATTCTACCAGATGCTTATATCTGCTCCATTTGGACTTATTTGGTCCTTTGCGAATTCGTAGTTAAGGAAGTAAAGCTTATACGCAGGTTATCATTGATGATTACTCACGATTTTCTTGGGTGTTCATTCTGAAACACAAGGTAGACACGTATGACTCCTCCACTAATTTTATTAGGCAAATTCAGAATGAATTGAACTGCTCTATGTTTAATCAAAAGTGACTATGGAACAGAATTTGAATCTGGTTCCATGATAAAATTCTTTGAAAGTCTAGTTATCTTTCGTGAGTTTTCCTCTCCTCGCACTCCACAGTAAAATGGATTTGCTGAGAGAAAGAATAGAACTCTTAGAGAGGCATGTAGAACTATGTTGAATGATTTTTCATTACCAGAGTATTTCTGGGCTAAAGCCATCAACACTGCTTGCCATGTGCAAAACAGAGCACTCAAAAACAAGAACCACTATAAGACACCTTATGAACTATTAAAGGGCAAAAAACAACTGTGTCTTATTTTAGAATTTTCGATAACAATGCTTTGTAATTAATACTAGGAAATATTACAAAACTAAGTTTAGTGAAAAATGTTTTGAAGGTATTTTCGTAGGCTATAGTATCTATAATAAAGCTTATAAGATTTTCAATAAGAAAACCCTGGTGGTAGAACAAACTTTTAATATTGTATTTGATGAGATGAGCATGCTTCTTAACAACTCCTCTTGTGTATTTGTTGAAGATGCAGGCACAAAGTTAAAAGAGCTAAGCTTGGAAGAAAATGGAAAAGGAAGTTGCTCCAAGCATAATCAAAGTCAACATTCCAAGTATGGTGGAAGATGAACTTCAAGATGAAGAGCTCCATCAAATTGAAGAAGATGCACCAGATGTAGCAGAGCCTCCTGGTGGCATAGAGGATGCGAGGAATCTAGTGATCAGACACTCAAGAGATCATCCAGCTGATCAGATAATTGGAGACCCTTGTGATGGAGTAAGAATAAGAAGAGGTACAACACACGAAATTCTGCACTTAAGCTTTCTCTCGTAGATTGAGCCAAAAAATTTGGAAGAAGCAAATAGAGACGCTTCATGGATCATTGCAATGAAAGAAGAGCTCAATCAATTCAAGAGGTGCAAAATTTGGGTGCTAGTACCAAGACCCAAAGGATATAATATGATCAGGACAAAATGGGTCTTTAGAAACAAGCTGGACAAAGATGGTATAATTATAAAGAACAAAGCCATACTTATTGATAAAGGGTATAAACAAGAAGAAGGGATCGACTTCAATCAAACATTTGCTATAGTGGCCAGACTCAAAGCGATCAGGTTGTTCCTCGCATACACTGCTCACAAAAAGTTCAAGGTTTATCAAATGGATGTGAAGTCAACCTTCCATAATGGTAAATTAAAGAAAGAAGTATACGTAGAACAACTCCGGGTTTTGTTGATTCATCATTCCCTGATTATGTTTATTTCCTTTGTAAAGCTTTATATGGTCTTAAATAAGCTCCTCAAGCTTGGCATGAGACAATATCTAATTTTATTCTTGAGAACAAGTTCATAAGGGAAAAGATAGATAAGACGTTATTTCTTAGGAAAGTTAAAGGCAAGATTTTGCCAGTGCAAATTTATGTCGATGACATTATCTTTAGATCTATGGATGACAACCTTTGCAAAAAGTTCTCTGACTTGATGCATAGGAAGTTTGAAATGAGCAGTATGGGAGAGATGAAGTATTTATTAGTACTTCAGGTGAAGCAATCTGAAGATGAAATATTCATCTCTCAAACGAAGTTCACCAAGGAGTTAATTAAGAAATTTGGAATAGAGAACGCAACCTTAATGAGAACTCTAATGAGTTCAACTATGACTCTAGATAAGGATGAGAAAGGGAAACCTTTTTATGAAACCAAGTATAGAAGCATAATTGGATCCTTGCTCTACCTTACTGCTAGAAGGCTAGACATAATGTTTTAAACATGTGTATATGCTAGATTACAGGTGAACTCTAAGGAATCTCATTATGCCGCTGCAAAGAAGATTTTGAGATACCTTAAAGATACACCATATCTTGGCTTATGCTACCCAAGAAGTAATGACTATGAACTAATTAGTTTTACAGATGCTGACTTTGTAGGGAGCAGGGATGATAGGAAAAGCACTTTTGGGGCATGTTATTTCCTAGGAAGAAGGCTTATCTCTTGGAGCAGTAAGAAAAAAAAAATTGTGTTGCAATCTCAACTGTTGAGTCAAAATATATCTTTGCAGACAACTATTGCGCACAACTTCTATGGATAAGGAATCATGATGTAGAGTGCGTCCCGAGTCGGAGATCTCCACGAAACTAACGCTTTCCTACGCACTACACGTCGTAGATCTACCGCACCTACACAGCACCTATCGCCCACAATAGTTTTTGTCGCAAGAACGCATCGCAAATAACAAAGGAGAAATGGTCGACTCGAAAAAAACGATCGGAAATTTGAGTCGGAATATTTCCTAAGAAAACACAAAGGTTGCCACTCCTTTTAGAGAGCAAGACCAAGGCTATAGGCCAAGATCCGCTCAAGCAAATAGGATCCAACCGATCCGGAATTAAAAAGCCTAGCAACGGCGAATTCGATTCAAAACTTGCAGCGATTAAATTAACTTTACGGAGAAAACGATTGCGAAACCACCACAACTACTTAGAGAATCACACAAGGAAGAGGAAAGAGTTTACCCAACCGGGATGAAGTTTTCACACAAGATAATGGTGGGAGAATCACTCTCTCCACGGATCCACCGACGTCACACCGAAGGGATTGCAACCTTCTTCCCGGAGTCGCACCGAAGGAAGCCGCGCTGGAGTCGCTCTGAATGAATGGAGGGAGCAAGAGGGGCCGGCGGCTTCACTCCACAAGCAAGGGGAAGAGGGGGGGGGGAGAGCTAGGTGTAGCCTCCTCTCTTTGGCCGAAATTTGCAAGGCAAAATTTAGGGTTCTTCTTTTCTAATTATCTCATAACAAAGCCTCCTTTTATAGGAGTAACAAACAAGCCTTAACCATTCATGATGGAGATGTAATCTCATCCATCCGAATGACTAAATGCACACCAACATTAAAATTGTTCAAAATTAAAAATAACAAAACATGCAATGAATATAAAATTATCACTAAACATGGGATAATTTTATATTCTAAATATGAAATAGAGTTTTCCCAAATGAAATAAATAAGGCTAATTCTTTGCAGTGGATGTAGCACGCCGCGGGCAGAAGTTATAGCGTAGCCTTCCGTTAGCGTCCTCGTGTCGCCTCACGTCCTTGAGTTGTATTGCCTTATCAACCAGATCATCATCAGCATCGTCTTCAAATGGTGGAGGAGGGGCCACACCATCAATCCTCCCTCGCTCAAATCCACGCATCTCCGTTGCGTGGTCCAAGCGATAGCGGTGAAGGAGAGTGGCATCCAAAATTTGCAGCTCCATCTCGAGTACCCAAGAGTCATCCGAAGGGGGACGATCTCGCCAACAAATGAGAAAGCGGTGGGTGTCGCCATCAACAGTTGTAACAGGCTCAACATCAAGTATCATCTCTGGAGTGGAAAACGTCCGTGGAAACCTGGGGAACATATTAGCAGTAGGTAGGAAAGAAGGCAACTTACCATCCGATGATATACCTGTGGGGACCGAAGGAGAGAGATCATCCGTACTACCACTCCCCAACCCTTGAGAATTTAGAGTGGGAGAAGAAGACGACAAAGAAGTCAACTCTTATGGTGGTGACACAAACATCGTTAAATCCGAAATGTTAAAAATGGGGGAGATACCCCAATCAGCAGGCAAGTCCAAAACGAAAGCATTATCACCTAACTTTTTAACAATCCGAAAAGGGCCGGCGCGCTTTGGTGCTAACTTTTTAACGGTGCAAGTTGGCAAGCATTCTGGAACCAAACGGACTAAAACTAGATCACCAATTTTAAAGTTTGATACTCTCCTATGTAAATTAGCGTGCGCTTGATAAGAGTCGTATTGTGTAGTCAAAGTGGCCCGTATACGTGCATGTAAATCATGGATATGCTGGGCGAAGGATTGTGCAAACTGACTTTCCTTGTACGTTGGGGGCAACGGCACCAAGTCAAGCGGCACTGGAGCCTTATATCCGAGGACAATCTCATTCGGCGACAGACCCGTAGACCTATTCTTGGAATTATTGTAGGCTAATTGGGCATGGGGAAGGAGAAGATCCCAATTGCTCATGTGATCACTAACAAGGCATCGTAACAAATTTCCTAAGCTCCGATTAACCACTTCCGTCTGCCCATCAGTTTGGGGATGATAGGCGGAGGAAAACAATAATTTTGTTCCCATTAATATCCAAAGAGTTTTCCAAAAATAACTAGTGAATTTTACGTCCCTATCCGAGACTATGGTCTTTGGCACTACACGGTGACTAACGACTTCTTTAAAATATAATTTAGCGATGTGAGACACATCGTTTGTCCTACTGCACGGGATGAAATAAGCCATCTTTGAAAATCTATCCACAACTACAAAAACTGAGTCGTGACGGCGTAGGGTAATGGGGAGGCCTAATACGAAATCCATGCTAACGTCTACCCAAGGCATGGAGGGAATAGGCAAGGGTGTATATAATCCTACGTTGGTTTTACTACCCTTAGACACCTGACATGTGCGACAACTACTTACTACCTGACCCACCATAACCTTAAGTTTTGGCCAATAAAATTTGTCCTCGACTAACGTAATGGTTTTATCTCTACCGAAGTGGCCACTCAACCCTCCGCTATGCAACTCCCATATGATATGTAGTCGTAATGATGACCGCGGAATACATAGCTTCCCGTTCCTAAACAGGTAACCGTCCTTGATGACGTACGCAGATATCGTCGTGGGGGAGCTATCCTGGGCAGATAAATAGGCGTCCTGGAAGTCAGGACACGTGGCGTACTCATCCTTAACCCGCTCAAATCCTACAACATGTAATTCCATAGAGGTGAGTAAAATAGTAAGACGACTAAGGGAGTCCGCGACTCGGTTATCAGCTCCCTTAAGGTGCTTGAGATTAAACGTGTAGCCTTGTAAGAAAGCTACCCACTTAGCGTGTCGTGGGCTGATCTTATGCTGGCCGTTGATGAAACGTAAAGCCTCATGATCGGAGAGGATCATAAACTCCTTGGAGAGGAGATAGTGCCTCCAATGGTGTAGACATCGGACTACAACATAAAATTCCCTATCGTAATTTGAATAGTTCAGCTTGGGACCGGACAACTTCTCGCTAAAATAACTAACGGGATGGCCCTCCTGGCTCAAGTCTCCTCCAATCCCTACCCCAGACGCATCACATGTGAGCTCAAAGACTTTAGTAACGCCAGGTAGACGTAAGACAGGTGCCTACGTCATAAGCTATTTTATTCGCTCAAAAGCATGGGTGGCGGACTTCGTCCACGTAAACTCTCCCTTCTTCATACATTCTGTGATAGGTGCCATAATACTACTAAAGTCTCGTATGAAACGACGATAAAACATGGCTAACCCATGGAAGCTACGCACCTCATGTAGGGTGGTTGGCACGGGCCAGTCTTTAATGACCTGAACCTTGCCCGGGTCAACTTGAATACCCTTAGAGCCGACTATATAGCCTAAAAACTCAACCTCCGAGGCATAGAAAGTGCATTTCTTAATATTGAGAAATAAAGTCTCCTTCCGCAGGGTGGAAAGGATCACTCTCATGTGGGAAATGTGCTCGGTAGTAGAGGTGATATAAATTAGAATATCGTCAAATTAGACGACAACGAACTTCCCCATGAATGGCTGAAAGACATGTGCCATCATCCGGGAGAAGGTACTAGGGGCATTGGATAACCCAAAGGGCATCACAAGCCATTTGTACAGACCATCCTTCGACTTAAACGCCGTCTTCCACTCGTCGCCCTCTCGTATCCTAATCTGGTGATAGCCACTCCGAAGATCTAATTTGGAGAATACGGTGGCTCCAGACAAGGCATCCAACAAATCATCTAGGCGGGGAATGGGGAACCCATACTTGATGGTGATTTTGTTGATAGCCCGGCTATCAACTCACATCCTCCACGTGCCATCCTTCTTGGGGGCAAGAAGGGCTGGTACCGCACATGGGCTCATACTAGTCCTAATAAAACCTTTCTCCAGCAAATCCTCTATCTGGGACTGCAACTCCAGGTGAGCTGCGGGGTGGAGTCGATAATGGGGCTGATTTGGCAAGGAAGAGCCCGGGATGAGATCTATCGCATGCTGGATATTCCTAAGCGGGGGTAACGTGGGCAGCAACTCATCCGGGTACACATCCCTGTACTCCTCCAGCAGTAACCGTAACTCACTAGGCAGCTCATCCAAAATACTAGAATCGGGCTTCGCACTTAATAGGACTAGCGCATACATAATTCCATCAAAGAACGGATCTCTCTCAAACTCTTTCCTACCAACTAGATTCAACGTTTTCTGTTCTACTGGAATAGTGGTGTCCTTAGCCAAGACTACAGGCTCCTTTTGGATGGTCGGCCTTAAAGTGATGGTTTTGCCATTGAATTTGAATTCATAAGTGTTGGCCCTACCAAAATGTGTAACATCACGGTCGTATAGTCAAGGGCGGCCTAACAACACATGACAAGCGTCCATCGGAAGGACATCACACCACACCTCATCAATGTAGGATTTGAATGAGAGTGGGACCAAGCATCGCTTGGTAACGGGTACAGAGATCTTGTTGATCCAAGCGACCTTATATGGGGTCGGGTGTGGTTCTATGGTCAAGGACATACGTGCAATGGCATTCTCAGATACGACATTCACACAGCTACCACTATCAATAATCAGCTTGCAAAGCTTCTCGCCACTCTTAAAAATCAGAGAAAATATGCTCGTCCTCTTCCAATCATCTGATGGACGAGGAGTGGCCAAGATACAATGCATCACCATAATGGGGTGATCGTCCTCTAAGTCACTTGGGACCCCTTCTGGGTCGCTCTCCTCAGCAGCCTCATAAACGTAATCCGCAAGATCGGTCGTCGACTCTAACAAGGCTATGGCTTTAGTTTTAGTTGGGCAATCGAAGGCGTAGTTACCTTGAATGCCGCAAGAGTAACATGTGGCGTTAGTCTTGCTAACCTTTCCGATAGGAATACGTTCGCTCGCAGGGTTCTTAGTGTTCCTAGCAGTGATCACGACAGACTTTGACTCGGCGGACCGGAACTTCCCTTTGTCCTGATATGTGGAGGAAGAAGCTCCGGTAGTGGATTTTCCCTTCGTGTGGGAATAATGAGAGTGAGCCTTATATGCTAAGTGTTTCTCAATGTCGAGGGCGGTATTGAATGTCGTGTTTAGATCCGTGTGGCCATATCGTAAGAGCTTCCGCTGAATATCGGGTTGAAGCCCCTTACGGAACCTAGAAAGGGTGACCTCGGCGATTTCCTTCAGATCACAACGTACCATTCGGTCCTTCAGTTCTCCCATATACTCCGCTACTGAACTTGAACCCTGCCGCAGGGTGGCAAGCTCGTCAAACATCTGTGTCCGATGGTACGCGGGGACGTACTGATCGGTCAAAAAATTCTTCATTACGGTTCACCCAATAATTGGATCTCCGTCCCCAACTCCTAGCCTACGCTCTTCGTTCAGACAATAAGTTTTGGCACGGCCTGTCAGCTTCATCCTGGCAACTTGGACCTTTGGTGGTCCGTGAGACGGTGCCAGTCATAGTAACATTCCATGTCCACTATCCACGTAAGGAAGTTCTGTGGATCTCCCATGCCGTCGAAAGTGGGGGCATCAATCTTGATGGCCCTAGTAATGTCAAACTCTCGCTCGTGGCGACGACCTCGAGGGGGCACTCGTGGGGAGTCCCCATCAGAATCTGAATCGGAGATGTGTTGGCGCCGACGGGGCAACTCAACATTAACGGGTGGTGGGGGTGGCCTAGCTTGATTTTGTAAAATCTGTGCTAATGTAGCCCTAAGCTCCATCATATCATTACGTAGACCTGCAATCGCTTCAGCATTATGAAGCTCATGCCCGTTCTCAGCCATCCTAGACGTAGACGGCGTCGTATTCTCCGTGCCTAGCCTAGTGCGCATGCAAGACCCAGAAAATTATGAAAGACGATTTTCCCTTGGGCTGTAGCTAGACTGAAAATAAAATATTTTTATAAAAGCTTGATGTGAATAACACGTAGATCGTTAATATTTTTTTTTTGAAATTTTGCTGAAAAATAAAGATTTCAGCCCGTTATTTGCAGACCAACTAGACAGAATTACGATGTTCCAATTTGCAGGCTGACCTAACGAGGTCGAATCGAAAAATTTTCTGTTTTAATGTTGCTGGAAATAAGCGCAGGAAGCTACAAAATTTTTTCAGATTTTTTTGACAAGTTTTAAAATTCCGAGGGATTTACTAAACGCAGACCAATCCGAAAATTTCAGATCTTTGAAAGTTCAGATCAACCAACGAAGAACGCAGAGAGAATGTTTGCAACGTGTAAGTTGAAACGACCGCCTCTGATACCAAATTGATGTAGGGTGCGTCCCGAGTCGGAGATCTCCACGAAACTAACGCTTTCCTACGCACTACACGTCGTAGATCTACCGCACCTACACAACACCTATCGCCCACAATAGTTCTCATCGCAAGAACGCAGCACAAATAACAAAGGAGGAATGGTCGACTCGAAAACAACGATCGGAAATTTGAGTCGGAATATTCCCCAAGAAAACACAAAGGTTGCCACTCCTTTTAGAGAGCAAGACCAAGGCTATAGGCCAAGATCCGCTCAAGCAAATAAGATCCACCCGATCCGGAATTAAAAAGCCTAGCAACGGCGAATTCGATTCAAAACTTGCAGTGATTAAATTAACTTTGCGGAGAAAACGATTGCGAAACCACCACAACTACTTAGAGAATCACACAAGGAAGAGGAAAGAGTTTACCCAATCGGGATGAAGTTTTCACACAAGATAATGGTGGGAGAATCACTCTCTCCACGGATCCACCGGCGTCACACCGAAGGGATTGCAACCTTCTTCCCGAAGTCGCACTGAAGGAAGGAGTCGCTCCGAACGGATGGAGGGAGCAAGAGGGGCCGACGACTTCACACCACAAGCAAGGGGAAGAGGGGGGGGGGGGCGACGACTAGGTGTAGCCTCCTCTCTTTGGCCGAAATTTGTAAGGCAAAATTTAGGGTTCTTCTTTTCTAATTATCTCATAACAAAGCCTCCTTATATAGGAGTTACAAACAAGCCTTAACCATTCATGATGGAGATGTAATCTTATCCATCCGAATGGCTAAATGCACACCAACATTAAATTTTTTCAAAATTAAAAATAACAAAACATGCAATGAATATAAAATTATCACTAAACATGGGATAATTTTATATTCTAAATATGAAATAGAGTTTTCCCAAATGAAATAAATAAGGCTAATTCTTTGTAGTGGATGTAGCACGCCGCGGGCGGAAGTTATAGCATTGCCTTTCGTTAGCATCCTCGTGCCGCCTCACGTCCTTGAGTTGTATTGCCTTATCAACCGGATCATCATCAACATCGTCTTCAAATGGTGGAGGAGGGGCCACGCCATCAAATCAACTTGAATATTATAACTTGAAGTTGAAGGAGATTCCAATGTTTTGCGACTCATCCAGTTATATAGGAATTGCTCACAATCCAATCTCTTACAGCCGGACAGAGCACATCGAGAAAAGTATCATTTCATCCGGGAGCATATGGAGAACATGGACATCAATCTCAGTTTTGTCCCAAAGGATAAGCAAGTTGCAGATATATTCACGAAGCCGTTAGATGAGACCAAGTTTTCCTTCTTCAAAATGGAACTTGGTATGCTCAACAAGGAGTCGTAATAAAGTCCAGAAATCAGTTAATGTACAGGAATTCAACTTCTCAAGAAATCCTTGGAAAATTTGTCGAGTATACTCATGTGATTTTGACGAATTCGTCGAGACTTATCGTGAAATTAGAACTTCTTCACGAGTTATTTTGACGAATTACTCTAGTATTCACGAGTCATTTCGACGAATTTATCAAGCTTTCTCAAGTCATTTCGATGAATTGCTGTAGATCTTATTTTTTTTCGAAGTCCTACTTATTGGATCCGAAGAGTCTTTTTCAAAAAAGTTACGCGCCTCTCTTCAAAACTTTAATAATATATAAATATGTCTAAGGGCATTAAGATTTTACACTTCATAAAGAGTTCTCGAGACATTCCACTGATTCAACTTCTATCAGAGCAAAGGAATTCAACATCGACTTCTTCTCCGACAATTCTCGCCAATTTCTCTCCGTCACTTCTCATTCGATCTCGACTATGGCACCAAGAGGAAGTGGTAATCTCCAGGTTGGTGGTGAATTGGTTCGTATAGGGTTCACGATAACTTCTGATGAGTTCAGGAACGTTATTCTGATGCTCGAGACAACATGATTAACATTTATTCTAGAGCATCCATGCCGAGTTCTGAACAGAGATGTACAAGAATTCTTTAAATTGCAAAGATTAGGCATGAAGGCACGGTGATCAAAAGCAAAGTCATAAATTCCTCTATCAAAGTGATGGCCAATCTTTTGAATCAATACTTGCGATTACCGTCTGTTGAGGAGGAAGATTTACTTGAAGAGACATATTTGTGTAGATATCTTCTATTCTGTGGTTTACCGAGGAGAACTACCTCGATTAGATGGAAAGGCATGAACGAGGAAGGAAAGATACTGGCAGACATCATGGGAAAGGTTATACTTTGCAAAGTTATGTCCCATGACTATGTTTCTGGTGAGATGTTCAAACTACTTGCTGTTGTGATTTGCTAAAAAAAATCAGCTGGGGAGTGGTTCTTTTTGAGAAAATTAAAGAATGTCTGAATGCTCCTAACTTTGGAAGGACTCTCACACTTTACCTCAATCAAATGGATAGAAATCATTTTGATATGTTATCAGGAATACTCATTAACCATCTGATGAATGTTTATTCCTCCATCTTCAACAGATAGGAGAGGAGAATTCTCATGGAAGGTGGGATGAGAGATGCAGTTGAAGAAGTGGAATTCTTTGATGAGGAGAGAATTCCAACTCCTATCCCCAATAAAGCTCCTGAGAGCTCTCGTGCAGTTGCTGAGGGGGAGACACTTCCTTCTGTGAATATTGAAGATGTACCTATCTCTTTTGAGCAAGTTTCACCAATTATAGAAACTACAGAGATAGTGGTTACAGAAATAGATGTTCTTGATGATGATGCTGATGATAATACTGATATTGAGGAAGATGTAGTTGGCAATGAGGTTGGTGCTAATGAAAATGATGATGATGTTGACGATGAAGTTAATGCTGCTGATATGGTTGTCAGTTTTCAGAAGGATCTTCTAGCTTTGGCTGAGGGGGAGCTGAACCAGCCATTTGATATTCTCCAAGACAATCTTATTATGTTTATACATGACCTAGAGGAAAGGATTGCTAATATCCCAGGTGGCCCTCAAGTCCATACTCAGAAGGAGAAGGAGGCTCTAGAAAGGACCGGTGCTCCAGTTGAGGGAGAGAACATTCTTAAGTTTTTGATGAGAAGGAGAAGCAGGAGTACTTCCTCCCATCCTAGAGGCTGTAGATCCTATTCTTCTGCTCAAGGCTCATATATCTCCAGTAACATATCTCTCTGGTAAATATGAGAATGTTACAAAAAATCCTTCACCTCCAAGACATCAGGCTGTGGATATTCCCATTTATAGTTTTGATAATCCTCTACTACATTTTATAGAAGCAATGCTTTCCAAGCAGAGTGCACACTTTGATCTTTCCTTGAAGAAAGTACTTGAAAAGGTATAAGAAGTTGAAAAAGATAGAGTAATGGACTTGCTGAAGTCAAGGTCAATATTGATAAGCTGGAATCCAATCTGGATAATTGGCTAATTTAAGGTGGTAAAGCAATTCTTCATACTATGAAAGGAGTTAGTGGCAACCTTGATGAGACAAGGAATGTCCATGCTACAATAAAGAATATAATTGATGCACAAAACTACGATATGCATCTTTTTGATGACCAAATGGTCTACTTCAGAAATACAACTGTTAATGCCCTCACTGCAGAAGTCAGAATGGGGGAGGATAAACTTAACAACAAGGTGGATGCACTAGAAGCTACTATGCATCAAGAGATTCGTGGTGTCAACACTTATTGATTTGAGAATTTCAAGTGGTTGCATGGAGAGTTTTTTGGAACACCTCCAGGTAGAGCAGGTCTAGGTATTGAAGCCAGAATGCCAGAATCAACATATGTTATTGTTCAACCTGTACAAGATTACTCTCAGTACGAGAAAATAATCAGGAGTATTCTTAGGACTATTCTCAATATGGGACAAAGACTGCTATAGATGTTGTGGAAACTGCTGCTGAAGGTAATGTAGAGTTTGGTGAAGAACCATCCCAACTAGCTTACAAGAGAAAAAGATACGGAGAATGCCCCCCGACTCACAGGTCTGATCCAAACAGGGAACTTGCTGAAGTATGGAGCCCAATCTCTAAAGGAATTATCCTAGACACATTCACTCCAGTAGATTTGACTAATGAAGATAGAATAATGCACTATAGTAGGGAAGAGTGGGAAAAGCATGAAGTGGCTAATATGAAGAAGAGGATTCACTTCAAAAAGTATAGGAGAGATGATCCAGATGCCTCTCCTCCTCCTCCAAAGTATTATCCAAAGACTAAGGCATACTTTATAAGGCAATATGAGAAGAAAAAGGGGAAGAATGTTTAGTACTCATATTCTCTATTTGTGAATGTGTGTGAACTCTGAAATGCCACTTAGAACTTTTTATATAACATTATTGTTTTGTTGATATAGAGATTTCTGTTTATTTCATTACATCTCTTTCTATGTTTATGCTTATGATTATTCTGTGTGCAATTCACATTAGTTAATAGGGTTTGATAGTTTGTTTTGTAGTCTAAACTATTAGGGTATTTTCAAGTTTATAATGTGCAAATCATGTCTTGTATGCTTATATTTTGACTTTCTTATGTATATATTATTTTCGGTAATATTTTCTTCTCTTTTTGCAGGTTTCCAGAAATTTTGGCCAAAAATGCCCTGACACGCCCCCCTGACACGCCCTCCCTGGGCATGTCACATGGCGTGTGACCCAATCCTGGGGAAGTCTGCTGCCAGAGCCAACATAATGATAAAAACTACTATCATGCCCCCTGACACGCCCTCCTTGGGCGTGTCACCCTCATCCCGAAGCCTGCTACTGCATTTAAAGATTTTCCATTGCTGCTTGTCAACAGTACTAACACGCCCCCTACACGGGTGTGTCTCTGGGCGTGTTCAACCTTTTTCGAAGACTGATGGATTTCAGACCAATGATTGAGACTTGACATGCCTTACACGCCCCTCCTATACGGGCATGGCCCAGGGCGTGACCACCGATGTACAGAAGCAATCATCATTCCCGCCAAAATCAAGAGCCCGAGGTCAACTCCGTGCATGTCACGCCCACTGACACGCCCTCCCCGGGCATGACAGAGGGCGTGACCAACTCGAGAATTTTTCCTATAAATACAGTGGTACCCTCTTGTGTCAACAATAGTTTTGGGTTGAGAGGGGAGGTGCTTCCCTTTTGTTTCATAGTCTTTTTATGCTTTCTCTCTCTCTCTCTCTCTCTCTCTCTCTCTCTCTCTCTCTCTTTTTCTCATTTTGTGTTTTTCTTAATTCTAGCTTAGTGCTCCTTTAGTGTAAGCTTTTGTTATAAATTTTGTATTTCCTTTAGTTGCTAAATGTAATGCTAGTTTAGGTTTTCATTTCAATGCAAGTGTAATTTTCTTTTCCAAGTTGTAGCTCTCTTTAATAGTAATATAAGTGCCCTTTGTTTACTTTGTGTTCTTAATGCTCTTCTACTCATTCCTACTCCTCCGCTTTGCTATGATTAACTAATCATGATTAAGTTATGATGCTTTGAATCTACCTTTTCTTTTTAGGGTTTAGGCCTTCGAATTACTCTTGATTTTTCTTGTTTGAATTATATCATCGATATATAATTTCTATCTTTGTTTTCACTTTTAGCTAGCTGAGAGGCTCGTAATTTGAAGTGAACACTCAAGAGTAAAGAGAGTTGCACACACCCCTCGAGAGAGGCAGACCTCCAAATCTCCCGGATTGGAGTGAAATCTAATAGTAGGGTTCACTGCGTAAAGCGAGCTTTAGGCCTCCGATTTGGATGAGAGTTCGGTCGGACCTTCCTAAACTCAGTTGGGCACGAATTCGAGAGAAGCGTGTTCAAGCTTTAGGAACCTCCATGGTCAAGGACCTTTACCCTATTAAGTTAGGGTTTTATCGCATTTTTAGTCAACTCTTGCCGAGTTGATTCTCGATCGAGTGCTTTTCCATTTCATTGTTCTAACCCTTCGTTGTAATCGTTCTTAATAGCTCTTTATTTAACTGCAAGTAGTTCTCTTTTTAGCGCTATATCTCTTTTCTTAATCATAATTAGTTTTCTCTTAACCCTAAAAACATCCTTCGATAAGATAATAGTTTTCGTGTGAGTAGGTTTATTCAATAGTTCCTGGATTTCAATATGACACTTGTGTCCCCTAGCTACAGTTCGATATGTATACTTGCCTAGTTGGATTGCTAGTTCGGCTCTCATTTTCTCGACATCAAGTTTATGGCGCCGTTGTTGGGAAGCAACTTTTGTTGATAATTTGAAAACACGAACCTATTACTTTTATCATTTCTCCTTCTCACCCACTTTCTTAAAAATTTAAAAATCAAAAAAATATTAACGCTCTTAATAGAAACCCGCTCCACAATTTTCTACACCACCTAACTCTCTCGAAAAGGGTAATGTGGCTTAAATACCACTATCTTGTCTAGTACCATGCGAACCATTCATTGGGTAGCCCTTGAGAAGTTCGGGAGTTAAAACATAAAAAAAATCTATTTCAAAAAAATTTTTAGCTTCTCTTTTTCTAGTTTGTTTATTTCTCTTCTTTATCTTCTCTTCTTCTAGTGCATGACCCGTAGGAGTCCGTCAGTTATTTTGGACTTGGACCACGAAATTGAGCGTACTCTTCGGAGAAGATCGCGATTTCAAGGCCCTACTCCCCAAATACCGGCTGAGGATTGCGATGCATTTTCCACTTTATGAATAGAAGAACCCTACGTGGAGGAAGCCGTGCATAGGCCTATGTCCTACTATGCACGACCGAATCTAGAGGGAATAGAATCAAGCATCGTGCGCCCTTCTATAGCTAATAATAATTTCGAACTAAAGCCTAGCATAATTCAAATGGTGCAGCAGTATGCGCAATATGACAGACTTCAAGATGAAGATCCAAACGTGCATATAGCAAGCTTTCTTGAGATTTGTGACACCTTCAAGATAAATGGTGTCACAAATGATGCTATTAGGCTAAGATTATTTCCTTTCTCCCTAAGAACTGTTAGAACCGAACAAAAAACAAACCGCAAGTAGTATAACTGAAATTTTATTATCTGAAAAAGGTATCTATTACAATGGTATGACCTCCCTTTTATATAATGGAGGAGAGAAGAGAGATTACAAATAAGCAATGCGGGACTAATAATTACAAGAACCTGAAACTATACAAGCCGCATAAGCTGCACAAATGGCCAGACCGCCCAGACTGCTAGACAAGCCGCCAGACCTCCTAGTCTTATCCGACAGACCGCTCGGTACTGCCAAACTGCTCAGACCGCCAGACAAACCGCCAGACCACCCGGTCTCATCCGACAGACCGCTCGGTCTCAACACTCCCCCTCAAGCTGGAGCTTAGATATCAATCATGCCCATCTTATCGCAAATATGAAACAAAGAAGCGGACACCGGCTTGGTGAAGACATCTGCCAACTCGTTGTCAGAAGTGACGAATGGAGTACAAATCTGTTTCTTCAAAATCTCTTCTCGAATAAAGTGGCAGTCGACCTCTATGTGTTTTGTTCTCTCATGAAAGACCAGATTTTTGGAAATGTATATCGCAGCCTTGTTGTCGCAGAACATAGGAAGAGGATAGTTGTAGACCTCTCCTAGGTCAAGCATGAGAGCCCATAATAATTTTAACTCACATGTGGTTGATGCCATACTACGATATTCCGCTACTACACTAGACCTGGAGACCACAGACTGTTTCTTGCTCTTCCAGCTCACAAGATTTCCTCCAACAAATATGCAAAAACCCGAAGTTGACTTTCAGTATCCCTTATCATCAGCATAGCTTGAATCGAAATACCCTTCAACCCTCAAGTGACCATTCTTCTTAAAAAGGAGTCCTTTCCCTGGAGCTGCTTTAACATACTCTAATATCCTCAGGGCAGACTGTAGATGACACTCCCTAGAAGCTTGCATGAATTGGCTAACCTTGCCTACATCATAGGAGATATCGGGTCTGGTCACTGTGAGATAAATGAGTTTGCCCACCAGACGCCGGTAACTTGAAGAATCAGATAGAGGAGACGAATCATCTGTCCAAGTTTTGTCTTCCCCAATAGCCATGGGACATCTAGCAGGTTTAACACCAGTTAACCCTGCCTCTTTTAGCAGATCAAGAGCATACTTCCGTTGGGAGAGAACTAAAGAGTTGGATTTCCGAGAAATCTCAATCCCTAGAAAGTATTTGGGAGAGCCCATATCCTTATTGACTAGGTGTTGCCGGAGGTGTTTCTTTGTCAAAGCTAACCCAGCCTGGTCGTCGCTAGTCAGAAGAATATCATCCACATATACAGCAAGAACCACCATACCAGAGGAGGTTTTGCGAATGAATAAGGAGTGATCGGCTGAACTTCGTACAAAACCAATGGCAGTAACAATGCCGCTGAACTTGTCAAACCAAGCCCGAGGGCTTTGCTTTAGGCCATATATGGCCTTCTTCAGATGACATACTCGTGTCTCCCCCTGAGCAACATACCCAGGAGGTTGCTCCATGTATACGGCTTCCTGAAGGTCACCATAGAGAAAGGCATTCTTGACATCGAGCTGAGAAATGGGCCAATCCCGGTTGGCAGCCACAGAGAGAAGAACCCGAATGGTGCTGAGACGAGTAACGGGAGAGAAGGTGTCAAAGTAATCAACCCCATAAGTCTGAGTGAAGCCTTTGGCGACTAAGAGGGCCTTGTATCGATCCACGCTGTCGTCCAGGCGGAACTTCACAACGAATACCCATCGACATCCAACCACATCAGTGCCCAAGGGGGGGGGGGGAACAAGGGTTTATGTACCCCTTTCAGTGAGGGTAGTAATTTCCTCATCCATGGCGGTCTTCCAATGAGGAATAGTAAGAGCCTCCTGGTAAGTGCGGGGAGTGTCAGTGGCAGAGATAGCCAAGGGGAAGTCCCTGCGAGAAGGAGTTTGACGATCATATGAAACAATAACAGCTAGTAGGTGTTTAGTACACATTTGCACCCCTTTGCGAAGAGCAATGGGAATATCCAGGTCGTCATGTTCCTCAGTTTTCGGGACATCCGTAGAGGAGAGAGCTGGCCCGGGAGTAGAGAGAGGGGACTGCGGAGAAGAAGGAGATACCTCAGGAGGAGGACACAGTGGAGGAGATGGTGGAGAGGGAGGGGGTGGCATAATCTCGGTAGGTGTAAAGGGAACGGAAGGGGTGGTAGAGAAGTCGGAATATCATGAGAGGAAGAGGAGTCAGGAGAGAAGTAGGAGGCATTTTCAAAGAAGGTGACGTCCGCAGAGAAAAACTGCTTGCGGGTAACTGGGTCAAAGCAACAATAGCCTTTCTGAAGTGTAGAGTATCCCAGAAAGACACACTTGGTGGCACGTGGTGAGAGTTTGCCACGGGTGGCAGAGGGAGAGTGCACAAAGGCTGTGCATCCAAAGATACGTAGGGGAAGAGGAAACAGATCCCTCTCAGGATATTGAATGGAAAAGGGGGTTTTGCCGTGGAGAACGGTGGAGGGAAGGCAATTGATAACATAGCAGGAGATGAGAACAGCATAGCCCGAATAGGAGCGAGGAACGTGCATTTGAGTCAACAGAGTGCGAGCGACATCAAGGAGGTGACGGTTTTTGCGTTCGGCCACCCCATTTTGCTGTGAAGTATAGACACAACTAGTTTGATGAATAATCCCATTTTGCATGCAGAAGGTAGAAAAGTCATGACTGATATATTCTTTGGCATTATCAGATCGAAAGACTTTAATAGAAACATTAAACTGGGTTTTTATCATAAGATAGAAGGATGTCCATATAGAAAATAATTCAGAGCGATCTTTTAACAGATACACCCACGTACAACGAGAGAAATAATCAATAAAGGTGACAAAATATGAACTCCCCCGACCAACGGTGAGGGTAGGAGACGGACCCCAAACATCGGAGTGGACGAGATCAAACGGACGGGTAGATCCACGAACTTGCTTTGGAGGGAAGGACGAGCGGTGATGCTTGCCAAGCTGACAGACCTCACAGTTGAGGGGAGGACTTTGGGAAGGAAGTTGGGGCAGAAGTAGATGAAGAAGTTACGGAGGAGCATGAACAAGGCGAAGATGCCATCAGAGAAGATCTGTGGAGGTGTTAGAAAAGGTGGATAGAGCGGAAATGTTGTCAAGGAAGTATAGGCCGCCATTCTCAGTCCTAGTAGCAATTGTCTGTCGGGAGTCCGGATCCTGAAAATAACAAGAAGTAGAAGTAAATGTGACAGAACACTGTAACTGCTTGCATAGAGAGGTCACAGATAATAAGTTTCACAGAAAATTGGGCACATAGAGAGTATCTGCCAAGAGAAGAGACGGAGTGACAGGAACCACTCCTGTCCAATTGGCCAGTGAAGGAGAGACATCAGCGAGAATAACCGGGGGAAACCGACCATGTGTTTATATGAGAGAAAAATACTGGGGATTGCCGGTCATATGATTGGTAGCACCGGTGTCAATCAGTCATTTTCCTCGAGTTACAACGTGGGCACTACCAGATGATGTGACCACGGATGTGAAAGCCATGAAGGGAGCAAAATAAACCATGCGAGAAGACACAACAAACAACGCGAACAGCAGGAAGACATACGACAAGGAATGCCGCAACCAAGAAGTAGAGGGAAAGGGGTCGCACGGCTAGAAAGAACAAGCCGCGCGAACAGCAAGCAGGAAGAGCAGCAAAGAAGGCCGCAGCGGATAGGGAGAGGAGTCTGCAGTGGTCACGGTGACAACACACTAACTGCAAGGAAGGCCACGACCAAGATGCAGAGCAAGGCAAAGGGGAATAAGTCGGGCGGCTAGAAGATAGGCCACGCGAACAGAAGAGGGGGTTGCTGGGAGGCGAAAGGCGAACAAGGCAAAAACTGGTCGAGACGACAGGTCGCTGCGACTGAAGAGGAGGAGGAGGGCACGGCGACTAGAACATGTCGCAAGAAAGAAGCAAGCAAAAGACACAGGCCGCGCGAATAGGGCGCAAGCAAACAGGCCGCGCGAACAGGGCGCAAGCAAAAGAAACAGGCTGTGCGAACAGGGCGCGCGATCAGGCCGCAAGCAAACAGGCCGCGCGAACAGGGCGCAATCAAACAAGCGGAAGAAACAGGCTACGAAAAATAGGTCGCGCGAACAGGAAGCAAGCAGCGCGGACAGGTCGCGCAATCAGAGAAGGCACAAAGAATCAGGAGGAGTAGATCGAGTCCTCTGATACCATGTTAGAACCGAACAAAAAACAAACCGCAAGTAGTATAACTGAAATTTTATTATCTGAAAAAGGTATCTATTACAATGGTATGACCTCCCTTTTATAGAATGGAGGAGAGAAGAGAGATTACAAATAAGCAATGTGGGACTTATAATTACAAGAACCTGAAACTATACAAGCTGTATAAGCCGCACAAACCGCCACACCGCCCAGACCGCCAGACAAGCTGCCAGACCTCCCGGTCTCATCCGACTGACCGTTCGGTACTTCCAAATCGCTCAGATTGTTAGACAAACTGCCAGACCGCCCAGTCTCATCCGATAGACCGCTCGGTCTCAACAAGAACCAAAGCTAAACAATGGTTGATGACTCTACCAAGAGGGAGCATCACCACTTGGGATCAATTAACTAAAAAATTTCTGACGAAGTATTTTCCTCCAACTAAAACTGCAAAACTTAGGAATGATATTTCTTCCTTTGGACAAATAGACTCTAAAACCTTATATGACACCTAGGAAAGATTTAAAGAACTGTTAAGTTAATGCCCCCATCACGCGCTGCATGTATGGTTATAAGTGCAGACGTTTTACGACGGGCTAAATCAAAATACAAAGCAAATGATAGACGCATCTCCCGGTGGTACTTTAAACTGCAAAACCCCGGAAGCAGCTCTTGAGCAATTCAAGGACATGGACATGAACACCTATCAGTGGAATGTGCCTAGGTACTGCCCAAACAAACCTGCAGGTACATTTGAAGTGGACAACGTCTCTCAGCTAGCTCTGCAAGTGGAAATTTTAACTAAAAAATTACGGAGATGACTACTGCCTCCGCCCCTCAGGTATGGGAATCTGCAACTCCTGCTCCCGAACAATTAGATTATGTTAATAATATGCCTAGAAATGCTTTTAATAATTTTTCTGCTACGAATTTTCATGCTTCTAGTTTTACTTTTTTGAATAGTTATAATCCTGCTTTACGGAACGACCCGAATTTTTCGTGGAGCAATCCTTCAAACGCAATGCGCCTGCCACCACAAAATGATTTTTCTACACAACCTCCACCTCTTCAAAACTATCCAAAACCTCCAAGCTTGGAGGAGTTACTTTCTAAATATATAATCTCAAATGATGCAACTATAAGAACCTTAACTGGAAGCGTTAAAAATCTAGAAAATCAAGTAGGACAACTCGGAAAAATTATTTCTGAGCAACCCGCAGGGTCTCTTCCTTCCAATACCGAGCCCAACCCGAGAGAGCAAGCGAAAGCTATAACTCTTCGGAGTGGGAAGTAAGTTTCCAGTATCGTTAGAGAAGAGCCTGAGGCAAGCTCCGCTCCCATTTTGAAAATTCCACCACCCGCTGAAAAAGAAGTTATCACTCCGCTCTCTGTTTTAAAAAAGATCTCGCTCCACCAACCATCTTTAAAAATAATCCAACTCCACCATACCCTTCCAAACTTAGCAAACAACATCAGGATGATCAATAGTCCCGCTTCCTAGAAATGTTTAAGCAAATCCACATAAACCTACCCTTCCATGACTATTTCCCAGATACCGAAGTATGCTAAGTACCTTAAGGACCTCCTTGTTGGAACACCCTATTACTAATTTGGGTAAGGATCACTATGTGCTTAGGAATTTGTTTTGACCTTGCTGTATAGTCTGATAGGTCAATTAGAATGAGTATTAGGGTTAGTACTTAGGTTTGAAAGCTGCCCTCAAGACCTTCTAAAGATTAGGATTCAGTGCTAAAGACCAAGACAATTTTCGTCGAGCTCAGGTCGACGAATCGTCGAACTCCATTCGACGATCTCTGAGCTCAGTTCAATTAGTCGTCGAACTCCGTTCGACGATCTTCGAGCTCAGATCGACGTTCTGTCTCTAGCTGTTTTCCAAGTCTCTGAGCTCAGTTCGACGATCGTAGAGCTCAGTTTGATGATTTCTGTTTCCAGTTTAAATCCAATCGCTGAGCTCAGTTCGACGATCGTTTAGCTCAGATCGACGATTTTTTCTGAAGATCGACGATTTCAGGATTCAAATTCAGGACAGTTATGGAATTCATTCAGACTTATTTTCAGCATTTATGGCAAAGGATTTTATAGCCGTTTCAATCAATTTGGACCAAGTTTCAAGGAAGACTAATGGGAATGTTTCTTAAGGACTTTCCTCTAGAGGTAGATATCAGTTAAGGTAGTCATTTATGACAGATTAACAGATATCAAGAAGTCAGAATCAGATATACTCCCTAGAGAGTCATTTTGAAAAAGATATAGAGAACTGACAAGATTTGAAAAAAAAATACAGAAGAGAGAACAAGAAAATTTTTCATCAAGAATTCATCTTCTGGAATAAACTCAGTAGACAAAAGTTTACATAATTACTGAGTCAGAATTCTTCAAGAACACAAGGAACATTACTGTGAAGGAGATCATCTGCTATTCTACTCCTTCAAGCATCAAGTGTTCAAAAGCTTCATCATCAAGGACTCCAGACATCACACATTTCAGCATCAGCTGAAATCATCTATTGGTGGAGATCTGAAGCAACTGAAGGCCTATCACCCTAAGCAAAGCTCATCTTCTTGAACCCTTATAGATCTCAGGGGGAGCTTTGACAACATCTTCCACTTGTCTTCTCTAAGATTGTTGACAAAGAAGAACAACTCAACTCATTTTCTTTTTCCTTTCTCACCTGTAAAAGGGTTTCTCAAAACTCCCTTCAAAAGTTGTGTGGCTGGTTTTTGAGACCTTGTCAAAACTCAGTGGTGGCAAGACACCTTATCAAAAAATCTAGGTTTGGTTTTTGAGCACCTTATCAAAAGCTCATTGGTGCCCAGGACACCTGATCAACTATTCCTGCAGTGGATTCCTACCTAGGGTGGTAGAAGTGTGGATGTACCCAGGTTGTTGGGGAACCACTATAGCTCCTTGTGTCATTTGGTTTGCTGTGCTTTTTTGCTTTGCTGTGTGCTGTGTGTTTCTGTTTTCTTAATTCTTTAGTGTTTACTTTTCTGCTAACACATTACACATATAAGTAAATCAAGACTTCCACTGCTTTACAGTTTTAAATTGTAAATTATTTTAATATACTCTATTCATCCCCCCTCTAGAGTAAGCTAGATCTTATCCTCACTTTCAATTGGTATCAGAGGCAGGTTGGTTACTAAACAACTGAATCTTCAACAGATTGGTCGAATAGGCTAACACCTGAACCAAAAGATCTTTGATAAGATCAATCTTTTATAGAGGGTTATTATTTTGTATTATATTTATTTTCTTCAAAACCATGGCACAGAACAAAGATTATGCTAGCCCCAGACCTCCAGTGTGCAACCTTTCTAAGTTTGCACTTTGGAAGGCAAGGATTAGGCTTTACATGAATTCTATTGATGAGGACATCTACAATTCTGTTTTAACAGTGTGTCCAAGACCCCCAGTAATCACAAGTACAAGTGCTGTTCCACCTCCCTCAGGAACAGATGTAGAAATAAAGAAATGGAAAGTTGTAGATGCAAAGGCTATGAATATACTTTCTCAGACTATGTCTGTTGAAATATTCCAGAAAGTGGATGAATGTAACTCAACAAAAGAGATATGGGACAAGTTATCTGAAATTGTCTCAGGATCTGCTGATGAAAGGAAGGACAGGAGATCCCATCTCATAAGCCAATATGAGAACTTCAAAAAGGGAGAAACTGAATCAATGGCTGACATGTATAACAGGCTCAACCTGATAGTCAGTGAGCTAAAGACATTGGACAAGGAGATCTCCCTAACTGAACTAAATGACAAGATCCTAATGTGCTTCCCTAGCACTTGGGACTCAAGGATCTGGCCAATCAAGGATGCCAGAAGCCTAACTGAGATTACTACTTAAGCCTTGTTGGGCAAGCTCAAGTCCTATGAGTGCTCATAAAGAACAGAGAGGAAGAACAAAAGGTTGCTTCTCCAGCAATCAGGAAGGAGAAGACAATAGCATTCAAAGTTACAGAAGAACTGCCTGAAGACAAGGTCACAGGAAATGAAGAATTAATGAGCTTACTGGCCAAAAGATTCTATAAGATGGCCTAGAAAGATTTCAGAAAGAGGTAACCCAGAGGGCATGAGAAGCCAAGGTATGACAAGTCAAATAATAAAGAAATAATCTATTTTGGATGCAGGAAACCAGGCCATATTGTGCCTGATTGTCCAGAAAACCAGAACAAGGACAAAAAGGACAGAAAAGAAAGAAGAAGAGATAAGGACTCCAGGGGAAACAATTACAACAAGTCCTCCTCCAGCAAAAATAAACATACAAGGAAGGGATTTGTAGCAGAAAACTTGAGTGATACTGAAGAAGAATCAGAAGCTTCATCAAGCTCAAGTGATGATGAAGATGATGCTAAAGAAAAGGAATTCTGCATGATGGCTATCATTGCCTCCCAACAAAATTCTGATGCAGAACAAGAATCAGATTCAGAATCTGAAACTCAAACTAAAGAAGACCAGGTAATAGATTCCTTTGATTTTGATTCAGAGGACTTTAGATCTGAATTTAAGGCACTTTGTTTAGACCTGTTAAACTCTGAGAAAGAGATTATCTCTCTAAGAAATCAATTGTCTGAACATAGCACTCTAAAATCAGACAACCTCAAACTCTCTGAGGAGTTAGAATGATGTAGGGAGGAGATAGTTTCACTGAAAAGTGAACTATCCCAGGCAAAAAAGTTTGAAGAATCCCTTAATGGGAGAAGTATCTGACTGATGGACATCACAAGCACAATGAACTCAAGATTCAATAATACACTGGGCTTGGGCGCTTCATCCAGCCAACCTATAGTATTGACAACCCCAATAATATTTATTTCTGATAAAGGAAAGGGAGTTGTAGAGGTGGCTAGGAAGAATGCAGACTTGCCAAAGAAAATTAAAGTTCAACAGAAAACGTCGAACAGAGCTTGACGATCGTCGAACGAAGCTCAGCGATCTCAGGCTGAATCGTCGAACTCAGGTCGACGACTTCTGAAATCTGAACTTTGGCATAGTCGATCTTCGAACGGAGCTCGATGATCTTACCCAAGATCGTCGAACTCAGCTCGACGATCATCGAACGGAGCTCAGAGCTTTGAACAATCTTCCAGAGGTAAATCTAAAATCAATCCTAGAAGTCCTACATCCAAAAGCTTCAATCCTTATACTGAATTGATAGTTCCTCCTAGGAGATACCATCCTGAAGGATATAAGAGTCAGCCAAGGATGTCTTTCATTTCAGAGTTTAAAGGTTATAAACCTAGGCCCAAGGTAAACTGAGTCAAAAACATATAAGCTATTTATGTGCAGGTAAAGACCTATCCAACAATGACCCAATAATGGTATCTGGATAGTGGGTGCTCAAAGCACATGACAGGAAGCAAGGACAATCTCACATCCTTCAAAGCCAACCTTGGACCCAAAGTGATCTTTGGAGATTCAAACTTTGGTCAAACAAAAGGATATGGTGCTGTTCAGATTGGCTCAGTCACATTCAAGAAAGTGGCTTATGTTGAAGGACTAAAGCACAACCTAATCAGCATCAGTCAAATCTGTGATGAAGGCTATCAAGTGATATTCAACAATTCCTTATGCAAGATCAAGGCAGAGGATAACACAACAGTGTTAATAGGTAAAAGGAAAGGTAACATTTATCTTGTAGATTTCCTTTCAACCAATATAGATATCTGTTTATTTAATTCAGTTTGCAAACCAAATGATCTTTGGCATAAGAGACTAGGACATATAAACCTTAGAACCATTGCTAGGCTATCCAAGGACAACCTTGTTAGAGGACTACCTTCTGGACCCTACAAGAAGGAAGGACTCTGCAGGGCTTGTCAATTAGGCAAGCAAACTAAAAATAGTTTTAAGTCACTTAATAAGAGTGATTCACCTAGGATTTTGTATCTGTTACACATGGATCTTTTTGGACCATTACAGTACAAAGCTTAGGAGGGAAATCTTACACTTTAGTGATTGTAGATGACTCTCTATATTCACTTAGGTATTCTTTCTTAGGAAGAAGTCTGATAACTTTAAATGTTTGACAGATTTTCTCAAATGCATACAGATTGAGTTCAATACTCACATTGCCCTGATCAGAAGTGATCTTGGGACAGAGTTTGATTCTCTTCTTATGCAAGAGTTTTGTTAGAGTGAAGGGATCAGGCACACTTTCTCAGCTCCTAGAACTTCTCAACAAAATGGGGTAGCTGAAAGGAAAAATAGAACCCTTATTGAATCTGCCACCACATTATTGATAGATGCTCACCTCCCTCTATCTTTTTGGGCAGAGGTAGTGAACACCTCCAACTATGTGTTGAACAGAAGTTTGATACATAAACTGAAGGGCAAGACTCCCTATGAATTGCTCAAAGGGAAGTAACCTAAAGTAGACTATTTCAAGATTTTTGGTTGTATTTGTTATATTCACAATAATGACAAGACTTCTTAAGGATCACTACGTGCTTAGGAATTTATTTTGACCTTGCTGTATAGTCTGATAGGTCATTTAGAATGAGTCTTAGGGTTAGTACTTAGGTTTGAAAGCTGCCCTCAAGACCTTTTAAAGATCAGGATTCAGTGCTGAAGACCAAGACAATTTTCATCGAGCTCAGGTCGACGAATCGTCAAACTCCATTCGACGATCTCTGAGCTCAGTTCAACGAGTCGTCGAACTCCGTTCGACGATCTTCGAGCTCAGATCGACGTTCTGTCTCTAGCTATTTTCCAAGTCTCTGGGCTCAGTTCGACGATCGTAGAGCTCAGTTTGTCGATTTCTATTTCCAGTTTAAATCCAATCGCTGAGCTCAGTTCGACAATCGTTGAGCTCAGATCGACGATTTTTTCTGAAGATCGATGATTTCAGGATTCAAATTCAGGACAGTTATGGAATTCATTCCGACTTATTTTCAGCATTTATGGCAAAGGATTTTGTAGCCGTTTCAATCAATTTGGAGCAAGTTTTAAGGAAGAGTAATTGGAATGTTTCTTAAGGACTTTCCTCTAGAGGCAGATATCAGTTAAGGTAGTCATTTATGACAGATTAACGGCTATCAAGAAGTCAGAATCTGATATACTCCCTAGAGAGTCATTTTGAAAAAGATATAGAGAACTGATAAGATTTGAAAAAGAATACAGAAGAGAGAATAAGAAAATTTTTCATCAAGAATTCATCTTCTGAATAGACTCAGTAGACAAAAGTTTACAAAATTACTGAGTTAGAATTCTTCAAGAACACAAGGAACATTACTGTGAAGGAGATCATCTGCTATTCTACTCCTTCAAGCATCAAGTGTTCAAAAGCTTCATCATCAAGGACTCCAGACATCACACATTTCAGCATCTGCTAAAATTATATATTGCTGGAGATCTGAAGCAACTGATGGCCTATCACCCTAAGCAAAGCTCATCTTCCTGAACCATTCCAGATCTCAGGGGGAGCTTTGACAACATCTTCCACTTGTCTTCTCTAAGATTGTTGACAGAGAAGAACAACTCAACTCATTTTCTTTTTTCCTTTCTCACCTGTAAAACGGTTTCTCAAAACTCCCTTCAAAAGTTTTGTGGTTGGTTTTTGAGACCTTGTCAAAACTCAGTGGTGGCAAGACACCTTATCAAAAAATCTAGGTTTGGTTTTTGAGCACCTTATCAAAAGCTCATTGGTGCCCAGGACACCTGATCAACTATTCCTGCAGTGGATTCCTACCTAGGGTGGTAGAAGAGTGGATGTACCCAGGTTGTTGGGGAACCACTATAGCTTCTTGTGTCATCTGGTTTGCTGTGCTTTTTACTTTGTTGTGTGTTGTGCATTTCTATTTTCTTACTGCTTTAGTGTTTACTTTTCTGCTAGCACATTACACATATAAGAAAATCAAGTCTTCCACTGCTTTATAGTTTTAAATTGTAAATTATTTTAATATACTCTATTCACCCCCCTCTAGAGTAAGCTAGATCTTATCCTCACTTTCACTCCTAACTAATAAAAAGAAGTTAGAAAACTTATCATACGTCACACTAAACGTCGAGTGCTCTGCGGTCTTGACAAATGGTTTACTAAAGAAGATCAGTGATCTGGGTAGTTTTTCTATTCCGTCTTTCTTTGGTGATCTTTTTGTCAAGAAAGCATTGGCCGACTTAGCTGCAAGTATCAACCTGATGCCCCTATCGTTATTTAAGAAGTTAGGAATTGGTAGACTCAACCTCATACACATGAGTATCCAGCTCGCCGATAGATCTGTCAAGTACCTTTTAGGAATAGTTGAGGATGTTCTAGTCAAAGTCGATAAATTCATCTTCCCGGTGGATTTCGTTATATTGGACATCGAAGAATACATCGAGGTTCCCTTGATCCTTGGCCGACCCTTCCTTGCCACCTCCCGAGCTATCATTGATGTAAGCAATGGTAAGCTATTCCTCCGAGTAGGCGATGATGAAGTAACCTTCTCTATCACCCCTTCGATGAAAAATACCCTGGAGAATGACGACTCTTGTTTCTTCTTAGATGCCTTAAGTGATGAATCTTCATACTGCCCTTCTGATAGTGAAAATGAATTTTCTGATTTTTTTCCTCCCTATACTCTTCTAATGGAATCTCTGCAAGAAGCCGCCATGGCCACTAGCCCCACCCCCTTTAATTTTACACATAAAAAAGTCTACGAAGACATAGTTTTTGAAAAAGAAAGAATTTTTAAAACCTCGTATGAAGAACCCCCTACCCTAGAATTAAAAGAACTTTCTGAACATCTCAAGTATGCCTTCTTAGAAAAAAATTCCAAACTGCCAGTGATAGTTTCGGCCTACTTATCTGAAGTGCAAAATGATAAACTCCTTATTTTACGTAAGCATCGCCGAGCTATAACTTGGTAAATTTCCGATATTAAGGGCATAAGCCCATCCTTCTGCACTCATAAAATATTAATGGAAGATAATTCACGTAATTCAATCCAACCTCAACGCCGTATAAATCTGAACATGAAAGAAGTCATAAAGGGCGAGGTTATGAAACTCTTAGACGCAGGAATTATCTATCATATATTTGATAGTAAGTGGGTTAGCCCTGTCTAGGTACTGCCAAAAAAGGGAGGGATAACTGTAGTTGTAAATGAAAATAATGATTTAATCCTAACACAGATGGTGACGGGGTGGCGAATGTGTATCGGCTTTCGTAAGTTAAATGACGCCACCCGCAAGGACCACTTTCCCTTGCCGTTCATCGATGAAATCTTAGAGCGATTATCCGGCCATAACTTTTACTGTTTTCTCGTTGGTCTCTCGGGGTATTTTCAAATCCCCGTCTCTCCCGAGGACCAGGAGAAAACTACGTTTACTTGTCCCTTCGGCACCTTCACCTACTAAAGAATGTCATTTGGATTGTGTAATGCTCCAACTACATTCCATTGATGTATGCTCGCTATCTTCGACATGTACGTAGAAAGCATTATGGAGGTATTCATGGATTATTTCTCCGTGTTCGGCGATGCCTTTGATAGTTGTTTAGAAAATTTAAAAAAATCTTAGAAAGATACGAAGAAACTAACCTTGCCCTAAATTAGGAAAAATGCCATTTTATGGTGAGGGAAGGGTTAGTTTTGGATCATAAAATTTCTACGAGAGGAATTGAAGTAGATATTGCTAAGATAGAAGTTATCGAGAAACTGCCGCCGCCTACGAATGTCAAAGCTATAAGAAGTTTCCTAGGTCACGCTGGATTCTACCGCCGCTTCATAAAATACTTCTCCAAAATAACCAAACCTCTTACTCAGCTCTTAGAAAAAGAAGCCCCTTTTATTTTTGATGACCTTTGTCTGTCTGCATTTGAATTATTAAAAGATAAATTAGTTAACGCTCCCATTATGATAGCTCCGGTGTGGGACCTTCCTTTTGAAATTATGTGCAATGCGAGTTGTTTCGCGGTGGGAGCCGTACTAGGACAATAAATTTCTAAAAACTTCCACCCCATCTATTATGCAAGTAAAACACTTACATCTACACAGGAGAATTACACCACAATTGAGAAAGAGCTCCTAGCTATAGTGTTCGCTTTTGATAAATTCTGCCCTTATATTACGCTTTCAAAAATTATTATTTTTACGGACCACTCGGCCCTCAAATATCTTCTTGCTAAGACGGATTCAAAGCCGCGCTTAATTCGCTTGGTCTTACTCCTCCAGGAGTTTGACTTAGAAATCCATGATTAGCGAGGAGCCGAGAATTTGGCCGATGATCATCTCTCTCGATTAGATAATCCCTTTATTAAATTTTTTGATGAAAAATCTTTTAATTATAATTTTCTTGATGAGAAGCTGCTTTCAATTAACACTTCTCCTTCTCCTTGGTTTGCACACATAGCCAATTATTTAGTGGCTCGTGTGCTCCTAAAAGAGTTCTCCTCTCAACAAAAGAAGAAATTCTTTTCTGAGTTGAGGAACTATTTTTGGGAGGACCCGCATCTTTTCAGAGTCTGGGAGGACCAAGTGATAAGGAGATGTGCCTCTTTTGAAGTGATAAAATTTCCAGCATTCTCCCACTTGGACCAAGTGAATCGAGTCTGGGAGGACCAAGTGATTACGAGACGGTCCATATCGCGTTCGCTAATTGGTACCCTTAAGATTATTGAAGATTTTATCGGAATGTCATAAGTTACGAAAAACACATGTCCAAGTGGGAGAATGCTAGAAATTTTCTGTTAGATGGACTCGATTCATCGAGGCGACCCGTAAAAGTCGTACGTGTATGTTAGGTCTATTCAGACTCCTACGAACGCGCATTAATTTAGTCGCACGAACGGTCGAAGCCTATGATAGGTGGGCCCAACCGTCTCGTAATTTCAAGGCGTGTACTCGGTCTCATCCTAGGCACAAAACCTGCTGGTTATGATAATCAATTAATTTGAGGAGTTTTTTTTGGGATTGAGAAATTAATGTCAATTGATTTCTCATTTAATAACTCCATACATTTACTCTCCCTATTAAATGCCAAAAGTGATTCTCATTCCTTCATCTTCATTCAGTGAACTAGGTTGAAAAACCCGATCCCTAATTTCAGAAACGGCTGCCCGCTCATCTTGTGAAACCGCTGCACTCCATCTTCATCGCTAAAATCTGCAAGGCTTCACCCGATCTCTACTGCTAGAAATCCCTGAAGATCGATAACCGGCCTCCATCTTCCTCCTCCCCGTTCTGAAATAAAAATTCCTTATACATCCTTCATGTAACATCCCTCAAACAACTAGACCCTTAGGAGTAGTTTTGTCATGACTAGGTTACGACAAAACCCTAGGAAGCTCAAAGATGAAAGATAATCCTATGGGTAGATAATCACCTAGAGGGGTGTGAATAGGTGACTTTTTTAGTTATTTTATCATATCTTTATCGCTTAACTAATTTTGTAGTTACAAAGACTTAGATCACAGCACAAGCAAAAGTAATCCAGAACACACAACACACAAAACACAATAGAATTTATAGTGGTTCCCTATATCCAGTTTGCCCCTTCTTCCTCACTAGTAATATGCTAGATAAGGTTATAGCTCCTCCTCTTTAACTCAGATCCAAATATCCTACAGGCTAAGTTTCTGTTAATAAACCTACACTCGGACCAACATGTAATACCTCAGAGATTCTCCCAATCTCCTACCTCAGATCCCTCAAGAAACCTACCTCAGCCTTTATAAATTAGGCTTACAACTCAGTGATTCACCCAAAACAACCTACCTCAGGTCCCTCAAGAACCTTGAGTTTTAGTGACATTTTCTATCTTTACAAGTATTGTGCCCTAAACTAGGGTTAGGTTTTTGAGAGACTTATTTACTTTAAAATCCATTTAGATTTCTACAAGAGGATTCTAGCTACCCTAGAATTCTATCTACCAAGTTTCAGATCATAACCAAGTCATTTGACCACTTTCCCTTCACAAACCACCAAGAACAATCCTTAGGGTTTGACCTTGGGTCCTAGGGAAAATTTACCCCAATCCACCTAAAAATCCATGAGAGTGTGCTAGGCATCATGCCTTGTCAGTGGCCAAAATTTCAGCCTCTATTGAGGTGATGTAGTCACTCCAATCTCAAAGTGCACTTTTGACCTAAAAACCCCTTAATAGGGCAAAGCTTAGGTTTGTCCATTTCCAATTTAAAACATATTTAAATGAGATGAAAAATTATACCGAGCCTCATGATGAACCCAGGGACCACTCACCAAAATTTGGGAGGGTTTGGAAGTCATTAAGCCATCTGATTAATTAACCTTAAGATTATTAACTTTTTCTAAAAACTATAGAAAAACATTCTCCAAAAATTCCCATTTTTGGACAGGCTCTAGGTATAGCTAGGGTAGACTCCCAGCCCAAATTTCAGATCATTTGTCAAGGGATGAAGTGTGGGCACACCTTTTTGTCTCTGCCTAGCTCTAGGTATAGATCCCACCCAAAGAAGTTCCCTGGTCAAACCAGTTGACCAAATTGACCCAAATAAATTTTAAAATAACGTAGACCCATAGGGCTATAAATTATATGTTGAACATTTCTTCATATAAAGCTTTTGAGTATTTTTCATAAATTTTCTAAAGTGGCTGTTATTTTGTACAGAAAATTCATATAAAAGAAAAGAATTAAATAACAACACCAATCTTGAAGCAGATCCAATAATGATGGGTCTTCTTCTTCCTCCAGCCAAGTACCGAGATTATTCAGACCTGGAGTGCATTCCAGACGCTGCCGCTGGCCATCCAGCCTCCTCCCTGGCCGGCCACCGCCACCACCACCTCCGTTGAGGTGGTGGCCATCGCCGGGCGGCGGCGCGGCCGCCGGAGAGGCGGAATCCGGCGAACCCGAGCACTAAAATTTTGTGGGAAAACTAGGAAGAGAAGCACCACCACGATCGTGCTCAGTTGAGCCCGATTCTTAATCCTAAAGAAGGCTAAGATCTACCCGTAGAGAGAGAGGAAGGGAGGACCTTGTTCGCGGGCTAGAGGCGTGCAGATCGACGGAAAGCAATTTCCGATGGTGGCACCACTCGACTTCTACAATAGCACGGTGGGAGGGCTCGAAAGCTTCAGGTAAAGGCTAGGAAACCTTCCTATTGAGCCTCTGATGGTGTTTAAGAGCTCGGTTAAGGAGGGGAAAGGCCAAAACTTCAATGACCATTAATGGTCCATTAAAGCTTGGCTCGGCCAAGGTGGTGGGGGCTTGAAACGGCTCTGTCCAGCAAGCTAACGGCTGGAAACTCCTACTCTTCCCTAGAGGAGTTGAATCCAGCCATTTAAAGAGGAGGGGAAGGGCTACCAAGGCGTCAAGTTCCATTAACGGTCATGATAGCAGGTTCTCGGCCATGGCTATAACTGCTCTTCTTTGCAAAACCGTCGGTCCACGTGGAATACCTGACCGGTCAACATTTAAATTAAGGCTTAACTAAGTCTTAATAAGAGAATACAGCCCACTTCCTAGACCGGCGCGGTTCAACTGAACCAGCACACAGTAAAAAATCCTGCCAGAAAAGCTCTAAGTAAAATGGCGTTGAGTGAGCTCAGCTCACTCAACGCCATCCAAGCTACGGTGTTGAGTGAGCTCTGCTTACTAAACGCCATCCATGTTTCGGCATTGAGTGAGCTCTGCTCACTCAACGCTATCCAGGATACGTTATTGAGTGAGTTCTTTTCACTCAATGCCATCCAAAATACAGCCCTTTCAGACTATGGCGTTGAGTGAGGTCAGCTCACTCAACGCCATCCAGATTATGGCGTTGAGTGAGCTCTGCTCACTCAACGCCATCCAGCCTACTTAAGATGGCATTGAGTGCAGCTTGTGCACCCAACGCCGTCTAGCTTGTGGCATTGAGTGAGCTATGCTCACTCAACGCCATCCAGCCTACTTAAGATGGCATTGAGTGCAGTCTTTGCACTTAACGCCATCTAGCTTATGGCGTTGAGTAAGCTCTGCTCACTCAACGCCATCCAACCTACTCAAGATGGCGTTGAGTGTAGTCTGTGCACTCAACGCCGTCTAGCTTATGGCGTTGAGTGAGCTCTGCTCACTCAACGCTATCCATCCTACTTAAGATGGCGTTGAGTGCAGTCTGTGCACTCAATGCCGTCTAGCTTATGGCGTTGAGTGAGCTAAGCTCACTCAACGCCATTCCAAGGTCACGGGCATGACAGATCGGTCACGGGCATGCCAGGCCCGTGTTGAAATTTCTTAGCTCGCCGATCGTCTTTCTAAGGTCGACGATCGTCGAAGGGGTCACGCCCTAGGTCACGGGCGCGACGGGTCGGTCACGGGCGTGACCACCCCTTGACTCGAAATCTTGGTCGATAGACTTCAATTCTTGGGTTTCCTAGAGTTCTGTTATAACAAAACCACTTCTAGGGGTCTAGTTTGAAATGGGATGTTACAAATCCCAATAAAGAAAACAAAGATTTCGTCCCCGAAATCAAGGTTAAGCCTACGGAGGCTCCTATCGGGGAGAAAGAAACTTGTAACATCCCATGAGAGTCGAAAGATTTACATCTCATGTAAGACCCTTTTTTTTTCTTTTAAAACACCGGGGTCTTTGGCCAAGAACCGCCACTTTGCGGTGACACCTTCATGCCCTGAAGGGTCATCACCACAAAGCGCCGATTCTGCCGACCAAATTCGATCGCAGAAAGGTAGCACAACAAATGAAGTACAAGCAAGTCCACATGAAAATCACATATATAGAAATAAAACTCCATGAAGGGAGTGTCCGCAGTATAATATATCAGAGTACTTAAAATATTTTATCAATATTTCCTATCTTTCGTTATTTATGAATCAAGTACAGAAAATATCCATCCAAAAATTATAAATTAATTATATTATGCTGGTACAACCTTAAAAATAGCATTTTCCAAGTTTCATAATTTTTCAGCTACAGTATCATCCAAAATTAATTTTCAAAGCGTAAAACCCCTTTTTAATATTTGTGAAGAAAGTACTAGATTTACTCAACTAAAAATTATACAAAAATTTGGGAGCAACCATTCTGACCTAAAACATTTACTTCCAAGATTTCATGGGGTTTTAATGAACAGAAATATTCAAATAATTAAAACATTAAATAGGGCTATAATAATTGTTACAAATGAAGTGCTGGAAATAGACATCATAAAATTCCAGTAAAATTACCATGGATTCTACCTGCCCCAAAACTTACTCTACCCGAGTTTCACAGCTTTTAGATAGTGTTTAGTGATAGGTTTTACTTAATCAGTATTTTACCCTAAAGCTAAGGTTAGTGTTTCGGGGTATCTACCTATCTCCAATTCCTCAAGATTCCATCCAGATGATTCATATCATGCTAATGTCAATTCTACGGAATTTCAAGGCAATACGAGAGCAATTTCCCCATGTCCTTCACAACCCCCAAAATCCTCCATTTAGGGTTTGAGTTTGGATCCTAGGGTAAACCAACCCTAAATCACACCTTTTTCTCCAAGTGGGTTATAATAACCCCTCTAAGTCAGTGGTCAAAATATCAGCCTCTGTTGAGGTGATATGACCGTTCTAACCTCTTGTGCACTTTTTACTCAAAAACACCTCATTATTGCCTAATTAAGAATATCTGACTTCCTATTCAAAACTCATCAAAATGAGTTGAAATTTTGTACAAAACTAGGTTTTATATCCATGGACCACTCACCAAAATTTGGGAGGGTTTGGAAGTCATTTGACCACTTAAATAAATTTCTATAACTTTATTAAATTTAAACAAAAACTTTAGGCAAAGTATGTCAAAAATTCCCATTTTTGGACAGCACTTAGGTATTGCTAAGGATAACCACCTGCCCAAATATCAATTCATTTGGACAAGGGACGAAGCGTGGGCATTCATTTTAGTTTCTGCCCAACTCTAGGTACAACCCCCACTAAAACGGGTGCTGCGGTCAAAACGCTTTCCCAAACGAGTTGAAATTAATTTTAAATTAATCTAGACTCGAGGGGCTACAACTTTCGTGACTTGAAATTTTTCCTAAATCGGCATCTAAGTGCCTCGTTTGCGGCATCAAAATACGCCTATTATATATATATATATATTTTTCTCCTTATATTATATTTAAAACTTTATAATGTAAACATGGTTTACTGTTGATCTTCTACACCAAACAGAACCCGTAACAGAACTCAGGAAAACACATTTCCTGTAGATCTTCCGTGACCCGTCGCCGGCTGTCCGGTCACATCCCTAGCAGCCACCACCTCCACCACCTCCATCGAGGCGATGACTATCAGTCGGCGGTGGTTTGGCCGCCGGAGGTGACGGTTTCCGGCGTACTCGAAAATATATTTTTCATGGTTTTTCCATGAAAATGCGAGGTAGGTCCGGCTCCGTTGAGCACGAACTCCTTTCTAAGATCCTAAGATCTACCCACAAAAGAAGAAGTAGAGGAGGACCTTGTTCACGGTTTGGAGACGAGATGAACGTTGGATTGTCATGGCGCGGTGGTGGCGTTCCTGAACTTCTCCTACAGCAAGAGCAATAATCTGAATCCATTTGGTCAAGAGTGTAACCTTCTCATCTTGTTCTAAGGGGGCTTTTATAGATCTCCAAGTGGGGAGGGGAAATGGTGAAACATTCATGTCCATGAATGCTCTCTCTCTCTTAATAATATTTCGGTTACAGTGGAGGGAGAGGAAAAGGTGGAAGATGAAATGGCTGATCCAGGTGGCGATTTCCTATTTGGTCAACACTTTCTCATTTTACTAAGAAATTAGAGAAGGAAACAGCCCATTTAATACTCATGGTGTAACTTTCCATACCAGAATTTATTATAACGCGTGTTAGAATAATTTCGGGCCTGAACCGACGTTTCGGCCTTCGTTACGGGAGTGACACGTAGGTCACGGGCGTGACAGGTGTTCTACAGTCGATGTTCGTCGAGTTGAGGTTGACGTTCATCGAATTGAGCTCAACGCTCATCGAAGGGGGGTCACGCCCTAGGTCACGGGCGTGACAGGCACATGATGCAAATTCTGCGCTCGGCGATCGTCTTCTGGAGATCGATGATCGTCGAGGGGGGGGGGGGGTCATGCCCTGGGTCACGGGCGTGACACATGGGTAAAGGGCATGACAGGCCTGAGATGCAAAATCTGCGCTCGCCGATCATCTTCCTGAGATCGACGATCGTTGAAGGGGTCATGCCCTAGGTCACGGGCGTAACAGGCACATGATGCAAATTCTGCGCTCGGCGATCGTCTTCCGGAGATCGATGATCGTCGAAGGGGGAATCACGCCCTAGGTCACGGGCGTGACACATGGGTCACGGGCGTGACACATGGGTCACGGGCGTGACAGGCCTGGTATGCAAAATTTACGCTCGCCAATCATCTTCCTGAGATCGGCGATCGTCGAAGGGGTCACGCCCTAGGTCACCGGCGTGACGGGTAGGTCACGGGCGTGACCAACCCGTGACTCGAAGTTTTGGTCGATGGATTTCAATTTTTTGGCTTCCTAGGGTTCTGTCACGACAGACCGACTCCTAAGGGTCTAGCCGGAAATGGGATGTTACAAATCCCAATAAACAAAACAAAAATTTCGTCCCCGAAATTGAAGTTAAGCCTACGGGGATTTCTACCGGAAGAAAGTAAACTTGTAACATCCCATATGGTTTTCTTATTGAGTCGAAGCGAGGTTACTTGTTTGATAAACGAATGCAATCTCCCTAATAAACAAAAGATTAGCCCCTACTTTCCTACGTATGCCTAGGTTCTCAATTTCCATTATCTAGTCCTACCAGTTCAATACAAAAAGATAATTTATAGTATACCAAGAGGTGGTGAGGTATACCTGACTGAACAACTCCGGGTATTTTTGCCTCATCAGGTCCTGCGGTTCCCAGGTGTGCTCCTCCTGACCATGGTTGCTCCACAGAACCTTGACTAAGGGGATCTTCTTGCGGCGCAAGATCCGTACTCCTTTGTCATCGATCCGAACCGGCTCCAAGTGAATAGATCGGTCTTAAGCTACCGGCCCTTCGCTGGTCAAAATCTACTGCTCCGGGCGTAGTAGAGCCCTCCTTAGCGAAGAAATGTGGAAGATGTCGTGCAGAGCTGCCAGCTCTTGTGGCAAATCCAGCTTGTAAGCTAGGGCCCCGATCCGCTCCAGGATCCTGTAAGGGCCCATATACCTCAGGCTGAGCTTCTTCCTCCGACCATGCACCTGTGAAACTCCATGCATGGGCCAGATCTTCAAAAACACTTGGTCTCCCACCTGAAACTCCACCTGATGATGCCGGGCATCATAGTACTTAGCTTGTCTGCTCTGCGCCTATAACATCCTGTCTCTGATCAGTCTAACCTGAGCCTCAGTGTCTTCAACAAAATCCGATCCCAACACCTTCGGATCCTCGTCCTGAACCCAAGAAAGCGGGGTCCTGCACTTCCTTCCATACAAGGCTTCATAAGGCGCCATCCTGATGTTAGACTGGTAGCTGTTGTTATAGGAGAACTCAACTAGGGGTAAGAGCTTCTCCCATAGTTCCACGCGGTCCAAAATGCATAGCATCAAAAGATCTTCCAGCGTCCGATTGGTGCGTTCCGTCTGCCCATCCGTCTGGGGATGGAATGCGGTGCTGAAGGTCAATCGCGTGCCAAAGTAAGCCTGCACGGATCTCCACTCCCTGGAAGTGAACCAGCCATCCCGATCTGACACGATCGTCTTGGGCACCCCGTTGTTTCGAACAAACTGCTCCACAAATCTCCGCACTAGTACTCCCATAGAGTCATCCTTTCTGATCGGAATAAATCTGGCCACCTTCGTCAACCGATCGACGATGACCCAAATTGAGTCGTTTCCCGTCCGTGATCGGGGGAGTCCATGAATAAAATCCATCGCGATGTCCTCAAATTTCCATTCCGGCACCGGGAGTGGCTGTAGCAATCCAGCAGGGTTCCTGCACTCCGTCTTCACCAACTGGCATGCCTCGCAATGAGTCACGAAGTATGTAATGTCCTTCTTCATCCCTGGCAAAAACATCATCTTCTTCAAATCTGCCATCATCTTGGTGATCCCCAGGTGTATAGAATATCTGCTACAATGCGCCTCCGCCATGATGTCCTCCCGAATCCGGCCTCCTGCGGGTATATATACTCTGCCTCTGAAACATAGCAATCCATCTCTTAGGAAATAATCTCCGGTCGAACCCTCCTTCAAGGCGTAGAATATCGGCTCTGCCCACGCATTTGTCCTCTGTCCGTCCCGGATGTGGTCCTAAATATCATCTATGGCCACCATCAATGCTAGATACTCCCTATATAGCTCTGGATCATTCTCGGATACCAGGGATATCTGCATATCTCTGAAGGACCGGACTAGCTCCATGGACATCACCTGGGGCCCGACTTCGGAAGTGGCAGCTCTCCGAATCAACGCGTCGGCCACCACGTTTGCCTTCCCTGGATGGTAGTGCATCTCATACTGGTAATCCGCTAAGAACTCCACCCAGCGCCTCTGCTTGATATTCAGCTCCTTCTGCGTGTCCACGTATTTCAGGTTCTTGTGGTCGGAGTAGATGTCGCAGTGGACTCCATAAAGATAGTGGCGCCAGACCTTCAGAGCAAAAAACCACTGCACCCATCTCTAGATCATGCACCGGGTAGTTTTGCTCGCGCTTCTTCAACTGGCGAGACGCATATGCAATCACATGGCTCTTCTACATCAGAACAACTCCCATACCCTAGTAGGAAGCGTCAGTGTAGACCTGAAAACCATTCCTCCCTGAGGGGAGAGTAAGTATTGGAGCCGAGGTGATTCGATCCTTCAGCTCCTGGAAAGCCGCCTGGCACTGCGGGGTCCAAACGAAAGGTACTTCCTTCTTCGTCAAAGATGTGAGTGGGAGGGCGATTTGAGAGAACCCCTCCACGAACTTCCGATAATAACCGGCAAGTACTAGGAAACTTCGTGCATCGGTGGCAGTCTTCAACTACGGCCAATCTCGAACTGCCTGAATCTTTGCCGGATCTACTGCCAATCCGGCTTCACTGATAATATGGCCTAGGAAGCCCACCTCCATCAACCAGAACTTACATTTGCTGAACTTTGCATATAAGTGATTCTCCCACAGTCTCTATAGGGTCAGTGCAAAATGGCGAGTGTGCTCCTCCTCCGTTCTCAAGTAGATGAGGATGTCATCGATAAACACAATGACAAACAAATCTAGGTACTCCTTGAAAACTTGGTTCATGAGGGTCATGAATGCCGAAGGTGCATTCGTGAGCCCGAAGGGAATCACCGTAAACTCAAACAATCCATATCTGCTACTAAAAGCAGTCTTCTGAATATCCTCCTCTCGAATCCGAAGCTGGTAGTAGCCCGACCTCAAATCCAATTTTGAAAAGAAGTGTGCCCCTTCCAGCTGGTCGAACAACTCGTCTATCCGTGGGAGCGGATAGGTATTCCAGACGGTTAGCCTGTTTTGTGCTCGATTATCGATGCACAGGCGAAGTGTCCCATCCTTCTTCTTCACGAATAGTACCGGGGCTCCCCATGGCGAGGAACTCGGTCTAACAAATATCGCCTCCACCAACTCCTGCAACTGAGCTTGAAACTCCGCCAACTCCTTCGGGGCCATCTGATAAGGGGCCCTAGATGTCGGCTTGGCTCCCGGCACAAGCTGTATTTGGAAGTCCTACTCTCGGTGCGGAGGTAGTCTTGGCAGTTTCTCTGGAAAGACGTTAGCAAAATCTCGCACAACCGGGATGTCAGTCACAGACTCCTTGACTTTCGCCATCTCAAATAGAATCTGATAAACCTCCTCTCCCTGCAGATGGGCCTTAATGGCCTGTACCGAAGATAAGAGTATATGAGAGGCAGGTCTTATACCTTCGATGACAATGAAAGAGTCCCCGTGCCTCACGGTGATCCTCTTCGCTTGGCAATCAATCTGGGCATGGTTCTAGTTCAGCCATGCCATGCCCAGGATCAGATCGTAGTCCGTCAGATTCAAAATCATCGCTGGAGTCTCGAACGCCTTTCCACCAATTTCTGCCTCCATATTGCAGTGGTCCGAGATAAGGAGTTCAGATCCATCCGATAGTTGCACCCTCATCTTAGAGCCAGTGAATCGCTCCGCGCCTTTCAGTCCTTCTACGAACATCTCCGACACAAAGGAGTGAGTAGCTCCAGTATTGAAAAGCGTGTGGGCAAGCTTGCCGCTGATGAAGACTATACCTGGGGTGATTAGATGTCTTAGGGTTTTATAACGAGTTTTCTTTCCTTGTTAATCTATCTAGTGCGGTTCTAAGATTTAACAACTGAGAGAGAAATTCTATGAAAATAACGAAGCATTGCAGCGTACCTGCTATAACTTGCTCTTGATTTTGAGGCTGCGCAAGGTCCAAAGCATACACCTGCTCTCTTTCCTACCTACGATCTCCCCCTGGTATCCACGACCTCGGACGCGTCCTCGGCCTCCGAAATGCTGAGCAGGTGGGCCACCCTGTGGTGCTGGAGGTGGTGCCCACCTCATGGGGCAGTTCCTCCGGATGTGCCCAATTTGATGATAATGGAAGAACTCTGGTGGGGGATACGCCATTCCCCCGGGTCTTGGCATCTCCTACATCCGAAGAGGTTGAGGGGCCAATATCACCTGCTCCCTCGGCTCCTGCCTCACTTCCTGACGAGGCTGGTCCTCTGTCCTTCTCCCCTCTAGTATAACACCTCGCCGCTGGTCATTTCTGACTCTCCATCCCTAATCCTCTGCTGGCCGCTTCCGGCCCCGAGTGGTGTGCCAATCAGCCTCAATCCTTTTTACCATATCCAAAATCCGGGAGATAGGCCCGTCAGATACAAACAACAAAGCCTCCCTCAAGTCCTCCCGCAGGCCCTTATAAAACCTCTTAATGTACCCTGCTTCGTCCAGCTGGTAAGAATCTGCATATCGAGCCAAATGGTCGAACTCCCGATGGTACTCCACCACCGTCCGGGTGCCCTGCTTCAGCTGTAAGAACCGCTCCTCCAACTCATCCCTGGCCGACTGCGGAACGAAATGCTCCAACAGCGCGGCCCTGAACTCTTCCCAGGTAACCACTACAACCTCCCTATCAGCAAACGTCGTGTCAAGCAGTGTCCTCCACCACCTCTTGGCTTGGGACTCCAGGCAAGAGACAACCAGAGCCATCCTCTCCTCCCAATGACACCGTATTCCAGTCAGCATCTCATACATAATATCCAGCCACTCTTCCGTCCAAACCGTCGACTCTGTCCCCAAGTAGAACAGGGGAGAAAGTCCTCGGAAGATGCTCAACCAGTTGGCCCTCGGATTTGGCTGCGGGACCGAAACCTGCTGGGCCCTGAAAGCCTCCAGAATGGCAGTCAAAGTCTGTCCCATGTCTGACTGAAGGAAAGGAGTGGGGACCGGTGGAGGTGGTGCAACATCCTGAGCCTGTTGAACTCCACCTTATGGCATAGGCTGTGCTGGAGGCTGCGTGACAAAAACACATACTGAGAAAACGTTCAATTTTTACTAAAAGTGGACAATTTATATGTGATCCCCATATGGGCACACCACTGCTTCCGCTGCTTAGTTTGTCCCCAAATTAAACTCGAGCGGGGGTGACCCAGGGTTAGTAGACTGGTACCTTTTTCAGATCGATGTTTCCCTCTGATACCACTTGTAAGACCCCCCTTTTTTTTCTTTTAAAACACCGGGGTCTTAGGCCCAGAACCGCCACTTTGCGGTGACACCTTCATGCCCTGAAGGGTCATCACCACAAAGCGCCGATTTTGCCGGCCAAATTCGATCGCAGAAAGGTAGCACAACAAATGAAGTACAAGCAAGTCCACATGAAAATCACATATATAGAAATAAAACTCCACGAAGGGAGTGTCCGCAGTATAATATATCAGAGTACTAAAAATATTTTATCAATATTTCCTATCTTTCGTTATTTATGAATCAAGTACAGAAAATATCCATCCAAAAATTATAAATTAATTATATTATGCTGGTACAACCTTAAAAATAGCATTTTCCAAGTTTCATAATTTTTCAGCTACAATATCATCCAAAATTAATTTTCAAAGCGTAAAACCCCTTTTTAACATTTGTGAAGGAAATACTAGATTTACTCAACTAAAAATTATAAAAAAATTCGGGAGCAACCATTCTGACCTAAAATATTTACTTCCAAGATTTCATGGGGTTTTAATGAACAGAAATATTCAAATAATTAAAACATCAAATAGGCTATAATAATTGTTACAAATGAAGTGCTGGAAATAGACATCATAAAATTCCAGTAAAATTACCATGGATTTTACTTGCCCCAAAACTTACTCTACCCGAGTTTCACAGCTTTTAGATAGTGTTTAGTGATAGGTTTTACTTAATCAGTATTTTACCCTAAAGCTAAGGTTAGTGTTTCAGGGTATCTACCTATCTCCAATTCCTCCAAGATTCCATCCAGATGATTCATATCATGCTAATGTTAATTCTACGGAATTTCAAGGCAATACGAGAGCAATTGCCCCATGTCCTTCACAACCCTCAAAACCCTCCATTTAGGGTTTGAGTTTTGATCCTAGGGTAAACCAACCCTAAATCACACCTTTTTATCCAAGTGGGTTATAATAACCCGTCTAAGTCAGTGGTCAAAATATCAGCCTCTGTTGAGGTGATATGACCGTTCTAACCTCTTGTGCACTTTTTACTAAAAAACGCTTCATTATTGCCTAGTTTAGAATATCTGACTTCCTATTCAAAACTCATCCAAATGAGTTGAAATTTTGTACAGAACTAGGTTTTATAGACAGGGACCACTCACCAAAATTTGGGAGGGTTTGGAAGTCATTTGATCACTTAAATAAATTACTCTAACTTTATTAAATTAAAACAAAAACTTTAAGCAAAGTATCTCCAAAAATTCCCATTTTTGGACAGCCTCTAGGTATTGCCAAGGATAACCATTTGACCAAATATTAGGTCATTTGGACAAGGGACGAAGCGTGGGCATTCATTTTAGTTTCTGCCCAACTCTAGGTACATCCCCCACTAAACCGGGTGCTGCGGTCAAACCGCTTACCCAAACAAGTTCGAATCAATTTTAAATTAATCAAAACTCGAAGGGCTACAACTTTCGTGACTGGATATTTTTTCTAAATCGGCCTCTAAGTGCCTCGTTTGCAGCATCAAAATATGCCTATTATATATATATATTTTCTACTTATATTATATTTAAAACTTTATAATGTAAACATGGTTTACTGTTCATCTTCTACACCAAACAGAACCCGTAACAGAACTCAGGAAAACACATTTCCTGTAGCTCTTCCGTGACCCGTCGCTGGCCGTCCGGTTACATCCCTGGCCAGCCACCACCTCCACCACCTCCGTCGAGGCAATGGATATCGGTCGGCGGTGGTTTGGCCGCCGGAGGTGACGGTTTCCAGCGTACCCGAAAATATATTTTTCATGGTTTTTCCATGAAAACGCGAGGTAGGTCCGACTCCGCTGAGCACGAACTCCTTTCTAAGATCCTAAGATCTACCCACAAAAGAAGAAGTAGAGGAGGACCTTGTTCGCGGTTTGGAGACGAGATGAACGTCAGATTGTCATGGCGCGGTGGTGGCATTCCCGAACTTCTCCTACAGCAAGAGCAATAATCTGAATCCGTTTGGTCAAGAGTGTAACCTTCTCATCTTGTTCTAAGGGGGCTTTTATAGATCTCCAAGTTGGGAGGGGAAAGGGTGAAACATTCATGGCCATGAATGCTCTCTCTCTCACTTAATAATATTTCAGTTATGGTGAAGGGAGAGGAAAAGGTGGAAGATGAAATGGCTGATCCAGGTGGTGATTTCCTATTGGGTCAACACTTCCTCATTTTACTAAGAAATTAGAGAAGGAAACGGCCCATTTAATACTCATGGTGTAACTTTCCATACCAGAATTTATTATAACGCGTGTTAGAATAATTTCGGGCCTGAACCGATGTTTCGGCCTTCGTCACGGGCGTGACACGTAGGTCACGGGCGTGACAGTTGTTCTACGGTCGACATTCGTCATGTTGAGGTCGACGTTCGTCTAACTGAGCTCGACGCTTGTCGAAGGGGGGTCACGCCCTAGGTCACGAGCGTGATAGGCACATGATGCAAATTCTGCGTTCGGCGATCGTCTTCCGGAGATCGACGATCATCGAAGGGGGGTCACGCCCTAGGTCTCGGGCGTGACACATGGGTCACGGGCATGACAGGCCCGTGATGCAAAATCTGCGCTCGTCGATCGTCTTCCTGAGATCGACGATCGTCGAAGGGGTCACGCCCTAGGTCACAGGTGTGATGGGTCGGTCACGGGCGTGACAGGCACATGATGCAAATTCTGTGCTCGATGATCGTCTTCCAGAGATCGACGATCGTTTAAGGGGGGGGGGGTCACGCCCTAGGTCACGGGTGTGACATGGGTCACGGGCGTGAGAGGCCCGGGATGCAAAATCTGCACTCGCCGATCGTCTTCCTGAGATCGACGATCGTCGAAGGGGTCACGGCCTAGGTCACGGGCGTGACGGGTCGGTCACGGGCGTGACCAACCCATGACTCGAAGTTTTGGTCGATGGATTTTAATTTTTGGGCTTCCTAGGGTTCTGTCACGACAGACCGACTCCTAGGGGTCTAGCCAAAAATGGGATGTTACATCTCGACTCCATGTTTGCTATGTGAGGTTTGAACGTGATAGCCAAATCTAAGACCAATTCGTCCAATTAACAAAGTCTAGACCCCAATAAAAAAAGATTAGCCCATAATCTTGAAATTTTAGTCCTACTGGTTTAAGATAGGAAAGTAAATCGAATATCTTGAGAGGTTGTGAGGTATACTTGACTGAACAGCTCCGAATACTTTTGTCACATCAGGTCCTGTGGTTCCCAGGTATGCTCCTCCTGACCGTGGTTCCTCCAATAAACCTTGACTAATGGAACCTTCTTACGTCGCAAGACCCGCACTGCCATGTCATCGATCCTGATAGGCTCCAAGTTGACTGACCGATCCGAGGCCACCAGGCCATCTGCTGTGGAAATCAACTGCTCTGGCCGTAGCAGAGCCCTCCGTAGTGAGGAGACGTGGAAGACGTCATGCAATCCCGATAACTCAGGCGGTAGCTCCAGTCTATAAGCCAAGGGGCCAATCTGCTCCAGGATCCTATAAGGCTCCATATATCTCGGACTGAGCTTCTTCTGCCCGCGAACCCGTGAAACTCTGTGCATCGGCCGTATCTTCAAGAAAACTTGGTCCCCCACCTGGAACTCCACCTGACGATGCCTTGCATCGTAATATTTGGCCTGCCTACTCTGGGCTTCTAATATCCTATCCCGGATCAATCTAATCTGAGCATCTGTATCTCCCACAAACTCCGAGCCTAGTGCCTGCGGATCCTCATCCTGAACTCATGATTGTGGGGTCCTGCACCTCCTTCCATACAACGCCTCATAAGGAGCCATGCCTATGTTTGACTGATGGGTGTTATTATATGAAAACTCGACCAGTGGTAGCAACCTCTCCCAAGGCTCGCCGCGGTCCAAAATACACAGGCACAAAAGATCTTCCAGTGTACGGTTGGTACACTCCGCCTGCCCGTCGGTCTGAGGGTGAAAATCTATGCTGAATGTCAATCGAGAACCCAGATGGGCCTGGACTGACCTCCACTCCCTGGATGTAAACCGCCCATCCCGATCCGAAACGATATTCTTGGGCACCCCATGATAGCGCATAAACTGCTCAATGAACCTCTATACTAATACACTAACCGGAGCATCCTTCGCCACTGGAATGAATCTGGACACCTTTGTTAGCCTGTCCACTATCACCCAGATCGAGTCATTTCCCGCACGGGATCGAGGTAGCCCATGTATGTAGTCCATGGCTATATCCTCAAATTTCCACTCCGGCACCGGAAGTGGCTGCAACAAGCCTGCCGGGTTCTTACACTCTGCCTTTACGAGTTGGCAAGCCTCTCAATGCGTCACAAAGTACGTAATGTCCTTCTTCATACCCGGCCAATACATTGTCCTCTTCAAATCTTTTACCATCTTGGTGGTTCCCGGGTGCACCGAGTATCGGCTGTAGTGAGATTCCATCATAATGTACTTCCGGATCTGGCCTCCTGCCGGTATGTAGACCCTGCCTCTGAAACACAGGAGACCATTCCCTAAAGAGTAACTCCTGTCATGCCTTCCTCCAAGGCTCGGAATATCGGCTCAGCTCTCACATCCAGCTTCTTCCCATCTCTGATGCGGTCCCGGATATCATCAGTAGTAACCATCGATTCCAGGTACTCCATGTATAACTCCGGGTCATCCTCGAATACTAGTGATATCTGCATCTCCTCGAATGATTTAACCAACTCCAAGGCCATCAGTTGCGGGCCTACTCCTGACGTTCTCGCTCTCCGACTCAAAGCGTCTGCGACCACGTTTGCCTTCCCTGGATGGTAGTGCATGGTATACTAGTAGTCCGACAGAAAATCCACCCAGCGTCTCTGCCTGATGTTTAACTCCTTCTGTGTGTCTACGTATTTCAAGTTCTTGTGGTCTGAGAAGATATCGCAATGTACTCCGTAGAGATAGTGTCTCCAAATCTTAAGAGCAAAAACGACTGCCCCCATCTCCAAATCGTGCACGGGATAGTTCTGATCATGTTGCTTCAGCTGACGGGAGGCATAGGCTATTACATTCCCGTTCTGCATCAAAACGACACCCATCCCCTGATAGGAAGCATCTGTGTACACCTGGAATCCTTCCTTCCTTGACGGAAGAGAAAGGATGGGAGCCAAGGTAAGGCGATCCTTCAGCTCTTGAAAAGAAGATTCACATCGTGGCTTCCAAATAAAAGGGGTCTCCTTCTTCGTCAGAGACGTTAGAGGGTGGGCAATCTGAGAGAACCCCTTTACGAACTTCCGGTAAAAACCGGCAAGTCCTAAGAAACTTCAAACATCCGAGGCCGACTTTAGTAGTGGCCAATCCCGTACTGCCTGGACCTTCGCCGGATCTACTGCCAAACCTGATCCACTGATGATATGGCCCAAGAAGGCCACCTCCTTTAGCCAGAACTACCACTTGTTGTATTTGGCATACATCTTATGCTCCCACAGCTTCTCCAAGGTCATGGCCAGATGTCTCGCGTGCTCCTCCTCTGTCCTTGAATATATAAGGATGTCGTCGATGAATACGATAATAAAGACATCCAAATACTGTTCGAACACCCGGTTCATCAAGGTCATGAATGCGGAGGGTGCATTCGTGAGCCCAAAAGGCATCAAGGTAAACTCGTACAAACCATATCTGCTGTTGAAGGCCGTCTTCGGGATGTCCTCCTCCCGAATGCGAAGCTGGTAGTACCCCGATCTCATATCCAGCTTTGAGAACCAATGGGCCCCCTCCAGCTGGTCAAATAGCTCGTCTATCCTTGGCAAGGGATAAGTATTCCGGACTGTCAACCTGTTCAGGGCCCGGTAATCTATACACAGTCGAAGAGTCCCGTCCTTATTCTTGACGAATAACACCGGAGCTCCCCATGGTGAAGAGCTAGGCCGAACGAACTCGGCCTCAACTAACTCCTGAAGCTGGCTTCGAAATTCCACCAACTCCTTTGGGGCCTTTCGATAGGGAGCTCTGGATACCGGCTTTGCCCCCGGTACAAGCTGAATCTGGAATTCCTTCTCTCGGTGCGGGGGTAGCCCTGGTAGCTTCTCCGGAAATACGTCGGCAAAGTCTCGCACTACTGGAATATGTGAAACGGAGTCCTTGGCCACGACCGCCTCAAAAAGGACCTGATAAACCTCTTCCCCCTACAGATGGGCCTTAATGGCTTGCACAGGTGATAATAATATGCGGTGTGCTGGTATAATACCTTCGATAACAATAAAGGAGTCCTTGTGCCTCACGGTAATCCTCTTTGTCACGCAGTTAATTTGGGCATGGTTCCAGCACAGCCAAGTCATTCCCAGGATCAGATCGTAATCTGGCATCTTAAGAATCGTCGCTGGTGCCTCAAACGCCTTCCCGCCGATCTCCGCTTCCATATTTAAATGAGCAGAGGTCATTAGCTCTGATCCATCGGGTAGGCGCACCCTCATCATCTTTCCGGTGAACGGCTCCATGCCTGCCAATACTTTCACGAAATCTTCTGACACAAATGAGTGCGAAGCACCGGTGTCGAAGAGCGTGTGAGCGGGCTTGCCGCTAATGAAAACTATGCCTGAGGTAATTAAGTGTCTTAGTATTTGAAAGTGAGGAAAAGATCTACCTTAACTCTAGAGGGGGGGGGGGGGTGAATTGAGTATTTTTAAAATAATTTACAATTAAAACTATAAAGCAGTGGAAGACTTAATTTATGTATATGTGTAAGATGCTTGTTATGAAATAAAAACTAAAGCAAGAACTAAGAAAACACACAGCACACAGCAAAGTCAAACACACAGCAACCAGATGACATAAGGATCTATAGTGGTTCCCCAACAACCTGGGTACATCCACTCTTCTACAACCCTAGGTAGGAATCCACTGCAGAAATAGTTGATCAGGTGTCCTGGGCACCAATGAGCTTTTGATAAGGTGCTCAAAAACCAAAACTAGATTTTTTGATAAGGTGTCTTGCCACCACTGAGTTTTGACAAGGTCTCAGAAACCAGTCTCAGAACTTTTGAAGGGAGTTTTGAAAAACCCTTTTACAGGAGGGAAAGGAAAAAGAAAGAAAGAGTTGAGTTGTTCTTCTCTGTCAACAGTTTGAGAGAAGACAAGTGGAAGATGAAGCTAAAGCTCCCCCTGAGATCTGTAAAGGTTCAGGAAGGTGAGCTTTGCTAGGGTGATAGGTCTTCAGGTGCTTCATATCTCCAGCAAAAGATGATTTCAACAGATGCTGAAATGTGTGATGTCTGGAGTCCTTGATTGTTGAAGCTTTTGAACACTTGAGGATTTGGAGGAGCAGATGATTTCCTCCATAGAAAACTTTCTTGTGTTCTTGAAGATTTTGATTCAGTGAATCTGTATGTTCCAGAAGATGAGTTCTTGATCAGAGTATATTTTGATCTCTCTTATGTAACTCTTTTTCTCAATCCAACGATCTTCTATATCTCTTACCTATCTTGTTGTATTGATCTATTATGTTTTCAAAAACATATTCTGTAGGAGTATATTAGATTCTAACTTAGATGGCCGTTACTCATTCATAAATGACTTCCATAAATGACAACTGTCTCTAGGGATAGTTCTAAGTAACATTCCTTTTAGCCTTCCTTGAAACTTGCATTAGATTGCTTGAAACAGCTAGAAAATCCTTTGTAATAAATGCAGAAAATAACTCTGAATGAATCTGAATGAATTCCATAAATGTTCTTGAATTTGAAATCTGAAAGCGTCGATCTCTAACAGAAATCGTCGATCTGAGCTCTACAATCGTTGAACTTAGCCCATATATTGGATTTATACTAGAGACAGAAAACGTCAACCTGAGCTCTACGATCGTCGAATTGAGCTCAGCGACTTGGAAAATAGCTAAAGACTGAGCGTCGATCTGAGCTCGAAGATCATCGACCGGAGTTCGACGACTTGCAAAGTTGAGCTTAGAGAATGTCGAACTGAGTTCGACATTTCGTCGACCCGAGCTCGACGAAAATTGTCTTTGTCTCAGCAATGAATCCTGATCTTTTAATGGTCTTGGGGGCAGCTCCAAACCTAAGTTCTAAGCCTTAGACTCATTATATGTTAACCTTTTCAACTATACAACTAGGTCAAACCAATTTTATAATAACATAGTGATCCTTGCCCAAATTAGTAATAGGGTGTTCCAACAATCTCCCCCTATTTGGGTTAGGATTACTATTTATAGGACATAATAGTAAATACAAAAGCATACATATAGAAACAAAAGCTAAACCAATAATGCAGAAGAAAAACATAGCAACATTGCAGAACTCATATAGAATATCCGAAATATTCAGAGATATAGATTTACTGTCTGCTTACAGAAATCATTTCTTCTCATTGCCTTTCTTAAATAGAATCTCCCTGTTAGGATTGAGAGCATCTTTCTTTGATCTTCTGTCATCATCTACACCTAAGGATGTCTGGGATCTTGGCCTTGGGACTACAGCCTCAGGATGCAGCTTCATATAATCTTCTGGATCAAAGAACTTTCTTGAAGCATATCTCTCAAGTTCTGTCTTTCTTTGTTCTGATAGGGTTGTAATGTTTGAAATATCTTTACCTTGCTCCTTGGCCTTCTTCATTTGATCTAGAGCAGCAAGCTCTTTCATTCTGGCAGTCCATAACACTGGGTTGTTTTCAGGATCTTTAAAAGGGACTGGAGGTTCATATCTATTAATAGATTATGAATCAGTAGGAGTCCTGGTGACAACTGAATCTCTAAGCTTGTAAGGGAAAGGACCTTGAGTAGAATCAATAGGACCTTGTCCTTCCCTTTGTTGTCTGGAATAAGTTCTGTACTCTATCTGATTTCCTCTGTACTGACCTCTTCTAGAATTATAGCCTCTTTGATGTTGACATCTGGGTTGATATCTTTGAGAAGATTGAGAAGAACTATTCTTTGAAGCAGATCCAGGTTGAGAAGCAGATCCTCCACCAGTACCAGCATCTGGAGGAGGAGGAGGAGGAGGATGAGACTGAGAAGATCCTTTCTCATATTTGTCAAGTTTTCTTCTTTTCTTCATAGCCTTTAGCTGATTTTTAGAGTATTGCATCCAAGGCTCTGTTATCTGACAATCATGCAAAATGTAATATGGTATATCATTTACATCTTTGGCTTGAGCAAGAGGGACTCTCATCATTGCTTTGCTTCTGGATTTCCTTTTCTTGGCAATGGTGCCAGTAGAATCATCCGAGTCAGTGTTGAATTGATCACTTTCTGAACTCTGGGGTCTGTCATATAGATCATCAATGCTTTTGATATACTCTTCTCTTTGTTTAGACTTCTTAGCAGACAGAACAAGAGCAGAATTAATTGTAGTAGCAGCAGGAGAAGCAGGAACTTCTGGAGCAGCAGGAGCAGAAGGAACTTCCGGAGGAACAGGAGCAGGAGGAACCTCAGAAACAACATGTTCTTCTAGAAAAACAGCAAGTTCAACAGCAGCAGCAGCATCAACAGGATCAGCAAGCTATATATCAATATCATTAGATTCAGCAACTTCAGCAGTAGCAATAACAACATAATCAGAAACTTCCACAGCCTTAAGAGAATTGATATAAGATCTAATCAGGCTGGGATCACAGACAGTAATAGGCACAATGGCCTTAGTAAGGTCTTCAACTCCCAGAGTTTGTAAGTAGCTTCTGTGAAGAAGATCAAATTCAGACAACAGTGACTTGAAGTCCACTGTGAGTACTGGTACTGGGGTAGAAATCTCTGGCAGCAGCAATTCCTCAGGAGCAGCAGGCACTACCTCAGCTTCATAGGGCATCTCCCCCTGCCTTGATTCAGTGATGACTGGATCAAGGGACCCCACAGAAGGGATGGCCTGAGGAAAGGAGAGAGAGGATAGCCTATTAGATAACTCCTTTATTGATTACAGGAGTTGAGCCATGGAGGTCGCCAGCAGGGCTACTAGCTTGGGGGCTAATATTCCATATAACTTATCTGCCAAAGCAGATAGATCCACTTGCTCAAGTGTGACTTGAGTAGAGGTGGAGGAGGGAATGTTTTGGGCTGGTGATGGATGAACTGTGGTAGATGGTATTGTGGATGGTAGGATGGTTGGTTGAGAGATTGGGATGGTGAAGATAGATGATATGGGTGTGGATATGGATGGTGTGAAGGATGGTTGAGTGAGAATGTCATGAAGGAGCTGTTTATATGAGGAGGTAGAAGGAGGCTCAGTAGGGGAGGAAGTGGAATCATCCATAAAGGAGTCTTCCAAGATGTTGAAGGATGGCATGTCAAGAGGTGGATAATAGTGGAGTGGATGGAATTGTTCTGAGGTGGTTGGAGGTGATATTGGTGATGAAATGGTAATGGGGGAAGAGATGGATGTGGAGATGGTTGATGTAGTTGAAGTGGAGTGGAGGTAGAAACAAGTGGTGGAGAAGGAGGAGAAGAGGTGGAGGCAGACAACTCTTCCATGTGGGTAGAGGCCTGAGGGGAAGTGACTGCAAGAGTCCTTGTGCCTGAAGCCATGGTAGTCCTGGATGGTTTGATTATCTGCCTATCCCACTTACCAAATAGGGCACAGGTCAGTCTTTTTGATGCATTGATGTGCATCCCATTTGAGACTAGCAGTTCTGGGCACCTGGAGTGCAGGAATACCCCTAAAATCCTCCCAAAATTCACAAAGCTTTTGTTTATTTTCTTCTTTATCAAATCAAATAAAATTGCTCCCCAGTTCAAGTGTTTCTTGTCCACTAGGGCTCCCATCAGACAGAACTGATACCTGGATATGGTATCATGAGCTGAGTGCTTTGCCAGAAGCACTTTCCCCACAACATCAGCTAAAAATCTAAATTCAATAGATAAGTTCTTTTTCAATAACTTGCTAGGGTTTGCTGCAGAGTGACCCATTCTATCCAACATTGAATAAAATTCCTCTCCAGACATTTCAGTAGAATCATCTCCAGTACATAAATTGAATACTTCAGTCAGTAGAGTAGGTGATAAAGGTACCTGAGTCCCGCTTATAGTACTGACTATAGTATTTTGATCAAGATTATTTGCTGTAAATACCCATTCCTTTATCTCATCGGCCGCAATCTTCATTCTGGTAGACATAATATGCACCAACTGTTGTTCTCTGAATAGTTCCAGAATGTCTTTGAAGATTTGATCGCTGCCGTCAAACGAATCCATATCGATATCAAATCAAGTATCAAACTTCATCTTTGCAAGAGCGGCAACATTCACAGCCATTTTATACCTGCAAAAAGTTAACAAACACAACCAAGTGTAGTAGAGTTTGGAGGGAAAGAAAGAATTTGCAGAGAATATGAAAGCGCAAAAGAAGAACGACAGCAAAATAATGATTTTATATTAGGGTTCGACGCCGGAAAGGAAGGATCGTTGAACTCCGTTCAACGATCTAGACTTCTGAATGGAATCTGAGGAGTATTCAATAACGTCGATCTCCGTTCGATGATACTGGAGAACGTCGAGCTCCGCTCGACGATCGATGAACAGAAAGAAGATAGCCTAGCGCTGTCTGGAAAACGCTGAACTCCGGTCGACGCTTATTGGAAAGCGTCGATCTCCGTTCGACGCTTTATGTGAAAAACGTCGAGCGCAGTTCAGAGACAAAACAGAATCTACAGACAATAGAAAATACAAGTTTTTAGCCTAGTCTTGGTCTTTTTTTAGATTTAAAAATCTTGGGATTTATTTTAAACTTCCTCCATCTAACATTCCTAACTGATTTAGGAAGAAGGTGTGTTCCTTTTCATCCAAAGGTTTTGTGAAAATATCTCCCCTTTGCAAATTAGTTGGGATGTATTGAATTTCAATCTTATTTTTCTCTACATTGTCTCTTAGGAAGTGATGCCTAATCTCTATATGTTTTGTCCTACTATGGAGGACTGGATTTTGTGCTATAGAGATAGCACAAGTGTTATCACAAAATATTTTTGACCCTTCTAAGTTGTAGCCATAGTCTAGGAGCTGGTTTTGAATCCACAGAATCTGTGAGCAACAACTGCCTGCTGCCATGTATTCAACTTCAGCAGTTGAAGTGGACACTGATGTCTGTTTCTTATAGAACTAGGAGACAAGTCTGTCACCAAGGAACTGGCAAGTTCCACTAGTGCTTTTCCTATCTACTCTACATCCAGCATAATCAGCATCTGAAAATCCAGTTAATTCAAATCCTGAGTCTTTTGGATACCAGAGTCCTAGATTTGGATAACTTTTCACATACCTAAGAATCCTCTTAACTAATATTAGGTGACTCTCTAGGGCTTACTTGGAACCTAGCACATATATATGTAAAAAACATTATATCAGGTCTACTAGCTGTAAGGTACAATAGAGAGTAAATAATTGCTCTATATGTTGTCTGATCAACATGTTTACCATGTTCATCAGTATCTAATACAACATTGGTTGGCATAGGTGTTTTCATACAAGATGCTTCAGACATACCAAATTTCTTAACCAATTCTTTTGCATACTTGGTTTGAGAAATAAATATGCCTTCAGCATGTTGTTTGACTTGCAATCCTAGAAAGAAGGAAAGCTCACCCATGCTACTCATTTCAAATTTAGAGTGCATCAGGTTGGAAATTTTTTGCACAAATTTGAATCAGTAGAACCAAATATGATATCATCTACATATATTTGTACTAGTAGGGTATGGGACTTATGGGTTCTAATAAAGAGAGTTTGGTCTACTCTACCCCTTATAAAATCATTTTTCAGAAGAAAGCATGCTAAGGTGTCATACCATGCTCTAGGAGCTTGCTTGAGACCATATAATGCTTTATGCAACTTGAAAACATGGTCAGGATAAGTTGGAGAGATAAAACCTGGAGGTTGTCTAATATAGACTTCCTCTTTGATGTCTCCATTGAGAAATGCGTTCTTCACATCCATTTGGTAGATCTTGAATCCATTGTGAGCTGCATAAGCAAGAAATATTCTTATGGCCTCTAACCTTGCCACTGGTGCAAAAGTCTGGTCATAGTCTATCCCTTCTTCTTGAGAATAACCTTGAGCAACTTGCCTTTCCTTGTTCCTTACAATAACTCCTTGATCATCCAACTTGTTTCTGAACACCCACTTTGTTCCAACAATTGAGTGATCCTTAGGCCTTGGTACTAGCTCCCAAACTTTGTTCCTCTCAAATTGATGTAGTTCCTCTTGCATAGCAATGATCCAGTGTGGATCTTGCTCTGCATCTTGAATGGATTGAGGCTCAACTTGATATAAAAAGCAGGTGTGCATCAGGTTCTGGTTGACCTGATTTCTGGTTTGCACACCAGCTGAGATGTTTCCAATCACTTGGGAGATTGGGTGATCTCTTGTTATTACTAAATCAACAGGGGGTGTTGATTGTTCACCAACTTGTGTTGTTGTTTCCTCTTGTGGAACAACAACTGGCTCTTCAAAATGATTTTCTCCAAGATGTTGAACATCAAGATGTTGAGTATCCTCTTCATCTTCACTGATTTCAGCTCTTTGGTTGATAGGTGAATGTACTGAATCCTTTTCTACAATGTGTAACCTGTCATAATTTTCTGAAAGAGAGTGTACCTGCAATGGTTCTATGGTAGAAGTAGACTTCTCCTTGTAACACATGTTAGTCTCATCAAAAGATACATGAACAGATTCTTCAATTTAAAGAGAAGTTTTATTATAAACCCTATAAGCTTTACTGATCATGGAGTATCCCAGAAACACTCCTTCATCAGCTTTAGCTTGGAATTTTGCTAAATACTTCTTATCATTATTGTGAATATAGCAAATGCATCCAAAAATTTTGAAATAGTCTACTTTAGGTTTCTTCCCTTTGAGCAATTCATAGGGAGTATTGCCCTTCAGTTTATGTATCAAACTTGTAACGTCCCAATTCGCGCTAGGCCCCTTGATTGCGTATTTGAGTCAAGGGGGCTGTGGTGAGCCCAATGGGGGTGTGGGGGAGCAGGTGCGAACGTACGGGAAATGAGGAAAACAAGGCAAAATGGCATTTCTGGCTGACACGGGTATGGACACGGCCGTGTCCATACCCGTGTGCCTCATAAAATTAGGCTTACCAGTCAGAGAGGTACACGGGTATTGGGACACGGCGTGTCCCTACCCGTGTGCCGTGGACACGGGTCGAGACACGGCCGTGTCTCTACCCGTGTGCCGCAACCCCGACACGGCAGAAAGTCGTTCTGGGATGAACACGGCCCTAGACACGGCAGACAACACGGCCGTGTCACCTGAACACGGGTAGGAACACGGCCGTGTGCCTACCCGTGTCTGCGGTGTATAAAAAGGAAAAAGTTGTGAAACCCTAGCATTCATTCCCCTTTCTTCTGCCCCGAAATTTCTGAGAGAGTTCTTGGCTGGAGGAGGAGGAAGAGCTTGCCGGAGCCATCCTTGGAGGAATCAAAACGCCGCCACCGTCAAGGGAAAAACAATGCCGCCGCGAAGGAGTGCGAGGCTCATGGCCGGCCATGGTGGTACCGCTGGACTTGAGGTGAGCTTCCTCTCCTCTCCCTTGGTGCTAGATCTATAGTTATTTTAGGAGAGACATCGACTCCATAGAGTCTTGATGGTGAGGAGGAGAGTTCTTAGGATAAGCCATGCCTAGGTTTTCTAGGCTTAGTCTCCCTCAACCTTCTCATCATTCAAAGTGGAGATGAGAGGGGTTTTCGTTGAGGGTTTGGCTTTGAAAGGAGAAATAAGGTTGGGTGTGATTTCTGGAGAAGTTTATGCGAGGTCGTTGCAAGGAAGAAGATGAACGGATGCCATTCATCTCGCCTTAAGATGCGTGCAGAAATCTGATTTCTGCACGCGGCGACCTTCGTGGCCAATTTCGGAGGTGTTCTGGCCAGATCTGGGTGAACGACTCAACACGAAAGTCGTAGCCCTTGAAATTACCTTTCCAACGAGTGGTTGCTCGTTTCCATGCGATACCTATAGCCACAGGAAAGCTGGTTCGAGTCCGCTGCGTTCGGGAAAATTCCTGTACAGGAAACTGTTTCCTGTACGTATTCGAGTTGAATTTCTGGTATGTTGCGACCAGAACTGGGCGATCGACTCAACACGAAAGTCGTAGCCCTCGCGAATACCTTTCCAACGAGGGGTTGTGCATTGTGATCGGATTCCTGTAGCTCCTGGAATCCCAGTTTTAGTATCGGGCTATCCTATGTTAATGCACTTGTTAATTTATAATGCTAGCACTCTTGCAATGATTGTGATTTGCCCATTTGTTATCTTGCTCCCATATATCTATAATGTTGTTGTTACTATAATTTAGCATGGTTACTCATTTGGTTGTGTAATAAGGATTAACCCTACAATGGTAGAGAAATGGATTGGATGGGAAGGCTAGATATTAGGAGTTGAGGTTGGAATAGGATATATTTATACAACTTGGTGTTGAACTTATCTATTATGCGTAGTGTTGAGGTGAATTCATTGAATAGGTGGGCGTGAACATGATGAACACTATGTGAAGAGTATTTTGTAACCGTAATCCGAGCCCAAGGGGTTTATTAACAACCGATGCTTAGAGTGGTAGTCTCCCTACGGGTAGCATCGAGTGAGTTGTTTTGGGGCATGTGATGTGCGACGATTCATCGTGTCGCGATATTGAGATAATGACTGTGGCAGGTCTACGGGTTCGCCAGTCGTCACACCGATGGGAGCCAATGGGTAGACCTTGGGCGGTAGGGTTAGATACTTGGTGTCCATAACCCGAGATCTCCTCCGCGCCATGAGAACGGTTGGGCTTGCACCTCGTGCGTTTCCGAGGTTCCATCCGGTTCGAAATCAAAGGCCAGGTTGGGCTGTGTTCTTGGTGCACATTTACCCAAGACCCCTTCTGAGCCGTAGTACGCAGGTGAGCTCCGCTGTTGTGTTCTTAGCGTTGAGGTGTACGAGGGCCTAGGATGGGTAGTGTGATACCACCTAGTAGTGGAGACGCCCGCTCCACTGTCGCCGTCTGGCCACGACGGATGACGCCTGAGAGGTTAGCTACCTGCTCGAAAAGTGGGAACTTCAAGTCTGTGTCGACATAGCAACTTGCATGTGCGTGCGCATGATTCGGTCATACCATAACATTCATATCATGTCATTCATTGCATACACAAGATCCTCATCGTATAAGTTTGTATGGGCACTCTTATACGATGAGTTACTTTAATTTTCTGTTATGGTTGGGTTGGCATAATTGTTGTGATATGGATTGTAGCCGGCGGAATAGGCGTCTTGTGGTAAAGGCTAACCCGTGTGTTAGTTCTACCGCAAGGCGGCTGTTTCGGGCATAAGACTCCCCTCGTGCCGTGTGTTGCATTCCGGGAGGGGTGTCTTACAAAACTTCTGTTCAACACATGGTTGGAGGTGTTCACTGCCTCTGCCCAAAAAGATAGAGGAAGGTGAGCATCTATCAGCAATATAGTAGCAGATTCAATTATGGTTCTATTTTTCCTTTCAGCTACCCCATTTTGTTGAGGAGTTCTAGGAGCTGAGAAAGTATGCCTGATCCCTTCACTCTGACAAAACTCTTGCATGAGAAGAGAATCAAACTCTGTCCCATGATCACTTCTGATCAGGGCAATGTGAGTATTGAACTCAATCTGTATGCATTTGAGAAAATCTGTCAAACATTTAAAGTTATCAGTCTTCTTACTCAGAAAGAATACCCAAGTGAATCTAGAGAAGTCATCTACAATCACTAAAGTGTAAGATTTCCCTCCTAAGCTTTGTACTGTAATGGGTCCAAAAAGATCCATGTGTAACAGATACAAAATCCTAGGTGAATCACTCTTATTAAGTGACTTAAAACTGTTTTTAGTTTGCTTGCCTAATTGACAAGCCCTGCAGAGTCCTTTCTTCTTGTAGGGGCCAGAAGGTTGTCCTCTAACAAGGTTATCCTTGGACAGCCTAGCAATGGTTCTAAGGTTTAAGTGTCCTAATCTCTTATGCCATAATTCATTTGGTTTGCAGACTGAATTAAATAAGCAGATATCTATGTTGGTCGAAAGGAAATCTACAAGATAAATGTTACCTTTCCTTTTACCTGTTAACACTGTTGTGTTATCCTCTGACTTGATCTTGCATAAGGATTTGTTAAATGTCACTTGATATCATTCATCACAGAGTTGACTGATGCTGATTAGATTGTGCTTCAGTCCTTCCACATAAGCCACCTTCTTGAATGTGACTGAGCCAATCTGAACAGCACCATATCCTTTTGTTTGACCAAAGTTTGAATCTCCAATGATCACTTTTGGTCCAAGTTTGGCTTTGAAGGATGTGAGATTGTCCTTACTCCCTGTCATGTGCTTTGAGCACCTACTATCCATATACCATTGTTGGTTCAATGCTGGATAGGTCTTCACCTGCACATAAACAATTTATATGTTTTTGACCCAGTTTACCTTTGGTCTAGGTTGATAACCTTTAAATTCAGAAATGAAAGACATCCCTGGCTGACTCTTATATCCTTTAGGATGGTATCTCCTAGGAGGTAGTATCCATTCAGTATAAGGGTTGAAGCTTTAGGATGAGGGACTTTTATGATTGACTTGAGATTTACCTCTGAAAGAAGGTTCAAAGCTCTGAGCTCCGTTCGACGATCTTCTACCTGAGTTCGACGATCTTGGGTCAGATCGTCGAGCTCCGTTTGAAGATCGACTATACCAGAGTTCAGAGTTCAGAAGTCGTCGATCTGATTTTGACGATCCAGCCTTGGATCACCGAGCTCTGTTCGACGATCGTCGAGCTCTGTTCGACGTTTTCTGTTGAACTTGATTTTCCTTAGGTAAATCTGGATTCTTCCTAGCTACCTCTACAACACCCTTTCCTTTATCAAAAATAAATTTAATTGGGGTTGTTAATACTATAGGTTGGCTGGATGAAGCACCCAAGCCCAGTGTACTGTTGAATCTTGAGTTCACTGTGCTTGTGATATCCATCAGTCTGATGCTTCTCCCATTAAGGGATTTTTCAAACTTCTTTGCCTGGGATAACTCACTTTTCAGTGAAGCTATCTCCTTCCTATAGCATTCTAACTCCTCAGAGAGTTTGAGGTTGTCTGATTTTAAGGTGTTATGTTCAAACAATTGATTTCTGAGAGAAATAATCTCTTTCTCAGATTTTAACAGGTCTAAACAAAGTGCCTTAAATTCAGACCTAAAGTCCTCTGAGTCAAAGTCAAAGAAGTCTATTACCTGGTCTTCTTCAGTTTGAGTTTCAGATTCTGAGTCTGATCCTTGTTCTGTATCAGAATTTTGCTAAGAGGCATTGATAGCCATCATGCAGAATTCCTTTTCTTCAGCATCATCCTCATCATCACTTGAGCTTGATGAGGCTTTTGATTCCTCTTCAGTATCACTCAAGCTTTCAGCTACAAACCCCTTCCTTGTATGTTTATTTTTGTTGGAGGAGGATTTATTGCTGTTGTTTCCTCTGGAGTCCTTGTCTTTTCTTCTATCTTTCCTGTCCTTCTTGTCCTTATTCTGATTTTCTGGACAGTCTGGCACAATATGGCCTGGTTTCCTGCATCCAAAACAAATTATTTCTTTATTATTTGATTTTTCATACCTTGGCTTCTCATGCCCTCTGGATGGCCTCTTTCTGAAATCTTTCCTGGACATCTTATAGAATCTTTTGGCCAGCAAACTCATCAATTCTTCATTGCCTGTGACCTTGTATTCAGGCAGATCTTCTGTAGCTTTGAATGCTATGGTCTTCTCCTTTCTGATGGCTTGAGAAGCAGTCTTTTGTTCTTCCTCTCCGTTCTTGATGAGCAGCTCATAAGACTTGAGCTTGCCAAAAAGAGCTTCAGTAGTAATCTCAGTTAGGCTTCTGGCATCCTTGATTGGCCAGATCCTTTGAAAGTGAGGGTAAGATCTATCTCAACTCTAGAGGGGGGGGGGGGGGGGTGAATAGAGTATTTTAAAATAATTTTTCACAGTTGAAATAAACAGCACATATAAAATTCAATTTATGATATAGTGTAGAGTGCTAGTAAGAAGTTAAAAACCAAGAAGTAAAGAGCACAGCACACAACAAACAAATCACACAATCAAACCAGAAGACACAAGGAAATATAGTGGTTCCCCAAAAACCTGGGTACATCCACTCTTCTACCACCCTTGGTAGGAATCCACTCAGGATGAGTTGATCAGGTGTCCTGACACCAATGAGCTTTTGACAAGGTGCTCAAAAACCAAAACTGGAATTTTTTGATAAGGTGTCTTGCCACCACTGAGTTTTGACAAGGCTCTCAGAACCAGACAGAACTTTTGAAGGGAGTTCAAGAACCCTTTACAACAGGAAAAAGAAAAAGGTAAAGAGGTGAGGTTGTCTTCTCTATTCTCAAATCAAATGAGAGAAGACTAGTGGATCTTTTGTTGTCAAGGCTCCCCCTGAGATGTTGAATGAATCAGGAATGGAAGCTTTGCTCTAGGGTGATAGGTCTTCAGATCTTTAGATCTCCAGCAAAGAATTGTTTCAGCAAAGAGGCTGAAAGATGAGGTGTCTGGAGTTCTTTGAGATGAGGCTTTGATCACTTTTCTGTAAGCAAGAGGATGGTTATATTTCATAGCTTAATTCTTCTTATTCTTCTGTAACAGTGTGTGTCTCATAATTCTATCGTGTATTTACTCTTGATTGATTCTCTTGGTGAGTAGTAGTGTTGGAGAAGACGATCTTATTCTCTGAATATATTTCTTCCAAGATAGCCGTTATCAGACATTAAATGCCTTCCATAAAGGATTTGTCTTCTAGAGGAAAGTCCAATGAAAACATTCCTGAATAATTCCTTGAAACTTGTTCCAGAATAAATGAAAACGGCTGGCAAATCTTCTTGAAATTAAATGCTAAGAAAACATTCCAAAGACCGGCAACATTTGAATTCTTAAGAACGTCGATCTCTCAAAATAAACGTCGATTTGAGCTCCACGATCGTCGACCAGTGCTCAGAGAAAGAATAGATCATTCTGACAGAAAACGTCGATCTGAGCTCCACGATCGTCGACCAGAGCTCAGAGATATTGAAGATAAGCAGTAGACAGAAAACTTCGATCTGAGATCGACTATCTATATTCTTGGTCTGGCAGAAATAGTCGATCTGATTAAGACAGAGATCGTCGATCTAAACTTTCCCAGAAATAGTCGACCTAAGCACAGCCAGAGATCGTCGACCAAAGCTCGACGATCGTCAGACTGAAGCTCAACGATAGTCGACCGAAGCCAGCAACAAGCAGAAGGATGAGGACATAAGTAGTCGACCTAAGCTCGACGATCGTCGACCGGAGTTCGACGATAGTCGACCGCCGTTCGACTATTTTTATCTCTTTACTTAGCTTGAAATCCTGAGCTTGAATGGTCCTTGGGGGCAGCTTCAAACCTAAGTTCTAAGCCCTAGACTGATTCTAATGTTGACCTTTACACTATACAACTAGGTCAACCTGGTTTCCTAAGAGAAACATAGTGATCCTTGCCCAAATTAGTAATAGGGTGTTCCAACATCCTTGAGTCCCAAGTGCTAGGGAAGCACATTAGGATCTTGTCATTTAGTTCAGTTAGTGTGATCTCCTTATCCAATGTTTTCAACTCACTGACTATCATACTAAGCCTATTGTACATATCTGAAACTGACTCAGCTTCTCCTTTCTTGAAATTCTCATATTGAGATATGAGATGGGATCTCCCGTCCTTCCTTTCATCAGCAGATCCTGAGACAATTTCAGATAACTTGTCCCATATATCTTTTGCTGAACTGCATTCAGCCACCTTTTGGAATATCTCATCAGACATGGTCTGAGCAAGGATATTCATAGACTTTGCATCTGCAACTTTCCATTTCTTTATTTCTTCATTTGTTCCTGAAGGAGGTGGAACAACACTTGTACTTGTGATCACTGGGGGTCTTGGACAAACTGTCAAAGCAGAATTAAAAATGTCCTCATAAATAGAATTCATGTAAAGCTTAATCCTTGCCTTCCAAAGTGCAAACTTAGAGAGGTTGCACACTGGAGGTCTGGTGCTAGCATAATCTTTATTCTGTGCCATGGTTTTGTTTGAAAATAAATATAATACAAAAAGTAATAACTATCCTCTATAGAAGGTTTATCTTATCAAGGATCTTTTGGTTCAGGTGTTAGCCTGTTCAACCAATCTATTGAAGATTCAGATGTTGAATAACCAACCTCCCTCTTATACTAATTGAAAGTGAGGAAAAGATCTACTTTAACTCTAGAGGGGGGGGGGGGGCGGTGTGAATATAGTATTTTTAAAATAATTTACAATTAAAACTATAAAGCAGTGGAAGACTTAATTTATGTATATGTGTAAGGTGCTTGTTATGAAATAAAAACTAAAGCAAGAACTAAGAAAACACACAGCACACAGCAAAGTCAAACACACAGCAACCAGATGACACAAGGATCTATAGTGGTTCCCCAACAACCTGGGTATATCCACTATTCTACCACCCTAGGTAGGAATCCACTACAGGAATAGTTGATCAGGTTTCCTGGGCACCAATGAGCTTTTGATAAGGTGCTCATAAACCAAAACTAGATTTTTTTGATAAGGTGTCTTGCCACCACTGAGTTTGTACAAGGTCTCAGAAACCAGTCTCATAACTTTTGAAGGGAGTTTTGAAAAACCCTTTTACAGGAGGGAAAGGAAAAAGAAAGAAAGAGTTGAGTTGTTGATGACTACTTTTTAGTCATCCTTTTTTGGGTAATTTAGTAGCTTAAATTTCTAAGTATTATTATAATTTTATGTTGTTGTATGCTGATAGTCCGTTTTATAGCCTAAACTATTATGGTATTTTCTAGCTTTCAATTTACAAAGCATGTCTTGTATGCTTATATTTTGACCCTTTTTTGTATATATTATTGTCACTAACATCTTCCCTTCTTTTTGCAGGATTTTACAAGTTTTGCTGTTACACGCCCCATGGTCACGCCCTCCTAGGGTGTGTACCAAGGGCGTGTAACCTAGTGGAATGAAGCCGCCGGTCCGAAGTCAATCTCCACCAGAAACTAGCTGTCACGCCCACTGACACGCCCTACGTGGGCGTGTCTGACAGGCGTGACCCGCCAAGTCCCGAGAAGTCAGTACCGAGCTCAATTTCAACGCACCGAATCCGACACGTCCATATGTCACGCCCTCCAGGGGCGTGTTCGATGGGCGTGTAACTCAGCAACCGCGCCAGAATTAAATGCCAACGCTCCAGATGTCGCACCGAATCAGACACGCCCTATGGTCACGCCCTCCATGGGCGTGTCATAGGGCGTGACCCAGCCCGAAAAAAACTCTATAAATAAGGATCATCTTCTAGTGTTTGGGGGGGGATGGAGAGAGATTAGAGAAGAAGAAGTGCTGCTATTTTAGTTTTTATGTCTTAAGCTTGTCTCTTCCTTTTTACTTCAAGTAATTGAGTTTCTTTTCATGCAAGCCTTTTTCGCATTTCTGTACTTCCTTTTTACAACATTTGTAATCATCGTAGAATGTGTTCTTATAGTATCTGTGTGCCCTACTTGTGATTCCTCCACATTACGAAATAAAATAGTTCGCTATTCTCTTTCCCTTCTACTCGGTGTTATTTTCCATACTATTAATATGATCTTCATTTTCTATACCATGAATAACTAAATCCTCCTTGTACTCGATCTTGATGATCTGAGGTTTGAGTGATTAAGTTATGATGCTTTAATTTTACCTTTCCTTTTTAGGGGTTTAACCTTGAATTGCTCTTGAATTCTTTTGGGTTGGAGATATATCATCAATGTATACTCTCCGCCTTAGCTTTCATGCTTGGCTAGCCGAAAGGCCGATAGTTTGAAGTGAGCACTCAAGAGGAAAGGGATTGGTATGCACCCCTCGAGAGAGGCAGACATTCAAATCCCCCGGATTGGAGTAAAATCTAATAGTGGGGTTCACCGCGTAAAGCGAGCTTTAGGCCTCTGATTCAGACGAAAGTCGGTCGGACCTTCCTAAACTCAGTCGGACACGACTTCGAGAGAAGCGTGTTTAAGCTTTAGGAACCTCCACGGTCAAGAAACTCTCCCCTATTAAGTTTAGGCTTTTATCGCATTTCTTTATTACTCTGGCCGAGGTGATTCTTGATCGAGTACATTTTCCTCCCTTTGTCATAGTTCTTTAACACTTTATCGTAATCGCGTCTAATAGTTCTTTAACTTAATGCAGTGGTCCTCTTTCTAGCGATTAACTATATTTCCTTTCTTAATTGCAATTTCCTTTTTAGCCCTCAAGATTTTCCTTCGATAAAATAATAGTCTTCGTGTGAGTAAGTGTATTCAGCAATTCCCGGATTTCAATACGACACTTGTGTCCCCTAGCTACAATTCGATAGGTATACTTGCCTAGATGGATTGCTAGTTCGGTTGCTTTTATTTTCTTCACGATTAGTAGACACCAAGTTTTTGGCGCCGTTGCCGGGGAGTCAGCTCTTGTTGATATATTGAAAACACGAATCTATTACTTTTATGTTCCTTATTGCAAACCAAAAAGAAAAAATCGCTTTAAAAAATAATAATAATAATAATAATAATAAATATAATCATTTTCAATAGATACCCACATCACAAGTTTCCTACACCAACAAAATCCTCTCAAAAAGGGCAATGCGGTTTTAAGTGCCGCTATCTTGTCTAGTACCTTGTGAACCCTTCATCGGGTAGTCCTTGGGAAGTTTGGGAGCTAAAACATCTAAAAAATATATATTTAAAAAAAATAATAATAATAATAATAATAAACAATACTTCTCTCTTTCTTCTTCCAGTGCATGACCCGGGGAAGTCCGTCGGTTATTTTGGACTTGGACCACGAAATCGAGCGTACTCTTCGGAGAAGATTGCGATTTCAAGGCCCGACTCTTCAAATACCGGTCGAACATTCCGATTCATATTCTACCTTAAGAATGGACAATCCCAACCAAGAGGAAGTCTTGCAAAGACCCAACCAAGAGGAAGTCGTGCAAAGGACTATGTCCCATTATGCAAGACCAAACCTGGAGGGTACAGAATCTAGCATAGTTCGCCCCGCTATTGCGAACAATAACTTCGAGCTTAAGCCTAACATCATTCAAATGGTGCAGCAATATGTACAGTTCGACGGATTGCAAGATGAAGATCCGAACTTGCATATTGCTAATTTTCTTGAAATCTGTGACACCTTCAAGATTAATGGTGTCTCGGACGATGCGATAAGGCTAAGACTCTTCTCATTCTCCTTAAGGACTAAAGCCAAACAGTGGTTGAGTTCTCTTCCAAGAGGATCAATCACTACTTGGAACATTTTAACTGAAAAATTTCTTTCTCGTTATTTTCCCCCCGCCAAAACTGCTAAGTTTCGAAATGATATAACTTCATATTCTCAAATTGATTCTGAGACCCTCTATGACACTTGGGAGAGGTTCAAAGAACTTTTGAGAAGATGCCCACATCATGCTCTGCCTGTATGGTTGCAGGTTCAGACATTCTATAATGGGCTAAACCAAGTGACTAAGCAAATGATAGATGCCTCTTCCGCTGGTTCTTTAGACCGCAAAACTCCGGAAGCCGCTCTTGAGCTTATCGATGACATGGCGATGAACACTTATCAGTGGAATTCGTCCAGGTCTCGCCCATCTAAACCTGCAGGTATCTATGAAGTGGATTCGGTGACGCAACTGGCGATGCAAGTGGAAATGCTCAACAAGAAGATCTCGGAGATGACTGCTCCCTCCACCGCTAAGGTATATGAAAATGCTGCTGCTGCCGAGCAGGTGGATTATCTGGGGAACATACCCAGGCCTGCTTAAAATATCTCTGCGAATAATTTTTCTGCTTTTTCGAATTTTTCTTCTCCTCCTGGTTTTTCTGCTTCGTCGAACACTTATCATCCCGGATGGCGTAACCATCCTAATTTTTCTTGGAGTAATAATGCTAACGTAATACGCCCACCGCACGATTTTACACCACCACCACCACCACAACAAAATTTTCAAAAACCTTCCCCTTTGGAAGAGATCCTCGCTAAATATATAAGCTCGAACGATGCCACTATTAGAAATTTAACAGGATCCATGAAAAACTTAGAAAATCAAGTTGGCCAACTCGCCAAGGCCTTTTCCGAGAGACCACCTGGAACTCTTCCCTCGAACACTGAGCCTAACCCAAGGGAGCACGCAAATGCGATTTCCCTTCGGAGCGGTAAAGTTGTTAACGAGCCCACCACAAGGGAAGAGCCAAGGGTGATTGTTCCTCCAGTTTTTACCCCCACGGAAAATGACAACTTAGATTCTGAAAAAGAAAAATCTACATTTGAAAAAGAAAACGATGGCTCTATTATGAAAGTGAAGGGATAGATACTACTCTAGAGGGGGGGGGGGTGAATAGAGTTATCAAATTTTGCACTAAACAAAACTTAATGGTCTACCCAACTCCCTTGGAGTGAGGTGCGGAATGAAAAGATTATAGATATTGATTTAACCTTAAAGCCTAACACAAGTGATGTGTACAAACTCAAGCTAACTGTAATTACAGTTAAGGCTTGGAAAACCTAATCAGCAACTAGCAATCCTAGTTATATCTATTCACAGCCACAATGTAGGAATTAAACAAGTGAATCCAGACGACACAAGGAAATTTATAGTGGTTCCCCAAACAACTTGGGTACGTCCACTCTTCTACCCACACGGTAGGAATCCACTCAGGTTTTTGATCAGGTGCCCTGCCACCAACAGGATCTGCTTCAGGTAGATCCAGAAACCCTTTAGACTTTTGATCAGGTGTCTAAAAACCAAGCATATGTTTTTGATCAGGTGCCCTGCCACCAAGGGATACTTTTGAAGGGAGTAATAACCCTGTACAGGAGGGGGAAGAAGGTTAAGATGTCTTCTCTATTTTATAATAGATTAGAGAAGCACTAAAACTTGCACTGAGCTAGAAAGCTCTAAAGAATCAAGGCTCCCCCTGGCTCAAAGATGTCCAGGTGAAGTCTTGCTTCAGTGCAGAAAACTCTTCAGAAAACTCTGAAGGAAAAACTACAAGAAGATAAAAAGTAATAAAATAAAGATCTTCAAGCAGCTATCTTCTTCTTCTTCTTCTTCAAAGGAACTCTGAGTTTGAACTTCCTGAAAGAAGGAGAACTCAGGTTGAAGAAGAGTGGAAGATCTTAACACTTCTCAGTTAGATGGAAATTGCTGAGAGCAGAAAGCTTGATCTTGATGAAGGCTTGAGTGCTTGAAAATATGTGTAACACTAGCTTGAATCCTTCTTCAAAGGGTCCTTTATATAACATCAGCAAGCAACGGCTCTCTTCAGTTTGAATAATTTGTCTTCTTCTGAGACTTGAGACCTGAGCTGTAAATATCAAGAAGACACAACAAACTCTGCAGCAGAAACATTCTATAAAAGGAATAACCCTTTTTCTAGGAAGCTGCAGGAAACAATTTTGATAATAAAGTACTAAATAAAGTCATATCAGAAACAAACTCTTTATAGCAAAAAGAAGACTTTTCAGTCTAACGGCTATAAAGGGCTGACAGTAGATAGAGTAATTTATAATGTCAGCTAATAAGACAAACAACTTTATCTAAAAAGATTTGACTCAGGCAAAGAGAATGGAGCAGATATGCCTGGAAATTTATCATAATACTTAAAACAACGTGCCAGAAAATGTATTAATTAATTAAATATAATAAATAAATACAAAATATAAAGGCAGACAGAAAGCGTCGAACGACCTTCGGAGATCGTCGACCGACGCACGGAGATCGTCGAACTATCGGGCAGATAGTCGAATGATCCAGATAGTCGAACTATCTCAGCAGATAGTCGAACTACCAGAAGATAGTCGAACTATCAGATAGTCGACCTATCAACAGATAGTCGAACTATCAGGGCAAAACAGATAGTCGAGCTATCAACAGATAGTCGAGCTATCAGATAGTCGACCTATCGACAGATAGTCGAACTATCAGAAACAAACAGATAGTCGACCTATCAAGCAGATAGTCGACCTACCTCAGAAAACAGGTAGTCGACCTATCAACAGATAGTCGACCTACCAAAACAGACCAGATAGTCGATCTATCAACAGATAGTCAAACTATCAGATAGTTGAACTATCAGGACAGATAGTCGAACTATCAAAGACGACAGATAGTCGACCTATCAACAGATAGTCGACCTATCAAAGCGGAACAGATAGTCGACCTATCAACAGATAGTCGAACTATCAGGTAGTCGATCTACCAGGACAGATAGTCGAACTACCACGCCAAGCAGATAGTCGACCTATCAAGCAGATAGTCGAACAATCAACGCAGACAGAGCGTCGACCAACTGATAGACGATCGTCGATCAGCCGATAGACGATAGTCGAGCGGCGTTCGACTATAGTCGAACGAAAAACTACTTAACCAAATTCTCAATCTGGAAAAGTAAGGACTCTACAGCTAGACTACTAACCATTGACCATAGATATTTCTTGGGTCAAGGAGCACAAAGGAGAAGACTAAACTCAAATCAAACTAGGGTACCAACAATCTCCCCCTATTTGAGTTAAGTCTTCCAAAAACTAAAGCATATAGCTAGCTATAGAACACTAAAAACAATACAGGAAATAGATAGCAAATAACTAGCAAATTATCAACCAGATAGATAATAAACAAATATATCACAGCAGTCAATCAAACTATTAAGAATCTACAGATTCTGGCAAGGGGGCAGAGGAACTAGGAACAAAAGAGATTTTCCTTAGAGGATCATCAGATTCTTTCTTTGATAGCTTCAAATCCTGCACACCAATGATCTTCAGTTCTGCAGCTCTTGGGACTACTGCTTCAGGATGCTTTTCCATATATTTTGAGGGATCAAATACATCAGGATTGACCTGGAACTTTTCAAACTCTTTCTTTCTGAAAGCAGACATTGTGGATAAACCGGTTGTATCTTTTCCTTCTACTTTTGCTTTTCTTATTTGAGCTGCTCCAACTAGTTCGTGAAAACGAGCCATCCTAAAGTTAGGATCTAGCTCTGGACTTTCATAAACAGGCTCAGGAGGAGCAGCATCTGATTCTTTATCTAGATAAGATATTGGAGCAAACTTAGTAAAAGGTTCTTGCTAGAATTTTAAAACAAAGTAAACTACTTACCTTTTAAAACAACTTTCTCAGACTGAATTGGTGCAGCAGTTGAAACCTTTCTCTTAGGAGAAGGAGGAGGTGAAAAAGTTTGCTTTAGATACACAACCTCCTTAACTTGTTCTTTCACTTCTGCTTCATGCATTTGACTGTCAGAATGAGACTTTCCATGAGAGCTATGAGAGCTTTTCTTTGATTGATGCTGAGACGAAGCAGATCTTGCTGATGGAGCAGATTTTCCTGAAGAAGCAGAAGGGTTGGCAGAAAGATTACCAGAAGCTCCTGCACCTGGAGGAGGAGGAGGAGGACCTCTGGGAGTCCATCTTGAACCAGGACTATCATATCTTTTAGATCTTTTCCTTTCTTTCTGCTGGTTCTTTGAGAACCACATCCAATGCTGAAATTCCTTTGACTTAGGGTCAATGCCCTTCAAAATATAATAAGGAGTATCATTATCTTTACTGAGAGGAGGAGGAGCAGCAGCTTTCCTTTTCTTTTGGGCAGCTTTCTTTTTCCTTGATTTCTCAGACACATCAGAATCATCCTCATCATCAGAGTGAGATGATGGGGGATTATCATACGGATCATAGGCTTCAGAAACAGCCTTTTCTTTAAGCTTCAGAGCAGATTTCTCTCTTTCCTCTTCCATGGCATCCAGAGCCAGAAGGGAATCTAAGTCCAACCCTGGTGAGTCATCCCAGATGGTTGACTTTTCAACTTGCAGATCTTTTTCTTTCTCTTTCAACAAAGACTGTACTCTTAGATCCCAGACAGCCCTTGCTTGTACTTCTTCCACACTCAGAGCAGGAGTGTCATCTTTGACTTCATCTTTCTCAGACTCATCTTCTCTATTATCTAAAAAAGATTCCAATTCAGGATCTACTTGGATAACAGGAACACTTGGGGCAGCCTCTGAGACAATTACTATTATCTGAGCAGATAAATCATCTCTAATAACATCTGTAGAATTATGAATACAGATCTGCTAAATAAGCAATAATCATTCCTTCAAGGTATTCACTAGCAAGCAAATTAATTGATTCGTCAATAAATCGAATAACTGAATTACCTTCATACTTGACCATCTCCCATGATTCATCTAGATATGAAGTTATAATTCCTTCTAGGAATCTAGCAACCACAGGAGTGGTGAGGTCTTCTAGGCAGACTTTTACTGCAATTTCAGATAGCATGATTCCATCAGCTATTTCCTTATCTGATAACACTGGAACTACTTCTTTCTCAGCTGGAGCAGACTCTTCCAGAGCTGTCATTACAGTATCTGTTATAGCTGGAAGGGAGGCAGGAGGTTCTGAGGCATCTTCATAGAACATCTCCCCCTGCCTGATTTCAGTGGAGACTGAAACCAGGCCCCTTGAGGAAGATGGCTCAGCAGATTTTGAGAGAGATTTGATGGAGGCAGTTAAGATATCAATGGAGGATGCAAGGGGAGCGATTGCCTCTTCAATCATGGTTTTGATTGATGGGGTAATCAACTCCACAATGCGGGAGATGAATTCAGGAGTGATCTCAAAAGATGATGGATGTGAAGTGGATGGAGCTGCAGCAGATATGGTTGAAGTGCTGGGATGAAGAATGGTGTGGACAGGGGATTGAACAGGAGAAGGAGCTAGAGAGTTAATTGGAGAATTAACTAGGGAATGAATGGGATACAAAGGAGGAGTAGGAATTCTCTCAGATCCTAACAAATCAAAGCTAGGAGCAGATATCCTAGTCTGATGTGCAGGAAGAGGAGATGCTGGAGGGGAAAGAGGAACAACCGTGGTTGTTTCTGGAGCAGAAGAGGGAGAAGGTCGTACTTCAGCTGAAGTTGATGGTACTTCAACTGAGGCAGACAGCAAAGCAGAAGAGGAGGAGGGGAGAGCTGAGCCAGCTTCGACATGGTGAGGAGTGACTGATTCAGTCCTGGTGTCCTCAGATGTTGCTGGAGCAACCCCTGTGAGAGTGGGTTTTACAAAAGTTCTCTTCCATTTGGAGAATAGGTTAGGATCCATCTTCTTGCTTGCGTTAATTGTTGTTGCGGTTGAACTCAGCAGCTGGGGGTACTTTTCCTTCAGGAAGATTCCAATAACCCTTCCGAGGGTAACTTCCTTCTTGCCATTCTTTTTCCTTATTAAATCAAACATCACTCCCGCCCAATCTATCCTTTTCCGATTAACAATCGCACACATGAGTGCGAATTGCTGCCTTGTTATATTATCGTGAGTAGAGTGCTTACCCAGGAGCACTTTTCCTACCAACTCAGCAAGAAACTTAATTTTGAAGGGGAAATTTACTTTGAGCAGCTTCGTGGGAATGCCCTCAGCATGTCCCAGCTCAACTAACATTCTTCCGAATTCCTGAGCATCTTGCTCATAATCCTCTTCACCATTTATTAAATCAAAAATTTCAGTCAAAACGGCTGGAGTTAGGATTACCTCTTCTCCGCCGATGGTACCAGTCATCGAGTCGTCAGTGGAGGATGACGTGAAGGCCCATTCCTTGATCTCTGGGATGTTTATCTTAATCCTTGAAGACATTAACCTCTCGAGTCCTTGATCCCTGCAAAGCTGAAGAACTTCTACGATCCCGGCATCGCAGCTACTGAACGCGTCGAAATCAACACTAAAGCCAGCATCAAACTTCACAACTGCTAGAACTGCTGGAGAGACCGCCATTGATTCGCTGGAGAAAGCTCGAGAAACGCGAGAAGGATGGAGAGGACGAAGGAGACGAAGCGGCAGAAAATCGCAAGCGGGAAGGCAGAATGCGAAAAGACACGCTCCGTCGACGATAAAACAACAGATCTTTTAACCTAGGTCGACTATCGGCTTTATATTAGACCGGAAATAGTCGATCTATTAAAAAGATACTAGACCCGATAGTCGAACGGCCGTTCGACGATCGGCTCAGAAGCATAGTAGTCGAGCCATCGTTCGACTATTTCTGGCTTCTCAAACAACAAGCTGTCGTCGTCCAGAGATCGACGATGAGCTCGACCTGTTCGACGATGGTCGAACGCCGGTCGACGATCTTCAATCAGACAAACTTTCATCAACCCTAGGTCGACGATGGGCTTGACCCGATCGACTATCTTCGAACGTCGTTCGACGATCTTCAAGCAGATTTCAACATAGGCAGATACAGTCACACTTAGTCTCGTCCATTAATCATGCCTAGTTGAACTAAAAAGAACAGATGCTTCTGTTCATCTAAAGGCTTGGTGAATATATCACCTCTCTGAAACTCAGTGGATATGAACTCAAGACAGATCTTGTTCTTTTCCACACAATCTCTCAGGAAATGGTGCCGAATCTCAATGTGCTTCGTTCTAGAGTGGTGCACTGGATTTTGTGCAATTGAGATAGCACTGGTACTATCACACATGATCTTGGTGTTCTTGTGTGAGTAACCATAATCCACAAGCTGGTTTTGAATCCACAGGATCTGTGAACAACAACTAGCAGCTGCTATATATTCAGCCTCTGCAGTTGAAGTTGAGACAGAAGCCTGCTTCTTACAAAACCAAGAGACCAATCTCTCTCCCAAAAACTGGCAAGTTCCTGAGGTGCTCTTCCTGTCAACTCTGCAACCAGCATAATCAGAATCAGAATATCCAATTAATTCAAATTCTGACTCAGCTGGGTACCAAAGTCCTAGATCTGGACATCCCTTCAGGTATCTCAGGATTCTCTTTAGAAGAATCAGATGAGATTCCTTGGGGTTGACCTGGAATCTAGCACAAAGGCATGTAGCAAATATTATATCAGGCCTACTTGCAGTTAGATATAATAGGGAACCAACAATGGCCCTATAATTCTTTTGATCAACTGGCTTGCCATGATCATCAGAGTCAATAACTACATTAGTAGCCATAGGTGTAGGCATTGCTGAAGCATCAGCCATCCCAAATTTCTTTACCAATTCCTTGGCATATTTGGATTGGGAGATGAAGATACCATCAGCATCTTGCTTAACTTGGAGACCAAGAAAGTAAGACAGCACACCCATACTACTCATCTCAAACTTAGAGTGCATCAGGTCAGAGAACCTTTTGCAAAGTTTGGGATCAGTGGAGCCAAATATAATATCATCTACATACACCTGAACTAACAGGATTGTGTCCTTGTGATGCTTGACGAAAAGGGTTCTATCAACTACTCCCCTAGTAAAGTTATGCTCTAAAAGGAAACTAGCTAGAGTCTCATACCAGGCTCTGAGAGATTGCTTTAGTCCATAAAGAGCTTTTTGTAACTTAAACACATGTGAGGGCTGAGTTGAAGAAACAAACCCTGGTGGTTGTTCAACAAACACCTCTTCCTTAAGCTCACCATTCAGGAATGCACTTTTGACATCCATTTGGAACACCTTAAACTTCATGTAGGCTGCATAGGCCAAGAAGATCCTTATTGCTTCTAGCCTTGCAATAGGAGCAAAGGTTTGGTCATAGTCTATACCTTCCTCCTGTCTGTAGCCCTGAGCTACAAGCCTTGCTTTATTCCTTACTATAATTCCATTTGCATCTAACTTGTTTCTATACACCCACTTGGTGCCTATGATCAGTTGGCCTTTAGGTCTTGGAACCAAAGTCCAAACTTTACATCTCTCAAACTGATTGAGTTCCTCTTGCATAACAATGATCCAGTGGGGATCTAGCTCTGCATCTTTAAAGGTGAGGGGCTCAACATGTGAGAGGAAAAAAGCATGCATCACATCCTGTCTTAATTGGTGTCTTGTTTGCACACCAGCTGATATGTCTCCAATCACTTGAGATGTGGGGTGATCTCTAAGTGTGACAATATCAGCAGGTGGGATGTGATCTTCAGCAACAGTTGGGATTAATTCCTCAGGAGGAATTTGATCTACTGTTGGTGGAACAACAATTGCTTCAGCAATGTCTTCATCACTGTCTGATTCAGTGATCTGAAGAGTTGATAGTTGAAGAATTTCTTGAGGGGCATCAGGTACCTGCAATGAACTGGAGGAAGGAGAATTTTCTTTCTCCTTGTAAAACATCTGACGCTCATCAAATGACACATACACAGATTCTTCAATCTTACAGGTAGATTTGTTATAAACCCTATAAGCTTTGCTTACTTGGGAATATCCAAGCATAATTCCCATTGAAGCTTTTGCTTCAAACTTTCTAATATATTCTTTATTATTATTATGAATATAAACAATACAGCCAAAAACTCTAAAATAATTAATTTTAGGTTTCTTTCCTTTAAGAAACTCATAAGGAGTTTTACACTTAAGCTTGTGTATCAAACTTCTATTCAAGACATAATTGGCTGTACTAACAGCTTCTGCCCAATAGGAGAGAGGCATGTTAGCATCTGCCAACAATGTGCTAGCAGCTTCAATGAGTGTTCTATTCTTCCTTTCAACTACCCCATTTTTTTGAGGAGTTCTAGGAGCTGAGAAGCTATGTTTGATACCTTCTCTCTCACAGAATTCTTGCATGAGAAGAGAGTCAAACTCAGTACCATGATCACTTCTGATCAAGGCCACATGAGTAGAGTACTCAGTCTGCACACATAGTAGAAAGTCTGTAAGGGCTTTGAAGTTATCAGACTTAGTTCTCAAAAAGAAAACCCAACTAAACCTAGAGAAGTCATCTACAATTACTAATGTGTAATACTTCCCTCCTAAACTCTGTACATTTATTGGGCCAAAAAGGTCCAAGTGTAATAGATACAGGATTCTAGGAGAATCACTCTTATTTACAGATTTAAAAGAGTTTTTGGTTTGCTTGCCTAGCTGACAAGCCTTACATAGGCTCTCCTTCTTGTAGGGGCAAGAAGGTAAACCTCTAACAAGGTTGTGTTTAGATAACCTAGATATATTTTTAAGGTTTACATGACTAAGCCTCTTATGCCATAAAGAATTATTATTAAGGGTTACTTCATTAAACAGACAGATTTCAGAATGAGATGAATTGAAATCTACTAAATAGATATTACCTATTCTAATACCTACTAAAACAACATTATTATTTAAAGTAATATTGCAAGAGAAGTTAGAAAATGAAACCTGGTAGCCAGCATCACATAGCTGGCTGACTGAAATCAGATTATGCTTCAGTCCATTGACATATGCAACTCTTTTGAAAGTAACTGCTCCAATTGTGATCTTGCCATAGCCTTCTGTCTGACCACAGCTGGAGTCTCCAAAGATAACCTTTGGGCCGAGCTTAGCTTTGAACTTTAACAGAAGATCTTTATTTCCTGTCATATGCTTAGAGCATCCACTATCCAAATACCACTTATTTTGAGTGATTGGATAGTCCTTCACCTGCAATACATTTATTTAGACAGTGTGGACCCAGGTAACCTTGGGTCCCTTGTTTTTCACATAAGAAAAACTGGAAATATATGAGAATGCAGGCTGAGGGTGATAACCTAGTGGGTGAGATCTCCTAGGTGGGATTCTCCATGCAGATGATGGGTCAACAAACCTAGGGTTTCTATATTCATTTAGGTTTCTATGATACTGATTATGATTTTGAAAATCATGTTGAAATCATCGATCGACGTTCGACGATGGATGCTCAGATCGTCGAGCTTCGTTCGACCATTGAGCTTCCGATCGTCGAGCGGCGTTCGACGCTCTTTGCATTTCTTTAAAGAATTTCTTTCTCTTTTCTCTCTTAGCTTTATTTAAGGTTTTATTAACTAGATTTACTTGCTCAGTATTCTTCATTCCACTAGCTGAAATGAAGTTTACTGGAGTTGAAAGGTTATTTTTAAGTAGAACTGGGGGTTCACTAGGAGAAGCTCCTAAGCCTAGTTTATCATTACCTGACCTAGTGTTAGTCATGCTGGTAATTTCTAACAACTTAAGGCTTCTACCATTAAGTGATTCCTCTAATCTCTTAGACTTAGCTAACTCTATTTTAAGAAATTTAATTTCTTCACTACAAGTAGTGAGTTCTTCCTTTAACCTAACATTTTCAGAGGCTATTGATTCTGAGTCAGCTAACCTATTTCTAAGTTCTTTTATTTCCTTTTCAGAGCTAATCAAATCTAAGCATAAAGATTTAAAGTCTAATTTAAATTCTTCTGAAGTAAAATCATAAGAAGAAAGTACCTCATCTTCTGTAGGCATCTCTTCATCAGAATCAGAACTCTCTGCAGCAGAGTGGTTGCTGCAGGCATCTATTGCCATCAGGCAAACATCTTTTGCCTTCTTCTCTTCCTCATCCTCACTAGAGCTTGATGAGGAGGATTCTTCATCAGAATCACTCCAGGTTTCAGCAATGAAACCTCTCTCCTTCTTTTTGTTTTTGTAGGAGGATGGCTTGGAGTGCTTCCTGTGCTGTTCCTTTTCTTTTCTCTTTTCTTTGTTCTTCTCCTCTGGACACTCTGGCAAGATGTGTCTAGGCTTCCTGCAACCATAACAAATAATTTCTTTAGCAGGAGAGCGATCATACCTTGGTTTGTCTTCATAGCGTGAAGACTTCTTTCTGAACTCCTTTATTCCCATCTTGAGAAACCTCTTGGCAAACAATGCCATTAGTTCCTCATTAGATTGGCTGCCTTCAGAAGCATCAGCAGCCTTAAGAGCTAGAGATTGCTCTTTTCTTGTTGGAGTGGGGGTCTTTGCTTCAGCTTCTGCTTCCCTTGTCTTCAGCACTTGCTCAGAAGACTTGAGCTTGCCGAGGAGGGCTTCAGTGGAGATCTCATTTGTACTTCTGGCTTCCTTGATGGGCCAGATCCTTAGATCCCATGTGCTAGGGAAGCACATAAGAATCTTATCATTGACCTCTGTCAATGATATGTCCTTGTCCGGGGTCCTCAGCTCATTGATGATTGAGCTGAGCCTGGTGTACATGGCTTCAACTGATTCAGCATCAGTTTTCTTGAAGTTCTCATACTGTGAGATCAGGTTGGACCTTCTGTCCTTCCTTTCATCAACTGAACCAGCTACAATCTGGTTCAGTGTATCCCACATGGCCTTTGCTGAGGCGCAGTCAGCAACCTTCTGGAATACCTCATCAGACATTGTCTGAGCCAGTATGTTCATTGCTTTGGCATTTGCTATTTTGGCCTTCTTGTATTCATCATTGTAATCTGGAGGAGGCACTGCACTCATATCAGATGATGAGGAAGTAGCAACAGCAGGTGCTCTTGGGGGACCTAACAAAATAGAAGCAAAGATTCTTTCATCAATAGAATTCATATATAATTTAATCCTTGCCTTCCAGATGCCAAACTTAGCTAAGTTGCATGCTGGAGGTCTGGTACTAGAATAATCCTTGGACTGGGCCATGATAGTGAATATCTATAAGCTTTGGTATCTATCAGGATCTTGTGACTTAGGTGTTAACCTATTCAGTCAGTCAACCTCCCTCTGATACCAATTGAAAGTGAAGGGATAGATACTACTCTAGAGGGGGGGGGGTGAATAGAGTTATCAAATTTTGCACTAGACAAAACTTAATGGTCTACCCAACTCCCTTGGAGTGAGGTGCGGAATGAAAAGATTATAGATATTGATTTAACCTTAAAGCCTAACACAAGTGATGTGTACAAACTCAAGCTAACTGTAATTACAGTTAAGGCTTGGAAAACCTAATCAGCAACTAGCAATCCTAGTTATATCTATTCACAGCCACAATGCAGGAATTAAACAAGTGAATCCAGACGACACAAGGAAATTTATAGTGGTTCCCCAAACAACTTGGGTACGTCCACTCTTCTACCCACACGGTAGGAATCCACTCAGGTTTTTGATCAGGTGCCCTGCCACCAACAGGATCTGCTTCAGGTAGATCCAGAAACCCTTTAGACTTTTGATCAGGTGTCTAAAAACCAAGCACAGGTTTTTGATCAGGTGCCCTGCCACCAAGGGATACTTTTGAAGGGAGTAATAACCCTGTACAGGAGGGGGAAGAAGGTTAAGATGTCTTCTCTATTTTATAATAGATTAGAGAAGCACTAAAACTTGCACTGAGCTAGAAAGCTCTAAAGAATCAAGGCTCCCCCTGGCTCAAAGATGTCCAGGTGAAGTCTTGCTTCAGTGCAGAAAACTCTTCAGAAAACTCTGAAGGAAAAACTACAAGAAGATAAAAAGTAATAAAATAAAGATCTTCAAGCAGCTATCTTCTTCTTCTTCTTCTTCAAAGAAACTCTAGGTTTGAACTTCCTGAAAGCAGGAGAAATCAGGTTGAGGAAGAGTGGAAGATCTTAACACTTCTTAGTTAGATGGAAATTGCTGAGAGCAGAAAGCTTGATCTTGATGAAGGCTTGAGTGCTTGAAAATATGTGTAACACTAGCTTGAATCCTTCTTCAAAGGGTCCTTTATATAACATCAGCAAGCAACGGCTCTCTTCAGTTTGAATAATTTGTCTTCTTCTGAGACTTGAGACCTGAGCTGTAAATATCAAGAAGACACAACAAACTCTGCAGCAGAAACATTCTATAAAAGGAATAACCCTTTTTCTAGGAAGCTGCAGGAAACAATTTTGATAATAAAGTACTAAATAAAGTCATATCAGAAACAAACTCTTTATAGAAAAAAGAAGACTTTTCAGTCTAACGGCTATAAAGGGCTGACAGTAGATAAAGTAATTTATAATGTCAGCTAATAAGACAAACAACTTTATCTAAAAAGATTTGACTCAGGCAAAGAGAATGGAGCAGATATGCCTGGAAATATTATCATAATACTTAAAACAACGTGCCAGAAAATGTATTAATTAATTAAATATAATAAATAAATACAAAATATAAAGGCAGACAGAAAGTGTCGAACGAACTTCGGAGATCGTCGACCGACGCACGGAGATCGTCGAACTATCGGGCAGATAGTCGAACGATCCAGATAGTCGAACTATCAAAGGAGATAGTCGAACTATCTCAGCAGATAGTCGAACTACCAGAAGATAGTCGAACTATCAGATAGTCGACCTATCAACAGATAGTCGAACTATCAGGGCAAAACAGATAGTCGAGCTATCAACAGATAGTCGAGCTATCAGATAGTCGACCTATCGACAGATAGTCGAACTATCAGAAACAAACAGATAGTCGACCTATCAAGCAGATAGTCGACCTACCTCAGAAAACAGGTAGTCGACCTATCAACAGATAGTCGACCTACCAAAATAGACGAGATAGTCGATCTATCAACAGATAGTCGAACTATCAGATAGTTGAACTATCAGGACAGATAGTCGAACTATCAAAGACGACAGATAGTCGACCTATCAACAGATAGTCGACCTATCAAAGCGGAACAGATAGTCGACCTATCAACAGATAGTCGAACTATCAGGTAGTCGATCTACCAGGACAGATAGTCGAACTACCACGCCAAGCAGATAGTCGACCTATACAGCAGATAGTCGAACTATCAACGCAGACAGAGCGTCGACCAACTGATAGACGATCGTCGATCAGCCGATAGACGATAGTCGAGCGGCGTTCGACTATAGTCGAACGAAAAACTACTTAACCAAATTCTCAATCTGGAAAAGTGAGGACTCTACAGCTAGACTACTAACCATTGACCATAGATATTTCTTGGGTCAAGGAGCACAAAGGAGAAGACTAAACTCAAATCAAACTAGGGTACCAACATATTATTTCTGATTCTCAAAAAGAAAAAGATGATTTTCAAAATGATGCTCCTGTTGTCCTAAAAGAATTCCCGCCACCTCCTTATCCGGCTAGACTTAGGAAAGACAAACTAGATGATCAGTACCAACGCTTTCTTGAAATGTTCAAACAAATTCACATTAATTTGCCATTTCATGAAGCGATTAGTCAAATGCCGAAGTACGCAAAATATCTTAAGGACTTATTAACAAACAAAACGAAATTGGAGAACTTATCACATGTAACATTGAATGAAGAATGCTCGGCAGTCGTTAAAAATTCTAATCTGCCTAAAAAGATAAACGATCCGGGTAGTTTTTCCATTCCTTGTGTCTTTGGTGATTTATTTGTTAAACATGCGTTGGCAGATCTAGGAGCGAGCATCAACTTGATGCCTTTTTCACTATTTAAGAAGTTAGGATTGGGCACTCTGAGCCCTACAAGGATGAGTATCCAATTAGCTGATAGTTCTATCAAGTATCCACTAGGTATCGTTGAGGACGTGCTAGTAAAGGTCGACAAATTCATCTTCCCGGTGGATTTTGTCATTCTTGATATTGAAGAAGACGTCGAGGTCCCTCTTATCCTTGGACGACCATTTCTAGCCACCTCTCGAGCAGTTATAGACGTTAGTAACGGAAAGTTGTTTTGCGTGTGGGAGATGATGAGGTCACATTTTCTATAAATCAATCCATGAAAAACTCCTTAAAAATGATGACTCTTGTTTTTTTGTTGACGTTCTAAATGAAGACTCTTCCCTTTCCCTTTCCAACATTTCTCCCAATGAATTTTCATCTTCGTTTTCTGAAATTTCTTCTCATAATTTTGACAACCCGGTGATGTCGATCCAAGAAAATGTTGAAAATAATTTTGCATGTAGTAGGAAAAAGTATGAAAATCTTGTTTTTGAAAACGAGAAAAATTTAAAAAATTCTTATGACGAACCACCCCAGCTTGATTTAAAACCACTGCCTGAGCACCTCAAATATGCCTTTCTTGCAAAAGATTCAAAATTGCCCGTTATAATCTCGGCTTTTCTTTCCCAATCCGAAAATGATCAATTGATCGAACTACTACAAAAGCATCGCCGAGCTATAGCGTGGCAAATTTGTGATATTCCTGGCATAAGTCCCTCTTTCTGCACACACAACATATTTTTTGAAAATAATCCTAAGGGTGTAGTTCAACCACAACGTCGTCTTAATCCAAATATGAAAGAGGTTGTGAAGGGAGAGGTGCTTAAGTTATTAGATGCAGGGATAATTTATCCTATTTCTGATAGTCAGTGGGTAAGTCCAGTTCAGGTTGTTCCTAAGAAGGGTGGGATCACGGTAGTACCAAACGAAAACAACGATTTAGTTCCAACTAGGATGATAACGGGATGGAGGATGTGCATCGATTACCGTAAACTAAACGATGCCACTCGAAAAGATCACTTCCCCCTCCCCTTTATCGATCAAATTTTAGAACGTTTGTCCGGGCACAATTTTTATTGCTTCCTCGACGGTCTCTCGGGATATTTTCAAATCCCTATCTCACCCGAGGACCAAGAGAAGACGACGTTCACTTGCCCCTTCAGAACTTTTGCCTACCGTAGAATGCCTTTCGGATTATGCAACGCACCCGCCACCTTTCAGCGGTGTATGCTTGCTATTTTTGATAAATATGTAGAAAATATTATGGAAGTTTTTATGGACGACTTTTCCGTTTTTGGCGACTCATTCGATCTATGTTTAGAAAATTTAGGAAAAGTTTTAAAGCGCTGCGAGGAGACAAATTTAGTTTTAAATTGGGAGAAGTGCCACTTTATGGTACGTGAGGGTTTAGTCCTTGGCCACAACATTTCCGCTAGGGGAATTGAAGTGGACAAGGCAAAAATTGAAGTAATTAAAAAGTTACCGCCCCCTCTAACCGTTAAAGCGATTAGAAGTTTTTTAGGTCATGCGGGTTTTTATCGTAGATTTATTAAGGACTTTTCAAAAATCACTAAACCTCTCACCCACTTGCTCGAAAAAGACATTCCTTTTGTTTTTGATAAATCTTGTCTCGAGGCCTTTGAATTAATAAAATCGAAACTTATAAATGCTCCTATTATGATCGCCCCAGTTTGGGATTTACCTTTCGAAATTATGTGTGATGCGAGTAATCATGCGGTAGGTGCGGTTTTAGGTCAACGAATCGCTAAGAACTTTCATCCAATTTTCTACGCTAGTAAAACTCTCACTTCTGCGCAAGAAAATTACACCACGACGGAGAAAGAGCTCTTAGCAGTTATTTTTGCTTTTGATAAATTCCGACCGTATGTTACTCTATCTAAGGTTATTGTTTTCACGGATCATTCCGCTTTGAAGTACCTCCTTTCTAAACCGGATGCCAAGCCGCGTCTTATCCGTTGGATCCTCTTACTTCAAGAATTCGACTTGAAAATTCGGGATAAGAAAGGAGCGGAAAACCTAGCGGCGGATCATCTATCTCGCCTTGAAAATCCCAAACTTGATTTTTTAAATGAAACTTTTATTAATGACTCTTTTCCGGATGAGCGTCTTTTGAATATTTCTTCATCTTCTACCCCCTGGTTTGCCGATCTGGCCAATTATCTTGTGGCCCGGGTCCTTCCAAAAGAATACTCCACTCACCAAAAGAAGAAATTCTTTTCGGAGTTGAAGTATTATTTTTGGGAAGACCCATTTCTATTTCGCATTTGTGCAGACCAAGTGGTAAGGAGATGCGTTTCGCAGGAAGAGGGTCACCAAATTTTAAAACATGTTCATGAAGGTCCGACTGGCGGGCATTATCAAGCAAACCGCACCGCCCACAAAGTACTTAGTGCTGGCTTCTATTGGCCAAGCATATTTAAAGATGCACAAATCTTTGTGGGCGGGTGCGATCGATGCCAGCGGACTGGAAATATTTCTAACAAAAATGAAATGGAGCAAAATTACTTTCTCGAGTGCGAAGTTTTTGATCTATGGGGTATAGACTTTGTCGGCCCATTTCCCTCCAGCTTAGGAAACAAATATATTCTAGTCGCAGTCGATTATGTTTCTAGGTGGGCAGAAGCCCAAGCTCTACCAAATAATGATGCTCGCGTAGTTATCAATTTTCTAAAAAAATTATTTTCTCGCTTTGGGTTTCCTCGAGCGATCGTTAGTGATAGGGGAAGTCATTTTTGCAACGCTCAGCTCACTAAGGCTTTAGCCAAATATGGCGTTACGCATAAATTGTCCACTGCTTATCACCCCCAAACGAACGGTCAGGTCGAGGTAGTCAATCGCGAGCTTAAACGAATTTTGGAAAAAAACGTTTCTACTTCTCGTAAGGATTGGTCTTTAAAATTGGACGATGCTTTGTGGGCATATCGGACAGCGTACAAAACCGCCATCGGTTGTACTCCTTTCCGATTAGTCTATGGAAAATCGTGTCATCTTCTAGTAGAAGTAGAACACCGTGCGTATTGGGCGTTGAAGTTTTTTAATTTCGATCCGCACTCGGTCGGTGAGCATAGAAAAAACCAACTAAATGAGCTTGACGAGTGGCGAGCGTACGCCTATGAAAATAATAAAATTTATAAAGAACGCACGAAATTGTATCATGATAAGAACCTGCGCCACCCTAAAACTTTTAAACCAGGCGATCAGGTTCTTCTTTTTAATTCGCGTTTACGTCTCTTATCGGGAAAGCTTAAATCTAGATGGTCCGGACCGTTCACGGTCAAGGATGTTTTTCCTTACGGCACTGTGCTACTTTCACACCCCGATAAAGGGGACTTTAAAGTTAATGGCCATAGACTTAAACTCTATTTCTCTAATGATTCTGTGACTCCTGCAAAGGAGAATCTTCTTTTTGATGCTTAGTTTCTCATTGTCTTATGGACATTATTTTTTTTTTATTTATTTTTGGACTACTATATTTTTTATGAAACTCTTTTATTTGCACTGTTGTAATAAAAAAACATTATCGGGCATCTGCCCATGGACTCTATCTTTTTGCTGTTATTTTGCACTTTCTACCGGAGGCCAATCAAGCCCATGATCGTGGTCGCCGCTCCGTCGCTGCTGATATCAGATGGATCAAGTCATACTGCTGACGATCAAGTACTCTAAAAAACAAGCATGAGGGAGCGACATCCGCCTTCATCTCACGAACCCGGGGAAGTCCTGTTCTTTCTATTTCTTTATTTTTCCTGTATTTTCTTTTTCTCTTCTTCTCAGTCCCCTTCTCTTTTTCTTTTGGTTTCCTTCATTGAGGGCAATGAAGAGCTTAAGCATGGGGGGTCTAGTTTCTTTTGGTCTTTTCTTTCTGTTATTCTTCTTTCAAAAAATATATTATGTTTTATATTAGTATAATATCTTATGTTATGTCATCAAAACCCAAAAAAAAAAAATTAGAAAAAAAAAATCAAAAAAAAAAAACAATTGTGCTTAAATCGATTTGAAAAACAAAATCAAAAATTATTTCTATCTTCATTTTTATGTTGCTTCTAGTGATGTGTAGGCCCATGCGGTTTCTTAGTTCTATATAGATTACTTTGGAAATGTTTTTCTAAACCTATCATTTTAACATAGTCTAGTTCTACTGGTTGCTCTTTCTTAAATATAGGCATCTGGTTTTTAAGTTATAAGCTAGCAATGCGTAGTTGTGTCTTTTTATTCGGGTAGTTACTTATGAATGGTTGCTAGGTATCATTAGTCCTTTTTCATTTGCGGGGTAGTCTTTCTTGGTGTCTAGAACTTGTACCAAGCTACTCTCGAAGCATTTGCACCGTTTTTACGTTCTTTAGAAATGATTTAGGCCACCATTTGAATAGTTTGAGCTTTTCTTGCCCACCAAAAACAAAACCCTTGCAAAACAATTTTGGGCCTTTTTCCTTATTTTCTTTGTTTTTAGCTCCACCTTTCATTTCATTATGTTCACCAAAGCCAAATATCTTTCCTATTTTTGCACTATAAATTTGAGCTTAAAAATTATTTTTGTGGGAAAGGTATTATTTTTGAAATAAATAGGAAATTCTCAAGCTTATTTTTCGAGCTTTCTTATCAAATGTTATTCAAAAGAAAAAAAAAATTGAGAAAAAAAAATATCATTACAAAATCAAAAAAAAAAAAAAATGAATGCAAAACGTTTATGTTTGGCCAAGTTTATAAAAGAAAAAAATTCATGGCCTTGTTTTTGTAGTTTCATATTGGAGAAATGACATAGTTGTTATTTCTCATTTTTTTATGCTTTGGTTATTTTTGAGCTCACCTTGGTTTAGTGCCTAAAACCTTCATGTTTACTTTTGATTCCACTTCCTAATCATTTACCTAAGCCAAGTTTTAATGCCTAGTAGAAGTCCTAATGATCTTAGAACTTAATTTCGCGTAGTGGAGAAAGTGTGAACGTACAAGCCTATGGCCACCATCATTGATGGATTTCTTTGGAGGTTATCTTGGAGTGTTTTAGGGTTAATATTTATCTAGCAACCTAGTAGTTTGTTAATGCGCCGTTTATTTAGAACTTCTACTTTTGTTTTCCTTATTTTCATTTATTTTGGATGCCTTGTTTTTAAGATTTAGAAATTAGTAGACTTCTCTTATGTTTTAATGAGATTTTTAGGCTTTCCCTTTCAAATCTTCTATTGTGCACTTCTCACCCCACTAGTTGATAATATGAATATTAAGATAGTTTAATTTTCCATGTTTTGTTTTTCTTAATTATGAAACCTAAATTAGCTTTGTTTATTTTCTATTTCCTTCCCTAGTTTTCATTTTTATTTGCTTGAGGGCAAGCAAATGTCTAAGCATGGGGGTGTTTGATGACTACTTTTTAGTCATCCTTTTTTGGGTAATTTAGTAGCTTAAATTTCTAAGTATTATTATAATTTTATGTTGTTGTATGCTGATAGTCCGTTTTATAGCCTAAACTATTATGGTATTTTCTAGCTTTCAATTTACAAAGCATGTCTTGTATGCTTATATTTTGACCCTTTTTTGTATATATTATTGTCACTAACATCTTCCCTTCTTTTTGCAGGATTTTACAAGTTTTGCTGTTACACGCCCCATGGTCACGCCCTCCTAGGGCGTGTACCAAGGGCGTGTAACCTAGTGGAATGAAGCCGCCGGTCCGAAGTCAATCTCCACCAGAAACTAGCTGTCACGCCCACTGACACGCCCTACGTGGGCGTGTCTAACAGGCGTGACCTGCCAAGTCCCGAGAAGTCAGTACTGAGCTCAATTTCAACGCACCGAATCCGACACGTCCATATGTCACGCCCTCCAGGGGCGTGTTCGATGGGCGTGTAACTCAGCAACCGCGCCAGAATTAAATGCCAACGCTCCAGATGTCGCACCGAATCAGACACGCCCTATGGTCACGCCCTCCATGGGCGTATCATAGGGCGTGACCCAGCCCGAAAAAAACTCTATAAATAAGGATCATCTTCTAGTGTTTGGGGGGGGGGGATGGAGAGAGATTAGAGAAGAAGAAGTGCTGCTATTTTAGTTTTTATGTCTTAAGCTTGTCTCTTCCTTTTTACTTCAAGTAATTGAGTTTCTTTTCATGCAAGCCTTTTTTGCATTTCTGTACTTCCTTTTTACAACATTTGTAATCATCGTAGAATGTGTTCTTATAGTATCTGTGTGCCCTACTTGTGATTCCTCCACATTACGAAATAAAATAGTTCGCTATTCTTTTTCCCTTCTACTCGGTGTTATTTTCCATACTATTAATATGATCTTCATTTTCTATACCATGAATAACTAAATCCTCCTTGTACTCGATCTTGATGATCTGAGGTTTGAGTGATTAAGTTATGATGCTTTAATTTTACCTTTCCTTTTTAGGGGTTTAACCTTGAATTGCTCTTGAATTCTTTTGGGTTGGAGATATATCATCGATGTATACTCTCCGCCTTAGCTTTCATGCTTGGCTAGCCGAAAGGCCGATAGTTTGAAGTGAGCACTCAAGAGGAAAGGGATTGGTATGCACCCCTTGAGAGAGGCAGACATTCAAATCCCCCGGATTGGAGTAAAATCTAATAGTGGGGTTCACCGCGTAAAGCGAGCTTTAGGCCTCTGATTCAGACGAAAGTCAGTCGGACCTTCCTAAACTCAGTCGGACACGACTTCGAGAGAAGCGTGTTTAAGCTTTAGGAACCTCCACGGTCAAGAAACTCTCCCCTATTAAGTTTAGGCTTTTATCGCATTTCTTTATTACTCTGGCCGAGGTGATTCTTGATCGAGTACATTTTCCTCCCTTTGTCGTAGTTCTTTAACACTTTATCGTAATCGCGTCTAATAGTTCTTTAACTTAATGCAGTGGTCCTCTTTCTAGCGATTAACTATATTTCCTTTCTTAATTGCAATTTCCTTTTTAGCCCTCAAGATTTTCCTTCGATAAAATAATAGTCTTCGTGTGAGTAAGTGTATTCAGCAATTCCCGGATTTCAATACGACACTTGTGTCCCCTAGCTACAATTCGATAGGTATACTTGCCTAGATGGATTGCTAGTTCGGTTGCTTTTATTTTCTTCACGATTAGTAGACACCAGTTGTTCTTCTCTTTCAATAGTCTGAGAGAAGACAAGTGGAAGATGAAGCTAAAGCTCCCCGTGAGATCTGTAAAGGTTCAGGAAGGTGAGCTTTGCTAGGGTGATAGGTATTCAGGTGCTTCAGATCTCTAGCAAAAGATGATTTCAACAGATGCTGAAATGTGTGATGTCTGGAGTCCTTAATTGTTGAAGCTTTTGAACACTTGAGGATTTGGAGGAGCAGATGATTTCCTCCACATAAAACTTTCTTGTGTTCTTGAAGATTTTGATTCAGTGAATCTGTATGTTCCAGAGGATGAGTTCTTGATCAGAGTATATTTTGATCTCTCTTCTGTAACTCTTTTTCTCAATCCAATGATCCTGTATATCTCTTGCCTATCTTGTTGTATTGATCTATTATGTTTTCAATAACATATTCTGTAGGAGTATATCAGATTCTGACTTAGATGGCCGTTACTCAGTCATAAATGACTTCCATAAATGACAACTGTCTCTAGGAAAAGTTCTAAGTAACATTCCTTTTAGCCTTCCTTGAAACTTGCATTAGATTGCTTGAAACAGCTAGAAAATCCTTTACAATAAATGTAGAAAATAACTCTGAAGGAATCTGAATGAATTCCATAACTGTTCTTGAATTTGAAATCTGAAAGCGTAGATCTCTCACAGAAATTGTCGATCTGAGCTCTACGATCGTTGAACTGAGCTCAGAGATTGGATTTATACTAGAGACAGAAAACGTTGGCCTGAGCTCTACGATCGTCGAACTGAGCTTAGCAACTTGGAAAATAGCTGAAGACAGAGCGTCGATCTGAGCTTGAAGATCGTCGACCGGAGTTCGAGGACTTGCAGAGTTGAGCTCAGAGAACGTCGAACTGAGTTCGACATTTCGTCGACTTGAGCTCGAAGAAAATTTTCTTTGTCTCAGCAATGAGTCCTGATCTTTGAATGGTCTTGGGGAAGCTCCAAACCTAAGTTCTAAGCTTTAGACTCATTCTAAGTTGACCTTTTCAACTATACAACTAGGTGAAACAAATTTCCTAATAACATAGTGATCCTTGCCCAAATTAGTAATAGGGTGTTCCAACAGTATTCTTGTTATAGTTGTCTTCTCTTAATTTCTAACTAGGTTATGTCTAGAAAACTAGTTCCTAGGAAGAAAACTTTAAAAGTACTGACATACCAGCGATAACCTGCTCCAGGTTCCGGGGCTGTGTCAGGTTTAGAGCATACACTTGCTCCCTTTCTGGCCTGTGGCCTTGGCCCTGAAATCCTCGTCCTCAATCATGTCCTTGACTGCCAAACTGTTGGGGAGGTGGGGCGCCCTTATGTGCTAGTTATTGTGCTCGCCTCATAGGGCAGTTCCTCTTGATATGCCCCAGCTGATTGCACTGAAAGCATACCGGTGCCTGCTTTGTTGTCCTTGGCATCTCCAGCATCTGTAAAGCCTGGGGAGCCAATACCACCTGACTCCTCTGCTCCTGCCCAATCTCCTGGCAAGGTTGATCCCCGTTCCTTCTCTCCCCAATAACCTGACCTCGAGGACGGTCTCTACGACCTCCAATCACTGTATCATCTGCCGGTCTCTTCCGGCTCTTGACTGTAAGCTGATCCGCTTCTCTCTTTTTAGCCATCTCCAGAATCCTAGCCAAACTCCCCTCTGAGACGAAGAGGAGGGTTTGTCTCATGTCGTCTTGAAATCCCTTATAATACCTCCTGGCATAGCCAGTGTCGTCCAACATATAAGCGTCTGTATAGCGGGCCAGGTGAGTAAACTCCTGATAATACTCCAACACCGTCCTGTTCCCCTGCCTCAACTGCAGGAACCTATCCTCCAGCTCGCCCCTCACCGATTGAGGTACAAAATATCCCAGGAGCGCTTCTCTGAACTCCTCCCAAGTAATATCTGCGCAATCCATACCCGCAAAGGTGGTGTCTAACTGTGACTTCCACCACCTCTTTCCGTGTTACTCCAGGCAGGAGGCTGCCAAAGCAACTGCCTCCTCAGTGGGGCATCGAATCCCCGCAAGCATCTCGTAGATGGTATCCAACCATTCCTCCGTGCGTACTGCCGACTTCGTCCCCAGGTAGGTGGAGGGGAAAGTCCCCGGAAGACGCTCATCCAGTTGGCCCCGGGGTTTGGTTGTGGAGCCGGGGCTTGCTGAGCTCTGAAGACCTCTAGAATGGCCGTCAGTGTTTGCCCCATCTCCATCTGCTGGAACGGAGATGGAGCCAAAGGAGGCAGGACCACATTCGGAGCCTGAGGTGTCCCCTACTGTGGTGTAGGGTTCGTCACAGGCTACAAGGAAAAATTCAATTTGTTAGTGAACGTATGAATGGATATAAGAAAGGGGTAGGATGGACTTTCACATGTGATTTCCCTTATGGGCACACCACTGCTTCCGCTGCTAGTTTATCCGCAAACTAAGCTCACATGGGGGTGGCCCAAGGTTTGTGGACTACTTCTCTTTCGATCGAGGTCTGCTCTGATACCACTTGTAAGACCCCATTTTTTTCCTTTTTCAACCACCGGGGTCTTAGCCCAGAATTGCCGCTTCGCGGTGGCACCGACTCACGGGGAGGCCGCTACTACAAAATGCCAATTCTGCCGGCCTTTTTCGGTCACAAGGAGAGAGAAGTAAGTATACACTGAATGTAAACATGTCCACAGAATCGTAAATGAATAGAAATCACAACAAGTCCATCATTATATAATAATAGAAAATACTGCAAAAGAATAGTTCAGATGAAATAAATAAACGGGCTCAAGCCCGGTACATCAGAGTCCTCACTACAGATCACTCATTGCGGAAGCTATAAAAATACTAAAAACTCACGGAGTTGGTCACAGGCGCTCCGGTGCTAGACTGGCCCACCTCTATGCGCACCGTACTCCGCTGGTGCTGGTTCCTGGACTGCTGACCCATGTCTCCCATCCAGGGCTCCTGTAATGTTGTGGTTCGAAAACCATTAGTAATAAAGACTAAGCCCTATCATCCCCTACCCCTCCACCAATGGCTCCTAAGCACCGAGCAGAGAGGAGGAAAGGGAAGCTACAATAATGGAGAATAATCAAACAGATGACAATGGAACTAGTCTAACAATTATTTATGGTGTATAAACAACTAATTAAAATAGAGTACATCTAGCAGTTCTATGGTAGTGAGTAGTAAAGTAGACATGTGGTAAGTAGTATAATCATAAGAAGACAAATAGAAAATAAGTAAGTAAGTAACCTTAACTTATATGAATGCCCATACAAACTTATAAGTTAAGGGGGTCTTTTGCAAGGCTCCCATCGTATAAAAAGTCCCATACCGATTTATACGTTAGGGTGTCGGTTGTATACAAATATGAGTGTAGTGATATGCTATGCCATGATTCATGCAAGTGCAACTCACGCACACGACTCAATGCGCACAGACCTTTAGTTCCCCCTATTCGGGCAGCTAGCTTCACTCCCAGGAACCTCCGTAGTGGCAAACGGAGACAGTGGGTCAGCCCCCCCACTCCTAGGCGGGTATCCACACTACCGGGCCTAGCTATTCCGTACGCCCCTATAAGAACACAACCTAGAGTATCCGCGTACTAGTGCTGGCTATATCCACCAGACTTTCTTTGGCTAAGTGTCCCACACCGCCGAGTCAACGTACCGTTGTCGGTGTGAATGACAATCAAATACCGAAGACCCACCACCTTATTCTGTATTCAAACCCTCGAGCCATCGGCTCCCCGGACTGTCCCGTCCGTTCATCTACCTTCAGAGCTACCGTCTGAATGACAACCAAACCAACTTATTCTACCTCCCTAGCTACCGGAGTGTGTGAATGTGCAACCCTAGATATTCTAGTTGCTCTTTTAGTTTATTATCCCTACGGTTTACGTTAGCCCAGGACTGCCCCCGGTATTCCCTGTGAAGGGCTCTTAAAGGGCACTAAGAACTATGATGGTAGCTGAAGCCCATCGTTCCCTTTCGCAAGGCACTTAATTTTATTGGTTATTACCCATTAACCGATCCCATTCAAATTACTTTGGATCTAACCTTAGGGTGTTGAGATCCTTCCTCTCCCACCGGGAAGGACGATCTTTCGTCGGTCCCGAGCACCTCTTATGACTCGACAACCTACCAACCTAACCTCATCTTGGTTACTAAGGATGCATTCATACACATCTCCAAACCACTAACCCAATACCCAAATCCTCTAAGTTCATCTTGTAGCCTAATATGATTTCAGCTGTTTTACTAAACGCAGACCATCCTAAGCTATATGAGGTATACAAGGGGAGGTACTCTAAATTGTCTTCCAAATCTCCTATAAAATTTACTGGAGGTCTATCATGACATGATTAGTCTAAATCCAGAAAATAATAATTTTCCTAATTAATCTGATATTTATTTAATTTTCCCAAAAGATTGGCCATGGGTAATTTAAACATAAACTACATGATTTTCTCAAGTAATGGCCACCCAAAAATTATGATCACTAAATAACAGCAAGGTATCATCAAATACTAATTTTAATGATTTTACAAAAAGTATTTAGCCTCTAATTAATTTATCTAATATACTCCCATTAATCCCATGTAAAGAAGGAAGTAATAAAATTACTAATCATAAAATTATATAAAAATTAAAGAATATTAATATGGTCTAGAAAAGGTTATTGTGCAAAGATCATAATTTTACAGGCTTGCTAGACACCAAAATAGACTTAATTAAGTTTTCATAGGAAATAACACTTAATGAAGCAAGCCTTTGAATTAAACTTTTAAAATCCCATAAAAATTCACAGAGCTTTAAAACATAATAAAAAGTACTCTGCCTAAAGTTAATCAATTTTCAGAAAGTATTTTCTCCATAATAAATTTCTAAGCAAATAATACAAACTACTAAATTGTTAATGAAGTATCCAAAATAAAGATCCTAAATTCATAATAAAATCTCAAGAGCTTGTACTAACCTTTTAAAACTACTCTACCTAAATCCCATCACTATTCAGTGAGTTTTAGTGACATGTTCTATCTCTACAAGTTTTTTGCCCTAAACTAGGGTTAGGGTTTTGAGGGACTTATTTACTTTAAAATCCATTTAGCTTTCTACAAGAGGATTCTAGCTACCCTAGAATTCTATCTACCAAGTTTCAGATCATAACCAGGTCATTTGACCACTTACCCTTCACACACCTCCAAGGACCATCCTTAGGGTTTGACCTTGGGTCCTAGGTCAAAATTACCCAAATCCACCTTCAAGTCCATGAGAGGGTGCTAGGCATCATGCCTAGTTAGTGGCCAAAATCTCAGCCACTGTTGAGGTGATCTGGCCACTCCAATCTCAAAGTGCAATTTTGACCTAAAAACCCCTTAATAGGGCAAAGCTTAGGTTTGTCCATTTACAAACTAAAACATCTCCAAATGAGATGAAAAATTATACAGAGCCTCACGATTTACCCAGGGACCACTCACCAAAATTTGGGAGGGTTTGGAAGTCATTAAGCTATCTGATTAATTTACATTAAGATTATGTAATTTTTCTAAAAACTATAAAAAACATTTTCCAAATATTCCCATTTTTGGACAGGCCCTAGGTATAGCTAGGGTAGACTCCCAGCCCAAATTTCAGATCATTTGGTCAAGGGATGAAGGGTGGGCACACCTTTTAGTCTCTGCCTAGCTCTAGGTATAGATTCCACTAAAAGAGGTGCCCTGGTCAAACCAGTTGACCAAATTGACCCAAATAAATTTTAAAATAAAGTAGACCCATAGGTCTACAAATTATATGTTGACCATTTCTTCATATAAATCCTCTAAGTAGTTTTCATAAATTTTCTAAAGTGGATGTTATTTTGTATAGAAAATTCATATAAAAGAAAAGAATTAAATAACAACACTAATCTTGAAGCAGATCCAACAGTGTTGGGTCTTCTTCTTCCTCTAGCCAAGAGCCGAGATTAGCCCAACCTGGAGTGCATTCCAGACGCTACTGCCGGCCATCCAGCCTCCTCCCTAGTCGGCCACCGCCACCACCACCTCCGTTGAGGTGGTGGCCATCGCCGGGCAGCGGCGTGGCCGCCGGAGAGGCGGAATCCGACGAACCCGAGCACTAAAATTTTGCGGGAAAACTAGGAAGATAAGCTCCCCCCGATCGTGCTCAGTTGAGCCTGATTCTTAATCCTAAAGAAGGCTAATATCTACCCGTAGAGAGAGAGGAGGGGAGGACCTTGTTCGCGGGCTGGAGGCGTGCAGATCGACGGAAAGCCATTTCCGATGGTGGAGCCGCTCGGCCTCTGTAATATCATGGTGGGAGGGCTCGAAAGCTTCAGGTAAAGTCTGGGAAACCTTCCTCTTGGGCCTCTGATGGTGTTTAAGAGCTCGGTTAAGGAGGGGAAAGGCCAAAACTTCAATGGCCATTAATGGTCCATTAAAGTTTGGCTCGGCCATGGTGGTGGGGGCTAGAAACGGCTCTATCCAGCAAGCTAATGGCTGGAAACTCCTCCTCTTCCCTAGAGGAGTTGAATCCAGCTGTTTAAAGAGGAGGGGAAGGGCTGCCAAGGCATCAAGTGCCATTAACGACCATGATAGCAGGTTCTCGGCCATGGCCGTAACCGCTCTTCTTTGAAAAACCGTCGGTCCACGTGGCATACTTGACCGATCAACATTTAAATTAAGGCTTAACAAAGTCTTAATAAGATAAAACAACCCACTTCCCAGACCGGCGCGGTTTAACTGAACCAGCACATAGCCAAAAATCCCTCCAGAAAAGCTCTAAGTAAAATGGCGTTGAGTGAGCTCAGCTCACTCAACGCTATCCAAGCTACGACGTTGAGTGAGCTCTGATCACTCAACACCATCCATGCTGCGGAATTGAGTGAGCTCTGCTCACTCAATGCCATCCAGGATACGACGTTGAGTGAGCTCTGCTCACTCAACGCTATCCAAAATACAGCCCTTTCAGACTATGGCATTGAGTGAGCTCAGCTCACTCAACGCCATCAAGATTATTGCGTTGAGTGAGCTCTTCTCACTCAACACCATCCAGCCTACTCAAGGTGGCATTGAGTGCAGTCTGTGCACTCAATTCCATCTAGCTTATGGCGTTGAGTGAGCTCTGCTCACTAAACGCCATCCAGCCTACTTAAGATGGAGTTGAGTGCAGTCTGTGCACTCAATGACGTCTAGCTTATGGCGTTGAGTGAGCTCTGCTCACTCAATGCCATACAGCCTACTCAAGATGGCGTTGAGTGCAGTCTGTGCACTCAACGCCGTCTAGCTTATGGCGTTGAGTGAGCTCTGCTCACTCAACGCCATCCAGCATACTTAAGATGGCGTTGAGTGCAGTCTGTGCACTCAACGCCATCTAGCTTATGGCATTGAGTGAGCTAAGCTCACTCAACACCATTCCAAGGTCACGGGCGTGACGGATCGGTCACGAGCGTGCCAGGCCCATGTTGAAATTTCTGAGCTCGCCGATCGTCTTTCTGAGGTCGACAATTGTCGAAGGGGTCATGCCCTAGGTCACGGGCGTGACGGGTCAGTCACGGGCGTGAGCACCCCTTGACTCTAAATCTTGGTCGATAGACTTCAATTCTTGGGTTTCCTAGGGTTCTGTTATGACAAAACCACTTTTAGGGGTCTAGTTGGAAATGGGATGTTACAAATCATCTGATCATGTCCTCCACTATCTGATAATCTCGCTCTGTCTGACCATTGGTCTGCGGGTGGTATGCTGTAGAATACCTCAAATCCGTACCCAAACCTTCTGGCAAACTCTTCTAGAAGCGAGATTTAAATTGGGAGTCTCGGTCAGATATAATACTGACTGGAACTCTATGCAACCGGATGACTTCATTTAGATACAGCTCAGCTATTTTCTTCATAGGGTAGTCAATCTTATAAGGTATGAAGTCTGCACACTTCATCAATATGTCCACAATATTCCAGACTGAATCATACCCCCTAGGAGATCTCGGTAAACACGTGATGAAATCCATCGAAATGCCGTCCCACTTCACAGTTGGAATTTCCAAGGGAGTCAACTTGCCACCAGGTGTAAGACCCCATTTTTTTTCTTTTTAAACACCGGGGTCTTAGGCCCAGAACTGCCGCTTTGCGCTTACACCTTCACGCCCTGAAGGGTCATCACCGCAAAATGCCGATTCTGCCGGCCGATTCGATCTCAGAAAAGCAACCATAGTAGAGTAAACACATGTGAGGTAAAAACTCTAACCAAAAGTCCACAATAAAATCATATCAGAGTAATACTATCTCCACAAAGAGAGAGTTCACAAAATATAAATATACTGAAAATAAGTGCTTAGGCCCGATACATCAAATCCTCACTACATAGTCACTCAAGTGGAAGCAAAATAAAACACTACTAAGGTCAGGGACTCACAGTCCCAGCTGTCTGAACACCTGAGCTAGACTGCCCTATCTCCAAACGGGTCGACCTTCGGGGCTGCTCCTCCATGCTGGGCTCCGCGATCCCCTAAATGATGTGGTCCGAAAACCGTTAGTCTATAAGACTAAGTCCTATCATCCCCCACCCATTCCCCCATGGCCCCTAGGCACCGAGCGGAGAGGAAGAAAGGGGAGGACTTGAAGGTGGAGAGTAATCATGAAACAGATGACATCGGACCTATAATAGCAATTTATAGTACATGTGGCAGTAAAGTAAAGTATGAAAAGTAACCTTAACTTATGTGCGGAAACGCATAAGCTAAGGGATCTTCTGCAGAGCTCCTATCGTATAAAGAGTCCCATACCAATTTATACGTTGGGGTGTCGGTTATTAACAACAATATATATATAAAGAATTTGACCTTAATTTATAAACTTGCCCACACAAGCTTATAGACCAAGGGGTCGTTTTGCAAGTCCAATTGTGTAAGTGTCCCATACCACTTATACAATAGGTGACAGGGGTTATATGCAATGACTATGCTATGACATGCTAGTGAGTTATGATGCGATCATGCAAGTGCAACTCACCCACTCAACTTTGTGTTGACAGATCTTTAGTTCCCCCTTTTTGGAGCTGAACCTCCCAGGATACCTCCGTAGTGGCAAGACAGAACCGGTGGGTTGGGCCTCGCCCACCTCTAAATCAGTAAAGCACTACCGGTCAGACCTATTGTATGCCTCAATGCTTGGTGCACGAAGCGGACTCATGCGTACTCTTGTCGGCTGGCGCATCGGACTTCTGTTGGCGAAGTGCTAATAACACTTGCCGAGCCAACGTATGAGCGTCAGTGCATCGACCACTAACACCGAGGGCCCACCGCCTTATAACTTATGCACATGCAATATTAATACGTTTCCCACCGAGCCAAAGCTCCCTGGACTATCCCGTCTGTTCCAAATATCAACCGGGCCTCCGGCCCACCAGGCTATCCTGCCTGTTTCCACAACCTCCGAGCCTACCGCTCGAATATCCTAGTCAAACTAACTTCCCGAGACACCGGGGTGTGTGAAAGTGAACCCCTAATTATTCTAGTTGCTCTTTAAGATTTATCACTCCTACAGTTTACGTTAGCCCAGGACTGCCCCCGGTATACCCTGTGAAGGGCTCTCAAAGGGCACTAGGAACTATGATGGTAGCTGAAGCCCATCGTTCCCTTTCGCAAGGCACTTATTGTTATTGGTTGATTCCCTTACCCATTCCCATTTCATATTACGCTAGATCTATCCTAGGGTGATTTTGACCTTCCCACTCCACGGGATAAGGCGATCTTTCGTCGATCCCAAGCACCACCTAACACTAGTTAACCTCACACTCTACTAATCCTATCTTCCAATGATGAACTCCTTTATTACCCAGTCCAGCAACCTTCTAAGGATCCAACTCTTCAAATTCATTACCCACTCTAGTTCAGTTACCACAGTTACTATATGCAGACCGCCCTATACTACATGAGATGTATAAATAAGGTACTCCGGATTGTCTTCCAATTCTCCTATAAAATTTACCGAAGGTCTATCATAACAAGTTTAGTCTAAAATCAGAGATTCATAATTTTTCTAATTAATTTGATATTTATTGAATTTTCCCAAATGTTTCGCCATGGATAATTTTGAACATGAACTATATGATCTACTTAAGTAATGGCCACCCAAAAATTTTGATCACTAAATAACAGAGATATATTACTAGATGCTAATTTACATAATTTTTAAGAAACTATCTGACCTCTAATTTAATTTATCCAAAATAATTCCCTTAATCATATGTGAAGGAGGAAGTAAAAAAATTATTCATCAAAAAACTATATAAAAATTACAGAATCTTAATATGGTGCAGAAAGGGTCATTGTGCAAAACTCATAATTTTACAGCCTTGCTAGACACCAAAATAAATTTAATTAATTTTTCATGGAAAATAATACTTAATGAAGCGACCCTTAGAGATTGTAACACCCCAAAAATCTCAAAATATGCTTGCAAATAATTTTGGGTTGGAGGCTGTTAGACACGGCCTGGGACACGGGCGTGTCCCAGGGCGTGTCGGGTGTACACGGCCTGGGACACGGGCGTGTCCCAGGGCGTGTTCAGGCTAGTCGACGTTTGAGAGTCGACGATCGTCGAGCCTGGGACACAGCCTTCGACACGGGCGTGTCCCAGGGCGTGTTCGAATTAATTTTCGAAATTGGCCTATTCAAGTCAGAGCAGGACACGGCCTTGAACACGGCCGGGAACACGGGCGTGTCAGGCTAGACACCGGCGTGTCAGTTGCCGTGTTCCGACCCGTGTACTGGTTTTGGAAATCGGTGAGTACCGTGTAACAGGAGACACGGGCGTGTCTCATGACTGACACGGGCGTGTCAGGTTCGACACGGGCGTGTCGATGCCCGTGTTCTCGAATATTTCAGTCGGTGCGACTGCCGCGTGTGCCGCTTAAGGGTACACGGCCTGTGACACGGGCGTGTCACAGGCCGTGTCGGCCAAAAGAAAAGGGAATTTTCAGTAGATCTTGGCCCTTCATTTTCTTTAAGTAGAATCCTGTGGCTGGAGTTCATTCCTGGGCTGATAAGGCCGGGAAAGGAGGAAAAGAGGGCTCATTTCTAAAATCCTACTCTCTTTCTAAAGTTTAAGAGAGAGGTGAGAGCAAGGAGGAAGAAGAAGTGGAGTCCGGCTGCCGGTGGTGCTACGGTGGTCCAAATCGCGAGCCGAGTTCGGATTTGCGAAGGCAACGCTGCTGCGAAGGCTTTCATCCGTCTCAAATTTCTCTCCATGGCTCCGAAGCGAACTCCTAGGGTAACGATTTCCTGCTTGGACATGTGAAGTCCTTAATTCCTGCATTGCATAGGGAAAACCCTTCCCCGCGAGTGTGCGGTGGGTTGTGGCGTCCCTTGGGGTAGATATGTGAAGTCCCCCTTGTTAGAGTCCGGAATTGGAGTACGGATCTAGGCATGCTGTGTGAAGCCCATCTGGACATGGTCTGGATTGGTGATGCTTGGTTGCATATCGGAGAAGGCTCCGTGATGATTGCTTGTATGCATGATGGATAAAAGTACTGGAGGAAGTCCAGGAAATTATGAGAGTTGGACTCTCTTGTGGCCGTGAGTGCTACTGGTGGAAAGTTGAGCCGTGAGGCTGCAACTAGGAAATGGTGGAACGGGCAAGGTGAAACTGTACCCGCGTCAGTCCAGGAGTGAGTCTGACGATGTGAGCAACGGGAAAGGTGGATCTGTACCCGCGTTATGGTTGTCTAACCTTGGGTGCTTAAGACCCTGTTAGGATCACATAGCGAGAGTCGACGGCCGGTGAGCCGATCAGACTAGAATGCTCATAGTGCGCCGTTATGTCTGGGACCTCTGAACGGTGTGAATGTGCCCTTAGTGCACGGAGCGTCGGGCCGTCGAGCCGACGTTTGTGATATGTGACGGTGCGGGCGTGCACGTCTTGCTTGAATGGCTATATATCATGTGGATGAATGTTATGCAGGGATGGAATTCCGCTGCCCCGTGCCAGGGGCAGGGTCGTTATAATTGGTCAGCTGAATGCTGACCGTTGCCCTGTTTTGCCACCGTTTGGTGGATTGGTTCTTACAGGTGCTGGAGGAGCTGGTCCGAGCGGGACTTAGCGGGCTGAAGCCCAAAGCTGCGTTGCTGCCCTCGAAGGCATTGTGTTGTTTCTTTTGTTCATGTGTGGCCGGCCTGCGTGCCGATGTCTGTAAACCACACTCTTGTTAAGAGAAACAGTTGTAAGGCCTTAAGGCCAGACTCTTTTGATGTATAAATACATTCCTATGTTAGTGGACAATGTTCTTTATCTTGAGTTCAATAATTCAACCGTGAAGCTTCCGCTAGAATGCTCTGTGTTAGGATGCGTTGGTTATGATATTATTTCGTAGCGTCTCTGCCTGTTTGTGGAATATGGTGTGGGGCCCCGGCCGGACTCTCTATTATATTCTTCTTGACGGGTAGAGGTGTTACAATTTGGTATCAGCTTGTTGGTCGATCTCTTCCGAATTTGCGGACGAATTCTTTTGCGAGGTGGCGAGCACGTGTTTGTGCTGTCGTTATAACATTTAATTTGAACTCAAGATTGTCCACTTAGGAATGCAAATACACTTGGTTGTTGAACTTGTGTATTCTCTTTGTATGATTGCCGTTTGTATTGGTCGTTAACCTGTGTAATTTACACATATAGGTGACCAGAAGTGTTGCGGGTCAGTCCGAACCACAACGTTCTGTTGAGAGTGCGGCACCAGCCGAGGTGCCCACAACTCCTCCATCCACTGAAACAGTCCGTCTCATCACGGAAACGGTGTTTGCGGTGATGAATGCTCAGCAGGCGGGGCAGGCACGTCCAGCAGTGTTGCCAACGCCAGCTGGGGTACGGCAAGAACCGGTAGAAGCCGAAGTTGATCCGCGGGTAGCAGATCAACAATGGAAGCAATTCTTGAGCTTTAACCCTCCGCAGTTTCATGGGGCGGGTACACCGTCCCAAGCAGAGGATTGGCTTGCAAGAATCAAAAGGATTATGAGGGCTATCAGGGTTGAGGAGGAACAGAAAGTGATGTTGGCCACGTTCCTACTGAAAGGAGAGGCACGATTGTGGTGGGATGAGATTGAACTGCATCACTTGGCCGGCAGGCAATTGGCAGAGATTACAATGGAAGAATTCTCTCGGTTGTTCTTAGCACAACATCTGCCGATGCAGCAAAGGATATCGATGGAAATGGAGTTCCAACGGTTAGCACAGGGAGATCGAAGTGTGGATGACTACCTGCATGAGTTCACCCGGTTGGGAAGATATGCGGGCTCGATCTTCGCCGAAGAAGAGTGTAAGACTAGTCGGTTTTATGCGGGACTGCGAGATGAGCTAAGGTATTTGCTCTCGAGTTCTGTGAGTCAGGGATTCCAAGCCTTAGTCTGTACGGCTCGTTCTTTGGAGACGGACATGAAACGGGGGCAAGCAAAGGGAAACTTGGCGATGGTGAAGCCAGAGTTTAAGCCGCCGCGTCCGGACAAGTTTGGCTACTGTAGGAGGTGGAATAAGAAGTCTAAGTCTTCTGGACAAGCTCCTTCTACGACTGTGACGGACACATCTGGGAATGGATCTCGTGCTTATTTTACGTGCGGGAAGGTTGGACACTTCGCACGTGAATGCCGATTTGGTCCTCCAAAGGGTGATAAGAAGACGGGAGCGTCTTATGCGGAGAAGGGGAAGGCTGTGGTGGAGTCTTCTGCCTCGCACGCGCAGCCCAGGGTCTTCAACCTTGGACAACAGGAGGCCATTAAGCAGGCTGATGTCATCACAGGTGCGCATAAGTTTTAATGTTTTTACTTTTGGTGTGCTGTGCTTGTTTTAATTGTAATGTTATAGGGTTTGTCCTTATAAGAGAGTATCCGGCGCGAGCACTGTTCGACACAGGTGCTTCACATTCGTTTCTGTCTGAGGATTTTGTCTTGCGTGTCGGGGTGCCTATCCGGACCAAGACAGACAGTGTAAAGGTGTTGTTGCCTAACGGATGTTTGATGTGCGCGGTTCGATCTTGTGGTCTTGAGGTTAAGATAGGAAGTCGGGAGTTCAAGGTGGAAACACTAGTATTGCCGATCAAAGAGTTTGATATAATCTTTGGTATGGACTGGCTTTCAGAGCAGCGTGCCTGTATTGATTGCACTTCAAAAGAGGTCACACTTGGGCAAAATACCGAACAAGAGACCAAGTTCATTGGTATGCAAGGGATGAGTGGGATGTTGTTATCTGCTCTCCAAGTTGTTAAGGCAGTTCGGAAGGGTGCGGAGTTGTTCTTCACACTCATAGAGGCGGTGGCGCCAAAGGCCAGTGTGAGTGAAGTGCCGATTGTGTCGGAATATGCGGATGTGTTTCCAAAGGACCTTCCGGGGTTACCTCCCCAAAGGGAAATTGACTTCGCTATCGAGCTGGTGCCGGGTGTAAAACCCGTGGCCCGTTTGCCGTATCGGGTAGCGCCAAAAGAAATGGCCGAACTGAAAGTTCAGTTGCAAGAGATGTTGGAGCAGGGTTATATACGCCCAAGTATGTCACCTTGGAGCGCGCCTGTTCTTTTTGTGAAAAAGAAAGACGGTGGTTTGCGACTATGTATTGATTATCGCGAACTAAACAAACTGACGGAGAAAAACAAGTATCCAATTCCTCGGATCGATGACTTGTTCGATCAGCTAGCGGGCTCAACCGTCTATTCGAAGTTGGACTTGAAGTCCGGGTATTACCAGTTGCGGATTAGGGAAGGTGAAATTCCCAAGACAGCGTTTGGCACACGCTATGGTCATTATGAGTTCACAGTGATGCCGTTCGGCTTGTGTAATGCGCCTTCGGTCTTCATGGATCTCATGCATCGGACGTTCCGCGAATACCTGGATTTGTTTGTGATTGTGTTTATTGATGATATCCTTGTATATTCACAATCGGAGGAAGATCATGCAAACCACTTGCGATTAGTATTGCATACCTTGCGAAGGAATAAGCTGTATGCCAAGTACTCTAAGTGTGAGTTTTGGCTCTCGTCGGTGGCTTTTTTAGGCCATGTGGTAAGTGGAGAGGGCATAGCGGTGGATCCGGCTAAGATAAGTGCCATTCGGGATTGGCCAGTGTTGTCTTCAGTGGCCGAAGTCAGGAGTTTCCTTGGACTGGCGGGCTACTATAGGAGGTTCGTGGGGAACTTCTCCCGGATTGCTTTGCCTCTAACTACGTTGACGAGAAAGGATCAGAAGTTTGTTTGGACGCCGGAGTGCGCACGAGCTTTTGAGGAGCTGAAGAATCGTTTGACCACGGCGCCTGTGTTGATGTCGCCATGTGGTACAGATGGATTTGAAATATACAGCGATGCGTCAGGAAGCGGCTTAGGCTGCGTTCTCCTGCAGTTTGGCAAGGTGATCGCTTATGGTTCACGTCAATTGAAAGTGCATGAGCGTAATTACCCCATCCATGATTTGGAGTTGGCGGCGGTGATCTTTTCGCTAAAGTTGTGGCAACATTATCTGTATGGAGTGAAAGTTGATATTTATACCGATCATAAAAGCTTAAAGTATCTGCTTGATCAAAAAGAGTTGAATATGCGACAAAGAAGGTGGATGGAATTCCTTGGGGATTTTACATTCGACATTCACTATGTTCCCGGAAAGGGAAATGTGGTCGCTGATGCCTTGAGTCGTCGAGCTCCGGTGCAGGCAAATTGGTTGCGGATGCATGATGAGCGGTTAATCCAGGAGTTGGAAGCCTTGGAGATATCTTGTGTGGAAAGAGATTCTTCAACTGAAGCATGCGTGAACTGGTTGGAAGTTCAATATGACCTTGCTGACAGGGTTCGGCGGGCAACGGAGTTGGATGAAAGTCTCCAACGCTATGCAAAGGAGGGATCTGGTGATCAGTTCTCCTGGGATGATGGCTTATTATGAAAAGATGGCCGATTGTGCGTCCCTAGTACGGGTAAATTGCGAGAAGGGCTGCTATATGAAGCGCACTTTATAAAGTATTCAATTCACCCTGGGAGCACAAAAATGTACAAGGACATGAAGAAACTGTTTTGGTGGCCTGGTTTAAAGAAGGACATAGCCGCGTATGTGGCTAAATGTCGTACTTGTGCTTTGGTAAAGGCAGAATGTCAACGGCCGAGTGGTTTCCTAAAGTCGTTGCCGGTTCCGCAATGGAAGTTTGAGGATATTTCTATGGATTTCGTGCACGGATTGCCGAGATCTCAGCGTGGCCATGACTCAATCTGGGTAATTATAGACCGGTTGACAAAGGTGGCTCACTTTATACCAAACAAACGGGACGATTCAGTGGAAACGTTGGCAAAGCTCTATGTAGAGCAGATAGTTCGATTGCACGGTGTTCCTCGGAGCATCGTCAGTGACCGAGATGGGCGCTTTACTTCAAAGGATTGGAGATTAGTTCATCAGATGTTGGGTACGAAATTAGCATTCAGTACGGCCTTTCACCCGCAAACGGATGGCCAAACTGAACGAACCAACAGAACGATGGAGGATATGCTCCGTATGTGCACCCTGGACTTCGGTAAGAAGTGGGAAGAACATCTTGTTATGGTGGAGTTTGCCTATAATAATAGCTATCAAGCGAGTATAGGCATGGCCCCATTTGAAGCGCTGTATGGTCGCAAGTGTCGTACACCGCTAGCTTGGGCAGAAACTGGCGAGACTAAACTTTTAGGCAAAAAGGAAGTCGAGGATGCTACCTCAACAATACGCTCTATTCGAGAGAGGCTCCTAATAGCCCAAGATCGGCAGGCCAAGTATTACAATGCTAAGCACCGGAACGTGGAGTTCGCGGTGGGTGACTGGGTCTATTTAAAGATTAAGCCCTTCAAAGGCGTATCTCGGATTCGGCGGTTGAAAAAGCTAAGTCCGCGCTACCTTGGTCTGTTTGAAGTGGTGGAGCGAGTTGGGGAAGCTGCCTATCGGTTAGCTCTTTCATTGGAATTGAGTGGATTGCATGACGTGTTTCACATCTCGGTGTTACGCAAAGCAGTCAAGAATCCAGCTCATATAGTTGACAATAATCAAGTGCCGGTTGAGTATGGGCTAACGACAAAGGTGAAGCCTATACGGATTGAGGATCGAGCTGAGAAACAGTTGCGGAATAAGGTGATCGGGATGGTCAAAGTCCGGTGGGACAATTGTGGCCGAGAAGAGCTAACATGGGAGCGCGAGCAGACCATGCGAGCCGAGTTTCCCGAGTTATTTTCGTAACTTGTTCACTCGTTGTATATGTAATAGAAATATATAAATGTTTTGTTATTTTCTCCCTATTGTTTTCAAATTTCGGGACGAAATTTTATTAAGGGGGGGAGGATTGTAACACCCCAAAAATCTCAAAATATGCTTGCAAACAATTTTGGGTTGGAGGCTGTTAGACACGGCCTGGGACACGGGCGTGTCCTAGGGCGTGTCGGGTGTACACGGCCTGGGACACGGGCGTGTCCCAGGGCGTGTTCAGGCTAGTCGACGTTTGAGAGTCGACGATCGTCGAGCCTGGGACACAGCCTTCGACACGGGCGTGTCCCAGGGCGTGTTCGAATTAATTTTCGAAATTGGCCTATTCAAGTCAGAGCAGGACACGGCCTTGAACACGGCCGGGAACACGGGCGTGTCAGGCTAGACACGGGCGTGTCAGTTGCCGTGTTCCGACCCGTGTACTGGTTTTGGAAATCGGTGAGTACCGTATAACAGGAGACACGGGCGTGTCTCATGACTGACACGGGCGTGTCAGGTTCGACACGGGCGTGTCGATGCCCGTGTTCTCGAATATTTCAGTCGGTGCGACTGCCGCGTGTGCCGCTTAAGGGTACACGGCCTGTGACACGGGCGTGTCACAGGCCGTGTCGGCCAAAAGAAAAGGGAATTTTCAGTAGATCTTGGCCCTTCATTTTCTTTAAGTAGAATCCTGTGGCTGGAGTTCATTCCTGGGCTGATAAGGCCGGGAAAGGAGGAAAAGAGGGCTCATTTCTAAAATCCTACTCTCTTTCTAAAGTTTAAGAGAGAGGTGAGAGCAAGGAGGAAGAAGAAGTGGAGTCCGGCTGCCGGTGGTGCTACGGTGGTCCAAATCGCGAGCCGAGTTCGGATTTGCGAAGGCAACGCTGCTGCGAAGGCTTTCATCCGTCTCAAATTTCTCTCCATGGCTCCGAAGCGAACTCCTAGGGTAACGATTTCCTGCTTGGACATGTGAAGTCCTTAATTCCTGCATTGCATAGGGAAAACCCTTCCCCGCGAGTGTGCAGTGGGTTGTGGCGTCCCTTGGGGTAGATATGTGAAGTCCCCCTTGTTAGAGTCCGGAATTGGAGTACGGATCTAGGCATGCTGTGTGAAGCCCATCTGGACATGGTCTGGATTGGTGATGCTTGGTTGCATATCGGAGAAGGCTCCGTGATGATTGCTTGTATGCATGATGGATAAAAGTACTGGAGGAAGTCCAGGAAATTATGAGAGTTGGACTCTCTTGTGGCCGTGAGTGCTACTGGTGGAAAGTTGAGCCGTGAGGCTGCAACTAGGAAATGGTGGAACGGGCAAGGTGAAACTGTACCCGCGTCAGTCCAGGCGTGAGTCTGACGATGTGAGCAACGGGAAAGGTGGATCTGTACCCGCGTTATGGTTGTCTAACCTTGGGTGCTTAAGACCCTGTTAGGATCACATAGCGAGAGTCGACGGCCGGTGAGCCGATCAGACTAGAATGCTCATAGTGCGCCGTTATGTCTGGGACCTCTGAACGGTGTGAATGTGCCCTGAGTGCACGGAGCGTCGGGCCGTCGAGCCGACGTTTGTGATATGTGACGGTGCGGGCGTGCACGTCTTGCTTGAATGGCTATATATCATGTGGATGAATGTTATGCAGGGATGGAATTCCGCTGCCCCGTGCCAGGGGCAGGGTCGTTATAATTGGTCAGCTGAATGCTGACCGTTGCCCTGTTTTGCCACCGTTTGGTGGATTGGTTCTTACAGGTGCTGGAGGAGCTGGTCCGAGCGGGACTTAGCGGGCTGAAGCCCAAAGCTGCGTTGCTGCCCTCGAAGGCATTGTGTTGTTTCTTTTGTTCATGTGTGGCCGGCCTGCGTGCCGATGTCTGTAAACCACACTCTTGTTAAGAGAAACAGTTGTAAGGCCTTAAGGCCAGACTCTTTTGATGTATAAATACATTCCTATGTTAGTGGACAATGTTCTTTATCTTGAGTTCAATAATTCAACCGTGAAGCTTCCGCTAGAATGCTCTGTGTTAGGATGCGTTGGTTATGATATTATTTCGTAGCGTCTCCGCATGTTTGTGGAATATGGTGTGGGGCCCCGGCCGGACTCTCTATTATATTCTTCTTGACGGGTAGAGGTGTTACAGAAATAATCTTCCAAAAATCCCATAAAGATTCACAGAGCTTTAAAACTTAATAAAAAGTCCTCTAGCTAAAGTTCATCAATTTCTAGCAAGTAATTACTTCATAATAAATTTCTAAGTAAATAATACAATTTACTAAATTGATAATGAAGTATCCAAAATAATAATCCTTAATTCATAACAAAATCCCCAGAGCTTGTACTAACTTTAAACACTACTCTACCCAAATCTCATCACTGTTCAGTGAGTTTTAGTGACATTTTCTATCACTACAAGGTTTGTGCCCTAAACTAGGGTTAGGGTTTTGAGGGACCTATTCACCTTAGAATCTATTTTGGATTTCTTCCAGAGGATTCCACCTACCCTAGAATTCTCTCTCCCAAGTTTCAAATCCTTTCAAGGTCAACTCAGCCCTTGCCCTTCACAACCCTCAAAAGTCCTCCCTTAGGGTTTGAGTTTGGATCCAAGGGTAAAACAATCCTAAACCACTCCATATTCCCTAAGAGGGTGATAATGGTCCTACCAAGTCAGTGGTAAAAATCTCAGCCCTTGTTGAGATGATTTTCCCACCCAAAGCCCAAGTACACTCTTTATTTAAGAATCCTTCACTAAGGGATAGTTAGGGTTAGGTCATTACCTATCCAAAACAACTTCAATTAAGGTGAATTTTTATACAGAGCCATATCATGATGCCGGGGACCTCTCACCAATATTTGGGAGGGTTTAGAGGTCATTAGACAACTTAATGAAAATTCCCTAGTATTATTAAATATTAACAGAAACCATAGGACAAAGTATCTCCAAAAGTTCCCATGTTTGGACTGGCCCTAGGTATGTCTAAGGTTGACCCCCTGCCCAAATTTCAGGTCATTTGGACAAGGGATGAAGTGTGGGAACCCTTTTGAATCTCAGGATAGCCCTAGGTATAGGTCCCACCAAAATGGGTGCCCTGGTCCAACCAGAGGTCCAAATTAGATCAAATTTATTTTGGATGAAAGTAGACCCATAGGGATACAAAGTTCATGTTGATGACTTTCTCACTAGAGGGGCCTAAGTATTTTTAAAAATTAAAACCATCTACTATAAATAGTGTGACAGAAATGAATTAAAATAAAAAAGAATTATTAATCCGGCGCACGAATCTTGGCGCAAATCCAAGGGCTACCGAGTCATCTTCCTCCTCCAGCCAATGACCCAAATTGTTTGCTCCTGGGTCGACTTCAAACCGCCATTGCCGGCCATCCGGCCACTTCCCTGCCCAGCCACCGCCACCACCACCTTCGTGGATGTGGTGCCTACCTCCAGCCGGCAGCGTGGCCGCCGGCGACGACTATTCCGGCGATCCCAGCATGAAGAATTTCGGCCCAAAACCATGAAAACCAGAGATTGGTTCGGGCTCAATTGAGCCTTAACCTTGAACCTAAACATCCCTATGATCTACCCCTGAAGTAAGGAGAGGAGGAGGACCTTGTCGGCGGCCTAAAGGCGCGACGATCATCGGGAAACCATTTCCGATGGTGGCGCCGCTTGACTTCTATAACAGTACAGTGGGAGGGCTCGAAATCTTCAGGTAAAGGCTGGGAAACATTCCTCTTGAGCCACTGGTGGTGTTTAAAGGCTCAGTTGAGGAGGGGAGAGGCCAAAACTTCAAGGGCCATTAATGCCATTGAAAGCTTGGCTCGGGTTAGGAGGAGGGGGATGAACAAGCCCCTTGGTGGCTGGGAAATGGCTGGAAACTTCTCCCCTTCCCCAGGGGAGTTGAATCCAGCCATTAAGAGTTGCCTTTGGCCTCCCTTGGCCGGGTTTGACTTGCCCCTTCATTCCCTATTTTTCTCTCTCCTCCATTACCATGGAATGAAGCTCACTCTCTCTCCTAATCATCGAGTTGACTTGGTCAACCTTGGGGTCTATTGGAAGCCCTCATATACACTTAATATTCCTAATGAAGCTATATGAGGAGGCTTGACCTTATGCTAGCTCATTTGGTCTAGGTTGACCCAAAGTAGGCTTGGGTTGACTTTGGTCCTATTGACCTTTTGGGTTGCCCCTAATGGGTTCCTGGTGACTCATTGGCCTCCCCTAAGGTCTATGTAGGGTTCGGTAGGGTAGACTTGGCACCTTGGAGGTCACTTGACCCTTAGTAAGGGCACTTTGACCACATTGGGGCTAGAGTTGACTTGGGTCAACTTGGCCTCTAGGACTGAACCCAATGTGTCCTTGGTGATCGATTGACACCATTTTAGGTCTAGGAATACTTGGGCGAGGTTGGTTGGGAACATTAGAGGCCAACTGCCCTTAATTAGGGCACCTTGCCCAATTTAGGCCTATGGTGGTCCTAGGTCTAATTGGCCACTTTGGGTTGACTCTAAAGGACCCTTAAGGCTCTAGTGGACCCTCTAATATGTTAGTGATGTTGTGGTGGGGTCATGGAGTCATGGTGAAGCCCTAAGGTCAATCCCTAGGTTTGGTGATGAGGTTGTGCCATAGGCAGACCAAGGTGATTCTCACCTTGGCCCTTGATCACTTGGCCCTTTTTAGATTCCTAGGGTTTTTTCATGACCTAGTCATGACCAAAACCACTCTTAGGGGTCTAGTTGGAAATGGGATGTTACACCAGGCCTTCCATGATCTGCCTTAACACGCTTGCAGGTATAGCATTCAGAAACAAACCTGACTATATCACCCTTCATACCATATCCACCAGGCAATTTACTTTAAGTATTGATACATCTTTGTAGAGCCTGGATGGTAGGCAACACTAGAACCATGCGCTTCTCTGCACAACTTAACTCGGATATCCATAACGGCAAGGATACAAAATTTGTCGCGCTACCTCAAAGTACCCGCATTATCAAAAGAAAAATCTGGTAACTCCCCTTTATCCGTTCTAAGGTACAAGTGCAGTAGATCTGGATCATCCTTCTGATGTAGCCTTGTAAGTGTAATCAAAGAAGGCTCTGCTACTACCAAACTACTCTGCAAGTAACAGATCCCCACAGAAATATTCATCAAGAGGAATTCTTCTACTAACAGCTCGACAGAGAGATTAAAAATCTTCCCCGTCTTTCGACTTAGGGCACCAACTACCATATTAGGCTTGCCCGGATGGTATTGGATCTCAACCTCATAATCAGCAATATATTCCAACCATCGCCGCTAGCGCAAATTCAATTTTTTTCTGGGTGAAGACATACTTTATGCTCTTATGATCGGTAAAAATCTTTTACTGTGCGCCATAAAGCAGATGTCTCCACAGCTTCAGGGCATAAATCACGGCTGCGAACTCTAAATCATGTGTCGGGTAGTTCCTCTCATGGGTCTTCAGTTGTCTTGACCCATACGCAATCACTTTCCCTTCTTGCATCAACACGCATCCTAGCCCAACATGCGATGCATCCACATAAACATCATAATCCATGCCCTCCGTAGGTAATGTCAAAATGAGAGCAGTGCATAATCTATTCTTGAGCTCTAGAAAGGCTTCCTCGCACTTCTCACTGCAAACAAAGGATGCATTCTTCTGTGTCAATTTAGTCAATGGCGCAGCCAGGGTAGATAAACCCTCCACAAACCTCCTGTAATAGCTGGCCAACCCTAAGAAGCTCCTAATCTCTTTGGGTGTACCAGGCCTAATCTATTCCATCACAGCAGCTATTTTCTCTGGGTCGACTGAGATCCCATTATTATTAACCACATGGCCCAGAAATGAAACCTGAGGCAACCAAAACTCGCACTTGCTCAACTTGGCGAACAACTTGTGGTCCCTCAAAGAAGATAAAACTAATCGCAGATGCTTGTTAAGCTCCTCAGCATTGAGGGAATATACCAGAACGTCATCTATAAACACGACCATGAACTTGTCCAGGAAGTACCTGAACACACGATTCATCATATCCATAAAGGCTGAGGGCGTGTTGGTCAAACGAAACGATATTACCAGAAATTCAAAATGACCATGCCTAGATCGAAAAGCAGTCTGTGGGATATCTTACTCACGGATCATGAGCTGATGGTAGCCAAAACGAAGATTAATCTTATAAAACACCGCGCTACCACATAACTGATCGAACAAATCGTCAATCCTTGGCAGGGGATACCTGTTATTAATAGTGACCTTATTTTGCTCTCTATAATCGATGCAAAGCCTCATCGATCCATCTTTCTTCTTAACAAATAGAACAGGAGCACCCCAAGGAGACGAACTCGGCCTTATAAAACACTTCTCTAACAACTCATCTAGTTAGATACGCAACTCCTCCAGCTCTCGCGGGGCCATCCGGTACGGCGCCTTCGCAATAGGACGTGTACCCGGCTCCAAATCTATCACAAACTCAATATCTCTATCAGGTGGAAGACCAGGAAGATCATCAGGAAACACATCTGAAAACTCGCGCACAACAAGAATCTCTTCTAAATACGGCAAACTACCAACGGTTCCCAAAACTGAGACCAAACAAGCAAAGCAGCCAGAATCCAGTAGCTTCCAAGCACATACCGCATAAATAACTGGAGAATCCTGGTCCGGATCACCATAAACACTCCCAGGCTGACCGTTGTCCTTTTTGAAGTCCAAGCGCTTACCCTTGTACTGGATAACAATATCATACCTGGACAACCAGTCCATGCCTAAGAGAACATCAAAGTCTTCAAAGTCGATCACCTTCAGATCTGCCTTTGCTAGAAAATCCCCTAAAACAATCTGACAACTCTGAATTCCCTGGTCCGAAACCACAGAATCGCCAGAAGGAAATTTGACACACAATGCGCCTCCAACTCGATCTAGATCCAAATGATACCGCTCCACAAAGGCTCTAGCCACAAACGAGTGGGTAGAGCCAGAGTCGAAGAGAACACGTGCCCAGCGGTTCTTTAACTTAAATCTTCCTGAAATAACCTGAGTAGAAGTCTAAGCTTCCTTTGAGGAAATCACATTCAGCTTTCCTTTTCCTTTATCCAATCGCTGAGGCGGTGGAATTGCCTCAAGTGGGACTGGTTGTAGCACATGCTGGAGCTGCGGGCACTGAGCCTTAATATGCCCTTCTTGACCACATAGAAAACAACCTCTTGTCTTATTCTTTCCCCAGTAATGGGCAACATCATGCCCTATCTGTTTACATGTAGAACAAACTATATCTTTCCTGGAAACACCTTGTATCACATGAACCTGCTCTTTCTTCCTATCTCCCACCCTTTTGTAACATCTCTCAAAGGGGTGGCCCGGCTGGCCACAGAAGCTACAAACATCCTTGCCCTTCTTTCTTGAAGCAGCACCAGATACCTGGGGGCTCTTTCCTTTAACGGATTTCCTTTTGTCTCTTCTCATTTGCTGGCCTCTATTCTTAGCATTTTCGATTGCCTCGACCTTCAAGGCAGCTTCTACCACACCAGTATAACTCACTGCTCCATAAGCACCAGCTAGCTGCTGGATGTCACTTCTTAGACCACCCAAAAATCGTTTAACTTGATCCAATTCAATACTCACCAAACCAGGAGCAAACCGACTTAATTTGCTAAATTAAATCTCGTACTCACTGACTGTGAGTTGCCTCTACTTTAAGTATAAGAAGTCATTCATCAGACGGTCCCACTTAAGCGAGGGTAGAAACTTTCCCAGTAGCATCTCCTTAAAAGATTCCCAAGAGCATCCTTCTTTCATGCTCTCCTTCTCCCTTAGCAACCAGCTTTTTGCTAACCCTTTGAGCTGGTAGGCGGCGATCATCACTCTTTGATCGTCAGTAACTCCGGAGTAGGAAAACATCTCCTCGATCGATATAAGCCAATCATCCAAGATCATGAAATTTGTATTTCCATCATAAGTATGAGGACTGCGTAGCTGAAACTGCGAGATAAACGTCATCTCTGGTGGAACCACTACCGGAGGCACCAGAGGAGCAGGAGGGGCAGGAACAGCTAGACCCACAGCAGGGTTCTGTACTCTCGGAGCTAGCCCGACACAACTGATAATAGCGACTGGATCTGGGACTGCACATCCACCATCTGCCTTGACATGGACTCATTGCTCTGTCGCAGACTCTCTATCATCTCATCACTTTGCGCACCCGAAGACTCGCCCTCAAATTAGGGAGTCAACCTCGTTGAAGGATGCCTCGACATTCTATTAACATATAAACAACTAGTCAGAACCTAGCCCAACCGCTAGAACTAGACAACCTAGTAAAGACAAAACATACTTAAATATGAGCTTCAACTGCTAACTTGCTCTGGGATTTTTCAATAATGATGTTATGCTTAACTTAGAATGATTCACCATCATCACACTAACTCATGTTCTTAGCCGATGAATGCATTAATTTATATTCCTTTTGACTCAAAATCGTGTGTGTACATATCTAATCATGTAAATCTTTAGCTTGGCACGTTGTGCTTATGCTATGTTATGCTATGTATGTTGTGCTATGCATTCTAAAAAGGCCTTAATGCATGTTATGAGAGGCGTACACATGGAAATGTTATGCATCCCATAGTACATAACATTGCATGCAACGAAAAGAGAAAATGTGCTAATCGACATTTATGTGGTGAGGTTATGCATCCCATACTACATAACCCTCACATGTTGCTACCTATGGTGGATCCATATACAAACACATATTATGTATCCCATACTACATAATATGCCCCGTATACTTCTAATCATGCTTATGAGTGCAGTGCTCATGCTTATGTCAAGACGTACTGATGACACATCGGTGTGTGTATGATATGCCACTAAACTACTAACACTAACAAGGGAAGGTTGCTCGATCAATTGTCAAGCAACCTCCCTATGATACCAACTGTCACGACCCTTATTTCCTCATCAATAAAATTGTATCAGAGTAGGGGTAAATATGCACCGTGATGCCATGCAGTGCAGGGGATAACTGCAGACGCTCAGGCAAAACTCCAGACTCTAAGGTTTAACAGAAAATCATAATTTATTATGAAAGAAATCCAATTAAGTTGGATGGAAGTATCCCTCAGCAAAGTGGATCAACTAGTCCACAAGTAAAATATATTTATACGCTGTGGAAAATACCTTGGTTAAGGTGATTTGACATCCTATATGAGCGCAAATGTTCCCGAAGGACAACTCATGAAATACAGGACTCTAATTTTAGTATAATATGAAAATATTTTTTATGTTACTTTGGAAAGTAGTACTTTAGGTTTAGAAATATGGCATGTATGAAGTACATATAGTAGTGCTTTTATGAGTTAAAATACCTAACATGCGTCCTAGCATAAAGCATTCCCAGAGAGCAAGTAAATAACCTTCATAAAGGCAAAAACAGCAGTTTAAGTCTCATACTTAGCATCACCAAAGCAAACCACCAGTGGGCGTCAACAACCTAACACGAACCCACTGGTGAGTATGCATGTCTATATAGAAGGAAACAAGAAAATATCTACCTCAGAAAGATGAGGAAGAGGAATCTCAACAACCCAAGAGATCACTAACAAGCCTCAAAAGAAAACTAGCCGCTCAACCGGCTACTGTTCTGAACCTGGGGCATTCAAAGAAAGAACACCTAAGCAAGAATATAATCAAATAGAAATGGAGCATTAGATCATAAGCCTTAAATATGAAGGGGTTTACCAAACCCTACAGTAGAAAGCTATCAAACTCAACAAAAGGAAATAAACAAGACAGTAAAAGTAAGACACTGTCCAAGGAATAATCAAAGCGCACCAAGCGCAAGAAATTAACAACATGCCCTGCTAAAAACCAGCAGCAACAATAAGGCAAACATATGACAAAATAGTAATTTTAAAAGGGAAAGGAACTAACAGCCCTAACTTGTGAATTATTAGTAGTGGTAAAACCATGGATCTGGGTTGGTGAACAAAAACAACCCTCATAAAAAAAACAAGATCCAAATAACTCAAGGGCCACCAGTGCAGCCTTGGGGTCCAACACACTGGCCTAAAATGGGGCTAAATAAGTGGTGGCCTCGGCTCTACGCCCAAACATCCCTGTCAATAAAATCAGAGTAACCACCAGCCATGATTCATGATTCGGCCTTCAAAACTAGCAGAAAACATCACCAAACCGAAATAAAACCCACACTAACAAACTCGGGAGAGAACACCTGCTTAAGGAAAAAAAACATCGAGTCCACTCGACATCGCATTGAGTGACTACCACTCACTCAACACCAAACACTAAGCAGCGAAGGCGTCGAGTTTACTCGACGCCACGTTGAGTGAGCTCCAATCACTGAAAGCCAAAAGACAGCCGCAAAATCTCTCACTGGACGACGACATTGAGTGAGTTTAGCTCACTCAATGCTGTCAACTCTAAACATCCAACGACATTAAGTGAGTTCACCACACTCAATGCTTTTGACTTAGAACTAAACAAGGCTGATGGCGTTGAGTGAGTTCAGGTCACTCAACGCTGTCAACGCTTTTTACTTAGTCTCCAGACCGAAAAGCTAGGCATTGAGTGTGCACAGCACACTCAACACTTTTATACTTAGCCCTAAAACTAAACTTCGGCCCTAAGCTAACACTAAACGCCGGCTCATAGAGAGTTAGCAACTATAATTTTCCACCCAAATGTACCCTGCTAAGCTACAGCTTCCCAAAAACCAGCAAATTTCCCCTTATTTCATGGACTAGCTGGACCTATTCTACCTTAACAGCAGGTTAACCGAAGCCAAAATCTACAATCGACTAAAACTAAGTCTGGACGAGCTATATTGCAGACAAACTCTGGACAAGATCTACAGCAGCCCTAAGTTCTAATAAGAGAACAAAAAAATAGTTACCAATAAGAATAAGATGAATAAAATCAACTTGGTAAGGGCAAAGAGCACCACTTGCCTCTACCTTCCAGGAATCGGCAACAACACTCCTCACTCAGCACCGACAGCAAGATAAACCACCTAAGAAAAGATCTGGAGCTTTTAGAGGGAAGACAAGCTAACTCGCAAAATCCTAGCTACAAAAACAAACCTAGAACTTGAAATACATACCCTAGGGAGGTAGATCCGGGCGAGAGCAGTCCAGATCTACCTTTACAAGAGAAATCCGGACTCTAATTAGCAAGAAATCGGCAACTGGAGCCCCAACTACCCCAGTCTCCCTAGTTCCTTCCGCTGGAAGCTAGCAGGCTGAAGGCTTGGGGAAGAGGAAATGAGGGGAAGACTAAAGAATAGCCATTTATACTCACGCTCCACTCAGCTCGCTAAACTAATTCAATAATATATAACCTATAACCACTTCAAGTAAGAAGAAAACACAATCAACCACTAGCACAAACTATCAGCCACTAGCACAAACTATCAGCCATAGCAGCCACCACTGCCTCTATCCTATCAAAACCACTGGTATTATACAGCAAGTTTAATTTTTCTTATGATACACAGCCACTAAGCCACTAAACAAAACAAGAAAATTCTGCTACCCGCTTAATCACCTACCTAACACAACCACTGTACATATACATATATACATATATAAAATCTAGCTAACAACACTTAGCCAAAAACAAGCCAAACAAAACCGGCCACTTATAGAACCAGTAAAAAAAATAAAATAAGCTATTCATATAGCATAATAACCACATATAGCCAAAACAATTGCCCTGATATAACATTATAACATATAGCCAAAACAATTGCCCTGATATAACATTATATCGACGCTTTAAATAAAACACCAAAACGATGCGAAAAACAAACGATCTCAGAATTCGACGAAATTTTCTCCATAGCTAAATACCCATGCTACGGAAAAAAACGGAAAAGTCGAAATCAACATCCAACGAACAAAACTCGGGCTAACACCTCATGAAGACAAAACACAAGCATTCCCGGAGGGGCTCCACTGAGTCACCAAAATAGACTCTGGCTCGCTAGGGAATCATGTAAACAGGCTACAAAACAAGCCACTCAGAAAACCTAAAGAGCTAAGACCACGCTCTAATAACAGCAAAGGCCGAAAATTCGTCAATGTAACGCCAAACAAAGATTAAACAATCACAAAAAACCCGGTGGCATTACACACTGTCTCTGTTGGCCACTACGTAGGCCCCTGGGAGTGAAGCTAGCTTCCAAAATGGGGGAACTAAAGGTCTGTGCGCATAGAGTGGTGCGTGTGTGTTGCATTTGCATGAATAATGACATAATATACCACTACACACATACCTGCATATAACTTGACACACTATCGTATAAACTAGAATGTGATAGATTATACGATGGGAGTCTTGCAAAAGACACCTTAACTTATAAGTTTGTATGGGGATTCATATAAATTAAGGTACTTACTGCTCTAGTTTTACCTTGTTTACATTACTGCTCTACTTGTTATACTATATAATCTGATAGGTTTGGACCACCGTTACCTACCTTTGTCTACTCTCCACAATCATATCTTTCCTATCATTCTTCTCGCACGGTGCCTAGGAGCCACTGAGGGTGGGGTGAGGGAAATCAGGCTTAGTCTTTTGACTAAAAATCAGTGGACCAAACATTTCAGGGGCTCAAGATGGAAGATAGAGAGCAGCAGTGAGAGATGACGAGGGCAGTGGAGGAGGAACCAAAATGCTATCGGTGCAATCAGCCAGGGCACATTCAGAGGAACTACCCCTTGAGGGAAGCACCCCCACCAGCCTTTAGCACAGTGAGTGTTTAGCTTTACTTAGCTTCCACGAGTGTGTTATAGTGAGGGTTTGATGTACCGGGCATGTAACGCCCCCGATTTTTTGAGAATATTATTTGTTTTTGTATCATCATATTTATGACATCAAGGCGTTACTTTTTTATGTTATGTTGACGGCGCTGCAGTGTTAGTGCGTCTTTGCGTCCATTGGGTTTGTTTGTCCAGATTTTTGAGATTTTGATTTGGAGTAAAGGTTTTTCTTGATTGAAAGGATTGAGTTTTTAGGTTTTGTACTTGTCCAGCTTTATTACGATCCGGGCATTTTGGGTCTCTGCGTGTGTTTGGATTTTTGCGATGATTTTTGCTTATGTAAGCATTTGATGATAGTGTCTTAGGAATGGAGCGTCAGATTCTAGGGTCGTCTTCGCTGCTAATTCTTAGAGTTGACATTTTATCCCAGAATTAAAGACAATCTGAAATTATCGAATTTATCCTGTTGAGTTCTCGAGAAGACCTTGAGTTCTCGAAAAAACCCTTGTTGTTCTCGAGAATTATCTTCTTGTTCTCAAGAAGCCTTCTAGTACTTGAGTAATCCTTCCCTAGTACTCGAGAAGTCATATCTTGCTGTTTTCGATAAGCCTTCTAGTACTCAAGAAATCCATCTTCATTACTCGAGTAATCCTTCCCTAGTACTCGAGAAGTCCTGTCTTGCTATTCTCGAGAAGCCTTCTAGTACTCGAGAAATCCATCTTCATTACTCGAGTAATCCTTCCTTAGTACTCGAGAAGTGATGTCTTGTTGTTCTCGAGAAGCCTTCTAGTACTCGAGTAATCCTTCCCTAGTACTCGAGAAGTCATGTCTTGCTGTTCTCGAGAAGCCTTCTAGTACTCGAGTAATCCTTCTTCTGTACTCGAGTAGTCCTTCTTCAACACTCGAGTAATGATTACAATCTATCTCGTGAAATCTTCTTCTATACTCGAGAAGCTCTCTATAGTACTCGAGTAATCCATTTCTTCATCTCGGAAAATCGGTTCAGCCGACCCCAGTTCATTCTTCTAAGTGTAAAGATTTGTATATTATATTTATTATATATATATAAATATAAATACTATACTTCTCCATCCTCCTTCATTTAGACCGAACTACTAGTCTTTTTACTAAACCAGAGTGGTGTGAGCGAGAGAGAAAATCATTCTATAATTCTTCCGGTGGCCGCCGACGGTGCTCCGGTGCTCGAAATCTTTAACCAAACATAGATCCGGAAAGCTCTCAGCGAGAGCTTCGTCATCATGGTAAAATCTTCCCCATTTCTTGAGTTTTTCTCATTAGTGTTTTAGGCCCTAACCTCTATTTCGAATATTTCTTGTTATATTTCGACTCTCCTCGTCTCCTTTAGCCTCGATTTGCGATACGGAGCGATTTGGAGAGTTTTTCTAGCAAAACCAAGGAAAGTGGGGGTTTTCCCTTTTCCTTATCCCTCCCAATCTTGATGATAATGGTTAACCTCATTTTCTATAATCTTTCTGTACTATTGTCATTTTGATTTATAGATATATTTAATCTTCCTTTGAAATCCACTATGATTATTTATTTTGATTTGATGATTTAACCTTGTAGCGTTGTAGTGGTTGATGGAAATGTTAAATTGTTGGCTTTAATCATTCCTAACTATTATGTAGGATGTGTTAAGAGTTATTTAGGACTGTGAAATCATTCCTAAGGTTGATCAACCGTTTCTTAATCTAGAATTCTCTAGTAGAATCCGATGTGCCAAGTCTTGAGATATATCATGATTCTCTTATTTGCGGGAGTTAGTGGGCATATCCACCTCCGTAAGTTTTCAAGACTTATTAGTACCTTGTGGAACTCTACCGGGAGTTTGGTTATCTACGGTGAATGGTGGAGTGTATGAGTCTTCCCCGCAGTTAGATAGATATTATATCTATGAGGGTGTGTCTAGATGAGTGACCACCTCGCCCGTGTTTTTGGATATAGTTGATTACATGTGGCTAATAGGGTTGTTATGATATTCTTGCTTATGATTTAATCAGACTTTCCACCTTTTTATCCGTATGCATTTGGTGTATTTTGTTGTGCGTAACGGTTCACGTAAGTTTTATTTTCTGATTCTTTTGTACCTTACTTCGGTTCTTTACTTCAGTACTTTTTGTCTTGGGTTGGTACCCCTTTTGACCTTTTTTACTTTTTGGCTTACTTTTCCTGCCACCATTTGCACCCTCCTACTGAGGTGTTCTGTCTTTGGAATGACTCAGGTCCAGAGCTTTAACAAGTAGTAGAGCTGGGTTGGAGTTCCTCAGCAGCAGTGTTGGCTTTGGGTTTTCACCTCGCCGTTGCGAGGTAGTTTGTTGTTTCAGTTTACTTTATTTGGATCAGACATACTTCTGTTTTGCATGGGTTCGTGTTAGTTTGTTGATGCCCACATAGTTATTTATTTTGGATACTTGTATGTTAGATATCTTTAACTTATAAAACCTTATTTTTTGTATATCATACATGCCATCTCTTTCAAAAACTAAGTCACTACTTTCTATTTAGCGTAAAGACTTTTTACTATATTTATTATAAATTTAGAGTTTAGCATAGCATGAGTTGTCCTTCGGGGACGTTTGCACTCATATAGGATGTCTAATCTTATCAATGAAGTATATTTCCGCAGTGTATAAACTATTTTACTTCCATGGACTTGATGAGCCACCAAGCCGAGGGATACAGTTAAATGCTTAACTTAAATGGGATTTTCTTTAAATCACTTAAAGATCTCTCTTTTGTGTCAAGTAGGAGTTTTGCCTGAGCGTCCGTAGTTATCCCCTGCTGACGTGGCATCATGATGCGCATTTTCCCTTACTCTGATATACCCCCTCCTTGCGGAGAAATTGCGGGTTGTCACAGTTGGTATCAGAGGGAGGTTGGTTTGACAAGTTGGTCGAACCATCCAATCTGATATAGTTTTGGTTTTCCTTCATTCATTTTCATACACACACTGATGTGTCATTAGTACGTCTTAGCCGAAGTATAGTCACTACACTCATATCATGATAAGAAGTATATGGGGCATATTATGTAGTATGGGATGCATAATATTTGTTTGTATTTGGATCCACTATAGGTGGCAACATGTGCCAATTATGTAGTATGGGATGCATAACCACCATCACATGGGTGACCATTAACACGTTTTCATTTCTCGTTGCATGCGATGTTATGTAGTATGGGATGCATAACATTTCATGTGTACGCTACTCATAATATGCATTAAGGCCTTTTTAGAATGCATAACACTGCATACATAGCATATCATCGCATAAGCATGTGTGCTAAGTTAAGGTTTACATGATGACAGACGTACACACTTGATTTCAAGTCTGAATAAAGAAGCCATGCATTCATATCATAGGCAGATGAGTCAGTAGGATGAGAGGATATCATCCTAATAGGACATGGTATCATTTAAAAGATCCCAGAGCAAGTTGCAGCATAAGAAAGTGTCTATTAAGTATGGTCTGAACTAAGTTGTGTGGCCTAGTCGTAATCTAGGATTTTGATGATTCGTTTGTTTGCCATTTTAGAAATTCTGCCAAAGCGTGTTGCGACGAGGTAAACTCCCCAGTCGGAGGGTTAGTCGTCAGGTGCACAGAGCGATGCTCTGATCGAGATTTTGTGCTAGAGAAACGAGGCTCTTTCTAGGAAAGTAGTTTCGATGCAATCGCAAATTCAGACGTTATTATCTACCGCTCCCACGCAACAACCCTTTGTGAAAAATTCAGCCGTGGATCGAGTTGTACATGATGCGCCTGCTCCTCTGGTGCCCCCGATGTCGTTACCGCCAGAGATGAATTTTATCTAGCATTTCCAGTGATAGGGAACTCCCACTTACGATAGGAGTGCCGAATTCATGGTTTTGGATGATTGGATCATCGCTATCGAGGAGATGTTCTCGTATTTGGGGATAACAGAAGCCCAGAAGGAAATGATTATAGACTATCAGTTAAAAGGCCTGACAAAGAGCTGGTGGATTCGGGAAAAGGAGAGCCTAAATGAAGGATGATTGTGGGAATCTTTTAAAAAGATGCTGTTGAAAAAGTTTATACCCTCGATCGAGCAGGACCATCTGATGAATAACATCCTGCATCTAAAGCGGAGACAGCTCACGATGAGTGAGTATGAGATTGAGTTTAGTAAGTTGAGCAGATTTGCTCCTGATTTGGTAGCTTCAGAGGAGGGAAGAGTGAAACATTTTATAGGAGGACTGAGAAACGATTTCCAATAGTGGGCATGCGCTTATAGAGCTGAAAGTTATGCTTTGGCAGTGAAAACCGCTCTGAAAGCTGAGGTGATTGAAAACACCATGAATCGAGGGGCTGCAGTGAGAAAAGAGAAGAGGAAAGGTGCTGAGGATGAAAGCTCTATGGCATCTGGCACTTCTTCGAGAAAGAAAAGTTGAGAAATATATAGCTTCTGTGGTCGATCCGGCCACCCTTACGAGAGGCATTTCAAGAGGGCCGTCACCCTAAAGCAGCAGCAGGTGCTCGCCATCCAATGTGCACCCAAAGGATATCTTGTGTGAACATTCTGTTCAAGAAAGGTGCATGATGTGAGTCATTGCTGGTCTAAGGATAAGGCTTGCTTCTAGTGTGTGCAGAAGGGAACCTAAAGTCATCATGTCCCCAGGCTCAGCCCCCACTGCAACCTGCCCCTCTCTGGGCTCTACCGCTACCACCAAAACAAGACAAAGAGAAAGGAAAGCTAAATGCGGTGATCAGAGAGGAAGCTCAGACCTCTACCCAAGTGATATCAGGTTAGATTCTAGTTTATCTATTACTCTCCATTTTTTGTCCTAGTTTTCGTTCATTTAGTTTTGTATGTTATGGTTTTAGGGGTGTTTAAGGTGAAGAATAGGCGGGCGGGCGTTCTTTTTGATTCGGGTGCCACCCATTCCTTCGTGGCGCGAGGTTTTGTAGATAAACATCATTTGAACGTGGATCTATTAGGAGTTTCCTTCAACGTAAAGCTTCCCTCCGGAGATCTGGTGATATCAGATCAAGGAATTTAGAGATTCCCTATTTGTCTAGGCGATTTCCTAGCTTTTGTGGATCTGATGGTGTTTGATCTAGCTGATTTCGACGTGATTTTGAGCATGGACTGGTTGTCCAAGTATGATACGGTAATCCAATGCAAGGCAAAGCTACTAAACTTCAAGATGGACAAAGACCAACCTATGAGTGTCTATGGATTTCAGGACAAGGGTTCCCTCATTATTTCTGCAGTACATGCTTGTCGAGCTCTAGAGTCTTGTTGCGAGGCATATCTTGTGTCTATTTCTGCTTTGGAAATAGCTTTTGCTACACCACATCTTGAGGATATCTCGGTGGTGCGAGAGTTTCCAGATGTTTTTCTGGATAGCCTTTCAGGACTTCCTCCTGAGAGAGAGGTGGAGTTTTTGATAGACCTCATGCCAGGTACTCGCCCTATTGCTAAGGCACCGTACCATATGGATCCGCGTGAGTTAGAAGAGTTGCGCACTCAGCTGGATGAGTTGCTGCAGTGTGGTTTTATTAGGCCGAGTTCTTCCACGTGGGGTGCCCCTGTTTTGTTCATAAAGAAGAAAGACGGTTCCATGAGGCTCTGCATAGATTATCGGGAGTTAAACAAGGTAACCATCAAGAACAGATATCCGTTGCCTTGGATTGATGATCTATTTGATCAATTATGGGGATGCGTTTTGTTTTCGAAATTGACATTCGTTCAGGCTACCATCAGTTGAGGGTCCGTGAGGCTGATATACTACAGATGGCTTTTTGTTCCAGGCACATGCATTTTGAGTTCTTGGTGATGTCCTTTGGTTTGATAAATGTACCCTCTGCTTTTATGGACTTAATGAATAAAGTATTCATGGATTTCTTGGACCAATTCGTTGTCGTGTTCATAGATGATGTTCTCATGTATTCCCGCAGTGTTTAGGAGCATGCTCAACACTTGCGCTTAATTTTGTCAACCCTGAGGGAGAACAAACTCTATGTCAATCAGAGTAAGTGCGAGTTCTGGTTACCCTAGGTGTCTTTTCTGGGCCATGTTGTGGGCAAGGATGTTATTTCCATAGACCCGAAAAAGATTTTTGCTATGATGGAATGGAAGAGACCTTCAACACTTAACGAGATTAGGAGCATCTTAGGTCTGGCCGGTTATTATAGAAGATTCATGGAAGGGTTCTCTGTGTTGTCTTCTCCTATAACTGGACTTACTCTGAAGAAAACTTCGTTCATTTGGAGCGATAAGTGTGAAGAAACTTTTCAAGAATTGAAGAAGAGATTGTGTACTGCCCTAGTTTTGACTTGACCTACTGAAGGAGTCGAGTACGCTGTGTATGTGGATGCATCACACATTGGACTTGGTTGTGTCTTGATGCAAGAAGGAAAGGTGATCGCGTACGGATCAAGAAAATTAAAGATTCATGAAAGAAACTATCCTGCGCATGATTTGGAATTTGCTGCTATAATCTATGCGTTGAAGCTTTGGATACATTTACTATATGACGCGTTGTGCAAGATCTTTACAGACCATAAGAGGTTGAAGTACGTCTTCACACAAAAGGAGCTGAATCTTCGCCAGCGTAGGTGGTTAGAATATATGGCCGATTATGAAGTGGAGATTCTTTATCATCCGGGAAAGCATAAGGTTGTAGCCGATGATTTGAGTAGGAAGACTGCCAAAATCTTCAATCAATCTATACAGTCCTTGGTGGAAGAATTCTTGTTGATGGATATTGAAGTTAGGAGTAGTACTGTGCCTGTTAGTTTGGAAGCAGAAGAGCCATCATGGATTTCCTTTGCCAGAGTGCACCAGAAGGATGAACCTGATTTGTTGCATCTCCGAAGTAGAACTGAGAAGGGGGAGCAACCTGATTTCTGTTTGGACGAGTTAGATACTCTAAAATATCGGGGTAGATTTTGCATCCCCGCTTTTGGTGATATTTAGGCTAAAATTTGTAATGAAGCTCATGGTTCTAGTGTTGTATACCATCCTAGTTCCACCAAGATGTATAAAGATCTGAAGCAAATCATTTGGTGGTTGGGAATGAAGAATGATATAGCGAAGTTTGTGTCGGAATATTACACGTGTCAGCGTGTTAAGTCAAACCATAGAAGGCCTGTTGGTAAACTGACACTGCTTGATATTCCAAGTTTGAAGTGGGAAAGTATTTCGATGGATTTCATCACTGGCTTACCAAAGTCTCCCCATAGGCACAATTCTATTTGGGTGATAGTTGATAGATTAACTAAATGTGCTCACTTTGTGCCATTTAAGATTGGGTATTCTATGAAGAAGATAACTGAGTTATACCTTGATGAAGTCATCAGGTTATATGGAGTGCTTGTTAGCTTCGTATCAGATCGAGATTCCAGATTTATGTCTCATTTTTATAAGAGCTTACAAGAAGGGGTTGGGTAATGATTTAAGGTATTCCACCGCCTATCATCCGCAAATAAATGGTCAAACGGAAAGGGTAAATCAGATCGTGGAAGATATGATCAGGTGTTATATATTGGATCATGGTGGTGCTTGGGATGAATGCCTCAGACTCATGGAATTTGCATACAATAATAGTTATCAAGAGAGTCTGCAGATGGCCCCGTTTGAGGCCTTGTACGGAAGGCATTGTAGGACTTTTTTTGTTTTGGGCAGAAGTTGGTGAGAGACCGTTGCTAGGTCCTGAAGCCCTTGAAGAGATGAATTTTGTGGTGACTAATATTAGAGAGAAGCTCCGTATAACGCAAGAGCGTTGTGAGAAGTATGCTAATCGATGAAGGGTCGATCTGGAGTTCGCCGTTGGGGACTTGGTTTTTCTGAAAGTCTCTCTGATGTCAGTTGTTAAAAGGTTTGGAAGTAACCACAAGGTAGACCCCCATCATGTGGGACCTTTTCAAATTCTTGAGCGCATCGGAGTGTCAGCTTATAGATTGGATTTTCCTGCTACCTTCCATGGTGTCCTTGATGTGTTCCATATGAGCTAGTTATAGAAGTGTGTTTGTAGTGATCGTCAAGTCCTTGACTCGTTGCCCCAGATTCATCCAATCCTTTTGTATGTGGAAGAGCTTGTTCGTGTTTTGTAATCTCAAGATTGAGTGTTGCAGAGAAAGACCATCCCCATGGTCAAGGTTCTTTGGAGAAATAAAGACGTCGAGAGCGTAACGTGGGAATTGGAGTGGGTGATGAGGGAATCTCATTTGCACCTCTTCCCTTAGTTTCTGGTATTTCTCCATGCTTTTGGTAGTGTTTGATTGTCTCATTTTGGTTTGATATTGGAGTTATGTTAAGTTTCGGGATGAAACTTCTTTTTAGGGGGAGTAACTGTAACGCTCCCGATTTTCTAATCATATATTTTTTTTGTATCATCATATTTATGACGTCAAGGCGTTACCTTTTACGTTATGTTGACGGCACTGCACCGTTAGTGTGTTTTTGCGTCCGTTGGGTTTCTTTGACCAGATTTTTGGGATTTTGATTTGGATTGAAGGTTTTCCTTGATTGAAAGGATTGAGTTTTGAGGTTTTGGACTTGCCCAGTTTTATTGCGATCCGAGCATTTTGGGTCTCGGCGCGTGTTTGGATTTTTGCGATGATTTTTTCCTTATATAAGCATTTGATGATAGTATCTCAGGAATGGCCTGTCAGATTCTAGGGTCGTCTTTGCTGCTAATAATTAGAGTCGACATTTTATCCCAGAATTAAAGACAATCTGAAATTATCAAATTTATCCTGTTCAGTTCTCGAGAAGACCTAGAGTTATCGAGAAAACACTTGTTGTTTTCGAGAATTATCTTCTTGTTCTCAAGAAGCCTTCTAGTACTCAAGTAATCCTTCCCTAGTACTCGAGAAGTCCTGTCTTGCTGTTCTCGAGAAGCCTTCTAGTACTCGAGAAATCCATCTTCATTACTCGAGTAATCCTTCCCTAGTACTCGAGAAGTTCTGTCTTGCTGTTCTCGAGAAGCCTTCTAGTACTCGAGTAATCCTTCTTATGTACTCGAGTAGGCCTTCTTTAGCACTCGATTAATTCTTACCTTCTGTCTCGGGAAATCTTCTTCTATACTCGAGAAGCTCTCTATAGTACTCGAGTAATCCATGACTTCTTCTCGGAAAATCGGTTCAGCCGACCCCGGTTCATTATTCTAAGTGTATAGATTTTTATATTAAATTATATATATATATATATATATATATATATATATATGAATATTCTACTTCTCCATCCTCCTTCATTTAGACTGAACTACTATTATTTTTCCCAAACCAGAGTGGCGTGAGCGAGAGAGAGAAAATCCTTCCGGTGGCCGCCGACGGTGCTCCGGTGATCTAAATCTTCAACCAAACATAGATCCGGAAAGCTCTCAGCGAGAGCTTCGTCATCGTGGTAAAATCTTCCCCATTTCTTGAGTTTTTCTCGTTAGGGTTTTAGGCCCTAACCTCTATTTTGACTATTTCTTGTTATATTTCGACTCTCCTCGTCTCTTTTAGCCCAGATCTGCAACAAGGAGCGATTTGGAGAGTTTTTCCGGCAAAACCAAGGCAAGTGGTGGTTTTCCCTTTTCCTTCTCCCTCCCAATCTTGATGATAACTGTAAACCTCATTTTCTTTATTCTTTCTGCACTATTGTCATTTCGATTTGTAGATATATTTAATATTCCTTTGAAATCCACTTGGATTATTAGTTTTGATATGATGATTTAACGTTGTTGCGTTGTAGTGGTTGATGGAAATGTTAAATTGTTTGCTTTAATCGTTCCTAACTATTATGTAGGATGTGCTAAAAGTTATTTAGGGTTATGAAATCCTTCCTAAGGTTGATCAACCGTTTCTTAATCTAGAATTGTCTAGTAGAATCTGATGTGCCAAGTCTTGAGATATATCATGATTCTCTTGTTTGCGGGAGTTCGTGGGCGTATCCACCTCCGTAAGGTTTTGAGACTTATTAGTACCATGTGGAACTCTACTGGGTGTTTGGGCATCTGCGGTGAATGGTGGAGTGTATGAGTCTCCCCCACAGTTAGACAGATATTATATCTGTGAGGGTATGTCAAGATGAAGGAGCACCACGCCCGTGTTTTTGGTTAGAGTTGACTACATGTGGCTAATAGGGTTGTTATGATATTCTTGCTTATGATTTAATCATGCTTTCCAACTTTTTAGCCTTGTGCATCTTGTGTATTTTGATGTGTGTGACGGTTCATATAAGTTTTATTTTCTGATTCTTTTGTACCTTACTTCTGTTCTTTACTTCAGTACTTTTGGTCTTGGGTTGGTACTCTTTTGACCTTGTTTACTTTTTAGCTTACTTTTCCTGCCACCGTTTATACCCTCTTTCTGAGGTGTTCTGTCTTTGGAATGCCTCAGGTCCAGATCTTTAGCAGGTAGTGGAGATGGGTTGGAGTTCCTCAACAGCAGTGTTGGCTTTAGGTTTTCACCTCGCCGTTGTGAGGTAGTTTTTTGTTTCAGTTTAATTTACTTGGTTCAGATATACATCTGTTTTACACGGGTTTGTGTCAGTTTGTTGACACCCACAGAGTTGTTGATTTTGGATACTTGCTAACTGCTAGTTGTTTTCTTTCCTGATTATTTTGGATTACTTGGTCTTTGAGATGTTTTATGCTAGGGCTGCATGTTCGATATCTTTAACTTATAAAACCCTATTATTAGTATATCATACTTGCCATCTCTTTCAAAAACTAAGTCACTACTTTATGGTTAGCGTAGAGACTTGTTACTACACTTATTATAAATCTAGAGTCTTGCATAGCATGAGTTGTCCTTCGGGGATGTTTGGACTCATGTAGGATGTCTAATCTTATCAATGAAGTATTTTTCCGCAGCGTATAAACTATTTTACTTCTGTGGACTTGATGAGCCACCAAGCCGAGGGATACAGTTAAATGCTTAACTTAAATTGTATTTTCTCTAAATCACTTAAAGATCTCTCTTTTGTGTCAAGTAGGAGTTTCGCCTGAGCATCCGCAGTTATCCCCTGTTGACGTGGCATCATGACGTGCATTTTCCATTACTCTGATATACCCCCCTCCTTGTAGAGAAAATGCAGATTGTGACAGTTGGAAGCTTAGTTAGTGATGAAGGTTATTGATGGTGCCTTGTTAAGGAGGTGCTGGGTTCGAAACCTGGCATTCTCAAAAACCAGTTGTGCTGAGATACAGGCCAGAGAGGGGTTTGGGTGGCACGGGCTGCAGCCTTGTATTAATGCTTGGGGTTAGCTGGTTGCCGTGGGTCGGGTCGTTACAAAAAAGTGCACTTTTTTGTAACGACCCGGCCTACGAAAACCAGCGTACCCTAAGCGTCAATACAGGGTTGCAGCCCAAGCACCCCAAAGCCTCTCACGCCTGTTTATCGGCCACGGGCATTGTTGGCGTTGGGTCTCGAACCCGCAACCCTTCATAAGGAGTCTTAATACCACTCCTCATCACCAACTGAGCTGTAACTCAGTTGGTGATGAGGAGTGGTATTAAGAATCCTTATGAAGTTTTGCGGGTTCGAGACCCAAAGCCAACAATGCGCGCGACCGATAAACAGGCGCGATTGGCTTTGGGGTGCTTGGGCTGTAACACTGTATCGACGCTTGGGGTAGGCTAGTTGTCGTGGGTCGGGTCATTACAGGGCATAATCCCGTTTATATTTCTACATTTCTTTTCGGTTTCAGTACTGTTATTATCGTGTGGACTTTTCTGCGATCTTCATGTTCAATTATATATATATGTGACTTTTGTGGACTTGATTATATTTGTCTTAGTTGATATTTCTACTTCCTTGATGATCACTAATGCGTGCAGGATTGGCATTTTGTTGTGACGACCACCCCGAGTGTTGGTGTCACCACAAAATGGCGATTCTGGGTGTAAGTCCCGGTAGCATAGCAAAAGAAAAAAGAGGGACTTACAAATTGGTATCAGAGGCAAGCTCGATCCAAAGAGAAGAAGTCCACAAAACACTGGGTCACCCTGCTCAGGAATTAGTTTGGGGACAAACTAAGTAACGGAAGCTGTGGTGTGCCCATGTGTAAAGATCACAATATATAGTCTATAAATCAATGAGCTAGGTCAACCTAACAAGGAAACTTCACTTACTAAGACGATTCTTAGCGTATCCTATTCAAAAGTGACCTTAGGTATAAATCCGGTTAAGATATGAGGATATCCGAAGGGACTGGAGCAAGAGTATAATGCGAGAGTAGCTACTTAAGGCTTAAACTCTGATGTCCCTGCTTCACTTATCATGTGGTACAACCATTGTTACCAAAACTAATAGGAACACCTTAAGAAGAATTGATGTCTACAGTCCATTAGTGGAATAATAGGGGACTCATAGACTCAACCCTCATAACAATGGCACGATTACGATGAGATAACCATCATATCATATACCTAGGGCCGAATTAGAATTTAGGTTCAGAAGAGACCCATTTGGGACTGAGTCACATAATGACTTTGAGAAAATTGTCGTAAATGGTAACTTGGAGAGTCTAAGGTATGGAGTATATCAACAAGTTTCGTTATGGTACCCCAAGTCTAAGGTTATATGCCCTAAGGACTGTGTGCACATCTAAGACGAATATAACATAGTAATATCGAAGATACATAGCCCAAGGTAGGTAGGGGCTTATATTTTTTTATTGGGGGCTTGTCCTTTGTTTATTGAGCAAATTAGTTATTGACTTGGGTTTCCTTTGACCTAATTTAGTAGATGTGGTGTCACAAACATAGTGAGATTGAAGTTAATCTTATTCGACATTATTCGGGAAGATAAGATTAAATTGCTATGCTGTAATATCGGAAGTATGATAACTCTAGGAAACTGTAAGACGTTAGTAGACAATATATTAAAGACGTAAACCTTAGATTTAACTCTGCAGACTTAATTCAGATAGCACCAAGGATCATAATATATACGTTAGATGACATTATAGTCACAGTTAGCGAGATTTATGACTAATAAAAATGTACTTTGGATTATCAAGTGTAACTACGGCAAAATGGAATAAAAATTAATGGGTATTAATGATAATCTCCAAAGATCCACGAGTACACCCTCTTAAATTTTGAAGACAATGGGTCATTTTATGAAGTGATCATTCCCGTTAATTGATATGATTGGATAAATCATAAAATTGAGTTGATTGATTACTCGAGCGTACTCGAAGGTATAAGAATCTGATCGTGTAGAGGAAGTGTGTAGAGTCATTTTCTACACTCACAAATGATAACTCAAATTACCGATAGAAAATTATGATTGTCAGAATGTGTATTTACCCGGAATAAAGGAAGATGCATGGTGAGGTTTGTTGGCCGGAGCAGTAGGTCCCTACTATAGATGGCTCGATAGCTTCTAATCGATCAGTCCTCTTAGAGCCGGTCTGGATAGATGATACGGTAGTGTGAGTCTTGCGATGCGAGAAGGTTCTGGTGGTCAAGATCATGTGGGCAAATCAAGGAAAGGAGGAGCATACTCGGGAGCCACTAGATATGATACAGCAGAAGTACCCGGATCTCTTTGCGGAAAGAATAACATCATCTCTTGAGGGATGTTACATTCAATTACTCTCAGTAGAAACCTCGCAAACCTAACCTGAATTTCGCGGACGAAATTTTTATTTTTATTTAGTGGGATGTGTAACATCCCATTACCAACTAGACCCCTAAGATGGTTTTGTCATGACAAGTTCATGACAAAACCCTAGGAAGCTCAAAGAGACCATGTGAACTTAGACATGAAGGTGAAGATCACCATGGTCTGCAAATAACGTTTTCCAATTACCTAACCTAGGGTTTGATTTTAGGGCCTCACCTTGACTCTTGACCGCACCATAACATCCCTAACCCTTTAAGGGGGTTCATTGGGTCACAAAGGACCCATTGGGTTCAACAAAAGAGATCAAGTTGACCAAAGTCAACAATAGCCGCAAAGTGGTCAAACTGCCCTAAATAAGGGTCAAGTGATCGCCAAGGTGCCAATCCAACCCTATTAAAGTCTCCCTAGACCTTAGGGGAGGTCAAAGGGTCACCAAGGACCCATTGGGGTCAACCCAAAAGGCCCATTTGACAAAAGTCAACTAATACCTAAGTTAGGTCAAATTTCCCTAATTTGACCTAACCAGGCCTAATCCACTTGGGATAAGCCCAATTTAGGTGGGACACTAGCCTCATGAGGTTTATAATGACATGATTAGACATTAATTTTCTGGAAATAGTTACTAGGAGAGAGAAAGCTTCATTTTCTCTTTAATGGAGGAGAGAGAAAGTGAGGAGTAAAGGCCATTCATGGCTTGGAAGGCCAAGGGCTCCTCTCTTTAACTCCACTTGTTGGATTCATCCTCCCTGGTCAGTTATGAGGAGATCAAGAGGATTTCCAGGCCATTCAGAGGCTGCATTCACTAGAATTCACCATGTCCGAAAATCTCCTTTCAAGGCCATTAAAGGCACTGATGCCATGTCCACTCCCCTCCCCCATTTGGCTATTTTAAAAGCTTCACCAGGCTGTGAGGAGCCGCCACCTCTTCCCTGAAGATTTCATGACCACTAGTATAGAAGTTACAGAGCACTCGAAAGCTCCACCACCGTCCATGGTGATTAGGAGATCGGTAAGGCAATAACCACCCACACAGGTCCTATCCTCTTCTCCTCTCTTAGTGGAAAGATCCACTTCTGATGGCCGCAAGGTTTGGGGCCAATTGGACCTAGATCGGGTAGGCTGAAAGCTTGTTTTTTCAAGCTTTTACTTCCATGCCTAAATCCCAATTCGGCCACCTCCGACCGGCCTACCACTGCCTATCGCCGACCACCACCTCAACGAAGGTGGTGGTGGCATTGGCTGGACGGGGAGGCGCTCAGGTGGCCGGGAAATAATTACCCAAGTTAGCCAAGGAGGGATTCTGTGAGTCGTTGGCTTAAGGAGGAAGACGAACAGATGCCATCGTTCTGGTGCGTTAAGATCCGTGTCGGTTGATTTCTATTTAATATAATTAATGATATTATTATTTCATTATCTGACACCTATTTGGTATTGTTTTAAATTAAATATCAAAAATACTTAGAGCTAGCTACCTGCTGGAAAAATGGTAAATATCAAAGTTGTAGCCCTTGATGTCTAGTTTATTTTAAAATTAATTTCAACTCATTTGAGTCTGTGGTTTGACCACAACACTCACAATGGTGCTGTCTATACCTAGGGTTAACAAGAGATTAAATTGAGTGCCCCCATCAATCCAACCATCCAAATGACCTGAAATTTAGTCGAGGGTCACTATTATCTATACCTATACCATATCCAAAAATGGGATTTTTTGAAAAACATTTTCCTATATTTTTTGTAAACATTTAATAAAACATGTATGAATTAATTAAGGGGTCTAATGATCTCAAAACCATCAAAAATTTTGGTGGTTGTCCATTAGGGTCAAGACATGACCTCAAAACCCCAATCTGGCAAAAATCTCAGCCCAATTATGGTGTATTTGAGTAGGTATTTATGTGACCAAAGTTTGGTCCCTTAAGGGTAAATTAGGGCAAAGGTTGTTTGATGTTTAGGGTGTCTAATTCTCATCCAAATGTGGTGAAACCTTGGCCAGAGCCTCAAGGTAATTTAATGACCCCAATAATGGATCAAGGGGTGGTTTGGGGTGGAGAGACCCTAAGACCCTTGTGTAAGCCCAAGGGGATGGGATTTGAGCCCAGTAAAGGACATGGGACCTTATGTCCATGGAGTGTTTGGAAAATTAGTAGTAGTGTTTCTAAGGTGTTATTAAACTTTAGTGTGTGATGGTAGGACTTTTGGGAGTTGATATCCCTCTTAAAATAACTTAGGACAAAATAGTGCACTTTTGATCATGATTTTATTACCTAATCATATGACCTTGAAATATAGGCAGTGTTCATATATTATTGTTATTAAGCTCTGTAAATTTTAGTGTGAATTTTAGATCAGTATTTGAGGTACTTCATTCACAACCTTTGTAGTTGCCCTATTTATTAAGAGAAATTTACTCATTGAAAACTTATGAAATTTTGTCAGAGGATATTTCAAGTCAACCTTGAGCTCTATGAACTTTCATAGAATTATTGAAGGTCTGTCTATATGGGTTGCTTCACAAGGTGCCTAATATTGTTTTGCTTTAAATGATTTAATTATGTGACCAAATAATCTTGTAAATTAATAATTCTTGGTTAGTGGTCTTTCCTGCATATATTTGTCATCTGGTAATTTTCCTATAATTTTTGGATGATTATTTGTAATACTTCATTCTTTACCTCATCTTGGTGATTATTTAATCAATATTTTATTTGGAGGCCAAAAAAGTTTTGGAAAATTGTGATTTTAAGTATTTTTTTATTGTTTGGCTGACATATACTTGTCATAATTTTGTTTGAGGCCATACCTGGTCAGAAAAGTGTACTTGATGTTCAAAAGCATTATTGGCCTAATTTACAGGAAATTAATTAAATGACAATTTAATTAGGAAAAATATTATATTATGGATCTACCCTTAAAATATCATGTTAGACCCCCAGTAATGATCTTAGGTCATTCAAACGAATAATGGATGGGGTCACCATTCATGTGTACCATGTAGCTCATTAGGTCTGCACATAGTAAAATAGTAGAAATATGGCAACAAGTAGACCTGGGTATGGGTATGAGGAAATGATAGAGTACCTAATATATTGCGAAGGTAATAAGACACAAACAGGTTGCAGGTTGTGAGAGCCTGTAAGTAAAGAGCAAGATCATGCTCGGGATCGATAATAGATCATCTTCCCTTTGGTCAGTCTAAAAGCACTTAAGGCTAATTCAAGTGTAAGGCTAGGAGGGTTTGGGCTGGGTAGATACCAATAATTATAAGTACCTTGCAAAAGGGAATGACGGGCTTCAGTTATCATCATAGTTCCAAGTGCCTCCGAGAACCCTTCACAGGGAACACCCTAGGCAGTCCAAGGTTAAACTAAATCGTAAGAATAAATATTAAAGAGTAACTAGTAAAAACTTGGGCTTCACCTTCACTCACCCCGATGACTCGGGAGGTTAGCTTAGTTTGGTTACTTGAGTGGCTGATGAGTCCGATATTTATAGGGTTTTTCGGACTCATCTGGGCTTATTATCTTGCATGTGCACTACTTTTTCAATCAGAAAAGTTATATTTTTTATTTTGATCTTCACTTCACCAAAAGTGCATTGTTTTAGCCCATGGGTGTGCAATTGCACATTCTTTTGTTGGGGGTATGCACATGGTGCTCCCCATTGCTCTTTCTATGGTTGTAAATTGCAAGTTGTTGTTGGGAGCTGGTACTCCAGTTGGTTTCATTGCAATGCAGGTAGTCGGGATGTCCCAAACTCATTTTCTAGTTTCTGTGTAATCGTGCACGGTCTCTTGGTAATCGTGCATTTTACACAGCAATTCTGGGGACTTTTGTGGCTACCCGTGCATTTTGTTCCTTCATGGTTTTGGCCAAACCGTGTATGAAGGAATCACACGGTCTACATATTTTTCTCCGAGTTTCTGCTTTCTGTGGTTAGTCGTGCGTTTTCCTTCATGTACGGGCGAAAGCGCCCATGCGCGAGTAAAACACACGGTTCTCCTCTACAATATTGAATTCCTGCACACTGTGTTTACCCGTGTGATTTCCTTCATGCACGGGCGGAAGCACCCATGCGCGAGTAAAACACACAGTTCAACGCTTCTTCAGCCGTAAGCTTGGCCTAAAAGTTTAATAACGCACAGTTGGCGCATGGTCGTGCGCCAGACCGTGCGTGACCAATTTTCTGACCTGTTTCTATTTAAGCGCATATTTCTAACCATTGAATGAGAGCTCGTTTTCAGTCATTCCTTCTGCCATTTTTGGGAAAAGCTCAACCCTTCCACCTCCCCCCTTCATCTTCCACCAAGGAGAGAAGCTCCAGCCATGCTCGCAAAGCCTACATCTTGTCGGCGCTTTCTCTCGGCCTTCTCCTTCATCTTTTAAGCTTCATTTCAAGTTTGATGCCATAGCAAACAAGCAAAGGGAAGCTTGCAACTTTCTTCTGCATCGTGACACGAAGAAGACGGGTCCATTGGGTGTTAGTGACAGCCTCCTCTACCCCGTACACAGTTGAGGACCGAGCTAGGACGCGGATTGACAACCCGACGATTCCTTCCGTTAACCCTCAACAAGACTTCGGATTCGGTCGATCTCTTGACTTGTTCTTGCTTTCTTCTTGTATATGTGTGTCAAAACTTCATTTATAGATGTTATCACTCTTTAGTTGTATGCTTTATTAGATTCATGTCTATGTGATTTTGTATTGCTGTATTTCTTTAGTTGCTTGAGAAGCGCCTATTTTTCCATCCACCACCACATCTAGTTCTACCGCACTAGCAATTTCTAGTGTCATGCGTAGCGAAGAGGTGTTCACGACCCTCATTCCGCCATTCTCACCACCTCATCCGCAAGCCTTCTTGTCCATTTGTACAGCGATTCGGTGCATAACGACTTGTGTAGTCTTCCATCCCTCCTGACAAAGCATCACATAGTGGCATTGCATAGGAGCAGTTTATAGTATTTTACTTTCTTTTTCCGCAAACAACCAAACCCCCCTTTTGTAGGTTAGACTATTGGACTTCAATCTCAAGTCCTCCTCAAAATTAACTCCACCTTGCTGTGTTCCCTCGAGATCGATACTTGGGGAAATTCTCCCATTTTATATTACTTTTTCCACCGGTACACTCGCTGTTCAAAGTCTGATTGATACACTTACCCATCAGACTTTCTGCTGATCGGTGTGACGACATTGTACTGCCATATCTCCCTATGCTTTCTTCCCCTCTTTTGGATTCACCCCGGAGGAACCCGCTTATATTTTCTATGATGTTATTGTTTCTCTGCCTTCTTTGCAAGAATTATCTACTCCTTATTTTAGTGAGTCGGTTGATGATACCGACAATGATCTATGCTTGGATCCTGCTGGGAGTGAGACCGGGACCACTCCCCCTATTTTTGATTATTTTAGTCTTTCATCTAATTTATTTCTTGATCCCCTTTCTGTATGTTATCCCATGCGTGTTGAATCTTCGCAGGTGCTTCAGGAGGAATTGGAGCTTTCAGCTCGAGTCATCGATGATAACATCCTATTTTGCGAGGAGGTTGATTCCTCCTCTGTTGAGTAAGCTCCATTGATTGCTTTCTCCTCCTGCCGTCTCCCTGTAGACGATACCTTGCTGGGAAAGGATTTATTTTGTGATAAGATGAGTGAGGACCAGCGCTCCTCCTCCTCTTATTTCCTATTTCCTCTGCCTGTAAGGAGCATGTATGATTATTTGGGCAGGGGGGTTACTATTTTATCGTCGTATCGGTACCCGTTACCTAAACGGATAATGGAACAGTTACCTGTGCACTTCTCTTTTCATAGGCCCATTAGCTAGAATTGTATAGAATTTAATAAGTCATGCTGGGAGGACAATAACCCCAGTAGTTATCTTACATTTTCTATATTTTTATTTTCATGTCTATCTTAGTTTTAGTATTACTTTGTATTTTGTATATTTTTCTTTTGTTTTTGCGGAGCTCACCCCTATAGGTATTCATGACAACTTCTTATTGGCGGGGTTGTGATTCTTCGTATGGCGGACCATCTTGTGTTTTTCAAGCGTCTTCTGGAATGCTCACTAGCTGAGCATTGGGTAACCTATTCCCTTATCTATATCTGATTTTAATTTCTATATCATATGTTGTGGAGCTTAGTTTAAGTTTGGGGGAGAGCCAATATTTATTACCTTTTGTACGTGCACATTTCATTTTCATACGAGAAGCTTTTATTGTTTTATTATGATTAGTTCATTGCATCGCACACCACTGCACCCACATGAGCGCGTGCTTAACTGTTAGTGTTATGCGAGTTAAACTCGTTTCTTTTGTATGATTTGGAAAATTATTGTGCTGGCATAGGATTGTGAGACAGAGTAAAATGTTGACTCCTGTAGTTCTCCTAGTCGAGTGCTCTCGTCTCATGTAGAAATTTAAGAAGATTTAATTTTTTTGTATGCTTATAGTTTTATATTTTGCTATTTGTGTAAATACTTTTTATTCTACTCAAAAATTGGTGAATCCGGCGTGAATCAGACGGTAGTGTTGGGATGTGTATAGCCATCACTAGACTCGTTTTACTCAAGTTGGGAGGAAGGATTATCTTTCTCAGTGGCTAAGAACTTGCCCCAAGCTACTCTCGAAGCATTGGTGTATGGTTAGTCAAGCGTGAGTGTGATGTAGGCCATCATTTTGGCCCGGTTGAGCTTTGTATCGTTCCTAACAACTTATCCTCGCTAGCCCCGTTGTGCCCACGCCTTCTTTTGATTCAGATCCACCATTATCTAACCAAAGCCTCATAGCCGATCCTAGTCGCATACCCAAGTCGAGATTTAGTGTTTTACATTTGCATTTTGGGATGTGATGTGGTGATATTTATTGTGAATATGTGGATGTGCTCCAAAGCTTCTATTTGCTGAAACTGTTTAAAGAAAAGAAAATGATTTGAAAAAAATATATGTGAAAATGAAAAGTAAAAAAAAAAGAAAAAGTATGATTGAAAATCCTATTAGAGATGTGGTTGTATTTGGAGTAGGCAGTGCACACACCCATATGTTAAAAGTTAAGTCTGGGGGTGTAGTGTACCCGCGCGTATTGTGGTTAGCGGTTGGAATCATTTTTTTATGCTAGCTCATTTTGGTTAGGTGCGTAGCCTTCTTATTTATCTTTGTTTATCTCACCGTAACCCAAGCACCATCTCTTATCCTAAAGTCCTACGGATTTGCTCTTGAGTCGAACTAGTACCGTGGAGAGTGTGAACGGGCAAGCGTACGGTCCCCGACATTGGTGGATTTCTTTGGAGGTGATCCTTAGCCTCGGTCTTTGGCAAAGCTCACCTTAGTGGCCTGCCTACTTTCTTCCTACGCGTGACCGGAAGATTCACTGTGATTCCATTTTTGAGTAATAATAAAATTTTGATACGCATTGCGAAAAGTATAAACTATTTTGCATACTTAGAAATTTCCTCTATTATATTTTTACGCGTACGAGCATGCGACTTCACAAGGTACTCCGTATCGCAATTTCTGTGTTAGCTAAATCATTTTTCCTATCTGCATGGATTTTGTTTGCTTGGGACGCGCAAACAGGTATGTCTGGTGTGTGATGAGTCCGATATTTATAAGGTTTTTCGGACTCACCTGGGCTTATTATCTTGCATGTGCAGTACTTTTTCAATCGGAAAAGTTATATTTTTATTAGACCTTCACTTCACCAAAAGTGCATTGTTTTAGCCCATGGGTGTGCAATTGCATATTCTTTTGTTGGGGGTATGCACATAGTGATCCCCATGGCTCTTTATGTGGTTGTTAATTTCAAGTTGTTGCTGGGAGATGGTGCTCCAGTTGGTTTCATTTTTGTGCAGGTAGTCGGGACGTCCCAGACTCATTTTTCTAGTTTTTGTGTAAAACGCACGGTCGTGCGTATTTCTTCTCGCATGGTCTCTTTGTAATCGTGCGTTTTACATAGCAATTCTGGGGACTTTTGTGGCTACCCGTGCGTTTTTTCCCGTATGTTTTCGGCCAAACCGTGCGAGAAGGAATCACACGGTCTGCATATTTTTCTCTGAGTTTCTGCTTTCTGTGGTTAATCGTGCATTTTCCCTCATGCACGGGCGAAAGCGCCCGTGCATGAGTAAAACACACGGTTCTTCTATACCATATTGAATTCCTTCGCTCTGTGTTTACCCGTGCGATTTCCTTCATGCACGTGCGGAAACGCCCGTACGCGAGTAAAACGCACGGGTCAACGCATCTTCATCTTGAAGCTTGGCCTGGAAGTTTAATAATGCCCGGTTAGCGCATGGTCGTGCGCTAGACCGTGCGTGACCAATTTTCTGACTTGTTTCTATTTAAGCGTAGATTTCCCACCATTGAAGGAGAGCTCGTTTTCAGTCATTCCTTTTGTCATTTTAGGGCAAAGCTCCGCCCTTCCACCTTCCCCCTTCATATTCCACCAAGGAGAGAAGATCTGGCCATGCTCGCAAAGCCTATATTTTGCCGGCGCTTGCTCTTGGCCTTCTCCTTCATCTTTTAAGCTCCATTTCAAGTTTGATGTCATAACCAACAAGCAAAGGGAATCTTGAAACCTTCTTTCGCATCATGACACGAAGAAGACGGGTCCATTGGGAGTTAGTGGCAGCCTCCTCTACCCCAGACAAAGTTGAGGACCGAGCTAGGACGTGAATTAACAACCCGACGATTCCTTCATTGAACCCTTAGCAAGACTTCGTATTCGGTCGATCTCTTGACTTGTTCTTTCTTTCTTGTTGTATATGTGTGTCAAAACTTCATTTGTAGATGTTGTCACTCTTTAGTTGTATGCTTTATTAAATTCATGTCTATGTGATTATGTATTGCTTTAGTTCTTTAGTTGCTTGAGAAGCGCCTATTTTTCCATCCACCACGACATCCGGTTCTGCCGCACTCGCAATTGCTATTGGCGTGAACAGTGAAGAGGTGCTCATGACCCTCATTACGATGTTCTTACCACCTCATCCGCAAGGCTTCTCGTCCATCCACCCAGCGATTCCGTGCATAGCAACCCGTGTAGTCTTCCATCCCGCCTGGCGAAGAATCGCATAGCGGTGTTGCATAGGAGTATTTTATAGTATTTTACTTTATTTTTCCGCAAACAATTAAACCCCCCTTTTGTAGGTTAAACTTTTGGACTTCCATCTCAAGTCCTCCTCAAAATTAACTCCACCTTGCTATGTTCCCTCGAGATCGATACTTGGGGAAATTCGCCCATTTTATATTACTTGTGCGACCGGTACACTTGCCATTCAATGCATCAGCGGCAGGCTCGGGGGTTGTGGAAATGGGCAAGTTAGCCCAACGAGACGATGGCTCGGAAGGTAGTTATAACAGACAGGTTAGTCCGAAGAGCCGATGGCTCGTGAATTCATGGATGCATGTGCTTAAGGTGGTGGGTCTTCAGTATTAGATGGTCGATCGCACCGACGTCGATACGTTGACTCAGCAAGTGCAGTTCTTACGTAGACAAGGAAAACACTGGTGGTTTAGCCAGCGGAGTACGCTGGAGCTCCGCGGGTTTTTTCTTCGCGTTGAGGCGTACGTAAGGGCTAGGCCTGGTAGTGTTGTTACCTGCCAAGGAGTGGGGTGGCATGACCCACTGTCTCTGTTGGCCACTACGGAGTCCCCTGGAAGTGATGCTAGCTTCCAAAATGGGGGAACTAAAGGTCTGTATGCATAGAGTCATGTGTGTTGCACTTGTATGTATCATGACAGAACATATCACTACACACACACCTGTATATAACCTTACACACCATCGTATTAACTAATATGGGATAGCTTATATAATGGGAGCCTTGCAAAAGACCCCTTAACTTATAAGTTGGTATGGGCATTCATATAAGTTAAGGTTACTTATTCCATAGTTTACTTTACATGTACTTACTGCTCTGTATTTACCTTATTTACTTTACTGCTCTACTTATTATACAATTAAATCTGCTAGATTAGGACCACCGTCAATTGCCATTGTTTACTCTCCACCATCATAGATTTCTTATCATTCCTCCCGCACGGTGCCAAGGAGCCACTATTGGAGGGGGTGAGGGAAATCAGGCTTAGACTTTTGACTAACGGTCGGTGGACAAAACATTTCAGGGCCCCTAGATGGGAGACAAGGAGCTACAACTGGAGATGCCGAGGGGAGTAGAGGAGGCACCGAAATGCTATCGGTACAACCAGATGAGGCACATTCAGAGGAACTGCCCCATGACGGAAGCACCCCCACCAGACTCTGGCATCGTGAGTGTTAAGCTTTACTTAGCTTCCACGAGTTTGTTGTAGTGAGGTTTTGATGTACCAGGCATAAGCAAATTTATATTTCTACATTTCTGTTCGATTTCAGTACTTTTATTATCGTGTGGACTTTGCTGCGATCTTCATGTTCAGTTATATATATATATATATATATATATATATATATATGACTTTTGTGGACTTGATTATATTTGTCATAGTTGATATTTCTACTTCCTTGGTGATCACTAATGCCGGCAGGATTGGTGTTTTGTACTGATGACCACCCCGAATGTTGGTGTCACCGCAAAACGATGATTATGGGCGTAATACTCGGTAGCGAAGAAAAAGAAAAAATGGGTCTTATAGAAGTTCACCATGGTCTGTAAATAACACATTCTAATTACCTAACCTAGGGTTTGACTTTAAGGCCTCACCTTGATACTTTGACCCCCACCATAACATCCCTAATCCATTAGGGGGTCCCTTGGATCTCCTAGAACCCATTATGGTCAACAAAAGTGGTCAAGTTGACCAAAGTCAACCCTAACCCTAAAATGGTTAAAGTGGCCAATTTGTGGCCAATGGACCTCTAACTTGCCATAATGACCCAACCTAGACCTTTCTAACCCTTAAGGGAGTCCAAAGGGTCACTAACCACACATTGGGGTCAACCCATGTAGTCAAGTTGACCAAAGTCAATCGAAACCCTAAAATGGTCAAAGTACCCTAATAATGGTCAAGTGACAACCAAGGTGTCAAACCAACCCTACCCAATTCTCCCTACACCTTAGGGAAGGCCAATGGGTCACTAAGGACCCATTTGGATCAACCCAAAAAAGTCAAATTGACCAAAGTCAACTCAACCCTAAAATAGGTCAAACGAACTCATGTTTACCCAACCAAGCCTAACCCACTTGGGCTAGGCCCAATTGAGGTTACCCATTAGCCCATGAGGTTGGAAAATATCTGATTTGCCATTCATTTTCTATAAACGATGACTTGGAGAGAGAAAATGGGAGTTTTCCCCTTAATGGAGAGAGAGAAAGAAGAAAGAGAGAGGAGTTATGGAGGGAGACCATGGGCCACCACATTCATCTCCACATTTCCTCCATTCATTCCCTTGACCCTTGGGAAGAGATTCTCATTAGTTTTTCATCAGCCACCATCAATGGAGGAGCCCAACAACCATGGTCGACCACCCCTTCACCTCCCCTCCCATGGAAAATATAAATCCCCCTATACAGCCCCTCATTCCCACTTTTGGCCAACCTATCACCTTCAAAACGTTCTTGGTTGTCGAAATGAGGTATTGGATCAATGGTTTTGGTGGAGGATCGAGGAATCAGGCAAGCTCGTCGGAGAGGAAAAATGCCATGGCCAACCGCCGCCACCGTCGTCGTCGAACCCCAAACAAGGTCCACCTCTCCTGCTCTCCCCTTGTGGCAGTATCAAGATCAAATTAGGTTGAGAATCATGCTCAAACAAGCAGATCCAAGTGATGAAAAATGGATAATTTCCGAAAATCATGGTGGCGGGTTCGCTGGAAACCACCACCTTTTGCGGCCAAACCACTGCCGGGCGATAGCCACCACCTCAACGGAGGTGGAGATGGTGGTGGCTGGCCAGGGAAGTGGACGGGTGGCTGGCGTTTGGCTTGGGAAAAGCTATAGGGAGTGGCAATTTCGGGCGGCGTTCTGTTCGGGCACATGAAGAAGATGAACAGTGCCATCTTTGTTTTATTATATTCATATATATTATATAGCGATTAATTACTCCTTAACATGTAGTATATTGATTTAATTATTAAGATTTTTTGGAGGGGTTTCCTGGAAAAATGGTCAACATGGAAGTTGTAGCTCTGGAGGTCTACTTTATTTTAAAATTAATTTCAACCCATTTGGGATAGTCGTCTGACCACATCACTTAAAATGGTGCAACCTATACATAGGCTTTAGAGATTAAATTGAGTGGCCCCACTAAACCACTCAGGATAATACTTTGAAATTTAGACCATAGACTAATTATACCAACACTCTCATCATATCCAAAAATGAGAATGTTTGGAGAACATTTGTCTATAGTTTTTGATAAATTTTAAAAAATCATGTATGATTTAATAAGATTATCTGTTGACCTCAAACTCTACCAATATTTTGGTAGTTGACCATTAGGGTCATGACATGACTCTTGTAAAAATATCAGCCCATTTGGGTTTGATTTGAGTAGGTATTGGTGTGACCAATGTTTGGTTCCTAAGGGGGCAAATTAGGGCAAATGGTGTTAATGGGTTGTGTGGCCTATCCTCACCCAAAAGGGATGGATTTTTGGCCACTGATTTATTGTCAAACAAAATACCTTTATAGGAGATTTTGGGTGGTTTTGGGTTGGTGTGCCCTAGAACCCTAGTGTTAACCCTAGGGTTGAGTTTTGAGCTTAATGAAGGACATGGGACCATATGTCCTTGGAATGTCTTGGAAATTGGAAGATGAGTTCATAGGGTGGAAATAAGCCCTAGAAAATGTTATTAGAATTTTTAGGAGCATTTAACCCCTTTTAAATAATTTAGGACCAATTAGGGTACTTTTACTCATAATTTTATTGCATGATTATATGATCTTGGATGTTCATGAAATTTAGGAAGTGATCTTTTATTGATGTTAATGTTCTCTTGAAATCTTGCTATGAATTTTGGATTAACATTTATACTACTTCATTTACAAACTCTAAGTTTGCCTTGATCATAAGATAATTATTTATTGGTTAATTATTCACTGGAAAATTATGAGATTTGGTCAGAGGACATTTTAGGGCATCATTATGTACTGTGATTTTTTATAAAATTATTCGAAGACTTTTCATATAAGATGCTTAACAAGGTGCTTAGTGTTGAATATTTTTAAATGATTTATTTATGTAACAAAAGTTGTTTATAAAATTATTATTTTTGGTAAGTAGACTTTCCTGGTCACTTTTAACATTTGGTAATTTTCCCATAATTTGTGGATGATTTTGTAGAAAATTAAGGCATAAGTTTGCCTTGGTCATAATTTTCCTCGTCACAAACCATAAGTTTGCCTTGGTCATAATTTTGTTGAGGCTATATCGTGTCAGAAAATTGTACTTGGTGTTCAAAAGCACAATTGGCCTGATTTTGTAGAAAATTAAATAAATGTCAAATAAATTAGGAAAAATATTATATTCTGGATTTAATCTTAAAATATCATGATTGACCCCCAGTAATAATCCTAAGCCATTTGGATGATTATTTGGAGTATCACCATTCATACACAATATGTAGCTCATTAGGTCTGCACATAGTAGAAAATGTAGAATTAAGGCATCATGAGAACTTTGGTATGGGATAAAGGAGATAGTTGGTGGAATTATTCAGGAGAGTATGAATATGATCACCACTAGAAGTCAAGCAGAGAGAGCTGGGTTGACTAGGGGCAAGGTTGTGCTCGGGATCGACGATGGATCGTCTTTCCCTTCGAGAAAGTCTAAATACACATAGGGTTTGTTCATGTGTACTGCTAAGAGAGTTTTGGACATGGGTAGATATCAACAATAATAAGTACCTTACGAAAGGAAGCTTTGGGCTTCAGCACATCATAGTTCCTAGTGCCCTCTAAAGCCCTTCACAGGGAATGCCCTTGGCAGTCCAAGGTTAACCCTAAACTATAAGATTAAACTATTTTGTAAGATATAACTCTAATAATCCACTTTCACTCACCTCGTAGTCACGGGAGGCTACTTTGGTTTAGACTCACGAGTAGTAGGCTCGACGGTGGTAGGTACGGACTGGTTAGTCCGGGGAGTCAGTGGCTCAAAAGGTTGTTGTGGCGGACGGGTTAGTCCGGGGAGCAGATCGCTCAGAGATTCATATTTATCATAATTGCATGTGCATAAAAGTGGTGGGTCTTCAATTCTCTCTAGTCTTCACACCGAGAGAGGAATGATGAATCTGGATGGTGTAGTGGTTGGTCTAGCTTGCTAGTATCTATTGAGACGCTTACCTGTTACTCTACACTTGACCACAAAGACTGGTGAGATTATAAGAATTAATACATGATGAATCTGGTGTGTTCTTCAGAGGCTTATGTAAGGGCTTGGCTTGGTAGTGCGTTTACCCTCCTAGGAGTGGGGTGGCCCAACCCACTGTCTCCGTTGGACACTATGAAGGCTCCTGGGAGTGAAGCTAGCTTCCAAAATTGGAGAACTAAAGGTCTGTGTGCGTAGAGTCATGTGCGTGTGTACCACTTGTATGAACATAACATTAAACCATCATAACATAGCATATCTTGTCATCATTGCATTTAAACCCCTTCCCTTATCGTATAAATTGTTATGAGAATTTTTATATGATAGGCCTTCAAAATGACCCCTTAACTTATGAGTTTGTATGAGCATTCTTATAAGTTAAGGTTACTTATTTTATAGTTTACTTTACTTTACATTATATGTAGTAGAAGGTAGTCGTAGTTCTTTACTTGTACTTTTACTACTTATAGTATAGCATGTCCTTACTGCTCTGTACTTTACCTTGTTTAAATTACTGCTATATTGTTATAGTTTTGTTGTATATACTCCTGCTAGGGTAGTTGTCACCTGCTCTTGTTCATTCTCCACCTTAAATATCTTTCCTTTCCTCCTCCCCACATTGTTCTTAGGAGTCGCAGGGGTGTGGCGAGGACGATAGTGGCTAAGTATTTGACTAATGGTCGGTGGAACACATCATTTTAGGAATTCGAGGTGATGCACCAGTCATAGGAGGATTGCAGGACTTGAGGAGCCGTTGCTGCAGACTACCTCTACTAGTCAGCGGAAGGTCAAGGATGGTTTTTTAGTTTGCTTCCGCTAGATATGTGAGTTGTGTGAGAGAGATCTTTTGTATTAGACATGTACTGGGCTTAAGCCCATTTTTCTACTCTCTTTCATACTTTATACTCATTGTGGACTATTGCTATTTTATGTATATTGATAGTGAGCTGTGATCTGTGGACTTGCATTACTTATTTACTTCTCTTTTGTTGGCTTATTATGATGCGATCATTTTAGCCGGCAGGATTGGCGTCGTGCGGTGGCGTCTAACTTGGTAGTTGGATTCACCGTAAGGCGACGGTTCTAGGAGTAAGACCCGGTGGTGAAGGAAAAAGGGGGGGGGGGATCTTACAAACTGGTATCAGAGCAGACAACGATCATAAAGAAGTAAGTCCACAACATTGGGACACCCCCCTCGAGCATTAGTTTGGGGACAAACTAAGTAGTTGAAGTTGTGGTGTGCCCATGTGTAAAGATCACAATATATAGTCCTTATATCAATGAGTTAGGCCAACCCAACTAGTAAACTTGACTTATCAAGACGATTTTTAGCGTATCCTGGTTAAAATTGACCCTAGGTATAAATTAAGTTAAGGTACGAGGATACCCGAAGCGACTAGAGGAAGTGTCTAACACAAGAGTAGAAACTTGAGGCTTAAACTCTGTTGTTCCCTACTTTACTTATCAAGTGGTACTATCACGTATTACCCAAACTAATAGGATCAACTTAAGGAGAATTGATGCCTACAATCCATTAGTGGAATAGTAGGTGTTGAAACCGATAACTCGGTCTCTATGGAGTTCACCCTTGGGGAAGGGGTGATCGCACACTTACTTCTCTCTCGTGAGCCAAACGACAAATGAAAAAGAACGGGGGACAGATGCAAGGGCTCTACGTGGAGGTCCCACCACATACCCGGAAGATCTTAGAGCTCTTCCCCTCCCTAGCAAAATTCCAAGCTAAGGATACCTCAAAAAGCGCAAGAAGACCGGGGCATAAGTAAGCATTCCCTCGTAGGTACCCCTCGGGTCTATTTATAGATTTCTGAAAACGGTCTGCAAATAGCCAACCTCCGTTGTTCTAAGTAGCTATACACAGTCCAGGTCGGCCTGCCAATAGCGTAACTCTGCTATTCTAGAAGTCTATAGACAGACTAGTGGGGGTGGAGTGGTAAAAACACATCACAAGGGACTGGGCGAGTGACCCTCTCGAACCTGTCGACCACTACTCGCCGGATATGGGTTATACACAATCCCTACTCTTCGCGAGGTTGGCCAAAGCTCGGAAAGAATCATCCAACCCCGCAATATACGGTGAGTGCGATAGGGGCCAGAGAATCTTTTGGTGGGCTCCGCCAGCGGCTATAAATATATGCCCATGTACCTAGGTAGCCTCTTCCATTCCCATTACTTGAGCGTTGCCGAGATGCCTCTCTCCAAAGAGCTCCAAGAGAAGCTTAGTTGCTCCCATAAGCTTAACGCTACTCTCTCTACCGCGCTAGTCGGCATGTTTCCCAATGCTTCACTGCGCGAGCCGACGAAATCCCGCCAAGAAGGCTAAGTCCATCCCAAAAGATGCTGAATCCATCTACCGTGACCTGGAATCCACCTTGACTCCTAGGCTCTCCTCCTCAAAACCAGCAGCCGGCCCCAAGGGGAAAATGGTGATCGACATTCCAGCCGACCCTGAGAACCATCAGCCCAATGCCTATACCTCTACGGTATGAGTCCACGCCCCACATAATGACTCGCGGCCTCAGACTCCCACCGACACTCGCCTGCCGGGTAAATCACCTCCCTTTAGGACCATGGGGCTGGACCCGCTGAAGTGTAAGTCGCCAGTTCGCCCTCCTGCCCAATAGCACACCGCCACACTTGTATTCGCGGATGGAGGTACTGGAGATATCCCGGTCCCCAACTTCAACCTCATCTCCCCAGGAATCCATCTTCTGGGTCGCGGAAAGAACATAGCCTTACCTCCTTCGCATACCCCATAAGGAATGTCATGCTCATCCCATAAGCTCTACTTTCACAAGAACATTTTGCTTATGCCTCTTTTTTCACTTGCACCCTCTTTCTATCGGAGTAGATTGTTTTTGCAGGTCTCCCTGCTCCGTCTAAAGTCGAGGAATCTTCAGAACCGGCTCTCCGCTCCCTACCCCCGGACCCCAGGGTGATGGAAAGCTTCTTGGATGACTTGCTGGATCATGTAGAGCTGAGGTGGCGAGTAGTAGAAGTGCTGAAGAAGCAGGACGCCGCCTTGCGCCAACTTTGAGCAGACAATGCATATAGCAAGCAGAGACTGCAGGCACTTGAGCAGGACTATGTGCTGCTCGTGGATAAGATAGAACACGGCTCGGCGTGTGAGATGATGTCCCCCACCCAAGTTATGGAGAGAATTGATGAAACCTACAGACCTTCAGTCGGGACTTGGACCTGGTCGGCGAGTTCCTCAACCAGTGCCGACTTTCGGGGAATGGGGCGCGAGCCTGTGGTCTAATGGACCCTCCTCCAGCAAGAGGAGACTTGACCGCGCTGGATCCAGCTCGCCTCGCCTCCCCCCACAACCAAAAAAGCTGAGGAAAGCTCTTGCCCTTCTTCCCAGGATGCCAAAGCCGTGAGCGAACTACAAGCTCGTGCCGCCAAGCTGGAGGTTTGCGGCGCCGAGCTGGAGAAGGAGAATAAAAAACTGAAGGCGGAGAACAAGGAGCTCCAGAGCGAGCTCATCTTCCAGAAGGACATCTTCTTGCCCCAGGTCGGCGGCGAGCCAAGCATTCACCCCAAGAGGCCAAAGATTTTTGGCGAGGTAGAGGTCGCCTAGAAGCTGCGAGTCAACTCCATCAGCACCGCCGAATACACCATGTAAATGATGAAAGATATGGAGGTGCCTGTGGAGGGATACGAGGAGATCACGATGAGGGACCTTGTGCAAAACCTGTTCCTGCAGGCTACCCCTCCCAGCGAGAAGGAGGAAAGTTTTGAGTCACTTTTCAAGGGGGTTAAGGGTTTTAATGATAGCCGCCTATCCGGAGGGGAGGGAGAGGACCACCCTTCCGGAGGGGAAGGCGATACCTGACTCCCACCTCCTTCCTATTTTTGTTCTTTCTTCTGTTGTAATTCTTTTCCCACTTTTTGTAACCTCGCTGAGGCGAGTTCTCCGTTTTGTAACATTACGTTTGCTAATGAAAAAAGGATTTGGCCCGAATTTGTCTATCTTTTTTTTGAACTTACTTGCTGCGATGTGCTCGCTTGCGAGCTGCCCTCCTCCATAAAGCAACCTCAGCAGGGTGGAACCGGCCGCTAGAATGTATGATTTAGGATTCATGCCCACGTAGAGACCTTAGGAGATCGCCAACACAGACAGTCAAGAGGAAGATTACTCACTGCGCTAGGCTTGCGGCTACCCAGCTCGTCCGCGAGCACTCTTCTTTCTCGCCAATGTCAAGCTGAAGTTGTTAGAAATTCCCAAGTAAAATTTTTAAGAGGATAGAAAGGTACCGCCGAGGACCGCCTCCTCTCGCCTTCCTCAGTAGATGCCGAGACCTCAGCTCACCATCCCCTTTACCCTACCTTTAGATATTCATGCCATGGTAGGTGGGCTGGATCGTTTGCCGAGTTGGGCCCGCGAATACCCAACTCGCCTATGATGGCTCTTCTTCTTTGATACTTGACGAAAAGCCAAGAATCTTCCAAGTAAAGCCTTGGCAGGCTAGTGTGTAACTATTGACAATAGTCTCGGCTCGCCGACCTTCCAAGATATCGGCTCGTACTTTTAGGCTCGCCTGGGGATTGCTTGGCTCAACTCCTTGTTACCCCTGTGATCTTTGCCTCCGAAGTTTGAATGCCTGGGTTCCGGCATTAGATATCTCCACGTCCACTGAAAATCCCAGCCCTGTCATCTTGGTGAAAGCCTGATGGTGGAAGCATCTCGGGACTCAGCCCCAGGGTCATAATGACGTCCAATGGGGATCCAGGCCCTGCCATCTAGGTGGAAGCCTGATAGTGGGAGCGTCACGGGACCTAACGCCAGAGAGGGATAACTTTCATTTGGCCAACCTCTGGGCACTACCACCAACACAATCAGCTAGGTGAGAGCCCGACGGCAGGTGTTGAGCATCAACCGGACTTAGCCCCAGGGCCATAACGACATCCAACATGGATCCCAACCCTGCCTGCTAGGTGGAAGCCTGACAGCAGGAGCATCCAAGAACCAAACCCTAGAGTAAGATAACTTTCCTTTGGCCAACTTCTTGGTGCTACCACCAGTCCAATCAGCTGGGTAAGAGCCTGATGACGGGTGTTGAGCATCAACAAGACTCAACCCCAGGGCCATAACGACGTCCAACGAGGATCCCGACCCTACCAGCTAGGTGGAAGCCTGATAGCAGGAGCATCCCGGGACCTAACCCTAGAGCGAGATAACTTTCCTTTGGCCAACCTCCGGGCGCTACCACTAGCCCAATCAGCTAGGTGAGGGACTGACGTTGGGTGTTGAGCATCAACCAGACACAGCCCCAGGGCCATAAGGACATCCAATGGATCCTGACCCTACAAACTAGGTGGAAGCCTGATAGCGGGAGCATCCCGCGACCTAACCACAGAGCGAGATGACATTCCGTTGGCAAGCCTACGGGAGCTACCACCGGCCCAATCAGCTTGGTGAGAGCATGACGGAGGGTGTTGAGCATTATACAGACTCAGCTCCAGGGCCATAATAACGTCCAACGGGGATCCCGGCCCTGCCAGGTAGGTGGAAGCCTGAAAGCAGGAGCATCATGGTACCTAACCCCAGAGCGAGATAATTTTCCTTTGGCCAACCTCCAGGCGCTACCACTGGCCCAATCAGTTAGGTGAGAGCTTGACGGCGGGAGTTGAGCATCAACCAGAATCAGCCCCATGACCATAACGATGTCCAACGGGGATCCCGTCCCTTCCAGGTAGGTGGAAGCCCGACAACGGGAGCATCCCGAGACTTAACCCCAGAGTAAGATAACTTTCCTTTAGCCAACCTCCAGGCTCTACCATCTGCCCCATCAGCTAGGTGAGAGCCTGACGGAGGGTGTTGAGCATCAACCTAACTCTACCCCAGGGCCATAATAATGTTCAACGGGGATCCCGTTCCAGCCAGCTAGGTGAAAGCCTGATAGCAGGAGCATCACAAGACCTAACCCCAGAGCGAGATAACTTTTATCTAAGGACCTTGATTCTCCCAGCTAGGTGGGAGTCTGGCAGCGGGACCATATCAGGATGTAACTTAATAAAAAAGCTCGCCTCAAGTTTTATCTATAGAAGAATTGGAGGATCAAAGAATTCCAAATTCATTAAAGGAGAGTACGTACATGTTTTCATTGGTAGAAACGTTTTAAGTCTTCACCACTCCAGGTGTGACTTAGGGTATCGCCCTCCATATTCTGGAGATGGTACCCTCCTGACCTTAGAGCCTCCCCAACAATGTATCGACCTTCCCAGTTAGGGTTGAGCTTCCCCACTGCGGCTGATCTTCCTGCCGCATCCATCTTCTTCATGACGAAGTCCCCTTCCGTGAACTATTTGACACTGATGTGCTTGTCAAAGTATCTGTCCATTCATCATTTTACCTCCTCCTGCCAGATGGAAAATAGATCACGTAGCTCCTCTACCATGTCTAGGGAGAGTCGTAGCTCCTTCTCATTCTTTGCCTGCCGTTATTCCCTTCCTTGTTCCGCCTCGACCACCCGAGGTGTCCGGACCTAGAAAGCTTTCCTACGGCCTTGAAGCCGTGGGAGAGCTTGAAGGGGGTCCCCCTTTGGCCGTGTTGGGAGTGGTTCTCAGGGCCCAGAGAACCGAAGGAAGCTTCTCCACCAAGCTACCCCTTAAATTCTCCACCTTCTTCTTGAGGAGGTTGACGAAGATTTTGTTCGCTGCCTCCACCTTCTCGTTGCTTATGGTATAGTGGACCGAGGCGAACCTATGGTCGATCCTGAGCTGGCCGCAGAGGTTGATGAACTCAGCGTTGGCGAATTGAGGCCCATAGTCCATAACTGGCCTGGGGCAGACCGTGTAGGAAAATGATCTCCCCCTTACGAATTTCCTAGTTACTTGGGAGGTCACCTTGGCTAGCGCAATCACTTCCAACCATATAAAAAAATAATCGATCATCAATAATATGAACCTCCTCTGCCCGCTGGCCTGGGGGGAAGGCCCTATCAAATCCATTCCCCTAATGGCGAAATGCCAGGGGGTTGTGATACTCCTTAGCCGTTGAGCTGGTTGAAGTTGGAGGGGGGAAAATAGCTGACACTTGTGGACTTCTATGTGAACTCCACGGCATCTCGGCCATGGGTAGGCAAAATATACCCCTGCCGGATGACCCTTCCTTCCAAGGTTCTGCTCCCCGAGTGGCTTCTACAATCCTCGGAATGGACCTCCTCCAAAATTCTTTGGACGTCCCTCTCTGCCACACAACGTGCCAACATCCCCGAAAGAGTCTTCCTATACAACTTCTGTCATGCATAAGGTAATATGCCGACTTGTGCTTGAACTTCTTCTTATCCATCCCTTCTGGGAACTCCCCTATGGATAGGAATGTCGCAAATGGATCCATCCATGAGGGGTGTTGGTCTACCTCCATCAACTCTCCATCTTGGATGGACGAGCGGAATAGGTCGGTGATGGTACCCCCCATCCGGGGACCATGCTTGGCCAATTGATCAACCCGCTCATTTTCCTCCATGATGTAGGCTACCGTGGTGAGTTGTTCGGCACGTCTTAAGCATTTAAATCTACCCAAACACGTTTTAACTTTGAACACTATTCGCAAGCGCCGCCACGTATTATATGAACGTTTATCGCCAAACAACGACTTGAGGATCGCGAACCCTCTTAGGATCAAATAGTGACTAGAGGCCACTATCCTTTCCGGCGAAATGAACCCACACGGTTCGGTCGAGTGAAGTCGTACCAAGGAGATCCACCAAAGAAAGGATTCGGAAAGTGGTTGATCTCCCCCGACTAAGAAAACTAAAGGTCACCACCCTTCTTCGAAATGCGAGAAAACGTAAGGAACCAAACACGAAATCAAAAGGAAATATCGCGAATGAAATTTCAGATTTCACACCTAACTTTCGCACAAGAAATATGCCACGGATGTAGAGGAAACACACAAGATGGAGAAGAGGAATCGTTACCCCAACTCGTAGATAGTTGTACGTGGAGAATCGCTCTACCACGGTTCCGCCGGAGTCACACCGGAAGAAGCTTTGCACGTCCGCCTTCAACGGAGTCACACCGCGAAGTTCCAACGCCGGAGGAGATGGAGCCTTCACTAGGCCAAAATCTCCAAGGAGGAGGAAGAAGAGGGGGGCAGCGGTTAGGGGGAGAAGTTCTCCAAAAGCTGAAATTAAGTTTAGGTTTTCTTGTTCTCTACTCAAAACCAAGGGAGTGGATGCCTTATATATGGCCCCCACTCTAAATAAAAGTCTTACAATTATAAATTCAGAAATTTAAAGGCTATTGGTGGCTAAATGCAGGCCACCAATTAAATAAAACAAGCTTAAAAATGGCTATCCGCAGCCCGACAGTTTTTATAATAACAACGTCACTTGATGGCGTTGTCATGCGAACGAAGGTTATAGTGGTGGGAGGTGTGGCGCCGCGCTCTCATGTCTTTATTTCGCCGTAGATCATTGCTTTGTAGTGGTGGCGAGTCATCCGTTAGCGCTTCAACATCAATGGCCGCGGGTTGGAGAGGGTCTGCTCCATCAATCCTCCCTGTCTCAAAAGAACTCATCACCGAGGAGTTGGTGTCTTTGTAGCGGCGAAGGAGAGTATCGTCCAAGCGAGCACTTCATCTTCGGGAACCCATGAATCATCGGAGGAGGGGCGATCACGCCAGTGGACCAGATAGCGGTGAGAGCTACCATGCGGGAGCGTGAGAACATCATCGGCAAGGATCCTGTCTGGTAAGAAAGAGGTCTTGGGAAAACTAGGAAAAGCATTAGGCGAAAAAGGTAAGACCGAAACAAAATCTTCAACCGACGTACCTCCAATGGAATTCATAGTAAGCGGCGATTCATGAGACCTTTCCCCCCAAGCCCAAGAGAAGATCAAGAGGGAGAATAAAAAGGAGAGTTGCATATTTCAAGCGGCGGAGAAGTATAAGGTGTTAAATCGGAAACATTAAAAATAGGGGATATACCCCAATCGGACGGTAAATCCAAAAGATACGCATTGTTTCCTAATTTTTTTGCAACTCGAAATGGGCCGGCTCTCCGATTGGCCAACTTTTTGACGGTACCCGTAGGCATCTGCTCGGGAATGAGACGAACCAAGACCAAATCACCAACATTATAATGGACAGCTCGACGGTGCAAATTTGCGTGTGACTGATCGGACGCATATTACGTGGCTAACACTTCTCGTATGTGTTTATGTAAGTTTTGAATGTGTTGGGCAAATTCCTGTGTGAAGTGACTTGATTTATAAGTGGGAGGTAAGGGAATCAAATCAAGTGGCACAGGCACCTTATAACCATGCACAATCTCATTTGGCGACAACCCGGTGGACCTATTCTTAGAATTATTATAAGCGAGTTTTGCATGAGGGAGAATGAGATCCCAAGTGCCTTTGTGCTCTCCAACAAGACATCGTAAAAGATTGCCCACGCTCCTATTTACGACCTCCGTTTGGCCATCCGTTTGCGGATGATAGGCGGACGAAAATAACAGTTTGGTGCCCATAAGTATCCGAAGTGTCTTCCAAAAATAGCTAGTGAATTTAACGTCCCTATCACTAACGATAGTTTTTGGAACGCCGCGGTGCCCGACAACTTCCTTAAAATAAACATTTGCCATGTGCGAGGCATCACTAGTTTTGCTACATGGAATAAAGTACACCATTTTTGAGAATCGGTCTACAACCACCAAAATCGAGTCATGTCGTCGGAATGTGATCAGGAGGCCTAAAATAAAGTCCATACTCACATCCTCCCAAGGGATAGAAGGGATGGGTAGAGGGGTGTAGAGACCGGCGTTTGTCTTACTATCTTTCGCTAGTTGACACGTACGGCAACTACGAACAATTTTACCAACGAGCGATTTCAAACCCGGCCAAAAAAATTTCTCTTCTACTAAAGCGAGCGTCTTATCCCGACCAAAATGGCCACCAAGGCCCCCGCCGTGAAGCTCCCCAATGATGTGATGGCGGAGGGAAGTTTGTGGGATACACAACTTCGTGTGCTTAAATAAGTAACCATCCCGGATGTAGAATGCGGAAATAGTGGAGGGAGACTCCTCTTGGGTGGCAAAGTAGATATCCTTAAAATCAGGACATGACGCGTAGTTGTCCTTAACATGCTCAAAACCAATCACCTTAACTTGCATGGTGGACAATAATAACGAAAGTCGGCTAAGGGCGTCAGCCACACGGTTGTTGGTCCCCTTGAGATGCTTAAGAGTGAACGTGTATTCTTGGAGGAATGACACCCACTTAGCGTGTCGGGGGCTGATTTTATGTTGTGAATTAATAAAACGTAAGGCTTCATGATCCGAAAGAAGCACAAATTCCTTGGAAAGGAGGTAGTGTCTCCAATAGTGCAAACTTCGGACCACCGCATAAAATTCCCTATCGTAGTCTGAGTAGTTTAATTTGGCCCCGGACAACTTCTCGCTAAAATAACAAATGGGGTGACCCTCTTGACTTAATACTCCTCCAATCCCCACTCCGGACGCATCACATGCTAATTCAAACACCTTAGAGAAATCCGGTAAGCGTAGGAGGGGTGCTTTCGTCATCAGAGTTTTGATCGTTTGAAAGGCATGAGTGGCGGATTTAGTCCATTTGAAATCACCCTTCTTCATGCACTCCGTTAAAGGAGCCATGATGCTACTAAAATTCTTAATAAAACGCCGATAAAAAGTAGCGAGTCCATGGAAACTTCGAACGTCACGGACGGACTTGGGCTCTGGCCACTCTCTAATAACTTGCACCTTCTTCGGGTCGACTCTAATGCCGTCCGCTCCGACAATATATCCTAAGAACTCAACCTCACGGACAAGGAACGTACATTTCCTCAAATTTAAAAATAATTTTTCATTCCTTAAAGTAGTCAAGACGGTCCTCAAATGATTTGTATGTGCGGCGGACGTCAAGCTAAACACCAAGATGTCGTCAAAATACACTACCACGAATTTGCCCATGAAGGGTTGGAATATTTGAGTCATCATCCGAGAGAATGTGCTTGGGGCATTAGAAAGCCCAAATGGCATAACAAGCCACTCATATAAACCATCCTTAGTTTTGAATGCCGTCTTCCATTCGTCCCCTTCCCGAATTCTAATTTGGTGATAGCCACTCCTAAGATCTAACTTGGAAAAGATAGTGGCTCCGGCAAGCATATCCAAAAGATCATCCAATCGGGGAATAGGGAACCTATATTTAATAGTGATCTTATTTATCGCTCTACTATCGACACACATTCTCCAAGTGCCGTCTTTTTTTGGGGCTAACAGGGCCGGAACGGCACATGGACTCAAACTATGGCGGATGAAACCTTTAGTTAAAAGGTCCAATATTTGAGCTTGAAGCTCTTGGTGAGCCGCCGGGTGGAGTCGATATTGGGGCTGATTTGGGAGTGAAGAACCCGGGACGAGATCTATGTCGTGTTGAATGTCACGTAGTGGCGGTAAGGTGGGTGGTAACTCGTCCGGATACACATCTTTATATTCATCCAACAAGTGTTTAAAGTCCTCGGGAATATCATCTAAATGATCACCATCCCTCTTACTACTCATGAGCACTAACGCATAGATCACTCCATCTAGAAATGGGTCGCGGGTGAACTCTTTTCTTCCTATTAAGCTCAAGGTTTTCTTCTCCACGGGTACAATGGTATCGTTGGACGGAATAGTCGGATCCCGAGGTGGAGTTGGTTTAAGGGTAATAATTTTTCCTTTGAACTTAAACTCATAAGTATTAGCCCTACCGAAGTGGGTCACGTCGTGGTCATATAGCCAAGGCCGTCCAAGAAGGACGTGACATGCATCCATGGGGATGACATCACACCATACTTGTTCGGAATAAGATTTGATGTTAAGGGGAACTAGGTAACGCTTCGTGATAGGAAGAGAAGTCTTATTTACCCAAGCAACATGATAAGGTTGGGGGTGGGGTTCGGCAACTAATGACATCCTAGCAACCACGCTCTCCGAAATGACGTTCATACAACTCCCACTATCAATGATAAGCTTACATAACTTATCTCCGCTCTTTAAGATCGTCGAAAAGAGGGTCGTCCTATTCCAATCGTTAGGCGTTCGGGGAGCCGTCAAGATACAACGCATAACCATGAGGTTATGGTCATCCTCCAAATCACTCGGGACTCCCTCAACATCGGATTCCTCGTCGGCCTCATAAATTATTTCAGCCGGGTCGTTTGGGGTCTCTATTAAAGCTAAGGCCTTAGGCTTGGTGGGGCATTCACTTGCATAATGCCCTTGGACTCCACAAGCATAGCATGTGGCATTCGTCTTGTTAACCCTCCCAATTGGCACTCGCTCTCCGGTTGGATTTTTAGAATTCCTAGCGGTGACGACTATCGAACTTGTGTCGGTAGCCTTAAACTTGCCCTTGTCCTTATACGTGGACTTGCCCTTTTGGAAGTACTTTGCTTTAGACTTGAGAGCAATATTTTTCTCAATGTCCAAGGCTGCGTTGTACGTGGAGTTGATGTCCGTATGTCCATAACGCAAAAGCTTGCGCTGAATATCCGAATCCAACCCCTTCCGAAACCTTGAGAGTGTCACTTTGGGCATCTCCTTAACGTCGCAGCGTACTAACATGTCCTTAAGTTTACCCATGTAATCGGACACCGACTGACTCCCTTGTTTTAGAGAGGCTAAGTCGTCAAACAATTGTGTACGGTAATACATGGGGACGTATTGATCCGACAACATAGCTTTCATAACCTGCCAACCAATTGGTGGCGTACCATCAAGTGCCCCCATGCGTCTCTCCTCGTTGAGCCAATATACTTTGGCCCGGTCTAGTAATTTCAGCCTAGCGACTTGGACCTTTTGCCTATCGGTTAAGTTGTGCCACTCGAAGTAGCACTCAATATCCATGATCCAATTCAGAAATATTTGGGGCTGCCCCAATCCGTCGTAAGTAGGGGCGTCTATACGGATGGCTTTCGTGATATTGAACTCTTGTGGAGCTCGATTATAATAGGGCGGACCACGTGGTGCAAGGTCATCGTAGTCGTCCTCAATTCGATGAGGATAACGAGGTTGGTGGTGGTTTGGGGGGTGAGGATTAATGGGTAGAGGTGGGTTAGGAGGGACCAGTGGAGCCGCTCTTACAATCGTGAGTTGCGCGATCATGTCCCTTAACTCATTCATGCGACGCTCTTGATTCGCAATGTGCTCATTTAACTCGTGTCGAAGAACCTCGATGGGAGTCAGGTCTTGGTCTCCCTGCCGCTCGTCTCCCATATTGGAAGAAGAGGGTGTGTACTCGGTGCCGTGCCTTGTGCGCATGCAGATTTTTTTGTTTCTACACTAAAGAGGCCGAAAGACCCTGACTGGCTAAAATTTTATAAGAAATTATTTTTTTTCCCGTCCGAGCGATGGACTAAACTGAAATATTTTTTTAATTTAATTCTCCCTAAGGTGAAGAGAGTGCTCCAGAAATTTTTTTTTTTGAATTTGAAGAAAATTCAGATTTTAGCCGGCTATTGGCACACCAAAATAGTGATTTTTTGCTGAAAAACAGATTTTGCTGAAATTTGTTTTATTGAACGAAGCCTACTCAAGCGGAGAAGGATTGTGCCGATTAAGAAACCGGCACGAACCTCCCTCTGATACCAAATTGATGTAGGCTACCGGGGTGAGTTGTTCGGCACGTCTTAAGCGTTTAAATCTACCCAAACATGTTCTAACTTTGAACACTACTCGCAAGCGCTGCCACGTATTATATGAACGTTTATCGCCACACAACGACTTGAGGATCGCGAACCCTCTTAGGATCAAATAGTGACTAGAGGCCACTATCCTTTCCGGCGAAATGAACCCACACGGTTCGGTCGAGTGAAGTCGTACCAAGGAGATCCACCAAAGAAAGAATTCGAAAAGTGGTTGATCTCCCCCGACTAAGAAAACCAAAGGTCACCACCCTTCTTCGAAATGCGAGAAAACGTAAGGAACCAAACACGAAATCAAAAGGAAATACCGCGAATGAAATTTCAGATTTCACACCTAACTTTCGCATAAGAAATATGCCACGGATGTAGAGGAAACACACAAGATGGAGAAGAGGAATCGTTACCCCAACTCGTAGATAGTTGCACGTGGAGAATCGCTCTACCACGGTTCCGCCGAAGTCACACCGGAAGAAGCTTTGCACGTCCGTCTTCAACGGAGTCACACCGCGAAGTTCCAACGCCGGAGGAGATGGAGCCTTCACTAGGCCGAAATCTCCAAGGAGGAGGAAGAAGGGGGGGGGGGGGGGGGCGGCGGCTAGGGGGAGAAGTTCTCCAAAAGCTGAAATTAAGTTTAGGTTTTCTTGTTCTCTACTCAAAACCAAGGGAGTGGATGCCTTATATATGGCCCCCACTCTAAATAAAAGTCTTACAATTATAAATTCAGAAATTTAAAGGCTATTGGTGGCTAAATGCAGGCCACCAATTAAATAAAACAAGCTTAAAAATGGCTATCCGCAGCCCGACAGTTTTTATATTAACAACGTCACTTGATGGCGTTGTCATGCGAACGAAGGTTGTAGCGGTGGGAGGTGTGGCGCCGCGCTCCCATGTCTTTATTTCACCGTAAATCTTTGCTTTGTAGTGGTGGCGAGTCATCCGTTAGCGCTTCAACATCAATGGCCGCGGGTTGGAGAGGGTCTGCTCCGTCACTCCATGGGCATATGTCGGATGGAGAAGGTCTGGAACATACTGATGACCCCCTTCACCTTTGTCAAGTATGACTGGAGAGTTTGCTCCCTTGTCTCAAAATCCCCACTGATCTGAGATGCCACCACTATGGAGTCAGTGAGGACCTCTACATCATACACTGCTAGCTCCCTAGCTAAGTGCAATCCTACTATCACTGCCTCATACTCGACCTGATTGTTTGTGATGGGAAAGTGCACCACTATCATTTGCTAGATCATCGTTCACTGGGCGCTCTCAAATATTACCACTACCCCCAAGGAATTTCTTCTCGGTTTAGTAGGACATCTACGGCTCCCTGAACCCCTCTGGAACTAGAGCAGAAGAAACCAACTCGCTAAAGGGGCTTTCTCCCCCTGCTGGGCGAGCCGGAGGTCTCACACCCCCATCTTGCCGAACTGGCCTCCACTTGCCGACCCGGGGAAGAGCACTCGCTTGGGGATATCACACCAACTCCGCTCCTCTACAACCTCCTTCCCAGCTCGCCGTGCCAGGACATCCTCTCCTAGAGCCGGTGCGGCAGTGACTGGGATAGCTCGTATCGAGCACTCAGCATGCGCGCTGAGTGCGAACTTGAAGAGGCCAAGCATCTCCTTCCAAAACTCCTTGAACATCCCCACTGTGGCAAGAGGGGGAGAGGTGGCGAGTCAGCCCTGTCCAAACCATGCCCTTCTCCTCCAATCATCGAGCCTGCTAAAGAATTTATGTGTTGACCACTCTCCACGCTCACCGCACCAAAACGATGAAACCAAACACTCGGTCTCTGTGGAGTTCACCCTTGGGAAATGGGTGATCACACACTTACTTCTCTCTCGTGAGATAAATGACTAAGGAAAAAGAATAAGGGACAGACCCAAGGGCTCGGCGTGGAGGACCCACCACACACCTGGAAGATCTTAGAGTGCTTCCCCTCCCTATCCAAATGCCGAGCTAAGGTGTGGAGTTTACCCTTGGGGAAGGGGTGATCACACACTTACTTCTCTCTTGCGAGCCAAATGACAAAGGAAAAAGAACAGGGGATAGACCCAAGGGCTCGGTATGGAGGTCCCACCTCACACCTGGAAGTTCTTAGAGTGCTTCCCCTCCCTATCCAAATGCCGAGCTATGGATACCTCAAAAAGCACAAGAATACTGGGGCACAAGTAAGCATGACCTCTGAGGAACCCCCTTGGATCTACTTATAGATTTCTGAAAATGGCCTGCAAATAGCCCACCTCCGCTGTTCTAAGTAGCTATACGCAGTTCAAGTTGGCTTGCCAACAACATAACTCTGCTGATCTAGAAGGCTATAGATAGACCAGAAGGGGTGGAGTGGTAAAAACATCACAAGGGACTGGGCGAGTGGCCCTCTGGAACCTCCACTCGCCGGTGGTTGCGAGTGCTCGATGGAGCTGGCACTCGCCACCTCTTCCCAGCTCTGGGCGAGTGTGGTCTCGACTTGTCCCACTCGCCCGCTGCTCGCCGAGACCCTGGGGCGAATGCGAGCCGACCTTCTCCACTCGCCCGCTGCTCGTCGAGCCTCTAGGGCGAGTGTGTGCTGACCTGCTACACTCGCCCCTCATACAATCTACCCCACTTGGGTGAGCCGAAGGGGATTCCAAGGATCTCGCCACCCTCCGTTTTGCCTAGGACCCGGACTGCTGGACTGGCCGATTTGGCTCCTGTCGACCACTACTCGTCGGATATGGGGTTGTACAAAATACCCGCTCTTTATGAGGTTGGCCAAAGCTCAGAAAGAATCATCCAACCCTGCAATATGCGGCAGGTGCGACAGGAGCCAGAGAATCTTTTGGTGTACTTTTCTAGTGACTATAAAGACATGCCCACATACTTGGGTGGAGTCTGCCATTCCCATTACTTGAGCATTGATGAGATGCCTCTCTCCAAAGAGCTCCAAAAGAAGCTTAGTCGTGCCCGCGAGCTCAACGCCACTCGCGCTTCCACGCTAGTCGGCATGTCTCCCAACGCTGCACTGTACGAGCCGATGAAATCCATTCCTACCAATAAGTCTAAGTCCATCCCAAAAGATGCTGAATCCATTTACCGTGAACTGGAATCCACCTTGACTCCCGGTCACGCCTCCTCTAAACTAGCTATCGAGCCCATGGGGAAAATGGTCATCGACATTCCAGCTGACCCTGAGAACCATCAGACCGATGTCAAGATCTCTATGTCACGAGTCCACACCCCACACGATGATTTGCGGCCTCAGACTCCCCCCAATACTCGCTTCCCGGCAAATAACCTCCCTTTGGGACCACGGGGCTGGACCCACTGAATTCTAGGTCGCCATTTCGCCCTCCTGCCTAGAAGCACACCCTCGCGCCTGTATTCACAGATGGAGTTACCCTAGATATCCCGATCCCCAACTTCAACCTTATCTCCTGAGGAATCCATCTTTGGGGTCGAGAAAATAACTTAGCGTTACCTCCTTTGCACACCCCCAAGGACTACTGAGCTCATCCCATAAGCTCCACTTTCACGTGAACAATTTGCATAGGGCTCTTTGTTGCACTCACTTCTTAATTCTACCAGAGTTGATTGTTTTTGCAGGTCTCCCTACTCCGTCTGAAGTCGAGGAATCTTCAGAACCGGCTCGCCGCTCTCCACCCCGATACCTCGGGGTGATGGAAAGCTTCTTTGATGACTTGCTGGATCCTGTCGAGCTAAGGCAGCGAGTAGTAGAAGTGCTGAAAAATCAGGATGCTGCCTTACGCCAACTTCGAGTAGACAATGCATATAGCGATCAGAGACTGCAGGTGCTGGAGCAGGACTAGCTCTGCTCGCGGATAAGATAGAACATGGCTCAGCGAGCGAGATGATGTCCCCCGCCCCAGTTATGGAGAGACTCTATGAAAACCTGCAGACCTTCAGTCGGTACCTGGACCTGGTCCGCGAGTTCCTCAACCCGTGCCGAACTCTGGGGATATGGGCATGAGGCTGGGGTCTGGTGGACCCTCCTCCAACAAGAGGCAACTTGACTGCGCTGGATCCATCTCGCCTCGTCTCCCACCACTGCCAAAAAAGATGAGTAAAGCTCTTTCCCTTCTTCCTAGGATGCCGAAGCCGCGAGTGAGCTGCAATCTCGCACCGCCGAGCTGGAGGTTCGCGTCGCCGAGCTAGAGAAGGAGAATAAAAAATTGAAGTTGAAGAATAAGGAGCTCCAAAGCGAGTTAGACCGCTAGATGGACATCTTCTTGCCCCTGTTCGGCGGCGAGCCGAGCATTCCCCCCAAGAGGCCAAAGATTTTCGGTGAGGCGGAGGTTGTCGAGAAGCTACGAGTCAACTCCATCAACACCGCTGACTACACCCTGTAAATGATGAAAGATATGGAGGTGTGGGTGGAGGGATGCGAGGAGATCACAACGAGGGACCTTGTGCCGAACCTGTCCCGCCGGCTACCCATCCCAGCGAGAAGGAGGAAAGTTTTCAGTCACTTTTCAAGGGGGTTAAGGGTTACAAAGACAACCGCCTATCCAGAGGGGAGGGAGAGGAACACCCGTCAAGAGGGGAAGGCGAGAGCTGACTCGCACCTCCTTCCCATTTTATTCATTCTTCTGTTGTAATTCTTTTCCCTTTTTTTGTAACCTCGCCGAGGCGAGTCCTCCGTTTTGTAACATAACGTTTGATAATGAAAAAAGGATTTGGCTCGAAATTGTCTATCTTTTTTTGAACGTACTTGCTGCGATGTGCTTGACTGCGAGCTACCCTCCTCCATAGAGTGACCTAACCAGGGTGGAACGGGCCGCTAGAATATATGAGTTAGGATTCATTCCCGCAGAGAGACATTGGGAGCTCGCCAACTTGGATAGTCAAGAGGCAGATTACTTACCACGCTGGGCTCGTGGCTACCAGCTCGTCCGTAAGCACTCTTTTTTATCGCCAATGTCAAGCTGAAGTTGGTAGAAAATCCAAAGTAAAATTTTTAATTAGATGGAAATATACCGCCGAGGACCACCTCCTCTCAACTTCCTCAGTAGATGGTGAGACCTCAGCTAACCTTACCCTTTACCCTTCCTTTATATATTCACCCCATGATAGTTGGGCTGGATCGTTTGCCGAGTTAGGCCCGCAAATACCCAACTCTCCTGTGACAGCTCTTCTTCTTTGAGACTTGACGAAAAGCCAAGAATCTTCAAAGTAAAAACTTGGCGGGCTAAACTGTAACTGCTAACAATAGTCTCAGCTCGCTGTCCTGCCAAGGCCTTGACTTACACTTTCCGGCTCGTTAGGGGATTGTCGGGCCCAACTCCTTGTTATCCCTGTGATCTTTGCCACCGAAGTTTGAATGCCTGGGTCCTAGCTTTAGATATTGCCACGTCCATCGAGAATCCCAGACCTGCCAGCTAGGTGGAAGCCTGACGAGGGAAGCATCTTGGGAATAAGCCCCAGGGTCATAACGTCAGCCAACAGGGATAATAACCCTACCAACTAGGTGGAATCCTGATAGTGGGAGCGTCCCGGGACCTAACCCCAGAGCGGGATAACATTCCTTTGGCCATCCTCTGGGCATTACCACCGGCCCAATCAGCTAGGTGAGAGCCTGGCGGCGGGTGTTGAGCATCAACCAGACTTCGCCACAGGGCCATAACAACATCCAACGGGGATCCCAACCCTACCAGCTAGGTGGAAGCCTTACAGCGGTTGCATCCTGGGACCTTAACGTAGAGCAAAATAAATTTCCTTTGGCCAACCTCCGGGCTCTACCACCGGCCAATCAGCTAAGTAAGATCCTGACGGTGAGTGTTAAGCATCATCCAGACTCAACCCCAGGGTCATAACAACGTCCAACAGGGATCCCGGCCCTCCCTGCTAGGTGGAAGCCAGACAGCAAGAGCATCCCAAGACCTAACCCTAGAGCGAGTAACTTCCTTTGGCCAACCTTAGGGTGCTACCAGCAGCCCAATCAGCTAGGTGAGAGCCTGATGGCTGGTGTTGAGCATCAACTGGACTCAATCCAAGGGCCATAACGATGTCCAATGGGGATCGCGGCCCTACCAGCAAGGTGGAAGCCTAAATGCGGGAGCATCCCAGGACCTAACCCAAGAGTGAGTTAACTTTCCTTCGGCCAACCTCCGGGTGCTACCAACAGCCCAATCAGCTTGGTGAGAGCCTGATGGCGGGTGTTGAGGATCAATCGAACTCATCCCTATGGCTATAATGATGTCCAGCGGGGATCCAGGCCCTGCCAGCTAGGTGGAATCCTGATAGCAGGAGCATCCCGGGACCTAACCCCATATTGAGATAACTTTTCTCCAAGGGCCTCGGTTCTCCCAGCTAGGTGGGAGTCTGGAAGCGAGAGCATGTCAGGATGTAACTTGAAAAAAAGGCTTTCCTCAAGTTCTATCTGCAAAAGAATTAGAGTATCAAAGAATTCCATATTCATTAAAGGAGAGTATGCACATGCTTTCACGGGTAGAAATGTTTCAAGTCATCACAAATCTTGGTGTGCCTTAGGGTATCGCCCTCCACATTCTAGAGACGGTACCCTCCAGACCTTTGAGCCTCCCCGATAATGTATAAGCCTTCCCAGTTGGGGTTGAGCTTCCCCACTGCAGCTGATCTTCCTGCCGCATCCACCTTCTTTAGGACCAAGTCCCCTTCCGCGAACTATTTTACCCTGACATGCTTGTCAAAGTATCTAGGCATTCTTCATTTTACCTCCTCCCGTCGGATTGCAGACAGATCACGTAGCACCTCCACCATGTCTAGGGAAAGTTGTAGCTCTTCCTCATTCTCGTCCTGCCATTCTTCCCTTCCTTCTTCTACCTCGACCACCCGAGGTGTCCGGACCTCGAACTCTATTGAATGTACGACCTCGCAGTCGTAGGAGAGATTGAAGGGGGTCTCACCTATGGCCGTGTTGGGAGTGGTTCTCAGGGCCCAGAGAACCGAAGTAAGCTACTCCACCCAACTACCCCTCAAATTCTCCACTTTCTACTTGAGGAGGTTGATAATAATTTTGTTTGCCGCCTTCACCTACCCAGTACTCCTAGGATGGTGGACCGAGGCGAACCTGAGGTCGATCCCTAGCTGCCCGCAGAAGTTGATCAACTAAACGTTGGCAAACTAAGGCCCATTGTCCATGACTATGGCCTGGGGAAGACCATGCCGGTAGATGATATCCCCCCATACAAAGTTCTTGATTACCTGGGAGGTCACCTTGGCCAGCGCCTTCACTTCCAACCACTTAGAAAAATAATCAATCATCACTAATAGGAACCTCTTCTGCCCATTGGCTTAGGCGAAAGGCCCTACTAAACCAATTCCCTAGATAGCAAAGGGCTAGGGGACATGATATTCCTGATCCGCTCAGCTGGTTGAAGTTTGATGGGGTAAAATAGCTGATACTTGAGGCACTTCTTCGTGAACTCCGCGTCATCCCAGCCCAGGGTCGGCCAAAAATTTCCCTGCTGGATGACCCTTCCTTCCTAGGTTCTGCTCCTCGAGTGGCTTCCACACTTCCCGGAATGGACCTCCTCCAAAATTCTTTGGCCCTCCCTCTTGGCCACACAACGTGACAACATCACCGAAAGAGTCTTCCTATACAACTGCCCGTCACGCATAAGGTAATATGCTGACTTGTGCTTGAACTTATTCTTATCGATCTCTTCCGGCAACTCCCCTGTTGATAGGAATGCAGCGAGTGGATCCATCCACGAGGGGTGTTGGTCCACCGCCATCAACTCTCCCATTTTGATGGACGGGCGGAATAGGTCGGTGATTGTACCCCACATATGGGGACCATGGTTGGCCAAATGATCAACCTGCACATTTTCGTCCCTGGGCACATGCCAGATGGAGAAGGTCTGGAACATGTCGATGACCCCCTTCACCTTTGTTAGTATAATTGGAGAGTTGGCTCCCTTGTCTCAAACTCCCCACTGATCTGAGAAGCCGCCACCATGGAGTTAGTGAGGACCTCCACATTATACACTCCCAGCTCCTTGGCTAGGTGCAATCCTGATATCAGTGCCTTATACTCAGCCTGATTTTTTGTGATTACAAAGTGCACCACTATCATCTGCTCAATCCTCATTCCCTGGGGGCTCTCCAAGATTACCCCTACCCCCAACGAATTTAGTCCCGTTATAGTAGGACATCTCTGGCTCGGTGAACCCCTCCGAAACTAAAGTAGAAGAAACCAACTCGCTAAAGGGGTTGCCTCCCCCTACTAGGAGAGCCAGAGGTTCTTGCACCCCCATCTAGCTGAACCGCCTCCACTCGCCAACCTTCTCCAATTATACTTGATGAAGGTGAAGGGAGTCTTCGGCATGTCCCAGACCATCTCCATCCGGCAAATGCCAAGGGGGGAAATGAGAAGGTTAATCAATTGGCCAAGCATGGTCCCAGGATGGGGGGTACCATCACCGAACTATTACTCCCTTGGGGAAGGGGTATTTTTGGTTGACCCTTGGGGAAGGGGTATTTTTTGTCCCTAGATGGGGGGGGGTATCATCTCTGTATAGATCACCCTTGGGGAAGTGGTGATCGCACACTTACTTCTCTCTCACGAGCCAAACGACAAAGGAAAAAGAACAGGGGACAGACCCAAGGGCTCGGCGTGGAGGTCCCACCACACACCCAAAAGATCTTAGAGCGCTTCCCATCCCTAGACAAATGCTGAGCTAAGGATACCTCAAAAAGCACAAGAAGGCCGGGGCATAAGTAAGCATGCCCTCTGAGGTACCCCCTTTAGTTTATTTATAAATTTCTAAAAACGGCCTGTAAATAGCCAAACTCCACTATTTTAAGTAGCTATACGCAGTACAGGTCGGCCTTCCAATAGCGTAACTCCGCTGTTCTATAAGGCTATAGACAAACCAGCGGGGGTGAAGTGGTAAAACCATATCACAAGGGACTGGGAGAGTGGCCCTCTAGAACCTCCACTCGCCGGGCGCGGCGAGTGCTCGATGGATCTGGCACTCGCCGCCTCTTCCCAACCCTGGAAGAGTGTGGGCCCGACCTGCCCCACTCGCTTGTTACTCGTCGAACCCCTGGGGCGAGTGCGAGCAGACCTGCTCTACTCGCCCGCTGCTCGCTGAGCACCTGGGGCGAGTGCGTGCTGAAATGCTCCACTCGCCCCTCATACGATCCACCATACTCGGGTGAGCTGAAGAGGATTCTAGGGATCTCACCTCCCTCCGGCTCGCCTTGGATCCAGACTGCTGGACTGGCCGATTTTTCTCCTATCGACCACTACTCGCCGGATATGTGGTTGTATAGTAAGGGACTCATAGACTTAACCCTCGTATCGATGACACGATTAGGATGAGACAACCATCAGACCAAATACCAAGGGTCAGATAAGAATTCAGGTTCATAAGAGACCCATTTGGGGTTGGGTCACATGTTGACGTTGAGAAATTGTTCGTAAATATTAACCTGGAAAGTCTAAAAGTATGAAGTATATCAACAAGTTTCAGGATGGAACCTCAAGTCTAAGGATTGTGTGCATATCAAGCCCGAATATAACATAGTGATATCGAAGATACTTAGCCAAAGATTGTTAGGGGATTATCTTTTGTTTATTGGGGGCTTATCTTTTGTTTATTGGGAAAATTAGTTATTCACTTGGGTTACCTTCGACCTAATTAAAAAAATGTGGTCTCACAAACATAGTGATGTTTAAGTTGTTCTTATTCGATGTTACTCAAGCCAAGTTACCAAGACAATGGTCAGATATCGTTGATCGGACAAATACTTGACCTTAGTTAAACCATTGGAAATTTTGGATTTAAATTAGGTCCTACAAGTTAGAATTATATTTGGAATTTCTTGTGTTCAAGGAATTAAGAAGTGATTAACTTGTAATTTGTTCTATCACGCCCTTTTATAGTAGAATAATTTTTACTGCAAAAACATTCATTTTACCTTGGGAGCTAGTTGATGAATAATCTGAGATCCTAGACAAGGGCCTATTAGATTTAGAGTATAATGTTTAAGTTTACTATGGTTAGAATAACTTAATCCTATCTTACTTCAATCGTACAAAAGTGACCAAACCCGTCATATATTAAATGTTTGGAATTAATTTATTAAATATGAGGATTTATTAATCAATGCTATCCACGCTTACCTGACTTGCCCAAGTCATTAGGTTGAAAACTTGTAGTTTGGGATGAGGCAATGCCATGGTAATAAGGAGTAATTATGAGACTTAACTATTATAAGATATTATGTGAATTAGATGACGGGTAGTAAGATTCAGGACATATGGTAAGATAAGATTAAATCGCTATCGGAAGTATGAAAACTTTAGGCATTTGCATGAAATTAGGACACAATATATTAAAGATGTATACCTTAGGTATGACTCTGAAGACTTGATTAAGATTGCATCAAGGACCGAAATATATGCGTTTGATGACATTATAGTCACGGTTAGCAAGATTCATGACTATGAAAAATGGATTTGGGATTATCTAGTGTAATTACGGTCATAAAAATTAATGGGTATTAGTGATAATCTCTAAATTTTCACGAGACACCCTCTTAAATTTTGAAGATGATGGGTCGCTTGATGAAGTGATCATTCTTATTAATATATTAGATTGGATAACTCGTAAAGTTGAGTTGATTGATTACTCGGGCATACTCGAAGGAATAAGAACTTGATCGTGTAGAGAATGTTTATAGAGTTGTTGTCTACACTCACAGACGTAACTCAAATTATCGAAAGGAAATTGTGTTTATCAGAAGGTGTATTTCGCCGGAATAAAGAAAGACGTCATGGATTCTGTGACATATGATGAGGTTTATCAGTTGGAGAAATTCAAGTTCTCAAGACGACTGTGTTGGATCGGGATGGATGGTTTATGTCCAAGTAAAGAAGGTCAGTCTAGGCTTATCTAGGCTCTCGATCGACATTCAACACAACTCTCCACCCACAGACGGACCGGATGACGAAGCGTGCCATCCTGACACTGAAGGATCTTTTGAGCTTATGCATTCTAGACTGCAGAGAGACATGGGAGAGACTATTTTCAATGATCTATCTCTCTTATAACAACAGTCACTAGTCCAACATAGGCATGAGCCTTATAAGGCATTATATAGACTGAGGTGCAGGACTCCACCGTCTTGGATCTACGATGAGGATCCAAAAGCACTCGGCTTTGAATTTGTGGAGGACACATATATGCAGGTGTGACTGATTCGAGATAGGATGCTGGAGGCCTAGAGCAGGTCGACCAAGTATTATGATGCATGAATTTGTCAAGTAGTGTTTCAGGCTGGAGACCGTGGGTTCCTGAAGATATGTTCGATGCATGGAGTATCGCAGTTACTATCACAACCCGCATTTTCTACGAATTTAAGTGTATATCAGAGTAAGAGAAAACACATGTCGTGATGCCACGCCATGTAGGGTATAAGAGCAGACGCTCAGGTAAGACTCCAACTCTATATTTCATATAAGATTCATAAGTATTTATGAAGAAAATCCAGTTAAGTTTAATTAATAAGTCGTATCTTTTGGCTCAGTGGATCACTAGTCCACAAGTAAAGATATAATTATACGCTGCAGAAAAATAGTTTATTTAAAATGGTTAAAACCCTACATGATTATAAACACCCCCGAGGTACAACTCTTGTTATGCAAGTCTCTAGATATATTATAAGTATAGAAATAGTCTCTACGTTAGTTATAAAATATCGTTTTAGTTTTAGAAAGATGACATGTATGAAATACTAGTAGTAATGCTTTTATAAGTTAAAATATCTAACATACAACCTAGCATAAACATTCCTAGAGAGAAAGTAAACACAACCAAAAAACTGGCCAACTACGCAGCTTAGCAAAGTAATTAGCATTTAAAACGAAAACCCCCAGTGGGAGTCAAAAACCTAATACGAACCCACTGGAGAGCATGTATGTATGTACTAACCTGAAAGCAACAAAACACTTCCTCATTACTGTGAGGAAATCTTCTGCAAAATAGCAGTCCAATAGCAAACTTCCAAACCAAGCCGCTCACCCGGCTACTGCCCTGAACCTGAGGCATTAAAAAAAAGAACACCTCAGCAAGAAAATACAAGTGGCAATAGAACTCAATCAATAGACAACAAAATGTCAAAAGGGTTACCAAACCATGATTAGATGATTAAAAGGAATCATCAACATTTAAGCCTAAGGAAAAAGGGAAGAAAGAACTCACGAAGGTAAAACATCCCAAGTTGCACCAAGTGCTATAAAGGTCAAAGCTTAAATATCATAAGCACAAATATGCGCATAAATGAAAGAAAGATTGGTCAATTAATAATTAGAGATAAAAAACACCGGCAAAGTCCGACATAGGTAGTGGAAGGGACCTACCCAACACACTAAGGTGGAAGGGACCTAACCAACACACTAATAGTAAAGCTTCACTGGGCCCAAGAAAAAGGTGGTCGCATGTCCTAACACACCCAAAACCGGAAAAAACCCGGTAGCTGCGATGGAAGGGACCTACCCAACACACCAGCAGTCACAAATCTATGGTGGAAGGGACCTACCCAATATACCATCAATCAACAACCCTCACGGGTAGAGATGCACAAAACAAGGCACCTAAGGCCCTAACATCCATGAATCGGTTTAGAATCGGCTAAATAATTCAAGTCCTATGGAAAAGCGTTGAGTATACTCGAAGCCGCATCGAGTGCAGTACGTACTCAATGCCAGCTAGCTTTACTCGGCGAAAAACTACATAGCTCAACGCTGTCAATGCTTTTAACTTAGATTTCCCAAAACTAAACCATGGAGTTGAGTGTAGTCAGCCCACTCAACGCTTCTACACTTAGCGTTAAATTCTGATGGCATTGAGTGTAGTCAGCACACTCAACGCCACATTTGGTGTGTGTAACACACTCAACACCTAAACCTGCTCGAAGAAATAGCTTAAGTCTAAGGCTCAGTTCGACGAATTAACCAGTTCGACGGATTTAACCAGTTCGACAAATTAACCTATTCGACAAATTAACCCGTTTGACGAATTAACCAATTCGACAAATTAACCTGTTCGACGAATTAACCCGTTCGACGAATTAACCAGTTCGACGAATTATCCCGTTCGACGAATTCACCCGTTCGACGAATTAACTAGTTTGACGAATTATCTCGTTCGACGAATTAACCCGTTCGACGAATTCACCCGTTCGACGAATTAACTAGTTCGACGAATTTTCCTGTTCGAATAATTAACCTGTTTGACGAATTAACTCATTCGGCGAATTTACTTAGGTATAAGACTTCAATCTGACTAATTTACATCACTCCTACTGATAATTGCCGAAATATATTTGGACAATTCTCAGCCTATAGCTGATGACTCCAACAACTCATAATCGACGAAATTAAGATCTACAACAACTAATTTGACGGATTAATCTTACCAAGAAACATAATTGACGACATCGTATCCCTCATATAAGATGAATTAAACCAGGTTTAATTGACAAAAAAATCGGCGGGATTGAACCTATTTATAGCCATATAATCGATGGATTTATTTGACTATCATACCTATAATAGACCAACTATCTTGTCCAGATTATTCCCAAATTCAACAATTACTATGCAATCTCCTACAGGATCGATTATATTGAACTTGGCCAGAAAACTATACCATAAAGCTGATCAGAAATGTCCAGATCTTACCCTACTCCCAAAATCTACCAAGGGAAAAAACAACATGGAAATATACATGGAAAAGAAAAGCTTAGCAAGGGGAAGAGTTCACCACTTGCCTCAAATCGCCAAATCTGGCCACATAAACACCCCTCCTCAAGGATCTGGCCGCAAGAACACCTATGCAACACTTCCTGAAACTTTTTAGGACAAAAGAGGGTCAAAACCGCAACCTAAACCTCTAAAAATCCATGAAACGGGAAAAACATACTGTTGAAACGTAAATCTAGGTGAGAGCTATCCGGATCTACTCTCCGACAATGATTTCGTACACCTTATCTCCTACAATCGACGACCGAAGGCTCTACAAAGACTGCCTCTTTCTCTCTTACGCAAACAGGCCGACGGTTTCAAGAAGAAGACGATGAATAGGGTTTTCTTTTTATCACAAGGCTATTTATACTGATAGATATAAGTATTATAATAATATTTTATCATTATTTAATCGTCCCAATGACTGAAAATTTGCACCAACACAAATTTAAAAAAAATCGCACTGTAGCTAAATACCAACGCTATAAACCCAACGACGCAGTCGAAATTAAGATTCGACGAACCAAACTTGGGCAAACAACTCCCGAATCAAAAACACAAGCATTCCCAATGAGGCTCCACCAAGTCACCAAAACAGACCTGGCTCGCTTGGGAATATTGCAATCAGGCTAAACCCAGCCACACACAAAAAAACATAAGAGATAAAACCACGCTCAAACAACGGCATATGTCGAAAATGCGTCAATGTAATGCCCTGATGTCATTAACACGCCAGAGAAAAGCACTGATACAAAGTTTTTCAGAGAAAAGCACTGATACCATTCTTACAGGAAATTGAAGAAGAACATCACACACAGATCTTTGGTCTTCTTTAGTTTCTACTTCAGGCTTCAAAGGGACAACTCATCAACACCAGTCCAAGAAGTTCATGAAGATCATCAAGACAACTTCAAGGCCTACACCCTGTGCAATGCTCTCATCTTCCTGAACCTTTCTTCATCTCAGGGGTAGCTTTGACAATAACAATACACTTGTCTTCTCATGTTTTTGGAGAAAGAAAAGACACCATCACTTTCTTTACCTCACTATAAAAAGAGTTTTTAACTCCCTTCAAAATTTATCACCTGGTCGTCAAGTCTCCTTAACAAAAGACTTGTGTTGGTTTTTGGGCACCTGATCAGTAACCCAAAGGGTTTTGAGATCTCCCTTAAAATAGATCTTGTGGTGATAGGGCACCTGAGCATAAAAATGTGGTGGTAGGGAACCTGATCAAAAACTTATTAGTGGATTCCTACAAGGGTGGTCGAAGAGTGGATATACCCAGTATTGGGGAACCACTATAATTTCCTTGTGTAGTCTGGTTGTTACATTTCTTATTTTGCTGTGCAGTGATAATCTTGTTTTTACTTCTCTTTATATACTTTAGTGTCACTTTTTTTAATTTCGCTATAAAAACTAATCGAGTTTTTTTAAATCACTATATTCACCCCCCTTTTGATTAAGTCAGATATATCCCCTCACTTTCAATTAGTATCAGAGGGTGTGTTTATGTGGTTTCATAGGCTAATACCTGAACCAAAGGTTCCTTTGATAGATCTTAATATCTCTAATGTCTCTCTTGTATCATGGCACATAATAAGGAATATTCAAGCACCAGACCTCCAGTATGCAACCTTAATAAGTTTACAATCTGGAAGGCAAGGATTAGATTTTATATGAATAAAATTGATGAAGATATCTACATATCTATCTTGACAGGCCCCCCCACACCTTCTGCAATATCAACAACAAGTACCAATGCACTTCCACCACCTGAGTGGACTGATGCACAGAAGAATGCCAAGATTGCTGATGCTAGGGCAATGAACATTCTGGCACAAACTATGTCAGATGACATATTCCAAAAGGTGGCTGAATGCACTTCAGTAAAATCCATTTGGGGCTCTTTAAACCAAATGGTTGCAGGATCAGCTGATGAGAGAAAGGATAGAAGTTCCCATCTCATCTCTAAATATGAGAATTTCTAGAAAGATGAATCTGAGTCAGTAGCTTACATGTACAATAGACTCAGCTTAATTGTCAATGAGCTGAAGAACCTGGATACAAATATTTCACTGACTGAGATAAATGACAAGATTCTTATGTACTTCCAGAACACATGGGATTCCAGGATTTGGAAAATCAGGGAGGCCAGAAGCCTGAATGAAATATCCACTGAGTCTCTACTAGGCAAGCCCAAGTCCTACGAGCAGCTTATAAAGATAAGAGAAGCAGTTGAGCAGAATACCTCCTCATTAGGAAGGAAAGAGAAAAACATTTCTTTAAAAGCATCTGATGGACCAGAAGCTCCACCAGCAAATGATGAGCTCATAAGCTTACTGGCCAAAAGATTTTACAAGATGGCCATAAAAGATTTCAAAAGGAAGTCATCCAAACAAGATGATAGACCAAGATATGACAAAACTCCTACCAAGAAATTGTCTGCTTTGGGTGCAGAAAACCTGGACACATCCTTCCTGAGTGTCCAGAGAATCTGATCAAGGAGAAAAGAAGAGATAAGGACTCTAAAAAGAAGTACAGTAAGCCCTCCTAAAGAAAGCATACGATGAAGGAGAAAGGTTTTATTGCAGAAACCTGGAGTGAGACAGAAGAAGAATCTTCATCTTCCAGCTCTAGTGAAGATGAGGAAGAAGCTAAAGTAAAAGTAGTTTGCTTGATGGCTATCAATGCATCATGCAGCTTTTCAAAAGCTGAAAATTCAGAAAATGAAGACTCAAAATCTGAAGAGGATAAGGTAATATCCTCATTTGATTTTAATTCTGATCATTTCAAAATTAAATTTAAATTATTATGTAATGATCTAATCAAATCTGAGACAAAAATCAAACTTCTCAGAGATAAGCTAACTGAACATGAAAATTTGTTATCTCAAAACATTGAATTAAAAGATAAACTAGCTATAACTTCTGACCAGATTAATTCTTTAAAAATTAAACTAAATGAGGCTAAGCAATTTGAAGAATACCTTAATGGGAGAAGCATCAAATTGATGAACATCACAAGCATAGTAAATGCCAGACTCAATGGCAAGCTGGGCTTAGGTGCTTAATCAAGCCAACCTCATTTAATTCAGAAAAACATTCTTTCTATACCCATTAAATTCATATCAAAAAAGGGAAAAGAAAAAGTAAATGAAAATAATAAATCAACTGAATTAAAACAGAAACCTAAGAAACAGAGAAAGAACAAAAAAATCTTAATCATAACATTGTTCAACAGATTTTGTCGAACTCAGATTAATGAAATGTGTACAGTTCATCGAACTCAAGTCGACGAACTCTGAACGCAGATTTTTATTATAATTATTCTTCGAACAACGATCGACGAAGCCAATATGGTTCTTTGAGCCAAGATCGATGATATTGGGGCACAGAGAATGAATATTTCCATTCTCTGAGCAGAGTTCGACGAACTCATCCCTACTCATCGAACTCAAATCTATAAACTTATCAGAATTTGTCGATCCCAATACAGCTTAACAAAAACTCTAATTATTTCAGAACATTTAATCAACCAAAAGAATTTGTTAACCCATTTACCCAATGGAAAATTCCACCTAGGAAATTTCACCCTCTAGGATATAAGAACCAACCTGAATACTCTTATATTTCTAGTTTTAAATTTGAAAAGAATCAAGGACCCAAGGTTACCTGCGTCAAGAACACCTAATTTTTCATTTTGCAAGTGAAAGACTATCCTACCCCAGAGGAACATTGGTACCTGGATATTGGATGTTCAAAGCATATGATAGGAAGCAAGGACAACTTAACAAACTACAAGTCCAAGCTTAGTCCAAAAGTGATATTTGGTGATTCAAACTGTGGCCCAACTGAAGGCTAAGAGAGTGTTATAGTTGGAGCTATCACATTCAAGAATATAGCATATATAAATGGTCTTAAACATAACTTGATATACATAAGCCAATTATGTGATGAAGTTTATCAGGTATCATTAAATCAAATTTCCTGCATTATTATTTCTGTAGATAATAAAACTGTCTTAACTAACCTTAAGCAAGGAAACATTTATGTCGTAAACTTCAAATCTGCTAGGTCAGAAATTTGTCTATTTAATCAAATTAATAATTATAATGAATTATGGCATAAAAGATTAGGATATATTAATCTGAAAAATATTGCTAAACTCTCTAGGGATAAACTTGTTAGAGGATTGCCTTCTTGCCCCTATAAGATGGAATGCCTTTGCAGGGCTGGTCAATTAGGTAAGCAAACCAAAAATAGTTTTAAATATATTAATAAAAGTGATTCACCCAGGATTCTGTACTTACTACATATGAATCTATTTGGACCTATTGTTGTACAGGGATTGGGAGGGAAATCTTATACCTTAGTTATTATTGATGACTTCTCTAGGTTCACTTTGGTGTTCTTCTTGAGAAATAAGTCAGATAACTTTAAAGTTCTTACAGATTTTCTTAAGAGCATAAAAATTGAGTATTTTAATCCAGTTGCATTGATCAGAAGTGATCATGGTACTGAGTTTGAATCTCTTCCTATGCAAGAATTCTATGAGATGGAAGGTATCAGACATTGCTTCTCTACTCCTAGAACTCCTCAACAAAATGGAGTAGAAGAAAGGAAAAACAGAACCCTGATTGAAGCGGCAGGAACATTACTTGCAGATGCTCACATGCCCATATCCTTTTGGGCAGGGGCTGTAAGCACTGAAAATTATGTCCTGAATAGATGTTTGATACATAAAATTAAGGGCAAGACTCCCTATGAATTACTCAAAGAGAAGAAACCTAAAATAGACTATTTTAGAATCTTTGGTTGTGTATGCTACATTCATAATAATAACAAGAAACACCTTAGAAAATTTGAGGCCAAAGCTACAATGAGAATTTTTCTTGGATATTCCCAAGTCAGCAAGGCTTATAGGGTATTTAATAAATCTACTTTGAAAATAGAAGAATCTATTCTTATTTCTTTTGATGAAGCTAACATGTTTATAAGGAGAAGGATTCTTCTACCAGCAACTTATTGCAGGTACCCCAACTCTGTGATAAATTGGATGATCTGAACCTTACCAATGAAGCTGAAACACATCCTTCTCCACATATTAATGAAGATAGTGAAGAAAAGGTCAGTGACATAATTGCTGAACCTTCAACAACAAATTTACTTCAACAAGAGGAATTATTTCACAATACTTTTGCTGAATCAACTCCTCCAATTGATATTGTCACACTTAGAGATCACCCTACATCTCAAGTGATTGGAGACATATCAGTTGGTGTGCAAACAAGGAATAACCTCAACCAAGATTTGATGAATGCTTGCTTCATATCTCAACTTAAGACCTAATCCATAAAAGATGTTGAGCAAGATCCATACTGGATTATTGCAATACAAGAGGAGCTCAATCAGTTTGAGAGAGACAGAGTTAGGGATTTAGTTCCTAGACCCAAAGACTTCCATTCATTGGAACTAAATGGGTATTCAAAAATAATTTTTATGCACAAGGAGATATCATAAGGAATAAAGCAAGGCTCGTAGCTCAAGGTTATAGATAGGAAGAAGGAATTGATTATGATCAAACCTTTGCACATATTGCAAAGCTTGAGGCTATCAGGATTTTTCTTGCTTATGCAACCTAAAAAAGTTCAAAGTATACCAAATGGATGTCAAGAGTGCTTTCTTGAATGGTGAACTCAAAGAGGAAGTATATGTTGAACAACCACCAGGTTTTATTTCTCCAACTCATCCCTCTTTTGTTTTCAAATTGCATAAAGCTCTCTATGGTTTAAAGCAAGCTCCAAGAGCTTGGTATGAGACCTTAGCTAGCTTTCTTTTAGAGCTAAGTTCACTAGGGGCATTGTAGATAGAACTTTGTTTACTAGGCATCATAATAATAATATATTATTATTACAAATATATGTAGATGACATCATTTTTTGGCTCTACTGATTCCAAACTATGCAAAAGGTTTTCTGACCTGATGCATTCCAAGTTTGAAATGAGTACCATGAGTGAGCTTTCTTACTTCCTTGGTCTCCAAGTGAAGCAATCCCCTGATGGCATTTTCATCTCCCAAGCTAAATATGCTAAGGAATTAGTTAAAATATTTGGGATCACTGATGCCTCAGCCAAGAAAACATCCATGGCTTCCAATGCTGTGATTGATTCTGATGAACATGGCAAGCCAGTTGATCAGAAAATATATAGGGCTATTGTTGGGTCCTTGTTGTATCTCACAGCTAGTAGGCCAGACATAATGTTTGCTACATGTCTTTGTGCTAGGTTCTAGGTGAACCCTAAAGAATCTCACCTTATTTAACTTCAAAGAATTTTGAGATATATAAAGGGTTGCCAAGATCTAGGACTCTTTTATCCAACTGAGTAAGAATTTGAATTAACTGGATTCTCAGATGCTGACTTTGCTCGATGTAGAGTTGACAGGAAAAACACATCAGGAACATGCTAGTTTCTTGGTGATAGGCTTGTGTCTTGGTTTTGAAAGAAACAAACATCTGTGTCCACCTCAACTGCAGAAGCTGAATACATTTCAGCTGGCAGTTGTTGTTCACAAATATTGTTGATTCAAAACTAACTCCTAGATTATGGTTTCAATCTAAATAATTCAACTATATTTTGTGATTGTACCAGTGCAATTTCTATTGCACAAAATCCAGTGCATCATAGTAGGGCAAAGCATATAAAAATTAGAAATCATTTCATTAGAGATTGTGTGGACAAAAAGAAAATTAATCTTGCCTTTGTCTCTACTGATTTACAATGAGCAGACATCTTCACGAAACCTTTGGATGAGAAGAAACATCTATTCTTTCTGAATCAGCTAGGTATGATCAATGGAGAAGCATTAATTTGATTTCTGTCTATGGTCGAAGAATTGGTCACAGTTCGTCGAACGGAGATCGACGATCTGAGAACTATTCTTGAGAAATTTCATTGACCTGAGATCGACGAACTCTCTGTGTGAAGTTATTTTCATCGAATGGAGATCGACGATCTTGCTTCAGAAAAGTTTCGTCGACCTGAGCACGATGATAAGTTTCCCCCTCTTCAAACTGAGATTAACGATATCATTTCTTCATGAAATTTTTTGTCGACCTGAGAATGAAGATTTGTTTTCTTTTTCACAGGACGGATTATGCAGCTTCATATTCTAAAAATCTTTATAACTAGGTTTTCTTCGAGCTCCATCCCGCGCTTTCTGTTTCTCTTGCACTTGATCTCTCTATTGTTTTACAGGAAAAAATGGTGATTCTGGCGATTTCCCTCTCCAGTATGAAGTACGACACTAGATTCGATATTGACTTTGATTCTTTCAGTCATTTCGATATGATTTTCATGGACATTCTGCAGCTATTTGAAGAACAACAACTGAAGAAAATCATGACCACAAGGATTAAACTGCCAGCGAATGAGATAAGGGAATGGGTTTATACTTCAACTTCTCCATACACAGATACCATGACTGGTACCATCGCAGGCAATCAGGTTATAATAACCCCTGCTATTTTATCTGAAATTTTTGGATTGGTAAATGGAGAATAAGACATAGAAATTGACAGTTCAGAGTATGAGTCTATGCAGATTAAGATGGGTCACTCCGAGGGAAACCCTAATAAATTATTGAAAAAGAATTTATCTGCAGAGTATAAATTTCTTGTTGATGTTGTTGGGAATGCATTTCTAGGCATGCACACAACCCATGACTACATAACCAGGCACCAATTCTTGGTGATGTGTGCTCTGGTAAATTAGAAAGCTATAAATTGGGGTAAGATATTGTTTGAGTTAATCAAGAAGAAGAATTCTATGAAAGAGGTTTTTTTGGGAGGATATTAGGAATTTTTCTCCAGCCAAGGCACTTGAATTTTTGGTCTCCCAGACCATATTCATTAATGCCTCCAAGAGGCTTACATCTGTCTTGTTTGCTAGATGGGAGAGGACTATCTCTAAGCTCTCAAGGGCCTCCTCTTCTAGGACTTCTGAGGACACTAGGGCAGTTATAGCCACTCCTCCACCACCAGAAGATGTTATCCCTTCCATCAGAATTCCTTCACCTCCTCAACCACAACACCCATCCTCCATTATCCCTTCTACTTTACCTCTTCCACCACCATCACCTCCATAATCACCAATCATCATCCATGAGGATATTCCATCTCCACATCATGACGGAATTATGTCTGATTTCATTCCTCCACTATCTTCACTTCCAACTCATCTAACTTATATTCCATCTACTTCCTCTCAACCTAACTTCAACTTCAATTTGCTGTCTCCACCTCCATCATCTCCACATAATTCCCAAGTTCAACCACCCATTCAGGAAACCACCACAACAATTCCTACAACAATAATTCCTACTACCACAATTCCAACCACCTCTACTACCATTCCTTCTAACCCTACTTCCACATTCCCTGAATATTCTCATACAGACTTCCCCCATGCTTTTTCTATATGTTCCAATTTTGGCCATGACACCTCTTACACTCCCTCTGCTCCTGAACCTTTATATCTTAATTTCTCTAATATTGCCAAAGATCTTCTTACATTTATTACTCCATCTCTTAAGCTGCTAATAGCTGACGCTATTGATACTCTTTCTGCCTCCATTTCCTCTCTCTCTACTCAAATTGCTGCTCACCATTTTGTCCCTTCTTCTAGGGGCCTGGCTTCAGGACCCTCTAAAACCAGGTAGGGGGAGATGTTGAATGAAGAAGCTCTAGTTCTAGCAGCAGTAACAGTTTCTCCTCCAGCTCCTCCTCTAGCAGTTTTTCCAGCAGCAGTTGACATTCAATGATATGTAAATATGCATAAGTAGAAATTCCAGAGATTATAACTGTTGGTGATTTCATTATAAATCCCACAGTTGACTTGGATTCTTTACTTGATTTTTTAAATTCAGTTTACAGAAATGCTTTACCAAGTTTTGATGTTCAGTACTCTAAGGTTATTGTATGTTATACTGCTCCCATAAGTCCTGAAGTTGTGAAGCAACTGAAGGCATGTTTTGCAGATCCCATGTCTATAGAGCCCTCAGTTGTTACAGAATCTGAAGAGCCAGTTTCTGCTCTTGAATCAATTGAGCCTACAACTGACTCCCTTGTTTAGTTTATTTGGGATGAAAGTCTTATGCCAGACATGGATGATATTATGTTTACAGACAGGGAAGATTTATTAGAAAAGCCAGTAGATTTATTTCCAACAGATGACGTTCCAATTCCCAATTTATCTTCTGAGCCTCATGCCTAGAAGCTCATTTATAAAGAAGCTCTAAAAGAAATTGATGATTTATATGATAATGCTCTTGAATCATCTGATGATGATGAGGATTCTGATGGTTCTAATGAATCAAGTTCCATAAAGATAAAATCTAAGAAGAGAAAGGCTCCTCTTAAGGCTGTTCCCAAGCCAAACCCATCTGCAGATACTCCCCATTATATTTTTAATAATATTACTCCGTATCCAGGAATGCCTCAATGTATGTGGTATTCTAAGAATGAGCTCAAAGAAAGAAAGAAGAGGAAAAGGTACAACTCCCCACCAAGGCAGTCTAGGAAAGGACCTCCTCCTCCTCCTGCTGCTGCTACTACAGGTGCATCAGGAAGTGTTGCTAAGACTCAGAAGCCAGCCTCTAGCAGCTCTCAGACTCCAAAGCCAGCCTCCCATCAGTCTTTTAGACCTGCTGGGAAGTACATTCAATACAGACCTCTAAGGTCCTATTACTCAGGCCAGTCTCAGCAGTCTCGTCCTCCAACAAATTTTCAATAACAATCTATTTTATTCAGAAATCCTCAAAAGTATTCTCAAGATGCTCCAAAAACCTATCTAGAGATACCTCTCTCTTCAGTTTATTAACTTGTGTTAGATCCAAATTTCAAAATGGCAAGATTTCAAGAGCTGATTAGTTTATCTCAGATGAACAAAGCTAGAGTAGAGGGATCAGATCCATCAAAGTTCACTATAATGTCTGCCTATAGACAAAAAGAATTTGATCAATTCCAGGTAGACAAAAATTTATTTGATCCCAATGAATATATGTAGGTACATGTAGAAGCTGTATTTCCTAGAGCTTTATCTGTTACACATCTTGGAGTTCAAGACATGAAAATGTCTCAAAGGGAAGCAGAGAATCCTCATAGGACAATTCTGTGTGCTAAATCATCATCTGCTCCTCCCTCTGACAAATCTTGAACATTTATTTCTCTGTGATTCATTTATGTAATGAACTTAGCCATATCATATCTGCTGAATAGTGTAAATTCTGTCATATATTTATATTGCTTTTTGTTTTTATGCTATTCTTTTTGTTGGTTAGTGACCTCACCCAAATAGGGGGATATTGTTGGAACCCCAGTTTGTATTTTGGCTAGGTTGTCTAATTAGGTTTGTTGACCCATCATTTATAGCCTAGGGTCAAAATCTGTTTGTTCTAAGGTCTAGGTCTGTTTACTAGGTTAGAAAATCTTTGATCACGCCATCGGAGAATTCAGCCATTCAGACTTAGAAGAAAATTTGTTTTCAAGAGTTCAGAGAATTATTTCGAAGTTCTTCGAACTCAGCTCGATGATCGTCGATCACAGATCGATGAACTCAGAGTTTCAACTCTGAGCTGAGCTCGACGATATTCGAGCTCAGGTCGACGAACTCCCTCCTCTACTTTGTTTCTCTGGTTGACGAAAGTCTATCTCAGGTCGACGAACTTGGAGCTCAGCTTTGTCAGATTCTTTCCAGATCAATTATCTCTGAGCTCAGCTCGATGAAGATGATTTCTCAGCTGGATGAACTTTGAGTTCAGGTCGACGAAATCTGTTCTGAGTTCGACTAATTCTGTCAGTGTTAGTTTGATGTATTCTCTCTCATTTTGACTTCAATTCTTTTATTCTAAAGCAGTATTTCTCTGAATAATTAATGCTTATATTCTCAAGAATATATCCGTTCCAAGGAAGCATTGATTATGGATTTCACAGAGTTAATTACTTGGCTTATTTACTGGTACAGTTGAGTAAACACATTAAAGAAAATTTCCATCTATTTCAACCCCCAGAATCTCAGCAGTAAATCAAGGATATTATTTAAAATTCAAAGCCAGAAAACCTCTCAGAATATAAAAGATCTTTTTCAAATAGAAGAACAATAATTACAATCATAAAATAACTGATACAAAGTTTCTCAGTGAAAAGCACTGCTATCATTCTTACAGGAAATTGAAGAAGAACATCACACACAAATCTTTGGTCTTCTTCAGTTTCTGCTTCAGGCTTCAAAGGGACAACTCATCAATACCAGTCCAAGAAGTTCCTGAAGATCAGTAAGCCAACTTCAAGGCCTATACCCTATGCAAAGCTCTCATCTTCCTGAACCTTTCTTCATCTCAGGGGGAGCTTTCACAATAACAATCCACTTGTCATCTCAAGTTTTTTGAGAAAGAGAAGGATCAATCACTTTCTTTACCTCACTGTAAAAAGGGTTTTTAACTCCCTTCAAAAGTTATCACCTAGTCGACAAGTCTCCTTAATAAAAGACTTATGTTTGTTTTTGCGCACCTGATCAAAAGCCTAAAGGGTTATGAGATCTCCCTTGAAATAGATCTTGTGGTGATAGGGCACCTGACAAAAAACCTGTGGTGGCAGGGCACCTGATCAAAAACCTATTAGTAGATTCTTACCAGGGTGGTAGAAGAGTGGATGTACCCAGTTTTGGGGAACCACTATAATTTCCTTGTGTCATCTAGTTGTTCCATTTCTTATTTTGCTTTGCTGTGATAATCTTGTTTTTACTTCTCATTATATACTTTAGTATCACTTATTTTAATTCCGCTATAAAAACTAATTGAGTTTTTTTAAAACACTCTATTCACCCCCCCCGCTAGAGTTAGTCAGATCTATCCCATCACTTTCATCATTCATCTCCCCATTTCCTCCATTCATTCCCCCTAACCCTTGGGAAGAGATTCCCATCAGTTTCTCATCAACCACCATCAATGGAGGAGCCCAACCACCATGGCCGACCACCCCTTCACCTCCCCTCCTATGGAAAATATAAATCCCACTATACAGCACCCCATTCCCACTTTTAGCCAACCCATCACCTTCAAAACATTTTTGGAAGTCGAAATGAGTTATCTGATCCATGGTTTTGGTGGAGGATCGAGGAATCGTGCAAGCTCGCCGGAGAGGAAAAATGCCACGGCCAACAACCGCCACCACCGTCGTCGAACCCCAAACAAGGTCCACTTCTCCTCCTAACTTGTAGTTGATTTTCTACCGTTGGCAATAGCAATATCGCAAGGTGATAGTTGTCAAGTCGATGTTGTCAAATTTCTATCATTGACATGAGCGATATCGCCAGGCGGTAGTTAGCCACGTGGAAGGGTGCCACGTATCGGCCAGTTTTGAAGCCGTCGTTATGTAACGCCCCAATTTGAGCTAGACCCATCATGCATGTTCTTGTCACCTTGAGTGGCTGGTAGAACTGTATGAAATGATAAAATTCCTAAGTAGACTTGACGAACTCTACGTTATGTCTCGATGAATCATCGAATTATCTCGACGAATCATTAATAGTACTCGATGAATTGACCTAAAGGAACTTATTCATCCTCTCTTGATTACTAACTCGACGAACTCATTGAAAGAACTTGACAAACTCGCCGAAAGAACTCGATGAACTGATTGGAAGGACATGAACAATCGTCGAATGGACTTGTACTGATCGAAAAAACTCGACGAACCCTTCTTGCTGTCTCAACAAATCATCGAGTGATCTCGATGAATTATCGAGAGCACTCAACAATTGGACATGGTAAATTTTGTGCCCGCTGTCTGATTATTCACGGCCTAGAGAATGTTATGGAACGTCGGGACTTGAACAAAATGATAGAAATGTCTTATTTTTATATTATAACCAAGTATAGTCCAATAGGAGAGCGACACATGGCGTGGTAGTCATTCCAAGGCATGGCCTAAATTTACAGTTATAATAAAGGAAAAAATTCTTCATCTTCTTTATCGTGCTATCAACTCCTTCCTAAAAGAAAGAACGAACGGAACAGTATATCGAAAGCCAAACACAGCATGCCACCAAGAAGGAGAATCTGATCCATGGCTGTAAATTAGGTGAGCTTCCTACCCTCTCCCTTAGTTCTAAATCTTTAGATTCGAAATTAGGGTAGATGTTGTCTCAAGAGAGTTTGACATTGGGAGTTTAATGGAGTTTCCTAGGAGAAGGCCATGCTAGAACTTTTGTTCTAGGGCGTCGATGACCACAAAATTATCTTCAATCACTTCTTCTCTTCAATACGAAGGCGACAAACTTGATTTCATGAAGAACGCTGCTCTATTGAGGGAGAAAAGGATGCGAGAAGCTAAAACCCTCTTGTATGTTAGCAGGAAGAAGAAGATGCACAGTATAATCATCTATCTTTAAGATTCGTGTAGAAAATTATATTAATACTTAGACATAAATCTGTCGTGTGTGCTTTGAAGGACTTCAAGCCAATTTTTAGCCATGAAACTTGTATCCCTTAGGAAGACCGTTCCAACGATTGGTTCGAAATTTTTTATGGAGATCTATAACTCCCTAAAAGTGAATTCGAAGTCGTTGCTCTAAAAATAATTAAGCATTACTGGACAAAATCTGTCCAGATTTGCGTTGCTGGGTTCAAACCCGCTTTTATGTATGATAGACATAGTTTTGGACCTAGGTCATTACAAGAAAGTTGTAGGATTCTGAAATACCTTTCCTGTAGGGGGTTAAACTTGACATTTGGAGGCATGTAGCTCTACAAAATCCTATTTCCATAAGCTATATTCTAAATGCGTAGATTTGGATAATTCATGAATTTCTCTAAAAAAGTTGTTCGGAAGCTTCAGAAATACTAATAGATAATTGCTTAAGAACAATACAGAATTCCCTATTTAGTTTCATAATTTTGATATAAATATACTTCATGAGAACAACCAATAATATATTATAAATTGTTTGGCCATAATAGTTGTCATGATGATTTGAAGGAGCCAAAATTTTGTGTAAACGCTCGAAATGTTAACCATGACACATGGAAGAAATATTAAGGGGATTTGGGTTTTCTAAACCATTAAACAAATCACTTATTCGAGGACTTGGTGGTGATGGTTGGATATTTTATATCCTAGGTGGTATTTTGAAAGGACGCAATAGAAAGTCCTTAGGAGCTTCTTGGGTTGTTTGTACTGCAGTACTGTTTGGGTGTATGTTGATGTTGGGTATTGTATCCATAATATCTCCGATTCGAAGAATTCCCCCTTAAACTAAAATTAATTGAGATTGTATTTGATGCTCCATTTTAGTTATGTACTTATCAGACATTAATTGCTAAGTATAAACCAATGTCAGATTACAATGGGTCATAAAACAAAGGACTATGCAATATAATTCATCATTGTGTAGGATATAGTGTTGACACATGTGTAATCTCTCTATTGGGGTGTACTTAATCTCCAAGTGCAATAGAAGATTTAAGGAAGGGCTGCTTGCTTGGATAAGGACAGTCAGAAATTTACTAAGAAAAATTTGTCGAGTACTCACGTGAACACTTGTGTCATTTGTCGAGACATCACATTAGCACTCGTGTAATTCGTCGAGTTTACTCGGGAAGTTTCTGAAAGTCTCACAGATCGTTCTGATTTGGCCAAGTAAAATTTGTTGAGTGATCTATTGATCTCTTGTGAATAATCGACGAATTTGTCGAGTACTCTCGAGAGGTTACATGAACACTGAACAGAAGTTTCAATCTATTTCATTTTCTAGACAAGTAATTTTCATCGTATGGACTCGAGTAATTTGTCAAATGGGCTCGAGTAATTCATCGAGTGATTGTGCAATTCGTTGATATACAGGAGATGTCACGTAAACATTCGACTAATGGACTTACATAGTTTTTCATTTTGAATTTTATGATGGCATTCCTTTAGGGCACTGACTATGTACAGTACACGTGGAGCTTGGTCCTGAAGTCTTGTTCTAGCCATTTGAAGAGGAATAATTATCTATATTCAAGGGTTAACTTCAGAGAACCCTAATTGTGATCAAATCTATAAAAATCACAAGTTCTATTCTATTGGCCAAATTGTTCGCACTCGATCGTTCTCGACGCCGACTTCTTGGAATTACGATTCCTCTTGAAGATAGTTTCGACTTGATCTCTGCTCTCTATTTCTCCAAGAAATTCTTCAATATCTAATCGAATCTTCAGATTCAGTTCAATATTTCATTATTTCAAGTATTTCTTCTTCTTCAACCTTCAAGTGTAAGTTTCTCTATTCAACAAGGAAGAAGAAGCCCTTTCTCAAGTATGAAGTTGTATCTCATTTAGATATCTAAGAAGATTGTTCACAATCTATTGTTATTGTAAAAAACTTTTTACAATTCTTGTAAGAAGTTTATCTTCCGAGTTTGTAGGTCCTAGTTTAAAGGATCGAGTGTAGGAGAGTTTATTCTCCAAGTTGTAGGGGATGTTGTATCAGAGCATGTAGGAGTTGAAGACTCTAAGGTGTAAGACTTGTTATAATCTTAGTTTGGCGAAGTTGCCGAGTCTAACCCAAAGTGCTAGATAGGCGTGGTGGGACAGTGGGCGTAGCCATTATGGTGAACCACTATAAATCCTTGTGTTTATGCTGTGTGTTTCTCTTATTCTGTGTGCTTATTTTTAAAGTATTTTAATTCTACTAAAATACAAAGGGTTCACCTATTGACCCCCCCTTTAGATTATTTAGGTCAACAACTATATACTTTCATTTGGTATCGGATGGAGGTTGTTCTTTTGAGGTTAATTCCTTGAACAAGATCTCTATCTAGTTGTTAGAGAACATCATATCTTGAATAGATTGAAGCAAGGATATGTCCTCGATTGAGCTACCAGTGTGCTCCAAGGAAAACTTCCCCATGTAGAAGGAAAAAAGTAAGGTTCTTCATGGAAGCTGCTGGATTTAACTAAAGATGTGATTACACTCATCTCTATGGATAAGAAGGTAAAGAATATAATTGTTAGTGTGGTGGATGACTCTATGTTACAAAACTTAATCAACTGCAATTTTGATAAAGAGATGTGGACATCTCTAATTGTTCTCATTGAAGGAACTAAGGAGGTTCAGGAAGACAGAAATCTCTCCTCAATAAGGAGTATGATGCTTTTAAGCAAGATAGAAGAGACTCTATTGCTATCTGCTACGAGAAATTCTTAAGGATTGTCAATGGCCTAAAGAATTATGGTCATGCGTTTACCAATGGTGAACTTAATGATAAATTCTAGAGATCCCCGAATAAGGAATGCTATAACAATGTTGGCGCTACAAGGGAGTTTGGTAGACTTGCCGACACAGATCCAGAAGATCCCTTTAGGAATTTGCTTCCCTATGAACTTCTAATCACCACAAAAAAAGCTGAATAAGAAGGTAGCAGATCTTCGATAAGAGAAAAGTCAGTGGCCCTGTATCACAACCCGAATTTTCTCATAATTTAAACAACATATAATAGTAAGAGAAAACACGCGTCATGATGCAACGCCATGCAGGGGATAACTGCAAGCGCTCATGCAAAAACTCAAACCTAACACTTTTCAAGAAATCCTCAAGTTTATTATGAAGAAAGGTGTAATTTAAGTTAAGTTTAAATGGACGTATCCCCGGCTCAGTGGAACAACCAATCCACAGGTGAAAATTTGAATATATGCTGCGGAAAATACTTCATTTATATCGATTGACATCCTACATGAGCATAAACATCCAAATAGGAAAACCCATGATATGCGTACCTCTTAATTTAATACAAATATAGAAAAAGCTTTTACCTGCGTTAAAATGTAGTGACTTTAGTTTAAAAAGTGTTATGAATAAGATAGTTAAAATTATACTTTTTTACTTAAAAAATAACTAACAAGCAATCCTAACATAAAACCTTCCCAAATAGCAAGTATAACCAACAATTCGATCAGAAATTGACTTAGCAGCTAGCAAGTACTTAGCATCCAACCAAAATCTCCAGTGGGCATCAACAACCTGACACAAACCCACTAAAAGAATATATGTCTGAACTAAAGAAAAAGAAACAACAAATTACCTCACAATAGTGAGGGAAAGACAGTCGTAACAGCTGCAGACCACTAGCCACAACCAACCCTATCCGCTCAACCGGCTACTGCTCCAAACCAGAGGCATACAAAAGAAAAGAATACCTCAGCAAGAAAATATAAGTGGCAAAAGATCATCAGTAGATGAAAGAAAAAGAGTTTAATGATTACCAACCCAACAAGAAAGGCTGCTAAACCACATCAAGAGAGAAATAAAACAGTAATAAATTATTAACTTATAGGGTCCAAGATTAAGGAAATTGCACCAAGTGCGAAACGAAGCCATGTTTTGAGAATATCTGCAGGAGTAAGCATAAAGACATATGTCTAAACAATAAAAATAAAGAGACTGAATAGCTCTAAACACATGAATCATTAACATCAGTAAATACGATTCTGAGTTGGTGGCCACAATGTCCAACACGAACTAACAGACCCAACCATATCGAGAAGGCACTGCGGTGGTGGCCACAATGTCCAACACAACTAAACAGTCCAATCATCTCAAAAAGGCACTGTGGTGGTGGCCAAAATGTCCAACACAACTCAACAGTCCAAGAGAAAAACATCAAAAACCGACCAAGTGCAATGATTCATGAGCCGACACTAGGTTGGTGGTCCTTTATCCACTACAAACCATGGGCCACACCTAACATCCATAAACACGTATAAAACCAAAACACCGGGATTCTCCAATGATAAGGAGGAAGAAAAATTTCCAAAATTCACCCTAATGCCATACTCAATGAATTGGCTAAATTTGGTGAGAAAACAAAGTCTATACTGATTCGTCGAGTATACTCGACGAATACAGTAGACATTTGATGAAAAATACTTAGCAAAATTAGTTAATTTATTGATACTCAATGATTTGGCTAACATAACCATGATACTCGACGAATTGGCGAAATTACCTAAGTTCACAGGATATTCGTCGAGTATACTCGTCGAATCTTGAGTTCACTCAACTCTCACAACGCCAAAGTAGTCTCACTCGATACCTGGAATTAACTCAGCAAAATTTAATTCACTCAACTCCTTCAGTCGACGCCTAGCTGAGTTCACTCAGTGCACTCGACGCCAAGGAAGAAACACTCAATCTCTCACGCAATTTGGTTCACTCGACGCTCTCGACGACAAATTAACAATACTCGATGAATTCGTCGAGATTACATGACGCTTTTGACTTAGTCTCACAGACTACTTGATTCTCTCAATGCCAAGTCAACTTCACTCAATTCCAAGGCTGATTTTCAACGAATTCGTCGTGAATACTTGATGAATTTGCCTTAGACACCAGGATCACTCGACGCTAAGACTGGTTTAGTCAGCACACTCAACTCCAAGGATACACTAAATTCCAAAGGCTAATACTCGGCAAATTCGTCGAGATACTCGACGAATCTGAGTTCATTCATTGCCTGTACTATTCGATGAATTAAAATTAATCCAAATACCAATACTTGACGAATTACATTCATGCTGACCCCACCATACTCGATGGTTCTATAAACCTAAGCTAAAGGTCATATTCAACGAATTTATTTTTACTTAGACAATCATATGCGACGAAATTATCTTAGATTAAATGTCATACACTCAATGGTTTAACCTAGACTATCAGTCATATACAACGATACTTTCTTTTACTTGGCTGGAAATCCCACACTACTCAGTAGGTCAAACTTGGTTGATCCCTATAGTACTCCTAATTCTAAGGTGGGAAGAAAAACAATAAAGAACACACGAAAAAAAACTTGGCAAGGGGAAGAAATCACCACTTTCCTGTAACTCCAGCAATTTGGCCACACAAGAGCCCTTCCTCACGGATCCAGCCGCAAGAACACCTTGGCTACACTTCTTGAAACTTTTCGAGGAAAAAGGGGTCAAAACCGAATAACCTAACGTCAAAAAATTTAAAGAGATGGGAAAAATTCACCACACACATGTAGATCTATGCAAGAGCAATCTGAATATACCTTCTGATGACAGTTTCGAGCACCGAAGCTCGTTAAATTGAAGACCAAAAGCTTGCGAAGTCCACCGTTCCTCTCTTTCGCAAAATAGTGCGACGACTTGGGAGGAAGAGTATGAATAGTGTTTTTGTCATATCGTAAGACTATATATATATAATATATTATATTATTATTAAAATAACACCCAAATTACCGATATATTCAATCAACTCGGATTTTCACAAAATTCGCACTAAAGATAAATATTGAAGCTACGTATCCAACGACGTTGTCGAAGTCAAAATCCAACAAACCAAACTCGGGTAAAACCTTCCCGACGTCCAAAACACCAACTATCCCAAAAATGCTCCACCGAGCTCCAAAACAAACCCGGCTCATAATGGATAGCTCAAAAACACACTAGAAATTAGCCATGCTAATATTCTAGGAAAAAACCTCTCATACCAAATGAGCAAAAGTCACGCTCCAGCAATGGTACCCATCAACTAGGCATCAACGTAACTCCCTGGCATCAAAAATACGCCACTAAAGGAATTAAACTAAACATCAAAAAATCAGGGGAGTTATAGCCACTCCTTCTAAAATGAAGTTTCATCCCGAAACTTGATACACAGCTGAATCCACTAAGGAAGGAAAAAACCAAGGGTTATTGAATAAAAACACTTACCAAAGAAATTAGGAGAACATATGAGGATGATCCTTCCTTATAGCTGACTCCAACTCCCAAGTCACGCTCTCCACGTCTTTGTTTCAATACAAAACTTTGTCCATGGGTATTATCTTCCTTTGTAACTCCCGTTCTTGAGTATCTAGAATGTGAACAGGCACCTCAACATAAGAAAGGTTAGGACGAAACTCTGGTATCGAATCGAGAACATGCCGGTCACTAAGCACACACTTTTGCAATTAGCTCACATGTAACACATCGTGCACACCAGGAAAATTAGCGGGTAAATCAATCCTATAAGGTGAAACTCCGATGCGTTCAATAACTTGAAAGGTCCCACATATCTAGGGTCCAACTTATGGTTCTTTCCAAACCTCTTAACACCATACATCAGAGTAACCTTGAGAAACACCATGTCCCAAACTGCAAATTCCAGATCAATCATTCTCCGATTAGAGTTCGTCTCATAATGCTCCTGAGCTATACTAAGCTTCTCTCGAATATGTGTCACAAAAATATTCATTTCTTCCAATACATCTGGACCCAACAATGGTCATTCACCAACTTCGGCAAAAAATAAGGGAGTTCTAGAACGTCTCCCATACAAAGCCTCAAACGCGCCCTTCTGCAAGCTCTCCTAATAACTATTATTATATGCTAATTCTATCAATCTCAGCCCCTCATCGCACGCCTCTCTGTGGTCCAAAATATAACATCTTATCATATCTTCCACAATCTGATTTACTCTCTCCGTCTACCCATTGGTCTGCGAATAATAAACGATTGAATATTTGAGGTCACTACCCAACCCTTCCTGTAAACTTTTCCAAAAACGAGATGTAAACCTGGAATCTCGATCTAACACAATACTAATAGTTACTCCATGTAGTCTGATGAACTCATCCATATATAACTCTGTTATTTTCCTCATCGAGTAATCAATCTTAAACGGCACGAAGTGAGCACACTTTGTTAGTCTGTCAACTATGAACCACACTGAATCATGACCTCGGGGAGATCTCGGCAAACCAGTAATAAAGTCCATAAAAATACTCTCCCACTTGCAACTTGGAATCTCTAAAGGCGTCAGCTTACCACCAGGCCTTCCGTGATCTGCCTTAATATGCTTGCAGGTAAAGCACTCAGACACAAACTTGGCTATATCATTCTTCATTCCATACCACCAAACGATCTGCTTCATATCTCCATACATCTTCATAGAACCAGGGTGGTATTCAACACTAGAACCATGTGCCTCATTGCACAACTTAGCTTGAATATCCTCAACTGCAAGGATACAGTACCTACCGCGGTACTTCAAAGTACCTGCATCATCAAAAAAAATAGTCTGGTAATTCTCCTTTCAATGTTCTGCTATGAAGATGCTATAATCAGGATCGTCCTTTTGATGTAGCCTTGTAAGCTTAATCTATGAAGGTTCTGCTACTTCAAAGCTACTTGGTGAGTCATTACATCCGACCGAGATACTTATTAACAGAAACTCTTCCACCAAAGATTCCACCGAAAGATTAAAGATCTATACAGTCTTTCTACTCAAGACATCGGCTAACACATTAGCTTTGTCCGGGTGATAATGGATCTTGACATCGTAATTCACGACATATTTTTACCATTTGTTGGAAACGATGTTTCACATTCCCTGTATTTGAGACTATCAAATCCCCGGTTGTATTGATCATGTTGTATGTTGATAGAGTGTGCAGGTTATCAGGTGCAAGCAATAGAGAAGGCTCATATGGATGCTACCGCCAGGCGCTAGCACTAACGCGCCACGCTATCCTGTCGATGAACGTTGAGAGAAGAAGTGTCGAGATTCTGGGCTACCGCCAGGCGCTAGCACTAACGCTCCGCGCTAGCTTGTCGACAAACGTCGAGAGAAGAATGACGAGACTCGAGACTCAGAGCTACCACCAGGTGTTAGTACTACCGCACTGCACTATCTCTCGAGAAGCTTCGAAGGCAGAACATCAAGAGGAGCTACCGCCAGGCGTTAGTACTACCACATGCGCTAATGAAACGATTTATTTGGACCTAGAGCTCTGGATGGTTTCGGTGCTAGCTATACCGCGATGCGTTAGCTCATGAGGAGTTTCGAAGGCAGAACGTTGAGAGGGGCTACTGTCAGGCATTTGTACTACCGCAGGCGCTAACATGACTATTTATTTGGACCTAGCGCTTTGGAAGATTTTGGCGGTAGAACCTTTTGCGCTGCACTAGACTTGTCAAATGGGTGTTGCCTTTTCAGGAACTTCGCATCCTAAGTTACCGCGCGGCGGTAGGCTCTACCGCGCGTTGCTAGTTTAAATGAAAAGGCAAAAGATCTTTTTGAAAGATTATTTTCCAGATTTGGAGGACAGCTGGCACAAGAAGCGTCCGACACTACCTCAGACGCTAGTCTTACTGCCGGTGGTAGCCTATTTTCATGAAGACCTATAAAGGCCATTGTGTTTCCTTGTGTAAACACCTCTCTAAGACGAATTTTGATGAAGGTGTTGGATCCCTAGTTTGTTTTGGGCTAGGTTCACTTACTAGGATAATTGACCCAACATATATATCTAGGGTCACGTCTGTGTCCTAAAGTTTAGGCTAAGTCCTTCGAAACAACTACACATGGACAAGCCAACAGAAGACAGAAGAAGATTCAAGACTTAGAAGGAAATCAAGTTCAGGAAAGTGAGTTCGACGTTCGTCGAACTCAGCTCGACAAAAGTCGTGCTCCGCTCGACTAACTCAGTGAATCCTCTGAGTTGAGCTCGATGATATTCGAGCTCAGGTTGATGAATTCTGGTAGTTCATCTTCAGTAGTCCAGAATCCTTTCTCTAAACTTAGGTCGATGAACTGCCATTCTTAGATTGACGATCTTGGATCTCTTGTCGACAAACTTTTGACTCCGGTCGACAAAATCTGCTCCAGGCTCAACGAATTCTGTGCAGTCCCAGACTTGGGATTTTCCCTCATCTTGTCATTATTCTCTTGCAGTAATTCCTGAATAATCAATGATTATATTCTTTGAATATAGTCATTAGAAACAACATTGATTATGGTCTTCATCCGGAATATTACTTGCCATCATTAATGGGATTGTTGGGGAAATCTATTAATGCTAATATTCTCTCAAAGACGTTTTCCGTTCTCCATGCCACCAGAAATTAATGCAATGGAATTCGAAATTCAAAAGCGGAATTTGAATGAAGACATAAAAGAAAAAAATACATCATACATAGAAAAATACAGATAGTTAATACAGAGCATACAAAGAGGAGAAAAAGATCAATAATATTCTGAACCTTCTCTGTACTGAAATGAAAACTATTTTCTCCTTAACATTGCTGAAGAAGAAGAAGAACAATCATTGCATATCAAGAGTCTTCTTCAACCTTCACTCCAGGATTCTTCAACAATAGCAAACTTCTATTAGTCAGAAGTTCCTGGATTTATCTTTGAAGTCAAGGCTGAAGACTGAAGACCTACACCCTTAAGCAAAGCTCCAGTCTTCCTGAACCTTCAACATCTCAGAGGGAGCTTTGGCACCATCAAGGATCCACAAAGTCTTCTCAAGTTGTTTTTAAGAAAAGAGAAGACTAACATCATCTTCTTTCCCATCCCATTGTACAGGGTTTTAACTCCTTTCAAAAGTTAGTTTTGTTGCAAGTTTCCAAATCAAAAAACTTGAGATTTGTTTTTGAGCACCTGATCAAAAGCTCAAAGGTGGTCGTCACCTGATCAAAACTTTTTAATGGATTCCTACCATGGTGGTAGAAGAGTGGATGTACCTAGGTTGGGGAACCACTATAAAAGTTCTTCTGTTGTCTGGTTGCCCTTTTCTATTTGTTCTTGTTGTGGCTGTGATTGCTTAGATCTATGTTCTGTGTTAGATTAGTTTTACTTAAATTGTTTTCTTGCTTACTGATAATCTTGGTATTCACTAGTCTTTCTACTCTAATTATTTTTTAAACAGCAAATGTTTTTAACTACTCTATTCACCCCCTAGAGTAAATCAGATCTTACCCTTTCTTTCAATTGGTATCAGAGGAAGTATTCTTTGGTTATACAAGCTAACCCTTGAACCAAAAGATCCTGTGTTAGATCCGATCTTTTATTTCTCTTAGGACTATTTTCACAGCATGACACAGAACAAGGATTATGCAAGCTCCAGACCTCCAGTTTGCAACTTATCTAAGTTTTCCATCTGGAAGGCAAGAATAAAGTTATACATGAACTCTATTGATGAAGACATTTTTAATTCAATTTTGACAGGACACTAACTCCAGTGGCCTCCACTCCTTTAACTTCAACAAATCTGAGTGCAGTCCCACCTCCAGATTGGATAGATGCACAGAAGAAAGCAAAAATTATAGATGCCAAAGCCATGAACATTTTGGCTCAAACCATGGCAGATGACATCTTCCAAAAGGTGGCTGAATGCACCTCTACAAAAGCAATCTGGGATTCTCTCAACCAGATGGTTGCTGGCACAGCAGATGAGAGAAAGGATAGAAGATCAACTCTCATCTCACAGTATGATAATTTCAAAAAAGATGAAGCTGAATCTATTAGTGACATGTACAACAGATTAAGCTCCATCATCAGTGAGTTGAAGACCTTGGATAAAGACATCTCTCTCACATAAGTGAATGAAAAGATCCTAATGTACTTCCCAAGCTCATGGGACTCCAGGATTTGGCCAATCAAGGAGGCCAGATGCTTGAATGATATTTCCACAGAATCTCTCCTAGGAAAGCTCAAATCATATGAGCAGTTGATCAAATCCAGGGAAGCTGTAGAACCAAGGACTCCTCCACCATCAAGAAAGGAGTAAAATATAGCATTCAAAGCTGCTGAAGAGACTGAAGCTTCAATAGTCAATGAAGAATTGATGAGTCTCTTTGCTAAGAGATTCTATAAAATGGCAAGAAAGGAATTCAGGAGAAAGTCATCCAGGAATGATGACAAGCTTAGGTATGATAAAACTACTACTAAAGAAATAGTGTGTTTTTGATGCAGGAAACCTGGACACTTCATTTCTGAATGCCCTAAGAATCAGAAGAAGGAGAGGAGAAGAGAAAGAGACTCAAGGAGCAAGCACTACAGTAAGCCCTCCTCCAGCAAACATAAGAGGAAAGAGAAAGGATTTGTTGCAGAAACCTATAGTGAAGCAGAGGAAGAGTCACCCTCTTACAGATATAGTGATGATGAATAATAAGAGAAGGAAAAAGACATTTACCTAATGGTAATTGATACTTTTAGTAGTCAGTCAGATGCTGAAGCCACAAAAGATGAAGAATCACTTTCTGTAGAAGACCAGGTAATTGCATCTTATGATTTTAATTCAAAAGAATTTAAAACTGAGTTTAAAAATCTATGCTTAGATCTAATAGGCTCTGAGAAGGAAATCAAACTTCTTAGTGAAAGATTAACTGATCAAGACAAGCACATTACTGAAAATAATAAACTAACAATTGAACTTAACTCAACAAATAAACAAATAGTTTTCCTAAAATCTGAACTAAGGAAGGCCAAGAAATTAGAAGAATCTCTCAATGGTAGAAGCTTACAACTGTTAAATATAACTAGTATTATAAATACTAGGACTAATAACAATAAACAAGGACTAGGTGCATCATCTGGTGAACCACCTATAATCCAGAAGAATCAGTTATCTAAACCAATAAATTTCATTTCAGATAAGTGTAAGAAGAATACTGAACAAGTAGACAAAGTAAATGAAGTATTAAAGCAAGTTTAACTAAAACAAAAAACCAAGAATAAGAAGAAAAGCAACTACAACAATGTTCAACAGTTTTCGTCGAACTCAGATCGATGAAATGTGAACAGTTCGTCGACCTCAGAACGACGAACTCTGAACGCAAACCATAACAACAATTATTCTTCGACCTACGATCGACGAAACCAGTATGGTTCGTCGACCAGAGATCTATGATATTGGTGCCCTGAGAATGAATACCTTCATTCTTCGAGCAGAGATTGAAGATCTTATACCAATTTTTCGAGCTCAGGTCGACAAACTTACCAGAGTTCGTCGATCCAAGATCAGTATAATAGATATCTTAATCCTTTTGAAACCTATAATCAACCAAGAATATTTTATAATGAATTTAATCAATGGATCATCCCACCTAAGAAATATCACCCTTTAGGATATAAGAGCAAACCAGAGTATTCATTTATTTCCAATTTTAGTTATGTGAAGAATGAAGGACCCAAGGTAACTTGGGTTAGAAATGACTAATCTGTTTCATTGCAGGAGAAAGACTGTTCTATCACAGAGCAATAATGGTATTTGGAAAGTGACTGTTCTAAGCATATGACTGGAAATAAGGCTAACCTAACACATTACAAGGCAATTCTAGGACCAAAAGTAATATTTGGTGACTCCAACTATTGCCAGACTTAAGGCTATGGAAAAGTAAAAGTTGGAGCTGTCACCTTCAAAAATGTAGCATATATAAGTGTACTGAAGCACAACCTTATCTCCATAAGTCAATTATGTGATGAAAGGTTTCAGGTATCATTTTGTAAAACCTCATGTATTATAACTTCTTTGGACAATAATGTAGTATTGACTGACACTAGAGTATGAAACATTTACTTAGTCAACTTCCAGTCAGACAAATCTGAAATTTTCCTATTTAATTCAACTAGTAATAAAAATGACCTTTGACATAGGATATTAGGTCATGTTAACTTCAAAAACATTGCCAAATTATCTAGGGACAACCTTGTCAGAGGTTTGTCTTCTTACCCCTACAAGAAGGAAAGCCTTTGCAGGGCTTGTCAATTAGGCAAGCAAACTAAAAATAGTTTTAAATCATTAAACAAAAGTGACTCACCTAGGATATTGTACTTACTACATATGGACCTTTTTGGCCCTATAGAAGTACAAAGTCAAGGAGGGAAATCTTATACTTTAGTGATTGTAGATGACTTCTCTAGATTCACTTGGGTTTTCTTTCTAAGATCTAAGTCTGATAACTTTAAGATTCTTATAGATTTTCTCAAGAACATACAAATTGAGTACTTTACTCCAGTTACATTGATCAGAAGTGATCATAGTACTGAGTTTGAGTCTCTTCTTATGTAAGAGTTCTGTTGGAAGGAAGGTATCAGACATTGCTTCTCAGCTCCTAGAACTCCTCAACAGAATGAGGTTACTGAAAGGAAGAATAGAACAATAATTGAATATGCAGACACATTACTTGTAGATGCTTATTTGCCCCTATCTTTTTGGGCAGAGTCTGTAAGCACAGCAAATTATGTGCTGAATATAAGTCTTATACACAAACTTAAGAATAAGACTCCTTATGAGCTACTAAAAGGGAAGAAACCTAAAGTAGACTACTTTAAAATATTTGGATGTTTATGTTATATACACAACAACAATAATAAACATATTAGAAAGTTTGAAGCCAAGTCTGATGTGGGAGTTTTTCTTGGATATTCCCAAGTAAGCAAGACTTATAGGGTATATAACAAATCTACCTTAAAAATTGAAGAGTCTATCCGTGTTTCTTTTGATGAGACTAACATGTTTTCAAGGAGAAGACTTCTTCTACCAATGAATCTTTGCAGGAACATAAGTTGTGTGATAAGCTTAATGACCTGACCCTCACCAATGAGGCAACTCGCCATTCTTATCCACAATGTGCTGAAGAAAGTGAATAAGAAGACACTGTAATCCGTGATAAACCAACAACAGCTAACTTAATTCCACAAGAGGAATTTATTCCCTAAGCTGTTGAATAACCAACTCCACCCACTGACTTGGTCACACTTAGATATCACCCCATATCTCAAGTAATTAGAAACATGTCAGCTGGTGTGCAGACAAGGCATCAACTCAACCAAGATTTGATGCATGCCTGCTTCATATCTCAAATTGAGGCCCAATCCATTAAAGATGAAGAGCAAGATTCACACTAGATCATTGCAATGCAAGAGGAGCTCAATCAATTTGAGAGATGCAGAGTTTGGGACTTAGTTCCAAGACCCAAAGACTATCCAGTCATTGGAACTAAGTGGGTATATAGAAACAAGTTGGATGCCCAAGGTGTCATCATAAGGAATAAAGCAAGACTTGTTGCTCAAGGTTATAGGCAAGAGGAAGGGATGGACTATGACCAGAATTTTGCACCTGTTGCAAGGCTGGAAGCAATCAGGATCTTCCTTGCATATGCTGCGTACAAGAAATTCAAAGTTTTTCAAATGGATGTCAAGAGTGCCTTTCTGAATAAAGAACTAAAAGAAGAGGTTTATGTTGAACAACATCCAGGTTTCTTCTCTCCAACTCATCCCTCTTATGTCTTTTGATTGCATAAAGCTCTCTATGGTTTAAATCAAGCTCCAAGAGCTTGGTATGAGACCTTAGCTAGCTTCCTTTTAGAATAAAAATTTTCTAGTGGCATTATAGATAAGACATTATTCACAAGGCACCATAAGGATCAAATTTTATTAGTACAAATTTATGTAGATGATATTATATTTGGGTCTACAAATTCCAAACTATGCAAGGAGTTCTCTAACCTCATTCATTCAATGTTTGAGATGAGTAGCATGGGTGAGATCTATTACTTCCGTAGACTCCAAGTGAAGCACCTACCTGATGGCATCTTTATATCCCAATCTAAAAATGCTAAAGAGCTGACCAAAAAGTTTGGGATGTCAGATGCCTCAGCCAAGAAAACACCTATGACTACAAATGCTATAATTGACTCCAATGAACATGGGAAACCTGTTGATCTGAAATTATATAGGGCCATTGTTGGATCCCTTCTATACCCTACAACAAGCAGACCTGGCATAATGTTTTCTATATGTCTTTGTGCTAGGTTCCAAGTGAACCCGAAAGAATCTCACCTTGCTTTCTTAAAAAGGATTTTAAGATATATAAAGAGTTGTCCTAGTCTAGGACTTTGGTATCCTACTAAGTCAGAGTTTGAGTTAACTGGATACTTAGATGCTGACTTTGTTGGATGCAGAGTAGACAGAAAAAGTACATCTGGAACATGCTAATTCCTTGGTACTAGATTAGTCTCCTGGTTCTGCAAGAAATAGTCATCTGTATCTACATCAACTGCTGAAGCAGAATATAAAGCAGCTGGTAGTTGCTGTTCCTAGATGCTATGGATCTAGAACCAAATTTTGGACTATGGGTTCAACTTAAATAATTATACTCTATTATGTGATAACACAAGTGCAATTTCCATTGCACAAAATCATGTCCATCACAGTAGGACTAAGCATATAGATATTAGGCATCATTTCATTAGAGAGTGTGTAGAAAAAAATTAAATTAACCTTGTCTATATATACACTGATTTGAAAAGATCAGATATCTTTCCCAAACCTTTGGATGAGAGGAACCATCTGTTCTTCATAAATTAGCTTGGTATGATAAATGTAGAAGCCTTAATTTAATTTCTGTCTATGGTCGAAGAATTTGCCAAAATTCGTCGAACGGAGCTCGACGAACTAAGGAATTTCTTGAGATTTTTCATCGACCTGAGATCGACGAACTCTCTGTGTAAGTCATTTTTTCGTCGACCGGAGATCGATGATCTGGCTTCAGAAAATTTTCATCGACCTGAGTACGACAAAATGTTTTCACTTATTTTGACTGAGATCGACGAACTCTTTTGTCAATAAAATATTTCGTCGACCCTAGATCGAAGAATTTTTCTATTTTCGCAGGACTGAGCTTGTCATTTCATATTCTGAAAAACCTTATAACTAGGTTTTCTTCGACCTCAATCCCGCGCTTTCAGTTCCCTCGCACTTGATCTCTAAGTTTTCTTTGTTGCAGGTGATTATGGCGATTCTTACAAGTGCTCTCGCAGGAATTAAATTTGATATGGGTTTCGATATTGATTTCGAATCATTTCAGCACTCAGATCAGATTTTTCTGTATATTCTGCAATTATTTGAAGATTTGCACTTGAAGAACTTAATGACAACCAGGATGAAGATAGCAATGATCGAGATTAGAGTGTGGGTGTACTCAATATCATCTCCAGATGCTGATACTTTGGTTGGAACCATAGTGGGTAATGCCGTCCCTCTCTCTCCTGAAATTCTTTCTGAAATTTTTGGCTTAGTGAATGGAGAAGAAGAATTAGAAATTGATTCATCTAAATTTGATGCAATATTAAGTGTAATGGGTTATTCTAGAGACAACCCTAAAAAGCTGCTGAAGAAATATCTGTCTGCCGAGTACAAGTTTCTTGCAGACATTGTAGGAAAAGTTTTGCTGGGAAAGCATACCGCCCACGATCATATTACTAGGCATCAGTTCCTAGTAATGTGTGTTATAGTTAACAAGAAAGTCGTCAACTGGGCTAGGATTCTATTTGATTTCATAGGGAAGAAAAACACAAAGAAAGAAGTGTGTTTTGGAAGAATACTTGGAATCTTCCTCCAAGCCAAGGCCACTAAATCACTGGTCACCCCGACCATATTCATCAATGCCTCAAAGAGGCTAACCTGTGCCTTATTTGACAGGTGGGAGAGGAACATCCCCAAGCCATCCAGGGCTTCCTCCTCCAAAACTTCTGAGAGTACAAGGGATGTTCTAGCCACTTCCCACCCTGCTGAGGACATTTCCCTTCCTCCTCCTCCAACCCTTGTTCAAACAACTTCAACATCCCTCCAATAAACTTCCCCAACTCCAGCACATCAACCTATACCTCCTGCTTCCCCCATCCATCCTTCTTCACCAACTCAATAACCACTACCTCAAAATTCCCCAATCTTTTCTCTAGTACAACACTCAACACATCTATCTCCTGAGCATGATCATTCACCAGCACCTATTACTCCTCCCCAGTCCCCACTTCCTTCTTATCTTGCTATAATTCCCCATCTTCATAATCTATCATCCCTACCTTCATTCAATCTTCTTTCATCCCCTAGTCATTCTCCATCCCCTCCAGATGAACAAATGCTAGATTCTCAGCCCTCCTCTTTCACTTTCAATCCATCTATCTCCACTCAAACCACACCAGAATTCATGGACATCACTTCTCCCTCCATGTCATCCATTCTACAATCCATCACACCACTTCTTAAACAACTCATAGCAGAGGCCATTTCACCTCTTGCTTCTTCCATCTCTACTCTTGCTGCCCAGCTATCTGTCCTCCCTGCCCCTTCTTCTTCAGTCTGGGGCCTGGCTCCAGTGGTTACTAAAACTAGGCAGGGCGAGATACTCTATGAAGAAGGCTCCAGCAGCAGTAGCAGCAACAACAGATATACCAGAAGCAGAGAAAGATATTGTTGATACAGATATACCAGATGCAGAACTTACTGTATTATTGGATACTGATATTGAGATAATTGATTCAACTCATTCTTTGGATATTTATTCTGGAGACTGCTTCATCTCTCCAACAGTTGACCTATTTTCAGTTCTAGGTTCTTTTGACCTTCTGTATATAAATATTATTTTATTATCTTCCAATCAGTCTTGCATAGATATTGTTTGTTATTCAGCTCCTATTAGCTCAGAAATGTTGTAGCTTATTCAGAACAATTTTGTAGCTCCAGAGCCTGAACTTGTTCTAGTTCTAGAGGCTGAGTTTGTTAAGGTTGCTGAGGATGAATTCTCTGAGCCCGAGGCTTTTTCTCCTCCCACCTTTGTCTTTTTTACCTCTCCATTAATTGATATGGATGAGATTTTTGCTACAAACATGGCTTAAGAAGCTGAAATGGTTTTAGATGCAGTGTTTCCTCCTCCAATTGTTCCTCCTCAAGTAGACAAACAGATCTCAAAGGAAACATTAAAAGCAATAGATACTATTTATGATAATCCTCAAGGTTCCTCTGAAGATGACTCAAAAAATGATTCAGAAGATTCTGATAATTCCAAATCCAAGAAGAAATCTATCAAGAAGAGAAAGGCTGCTCCTAAGGCTGCTCCTAAGTCAAATCCAAACAATGATACTCCTTATTACATTCTGCAGAACATAACTCCTTATCCAGGAATGCCCTAGTGGATGTGGTTGTCCAAAAATGAACAGAAAGAAAGGAAGAAGAAGAGAAGGTACAAGTCACCTCCTAGACAATTTAGGAAAGACCCTCCTCCTCCTCCTCCATCTTCAGGTACTTCAGGTAATGTCACTTAGAAACCTGCTCTAGTGAGTAAGACCTATCAAAGACAATCAAGGAATAGTAGTCAGCAGACCTCTTCAAGTCATCCTCCTCCAGCAACTTCCAAGAAAGCTCCTACAGATGAATCAATGCAGGACTCTAGTCCAATCAGGCCAGAGTCTCCTCCTATTCCATTTGTTGATCCAGAACATGAGACTTCTGCCAGAATGGCTAGACTTCTTGAGTTAGTAGGACTCTCTCAGTTTAGGAAAGCTAAAGCTGAAGGCAAGGACCCCTCTCAGTTTTCAACTATATTATCTTACAGGAAAGAATAACTGACAAGGTATGTTAGAGCTAACAAGTTCTTTAATGTTGATGACTATATGAAACTTCATCTAGAGGTTGTAGTTCCCAGAACATATTCTCAGTCTGTTATTGGTGCATCTGACATGTATATGTCAAAGAAAGAAGCAGCAAATCCTAACAGAGAAATCAAGTTCAGACAGCTCGCTGAAAAGACAGACAAAGGAGATGCTAAATAAAAAAAATTAGTCTATTATTGTATTGTTCTTAATTACTTTTGAACTCTATTTCTGCTGACTATGTTAATTTTTTTAGATATATATTTTCTTGCTTAGTGGTTGTTTCTTTTGTTTTGTACTTAGTGACTGTAATGCCCCGAAACTCAAAAGAGGGACGGGTGGCATTTTGAGCCAAGTCTGGGACTTGGTAGAGGTCACACGGCTTGGGACACGGGCGTGTCCAAGGGGCGTGTCGTGCTCTGGTTCGAAAATGGCCGCGTGGTCGATGAAATTGCAGTCGAAGATTGTCTAACAGCAAATATGTCCTGAGACACGGGCGTGTCCAAGGCCGTGTCCTACTCGGGTTGTTAGCCAATTTGTGTCAGGGGAGAGACAAGGCATGAGCCCAGGCGTGTTTGGGTCCGAAACAGGCGTGTCAAATTCCACATGGGTGTGTCGAATACCCGTGCTCTCCTCAGGTTGGTGTTAGACCTATGTAGATGGAGGGTCTAAGGCTTAGGTCGGAAAGACTAAAATGCTCACGAGTATTGCCGTTCAAGGGGTGGTGGTGAGACTGCGATTTTGATTGGGTTCATCATGTAAGTTCCCTGAGAGCATGGGGTGTGCGGCCGTTTGTGCCTGTACCTGTGATGCTGTGATTATTCACTATAATGATTATTATGCTAATAAGTGCAGGGAAGGAGCATCACCGCCCTTAGTTTGGGGGCGGGATCGTTATAATTTGGTCAGCTATAGCTGACCGTTACTCTTGTTTGCCACCGTTGCGGTGAATTGTGCTTGCAGGTGCTGCGGAGCCGGGTGGTAAATAGCGGGCCGAAGCCCTTATTGCTGAGCCGACCCTTGAAGGCCTTATTTTGTTTACTTTTTTACACATGTGTGACCGGTCTGCGAGCCAAAGTATGGAAGACAATGTTTTAAATTTAGTGAACTCTTGTAAGGCAATAAGGCCGGTACTTTGTGTACTTTGTAATTCATTTCTGTTTGGGTTCGATAGTGGAAATTTATGCTTGTTGCTGGGTTCTTATTTTTGCAACTCAATAAATTGCTTCCACTAGATGCTCTGTGTAGGACGTTACGATTAGAAGAATGGTTTCAATGAGTAACACTTCGGTCTGTCCGTGGTACATGGCATCGGGCCCCGACCGGACCTACTGCTATATACTATGTGACGGATAGGTGTGTTACGGTGACCTCACCCAAATAGGGGGAGATTGTTGGATCCCTAGTTTGATTTGGGCTAGGTTCACTTACTAGAATAATTAACCCAAAATTTATAGCTAGGGTCACATCTGTGTCCTGGAGTTTAGGCTAAGTCCTTTGAAACAACTACACATGGACCTGCCAATAGTAGACAGAAGAAGATTCAAGACTTAGAAGGAAATAAAGTTCAGGAAAGTGAGTTCGACGTTCGTCGAACTCAGATCGACGAAAGTCGTGCTCCGCTCGACGAACTCAGAGAAGCCTCTGAGTTGAGCTCGACGATGTTCGAGATCAGGTTGACGAATTCTGGTAGTTCATCTTCAATAGTCCGTAATCCTTTCTCTGAACTCAGGTCGACGAATTGGCATTCTTAGATCGACGATCTTGGATCTCTTGTAGAAAAACTTTGGACTTGGGTCGATGAAATCTGCTCCCTGCTCAATGAATTCTGTGCAGTCCCAGACTTTGAATTTTCCTTCATCTTGTCCTTATTCTCTTGCAGTAATTCCTGAATAATCAATGATTATATTCTTTGAATATAGTCATTAGAAACAACATTGATTATGGTCTTCATCAGGAATATTACTTGCCATCTTTAATGGGATAGTTGGGGAAATCCATTAATGCTGATATTCTCTCAAAGCCGTTTTCCATTCTCTAGGCCACCAGGAATTAATGTAATGGAATTCAAAATTCAAAAGCAGAATTTGAATGAAGACATAAAAGAAAAAATACAACATACATAGAAAAATATAGATAGTGAATACAGAGTATACAAAGAAGAGAAAAAGATCAACAATACTCTGAACCTTCTCTGTATTGAAAAGAAAACTGTTTTCTCCTTGACATTGCTGAATAAGAAGAACAATAATCTTTCTAAATCAAGAGTCTTCTTCAACCTTCACTCCAGGATTCTTCAACAACAACAAACTTAATTTAGTCAGAAGTTCCTGGATCTATCTCTGAAGTCAAGGCTGAAGACTGAAGACCTAGACCCTGAAGCAAAACTCCAGTCTTCCTGAACCTTCAACATCTCAGGGGGTGCTTTGGCACCATCAAGTATTCACAAAGTCTTCTCATGTTGTTTTTGAGAAAAGAGAAGACTAACATCATCTTCTTTCCCACCCCATTGTACAGGGTTTTAACTCCCTTCAAAAGTTTATTTTGTTGCAAGTCTCCTGATCAAAAGACTTGAGATTGGTTTTTGAGCACCTGATCAAAAGCTCAATGGTGGCAGTCACCTTATCGAAACCTATTAGTGGATTCCTACCAGGGTGGTAGAAGAGTGGATGTACCCTGGTTAGGGAACCACTATAAAAGTTCTTGTGTTGTCTGGTTGCCCTTTTCTATTTGTTCTTGTTGTGGTTGTGATAGCTTAGATCTGTGTTCTGTGTTAGATTAGTTTTACTTAGATTGTTTTCTTGCTTACTGATAATCTTGGTATTCACTAGTCTTTCTACTCTTATTATTTTTTAAATAACAAAAGTTTTTAACTACTCTATTCACCCCCCTCTAGAGTAAATAAGGTCTAACCCTCTCTAGAAGGTTTTCAGAACTCCAGATTTCGGCCGCCTCCATGCGCCCGTCTCCACTGTCTTCATCAAAATTAAAGAAAGCCTTCTCCCTCCAATTCGTGAATGAAGAACTCCGGCGATCCAGAATCTTCATCGACCACGGAGAACTGACCGGTTGCTAGCCAACGAAGATCTCAAGCACCGACCGTAGATCACACACCAGAGAAGTCTTCAAGAGGGAGAACTTCATTTTCTTATCATCTTTACTCTTAATATTTGTATTCTATTTTCATTTACTGTTTAGCTTTCTAATAGGGAAATCGACCGGAGAGGGTCGTCGGAATCCGGGAAGGATTCTGCGGTTAATCGTCCCAGGATTAGGGATGTCTAGATAGGAGAATCTAGAAGGGATCTAAGATCCTTCCTTTTGTGGAGGTGAAGAGTGGACTCTAAGATCCTTCCTTGTGTGGAGGTGAAGAGTGGGATTGAATGCCTTTCTTGGAGGGAAAGGGTGAGAGCTAACCGGTCATAGTTTGTTAAGTATATAAACCAAAAGAATCCTTATTCTCATCGTCTCTGATCTTTGACTCCATTAAGATCAAGTTTTGTTGTTTACTCATCTCTTACTGTTGTCCATTATTGACTTAATGCAATGAAATTGTTTTCTCTATGATTGTTCAGGTGCGTGAAATTTTTAATTTCTAAAAATGCTCACAAACCTTATTCACCCCCCCTCTAAGGTTGGACACTAGGTCCAATAAGTGGTATTAGAGGCAGGTTACTTCCAATAAGCTTAATAACCTCAAGTAAGATGACCAACACTATGCACGCTTTCACTAAGGGACAAGGTGTGAGTCATCCTCCACTCTTTATGGGGAGTGACTATAGTCACTAGAGGACACAGATGAAAATTTTTCTGATGACCCATAGCATGGAAGTATGGGCCATGGTAGAGATAAAGTACACTGCTCCTGTTGTCACGGTTGGTGAAACCATCGTTGAAAAACCACAAGATAAGTGGGATGACACGGATAAGTTAAGATGTACAAATAATGCCAAGGCCATGAATGCTCTATTCTGCGCTTTAGAAAAAAATGAATTCAATAGAATCTGTAACTGTGAAACTGCTTATGATATATGGCGACAACTAGAGCTTACTCATGAAGGTACATCACAGGTTAAAGAGTCGAAGCTGTTCTGACTTGAATCAGAATATGAACAGTTCCGAATGGGGATCGATGAGGATGTTGACAGCATGTACACGCATTTCACAAAGATCGTCAACACTTCTAAGTCTCTCGGAAAGAACTTTCCAAACGGTGATCTGGTGAGGAAGATCCTGCGATCTTTGCCTCCACGCATCAATCCTAAGGTTATTGCGATTGATGAGTCTCATGAAAATAGCACCCTTGAGATAGAGAGCCTCATCAGAAACCTCAAAACACATGAGGTGTAACTGAAGATTCAAGCAGAGGAATATCCCGAGGATACGAAGAAGAATGGATTGGCACTAAAGGCAGCACGTGAACGAAAAGATGCGGAAGATTCTGAGGAGGATGAGGAGGAAAGTCTCTACATCCGGGAGTTAAAGAAATTCATGAAGAATCCTAAAAAATAGGGACAGTTCAAGAAATTTCTGAAGAAAGGAGCTGGAGAAGGCAGGAGGTGGAACAAGCTAGAGAAAGAGACAGAGAGCGACGATGAGAAGTCCCAGCTGGAATTCTATCACTGCCATAAACCTATACACGTGAAGAGAGACTGCCCGAGACTTCAGAAGGAAGAGAAGGGGAAAAAGTCGATACAAAAGAAATAAGAAGGTACTGAAGGCGCTTACTTGGGATGAGAATGGATCTGATAATTCAAGCTCCTCAGATTCTGGGAGTGATGATGAGGCAAATCTGTGCCTTATGGGAAAGAGCCAAGAAGAATCTGATGATGAATCTATTGTCTAGAGCAACACTAAGGTAACCCAACCTACATACTCTGAACTTCTTCAAATTTATGAAAATCTAGTTGATAAATTAGAAAACACAATTTCTGAAAAAAAGGCCTTAAGAGTCGAAAATAAGAAAATCAAAAAGGATTCAGAAAAATTAAAAATGAAGTAATTACAGCCGGCAAATAAAAGATTGAGTGTATAGAGTGTTCTCGCTTGATGAAAATGATCAAAGATCAAAAGGCAAGTCTCTCAAAGTCATTAGTGAGAACAACTAGTCTCATAAATAAAAAGAACGTGTTGGAGAAGAGACTCCAGTTATCTATTTCCAAGGTAGAGGAAGTCAAGAAATAATTTTCAAATCATAGAGTGATGCTTGTGACTGAGAACACCGCCTTAAAGGAGAGGATCCATGATCTTGACTGCGCTATCCAAAAGTTTGGAGTAGGCCAAAAATCATTAATTATGTTGTTGGGTGCACAGTGTCATGGATTTTGGAAATTTGGACTAGGATATGGAGGTCCAAAATCACCATTGAGGGGAAATCGTTATTTTTTTAAGCCTAATCCCAATGCTCATAAACCAGAAGATAAGATGAAAAATCATGGAGGTCTATCTCCTTCCTCAAGCAAGAGCTCAAGCAATGTAATAAAAGCAGCATCCACTGCTTACATCTCGTGTGCAAACTGTCAGAAATTTGGTCACACATCTAGCTCATGCCTAAGGAAAGGTGCCACAAAAAACTCGCAAGTCCGGCTACAAAAGTCTTCTACCTATGCTATGGGTGGGACAACATGGGTAACCAAAACTTTACCCACATCTTCTTCTTAGGTATGTTGCAGGCTAAGGACACAAAGAACGTGTTGTACTTGGACTCTGGTTGCTCAAGGCACATGACGGGAGATAAAGACAAGTTCCTTAGCCTGGAAATGAAGAAGGGTGGAATGGTGACATTTGGAGATAACAACAAAGGAAGGATACTGGGAATCGACACTATAGGTAACAAGTTATTTTCTATTTCAAATGTTCTATTTTTAGATAGCTTAAAGCATAATCTTATCTCCATTTGTCAATTGTGTGATAATTAAATGTATAGATTTTATATTTGAGTCGTCCTCAAACACGTGCAAACTTATTGATGCGAAAAATTCTAGTGTACAGCTTGTAGCTCATAGAAATCATAACGTGTATACAGTTAGTTTTGATGATATTTCTGCATCTAATTTGAAATGCTTTATGAAAAAGAATGATTAATTAGACCTTTGGCATAGGAGACTGGGACACACTTGTAGCAAGCTTATTATTAAACAATCACGAAAGAAACTCGTACGAGGCCTCCCCAACTTAAGCGGTAGTTTAAATGTTCTGTGTGCTCCTTGTAACAAAGGGAAATTCATTAAAAACTCATTCAAAAGCAAAACTGAGATTTCCATGACTAGACCACTTGAACCCATACACATGGACATGTTTGGACCTCTTAGTACATGTAGTCTAGGTGGGAAATGGTATACCTTTGTCATCATAGATGATTTCTCACGCTACTGTTGGACAATTTTCCTTGCAAACAAATCTAAAACATTTCATGAATTCTCAAACCTGTGCACGAGACTTCAAACTGAGAAGGAGCTCAAAATTAAATGTATCAGATCAGATCATGGAGGAGAGTTTGAGAATGAGGAATTCTCAAACTTTTGTGACTCCTTAGGTATTAAGCACGAATTCGCCGCCCCTCGCTCTCCATAGTAGAATGGGGTTATTGAAAGGAAGAACCGTACTCTTCAAGAATTAGCTCGCACGATGCTCTAGGGGTTTGGTCTACCTTTTTATTTCTAGGCTCAAGCGATCAACACAACAAGTTATGTGATGAACCGTATCATGCTTCACCCTCTTTTAAATCAAACTCCCTACGAGCTATATTTCAAAAAGAAACAGTAAGTATCATACTTTAAAGTTTTTGGGTGTCCATTCTTTATTCTAAACACAAAGGACCATCTAGGAAAATTTGACAAAAAATCCGATCTATGCATCTTTCTAGGATACTCGAGCAAGAGCTGTGCCTATAGGATCAACAATAAGAGGACCATAGTGGTTGAAGAATTGGTTCATGTGCATTTTGAGGAAAATACTCAAACATGCGAGCCTGAAGCGAGTGAAGAGGAGGTTGAAGAGAATGTACAAATTAAGAGTAACGGGGAGGACAAAACCGAGGAGAGTGAAACATAGAAAATAGAACATGGATATAAGCCTCCTAATAATTTAACTTTCTCAAAGCAACATCCTCGTGATCTAGTCATAGGAGAGCGATCTCATGGAGTTAGAACCCGGTCCGCCCTTCATGAGTCTTTTTCAAACTCGTGTTTTTTCTCGGATATTGAACCCAAGAATGTCTCGGAAGCCTTAAGAGATAATCATGGTTTTTGGCGATGACTGAGGAACTGAGCCAATTCGAGCAGAGTAAGGTATGGGTGTTAGTTGAATGTCCGGATAACAATCCAGTCATAGGTTTAAAATGTGATTTCAAAAATAAACTCGATGGTGAATCTAGGATAACTAGAAAAAAAGCTTGTTTGGTGGCCCAAGGATATTCTCAAATAGAGGGTGTGGATTTTGAAGAGTCATTTGCCCCGGTTGCTCGTCTTGAGTCCATTCGTATATTTTTAGCATTTTCTAGTTATAAGTGAATTAAATTATTCCAATTGGACGTTAAGAGTGTCTTCCTAAATGGACAAATTAAGGAGGAGGTGTATGTCGAGCAACCACCTGGTTTCATGAATGCCACCTACCCAAATCATGTTTATAGGTTGGTGAAGGCTCTGTACGGATTGAAACAGGCACACCATGCTTGGTACGATAGGCTCACTACCTTTCTCTTAGATCATGACTTTGAGATGGGTAGTGCAGACACAACTCTTTTTGTTCAAACCAAGAATTCAGATCTTATTATACTTCAAATTTATATTGATGATATCATTTTCAGGGCAACAAATGAGAAGCTGTGTGAAGAAATTATCATGTTAATGAAATCTGAATTTGAAATGAGCTTAGTAGGAGAAGTTACCTATTTCCTAGGATTTCAGATTTCTCAATGCCAAGATGGGATTTTTATTAACAAATCAAAATATATTAAAGATATGCTTGTGCGTTTTTGGTATGGGAATCTGAAACAAGTCAAAACTCCTATGAGTGCATCTCTTAAATTAGGGAAATATGAGTGTGGGATTTCTGTTGATCAAACTATGTTTCGAGATATGATAGGATCACTGCTATATTTGAGTGCCTCTATGACTGACATCACTTTTGTCGTAGGAATGTGTGCTAGGTATCAAGCCGACCCAAGAGAATATCATTTGAAAGTTGTAAAACATATCTTTAGGTACCATATAGGCACACAGAACCTTGGACTTTGGTACCCTCATTCTACAAATTTCTCTCTTCACGGGTGCTCTGACTCAGACTATGCCGGATGCTCTTCTCGACCGCAAGAGCACAAGTGGTACATGCCATTTCCTAGGCCTGACACTAGTCTCCTAGTCTAGCCGGAAACAAAACTCGGTTGCTCTATCAACCGTTGAGGAAGAGTACATTGCTTTAGGAAGCTGTTATGCTCAAGCATTATGGATGTCTCAAACGTTAGAAGACTTTGCCCTGACATGTAGGAATGTTACACTTCGATGTGATAATAAGAGTGCCATAGACTTAACACATAATCCAGTGCACCATTCTAAGTCGAAACATATTGACGTGCGTCATTATTTTATTCGTGATCATATAAAAAAGGAGAATGCTAGTGTCATCTTTATTGGCATCGATGCCCAACTTGCTGACATCCTAACTAAAACACTCCCTGATGCACGTTTTTCTCTACTCTGACTCGAGCTTGGCATTCTTGACCTCTCATACTAGTTATATATATTTTTGTTGTTACTCCCTTGTGTTTGCAAGTTTAATTTTTTGTTTGTTATGTGTGTGTGCATGTGTTTTTGTTTTATTTTGATTTAACCGTTTAAAAATAAAATAAATAAATAAATAAAAATGTAAAAAAATTAATTAAAATAATATATTTCATTTTTAAAAAAACTGACAAAATAAAAATATAATACAACGCATGATTGGGGCTCACATGACTGTGACTTAGACCATAACGCGTACGCACAATGAATGAGTTTAGACAGTTAATCTATCCAAATATTGTTCTTCCGGTCATTATGGGCTGAATTTATAAGTGCTTAGCTATTGAGTGCGACACTATATGTGCGTGTAAGTTGACTATGCCTCTGGGTATGTGTGAGGATTTAGATAGGGGAATGACTTCACTATTCATACATCACTTGACGGAGCACTCATGAAAAAATTATAGATCTACATGTCACAACTCGTGATATTGTATCTTAACACGTTAGAAATATGGTGAACAATCAATGTCACGATTCACATATGCTTTATTGAGATTAAAACTGCGGGCCAAATCTTAGTGCTAAAGTCTTATGCCTACAAGTTAAAGTGTATCTACCTATGTGGCTAGATTTTGATTGACTTGGGGTTCCTTATATTCAACAGAGATAAATGTGATAGCTCAAAACAACAATAAAATATAATATGGTAGCTATAATATCACATGCAAAGGACCCCCCAAGCACTACTCACTCCTCCTGATAAGTCTTTTTGAGCATTGTGAGGATGAGCACCTTCGATCAAAATGTCATTTTGATCTTGTGCATAAACCAGACCTTATGCTTAGTGCCCCTAGTTCAAATCTCAGTATACCATAGGTAGACATGCGACATGATCATTCACTTTATTTCTCTTGGGTTAGCATTATATCAGATCGAGATAAACATGTAAACTATGATATTTCTAATTAGTGTTTTCTCTCGTTTGATGCTACACATTCACATGTCATTGCCTTATTTAACACTTCCATGCATAAGCATTGGATTGAAACTACACTATATGTTTGTGCACAATACATACTAGCAATTGATTTACACTAATGATGGTTACAATGTTTGTTCACCATGATGTACCTCATAACTTGTCTAGCATTATAGACGTTCTAATTATGTGCTTAGTTTAGTCTGTGCTGTCCAATTCATCTAAAATCTGAAACTTGTTTTTCTATATCTTGCTCTATTCGATGACCCACACATCTCCAATTCTCTTATTTGATTTTAGTTTTGGGTCCCCTCTATGCTTATTATTTCAAAACTTATCGGGTGTGTGCACTATTTTCTTTTTTTTGTCATCATACTTCCTATTTTTAATCTTGCATGTCGTGTCGACCTTACTCACCCTTTTGATATTATCAAAGGGGAGAATAAATTGGTTCATGAGTTCACATGTTAGGAGAGGTTAAATGTAGGGGGAGCATGGTTCAATTGTGTGCACATAGATAGGGGGAGCAACATATAGATAGGGGGAGCAAGTCGAATTTGTAGAGCTACATATATACTGCAACCTGATGTTAGCTTATAATTCCAATCTTCTATATGCACTCTATCTCATGTATTATTTACCATGAATGGGATTTGATATTATCAAAAGGGGGAGTTTATTAGAACCGATGTTTCATATTCCCTGTGTTTGAGAATATCAAATACCAAGTTGTATTTGATCATGCTGTATGTTGATAGTGTGTGCAGGTTGTCAGGTGCAAGCAACAGAGAAGGCTCATATAGATGCTATCGCCAGGCGCTAGCACTAACGCACTGCGCTAGCCCGTCGACGAACGTTGAGAGAAGAAGTGTGGAGACTCTGGGCTACCGCCAGGCACTAGCACTAATGCACCGCGCTAGCTAGCAGGCAAATATCAAAAGAAGAATGATTAGACTCGAGACTCAGGGCTACCGCTAGACGCTAGCACTACCGCGCTGCGCTAGATCTCGAGAAGCTTCAAAGGCAGAACATCGAGATGAGCTATTGCCAGACGTTAGTACTACCGCAGGCGCTAACACAATGTTTTATTTGGACCTAGCACTCTGGATGGTTTCGGCATTAGCGCTACCATGTCGCACTAGCTCTCAAGGAGTTTCGAAGGAAGAACGTCGAGTGGGGCTACCGCCAGGCATTTGTACTACCGCAGGCGCTAACGCGACGATTTATTTGGACCTAGCACTCTGGAAAATTTCGGTGGTAGCACCTAACGTGCGGCGCTAGCCTTATCAAATGGGTGTTGCCTTTTCAGGAACGTCGTATCTTATGTTACCGCGCGGTGGTAGGCTCTACCGTGTGGCGCTAGTTCAAATGAAAAGGAAAAAGATCGTTTCGAAAGATTATTTTCCAGATTTGGAGGACAGCTGGTACAAGAAGTGCATGACACTACCGCAGGCGCTAGTCTTACTGTCGGTGGTAGCCTGTTTTCATGAAGACATATAAAAGACGCTACGTTTCCTGGTGTCAACACCTCTCCAAGATGAATTTTGACGAAGGTTTTCAGAACTCTAGATTTCGTCCCCCTCCTTGCGCTCGTCTCCATGTGTCTTCATCAAAGTTGAAGGAATCCTTCTCCCTCTCGTTCATGAACAAAGAACTCCGGCAATCCAGAATCTTCATCGACCACTGAGAACTGACCGGTTGCTAGCCAATGAAGATTTCAAGCACCGATTGTAGATCGCACATTGGAGAAGTCGTCAATACGGAGAACTTCATTTTCTTATCATCTTCACTGTTAATCTTTGTATTCTATTTTCATTTACTGTTTAGCTTTCAAAGAGGGAAATCGACCGGAGAGGGTCGTCGGAATCCAGGAGGGATTTCGGGGTAAATTGTCTCAGGATTTGGGACATCTAGATCGGAGGATCTAGCAGGGCTCTAAGATCCTTCCTTGTGTGGAGGTGAAGAGTGGACTTTAAGACCCTTTCTTGGGTTGAGGTGAATAGTGGGCTTGAACGTCTTTCTTGGAGGGAAAGGGTGAGAGCCAACCGGTCATAGTTTGGTCAGTATATAAACCAAAAGAATCCTTATTCTCATTGTCTCTGATCTTTGACACCATAAAGATCAAGTTTTGTTGTATACTCATCTCTTGCTGTTGTTCATTATTGACTTAATGCAATGAAATTGTTTTATCTATGATTGTTCTGGTGCGTGAAATGTTTAATTTATTAAAATGTTCACAAACCTTATTCACCCCCCCCCCCTCTAAGCTTGACCACTAGATCCGACACCATGTATACTGGCACAAATTTAATTCATTTTGAGTGAATACATAATTCAAGCTCTTATGTTCCGTGTAAATCTTGCACAATGCGACATACAACAGATGTCTCCACAACTTCAATACATAAATAACTGCCGCAAACTCGAAATCATGAGTAGGGTAGTTCCTTTCATTTATCTTTAATTTCCTCGTCCCATACGCAATTACCTTGCCTTCTTTCATCAAGAAACATCAAAGCCCGACGTGTGATGCATCCACATAAACAACATGCTCCAAACCTTTGGTAGGCAAAGTCAACACTGGAGCAGAGCATAATCTCTTTTTCAATTCCTGAAAAGCTTCATCGCACTTATCGCTCCACACAATCACTGTGTTCTTCTAGTTAAGCTTAGTCTGCGGTGCAGACAACAAAGAAAATCCTTCCACAAACCTTCTATAATAGCCTGCCAACCCTAGCAAGCTTCTTATCTCTTTGGGTGTGGAAGGTCTTTTCCAATCCATTACGACAGCTATCTTTTCAGGTTCAATAGAAGTTCCATCCTTATTCACAACATGACCCAAAAAGGAAACCCGAGGTAGCCAAAACTCGTACTTAATCAACATTGCATACAACTTATGCTCTCTCAAAGCATATAGAACTAACCGCAAGTGCTGTGCATGCTTTTCAGCACTCCGAGAATATACCAGGACATCATCAAAAAACACGACCACAAAAAGGTCCAGAAAATCTTTGAACACTCGGTTCATCATGTCCAAGAAGGCAGTGGGTGCATTTGTCAATCCAAAGGACATTACCAACAACTCAAAATGTCTGTGTCGAGAATGAAAGGGGTTTGTGGAACATTCGACTCACAGATTCTCAACAGATGGTAGCATGAACAAAGGTCAATCTTTGAAAACACTATACTACCACGCAACTGATCAAACAAATCATCTATTTGCGGCAAGTGATACCTATTCTTTATAGTTACCTTATTCAGTTCCCTATAATCGATGCACTACCTCATAGATCCACTCTTCTTCTTTACGAACAACACGGGAGCACCCCAAGGAAAAGAACTTGTCCTAATGAATCCACAATGCAACAACTCATCCAGCTGGGTACTTAACTCTTCCAGCCCACGCGGGGCCATACGGTACGGTACCTTAGCAATAGGGCGAGTACCTGGCTCCAAATCTATAACAAACTCCACATCTCTCTTAGGAAGAAGAACAGAAAGAATATTAGGGAAGACATCTGGAAACTCTCGCATCATCTGAACATCCTTGACACGCGTCAAACTACCACCGGTTTCCAAAACAGAAACCAAATAAGCAAAATAGCTGGAATTCAAAAGTTTCCAAGCACATACCGCAGAAATAATCGGGTAATCCTGGCGCGGAAAACTATAAACACACCAAGGGTGGTCATTGTACATCTTGAAGTCTAAACTCTTAACCTTTCAATGGATAACCGAATCATATCTGGACAACCAATCCATGCCCAAGATCATATAGAATTCCTCCATGTCTTGCACCTTCAGATCAGCAAAAGCTACGAAATCACCTAAAAGGATCGGACAACCTTGGATACCTTAGTCCGACAACACCGAATATCCAGAAGGAAACTTAATGCGAAATGAATCGCCAACTAGATCGAGAGTCAGATGATGATTCTCAATAAAGGTCCGAGCCACGAACGTATGGGTAGCACCAAAATCAAAAAGAACGTGCGTCCAACGGTTCTATACCTTAAATCTCCCTATAAAATCACATACGTAACTAGATAAATAAACATCAAAACTACATCTACGAGCTAAAAGCAAGAACTAGATTAGAATCTAACCTGAGATAACTTGGTTGGACGTCTGCGCTTCCTCCATAGTCATCACATTTAACTTGCCCTTCCCTTTATCCAAATGCTGCTGCGACGACAATGCTTGAAGGTTAACTGGCTGCAGCGGGGGCTGAGGCGGCGGGCAACTTGAATTAAAATGCCCCCTCTATCCACACTGGAAACAGACCTTATCCTTACTCCAACAATATGCTGCATCATGCCCTTTCTTATTATACAAAGAACAAACAAAATCTCCTTTGGAAGTGCTCTGAATAGCATGCACTTGCTGCTGCTTTTAAGCTCCAAACCTCTTGAAACCCTTTTCAAACGGATGACCCAACTGGCCACAAAAACTGTACATCTCATTGCAACTTTTCTTCGAAGCGGGACCAGACTCCCGAGATTTCTAACCATCATTGAACTTCCTCTTATCCTTCCTCATTTGCATGACTTGATTCTTGGAATTATCGATGGATTTGACTTTAAGAGAATCATATACTGCCTTAGCATAGTTTTCAGATCCATAAGCTCTAGCCAGCTATTGGATGACACTCCTAAGATCACCCAGAAATTTCTTAACTTTGCTAGCTTTATAAGCAACTAAATCCTGGGCAAACTGGCTCCACTTGCTGAATTCTACCTCATACTCACAGACCGTGAGTTGTCTTTGTTTCAAATGTAGGAAGTTATTCATCAAACGGTGTTGCTCGAACGACAGCAGAAAATTTCTAAGCAATAACTCCTTGAAAGATTCCCATGAGAATCCATATGTGAGGTTCTCCTTCTCTCTCAACTACCAGCTCTTTGCAAGACCCTTAAGCTGGTAGGCGGCGACCATCACTCTCTGGTCCGCAAAAATTCTTGAGTACGAGAACATCTCCTCGATCGCGATAATCCAATCGTCCAATGCCATGAAGTCAGATGTACAATCGTAGGTAGGGGTTCCTAGTCGCTGAAAATGCGAGATAAAATTCATCTCTGGTTCCTGTAGAATTGGAGGCACAAAAGGAGTAGGAGGAATAAGAATAGCTTGACCAAAAGTAGGGTCCTGCACTCTCGACTGCTGCCCTGCAACAACAGTCAACAATGCTTAAATTTGCGATTGCATCTCCACCATCTCCCTAGACAGAGACTCAGTGCTTTGAAGCAATCCCTCAATCACTGCCTCACTTTGCGCACCATACGACACAGCCTAGACTTGGGAGTTGACCTTGTTGCAACACGCTTGGGCGACATCCTAAGAATGCAATAAATAACCAATCCAAACCTAGCTTAACTGCTAGAACTACACAACTTAGTTCAGACCATATATGTTTAGACACTGGCTCATGCTGTTGACTTGCTCTGGTATTTTCATAATGTTGTCATGCTTAACTTTGGATGATAAACCATCATCCTATTGACTCATGTGCATAACCCTGAATGCATGAATTCTTATTCTTTTAGCCTTAATATAATTTATGTACGTATGTCATAATATAGATCTTTAGCTTGACACGTGGGCTAATGCTATATTATGTCATGCATATTGTGCTATGCAATCTAATAAAGGCCTTAATGCATGTTATGAGCGGTGTACACATGAAATATTATGCATCCCATACTACATAATATCGCATGTAACGAAAAAGCAAAATCTAATGTGCATTCATGTGATGATTTTTATGCATCTTATACTACATAACAATCACATGTTGCTTGCTATAAGAATCCATATACAAACACATATTATGCATCCCATACTACATAATATGCCCCGTATACTTCTTGTCACACTTATGAGTGTAGTGTTCATGTGTCAGCAAAGACGTACTGATGACACATCAGTGCGTGTATGAAATGGAACAATACAATAAAAAAACCAGAGATAGTTGTTCGACCAATTATTAAACAACCTATCCATCTGATACCAACTATCACAACTCGCATTTTCTCTGCATTTAAACAACATATCAGAGCAAGAGAAAACACGCGTCACGATGCCACACCATTTAGGGGTTAACTGTTGGCGCTCATACAAGAACTCAAACCTAACACTTTTTATGAAACCCTCAAGTTTATTATAAAGAAAGTTTTAATTTAAGTTAAGTTTAAATGGTCATATCCCTCGGCTCAGTGGATCAACTAGTCCACAAGTGTAAATATGAACATACGTTGCGGAAAATACTTCATTTGTATTGATTGACATCCTATGTGAGGATAAACATCCAAAAAGGACAACCCATGATATGCATTACTCTTGATTTAATATAAATATAGAAATAGTTTTTACGTACGTTAAAATGTAGTGACTTTGGTTTAAAACAATGCTATGAATAAGATAGTTAAAATGATACTTTTATACTTTAAAAATAACTAACAGGCAATTCTAGCATAAAACCTTCCCAAAGAGAAAGTATAACTAACAATTCAATCAGAATATGACTTAGCAGCTAGCAAATACTTAACATCGAACCAAAATCTCCTGTGGGTGTCAACAACTTGACACGAACCCACTAAAAGCATATATGTCTGAACTAAAGAAAAAGAAACAACAAACTACCTCACAATGGTGAGGAAAAGACAGTTGTAACAGCTACAGACCACTAGCCACAACCAACCCTAGCCGCTCAACCGGCTACTGCTCCAAACTTGAGGTATTGAAAAGAAAAGAATACCTCAGCAAGAAAATACAAGTAATTAGTAGATGAAAGGAAAAGAGTTTAAGGGTTACTAATCCAACAAGAATGGCTGCCAAACCACAGTAAGAGAGAAATAAAATAGTAATAAATTATTAACTTATAGGGTCCAAGAGTAAGGAAATTGCACCAAGTGCGAAACGAAACCATGATTTGAGAATATCTACAGGAGTAAGCTTAAAGACATATGTCTAAAAAATAAGAAGAAAGAGATTGACCAGCTCTAAACATGTGAATCATTAACACCTGTAAATACGATTCTGAATCGCTGGCCACAATGTCCAACACAAACTAACAAACCCATACATCTCAAGAAGGCATTGCGTTGATGGCCACAATTTCCAATACAACCAAACAGTCCAATCATCTCAAAAAAGCACTGTGGTGGTGGCCACTGTTAACCTAGAAATCGGCAATCTCTCCCAAGGTGGCTAGCTCACAAGTCGCGGATTGCTCCGTCTCATCCGGGGGGTTCGCGACCTATTTTCCAGCTAACCGCACAAGTAGACTTTTCTGTCCATGCGGCTAGGCTTGACGCCCGGTAGTTGCCAACTCTGGGATGGCGTGGACTGCTTCCTTGTCCGCACCATCAGGTCGCGTGATTAGCCAGGCAGGTAGCATTCTCCTCTCCAATCAGCCATCAGTTCACAAACTTTCCTTTAGGTCACCGCAAGAAAGAACCATCCGACTCTTCTTTAGTTCGTTTGCGAAAGGCGACCTCGCATCCGAGTCCGCAATGACCTTGACCGTTTGAAGTGGACCGCATAAGCATGGGGCGGACACCACCTTAGTCCACTCGCAGATGGCGACCTGCCTCCAGTTGCCCAGCAGGTGTCCAACCTCCAGGTCACTCTGCGGTAGGTGACCTGCCTTCTCAGCCCACCTAGCAGGTATGACCTGCTCCTTCTATTCGGTAAAAGTTGTTGGACTCAGTCTAATTTTGCCTAAAGGATGTGGGCTTTCTCCTCCCTCCCGCTCTCCATCAATCCACACTGCATCCATCGGACTCCTTATCACTCCACATCTAGGGGCGACCTTCTCCTTCTATTTACTAGAAGGAGGCAGACTCTTTATTCAGTCCGCCAAAAGCATCAACTTCCCAGCACTGGCTTCTCCCAGCAGTCCGCAGCATGTCGCAGACTCGATTGCAGCTCTCCCGCATCATCGGGGTGATGTCATCAAGCCCAGTTCTGGAAGATTCCTCCTCAAGCCTATAAATAGTCCCCCATACCTTTTATTTAGGAGGATGACAATCGAGGACCAACTAGCACAGCAGACCCTGCGGATACCAACTTTCTGTCTGTAAGCTCTATTCACGGACTAATCCCTAGTCCGCGTGGCCTCCGTGGCTAACCGTTCCTAGTTGTCTCCAGCGACCTTAGTGGTCTTCCCGGCCTGATCGTGCAGTCCGCACGGCCTTGTAGCGAGCCTCAAGATCAGCTATTTGTGCGGTCTGCTGACCTTTTTGGTCAAACCGCACGACCTCTGGCCTCTTCTCTCTTTTAGCAGCCATCTTCCTCTTTGTACCCTTTATATTTTCTCATGTAAAGGACACAACTCAAGCAGTAATATTGATTCATAATCAAAGGAAAGCCTGTCGTAGGAGTGGCATTTAAACAGCGGCGGGCGAACTCTATTGTTGCCGCTATAAGTGGCCCCCTACCTTCTTCTCTTAACCATTCTCTCGGCCTATACAGAAAATATCTAACCGTTAAAGTAATCAGCTATTCGACAGTTCCTCATCAACCTCCCATTATTCCCACAACTCATATCGTGTGTGCTCTACTCTCGAGCGTGGAGAGACATTTTCCGCATTAGCTGCTCAGCAGTCTCTTCTCCTCCCCCTCTATTCATCCTCCCGTGAGATTTCAAACACCGTTATCTGGTGGTGCCTTTTCCAACATTAACAGTTAACATGTTGCCTTCAGATCTCGAACAGACGGTGAAAACCAATGGTTAGCCATGACAGATCATCAACTTAAGGAAAACCTTTCTCCTTCAAGTCTTAGTGAAGATCCTCTCTTGGATGCCATGGAGCAGTCGGGTAGAGAAACTGCCCAGCAGTTCCAAGCAATCAACCATACTCTACCTGCTATCACGCAGTGATTAGAGGTATAATCCGCAGCAGCACCAGTTCCTCTAGTTAATCCAACACTAGCATTGGAGAATCTGCAAACTTATCCTCTGGCCTATCTGCCGGTCTATCTTCCTGTTTATCCACCAACCTATTCTCCAGGGCAGGCAGCAGCTCCTTTGTGATCTCAAAATGACGAGTTCATATATCATCAAAACTTCTTCCGAGAAGCTGCCCGTGGAAGTCCAGTATGATTTTTGAATTTTCAGGGAAGTCATCCCTACCCTTTAGCTCCCGTAGTTGCTCCTCCCGCGGCAGCTTTTCCTTTCTATCCACCTTCTTATTTTTCAACTGCAGCTTATCCTCCACTTTTTCATTTTCCTTATGTTCTAGGAGTATAGGGAGAGCCATCGCCGTTTACAGATTGTATCCGACAAGAACCAACTCCAGCTCACTTCAGAGAGCCGCAATTACCAACTTATATTGGGGAGTCTAACCCAGTTGTACACTTACAAGCTTTTTAGTCAGCCGTCGCCCTTAAGAATCTTACCGATGCTACCAGGTGCAAGCCCTTTGAAATGTACTTTAATGGACAAGCAACAGAGTGGATCTACGGACTACGCCCTCTGTCCATCGCTTCCTTTGCTGATCTGCGAAGGGAGCTACTACTCAGATTTTCTACCTCTACATAGAGAAAGAGCGGGCCAGATGCCCTGTTTGATATCAGGCAGCGAGAAAATGAGACTTGGGCTCATTTTGTCGATCATTATCAAACAGAGATTCTTGACATTGAAAACGTCGATCCAGAGATGTACTGAGTTGCTTTGATAAGTTGTTTAAGAGAAGGACCACTTAAATTCAAAGATAACATCCGAGTGCCAAGGACATATAAGGAGATGATTAGTCTTGCCAACTTCTACATATAAGGTGAAAGAGTATTCCCAACTACATCTCCAGGCTTGTAACAAAGAGAGATCCTTTTTTTCATACGAGCAAAATCACAAGTCTCCTCAATAGTATTTTCAACCGTGAACAAGGAAAGGAAGTAATTTTCGACGTCATCAATGCTTCTTCCCAGGCCAAGATCACTTCCAAAGTCAGCGATCACAATTGTCAGTTCCTCCATCTTATCTGGCACTAGCTCCGGTAACAGCTTTAGCTTACCAGCAGCAGGATCCGTATTGCGAAGTCCATAAAGAGAAAGGGCATCTAATTGAAAACTGTCGAGTGCTTCGTCAACCGTTGGAGAAGATGCTAAGGCAAGGAAAATTGCGTGACTTATTCTAGAATAATGACCACTATGATCCATGTAGTTCAAAAGGAAAAGAAGTAGGAGACAGTCCTTTCAGATCAGAGGGAGTGATCCAAATCAACAATAATCTAAATTTCATTGTCGGTGTGTACATTGATGCGAATGACTTAGGCGCCTTTAGAAATCATTACTGAGGTTAAGATGGAAATGACAAAGCTTCAAAAGCTCTTCGCGATCATGCTCGATCGGTTTTGTTCTCCAAACTGAACATTTTATCTTACATATGTTCTGAACAGTTTCTAAGTTCTCTTTCATTCATTCCAATAAATTTCTACGTCAGAGATCCCGTACTGACACATTTCTCTTTTTAGAGTGCTTCATCCTCTATTTTCTCTTTGCCAAAGGGATCGCTGAACTGATGATATATCGCTAAGTCTTGTTTGACCCCCCATAGATTGGTCCCTGGCGTAATACCACCATGACCACATATAGCGGGGAGTGTTCCCATATGTGTAATGGGGGTCGTCCAATCTGTGCGGGTGGACTTCAAGGCTTCGGATCCAAGCCGGTATCTAACACAAAGCATGCATCAAGGGAGGTCCCATGCGTTAGGTCTACTATGCTCCGTTAGGGATACATTACAGTTAAGATGATTGTTGCTTGACAAGCAATGGCATTCAAGTGTAGCCTTGTATCTACGATCATCTCACAATAATAATGGTCAAATACTTTGAGGTACTCTCAAGTCGTGCCTTCCGGGGACCCACAACATCGCTGATCTTTTAGGGCGAGCAATGCTATAGACCACTTGGCACACCTGGCCTAACTGATTAGAGTAGCTTGTAGCCCTAAGGCATGAGAGCAGTGTGTCGATCTTTCCCTCTTAGGATTTTGTTATTTTTTTGTGCCCTTCCAAGAGAGCGCGGTTAGCCCGCTTTTTACAAAATTACTTTCCTTCAAGTTAATAGGTTAAATTTTATCTCTCTGAAGAATTTATGGTGTTATACTTTTTGCTCATGCTCGCTTTATATACTCGTCCTTTATATAGCTTTATCTGCTGGCAGTATATCCGCTATGCTCATTAATATTCTTGGCACCGATTATTCGATCAAAGAATCTGGTTCTCTTGGTTGATAAACCCTGTTATTGAAATCTAATCAAAGTGTTTTTCATCTGGCTGATTCGGATTTCATGTTATAGATTTCATATCTGACTATGCAAGGAGATTATTGCTATGACTTGATCTCTACTCGATTCAACCCATTCTTTTACTCAGTGATAGCTGAGTTTGTTCGGGTGTTCTTCCTATTATCTGGTTACGTCTCCCTAACCACCGTAACATTTAACAGGTACCCATGCTTTGAATTTCCTCCATATCTGCTTCTTACTCTTCCTTTTGCAGAGATTAGGAGATATTTCCAAGTTTCCCTCAGATACTTGCAAATCATTTTTTCTTTCATATCTGCTCCTTGCTCTTCTTTTTGCAGAGATTAACAGATGTTTGCAAGTTCCTCTCAAGTACTTGCAAATCATTTTCTCCTTCATATCTGCTTCTTACTCCTCTTTTTCTTGAGATTAGCAGATGCTTGCAAGTTTCACTCATGTACTTGTAAATCATTTTCTCCTTCATATCTGCTTCTTACTCTTCCGTTTGCAGAGATTAACAGATATTTGCAAGTTTCCCTCAGGTACTTGCAAATCTTTTTTCTTTCATATCGTCTCCTTGCTCTTCTTTTTGCAGAGATTAACAGATTCTTGCAAGTTTCCCTCAGGTACTTACAAATCATTTTATCCTTCATATCTACTTCTTACTCTTCTTTTTGCAGAGATTAGCAGATGCTTGCAAGTTTCCCTTAGGTACATGCAAATCATTTTCTCTTTCATATCTGCTTCTTACTCTTCCTTTTGAAGAGATTAGCTGATATTTTCAAGTTCCCCTCGGGTACTTGCAAATCATTTCTTCTTTCATATTTGCTTCTTACCCTTCTTAATTACAGAGATTAGCAGCTACTTGCAAGCTATTATTCTTCTATACCTCCTCCAACCATCATTTTGCAGACCTCAGTAGATGGCATTCACATGTCTTCTTCACTTTGCCAGAACAATCCAGGTACACACAATATGTGTCTTTTTCACTTACAATATCTTCCTTTGCAGGAAAATAACTTTTCAGAATTTTCTGAGGAGAGACATCAGGTTCTATATCTCTCCCCATGTCTTTTGTTTTCCAACTTGGCGCAGATCTCAATTATGTTAACCCAGAAATCGGCGATCCCTCTCAAGGTGGATAGCTCGCAAGTCGCGGACTCATCCGTCTCATCCGGGGGTTCGCGGGCTATTTTCCAGCTAACCGCGCAGATAGACTTTTCTGTCCGCACGGCTAGGCAAGCTTCCCGGTATTCGCAATATCTGCGATGGTGCGGACTGCTTCCCAGTCCACACCATCAGGTCGCGCGATTTGCCAGATGGGTAGCTGAAAGTCCACCTAGTGCCAACTACCTTCACCTATGGGGGGGGGGGGAATAGGTGTCTTGGAGTGTTTTTGCGGAATTAAAATTCTACCTGCACAACAAAACAAAACAACACAGCACAAACAAACACTAGCAGTTATAGTGGTTCCCCGATTTGGGTACGTCCACTTTCCCCTTCGACCTATCTCCCAACAAGGGACGACTCGGTCTCTTCACCAACCGGATTGAAATCCAATCCTCAAACTAACGGAAGGAACCCTTCCAAATGAAGGAGTCACCACTCCTCCACCACGGGTTGCACCCAACCCTTACAACGAGGAACCTACGTTCCTTTACAACAAAAATAAAATGGAATGTATAAACTATACAAACTTCTTATGGAGTGCTCGGTGTCCCTCTTAGTTCGATGACGCATTCTTGACGAAGACGAAGAGCCCACGACTTATCTCTCACTTAGAATGAATCTCCACGAACTGGCGGCAGCAAGAAGAGCGGCGGCTTGGCGTCGGGATCGGCGGCGGCAAGAAGTGCGCCAGCTGAGCTTTAGAGATCCAACTTTTGTAGCTAAGCTAGCAAGGTCTACCAACGGTCACACTAGGATCGATCGTCTTGATCGATTCGGAAAGAGAAGGTATTCCCGATCAACGAACCAAGAGACAAAAGATCTCTGGATAGACACGTGAGACACGTTGCTTGGCTGAGCTTCTATCACCGGGAGATCAGGAGGTATCCACGATCACAAGCGGCGACAATCTTCCCAAGCGGCAGCGGCGGCGGAAGAGAAATATGCGATTTAGGTTACGTCGGCGGCTTGGTATTCTTTCTTGTATTTTCGTGTCCTTACTGTTCAAAATACCGATGTATTTATACAGTAGGTCATACAAAATGACCGTTGTGGGCCCCACTAAAAGAAACCCTAGATCCGGTTTCAAAACAGCGCCTGGAACTTGGTCCTGTCCAGCGAGCACAAGAATTTCGCCCAAGACAAATTCGGCGAGAATCAAAGGTGATTCTCGACGGATCGGCGAGAATCACTGATGATTCTCGCCGAATTCTGCTTGGCAGAATTCTGGCTGAAGATATAGCCAACCGGAGAGAATCGGCAAGAATCAACATTCATTCTCGACGAATCGGTGAGAATGCAAAGTCAATCTCGTCGATTCGGCGAGAATCAACTGGTTATTCTCGACAATTCTGCCTTAAGCAGAAATCAAGACGGCGTTGAGACAGCCGGCTGCAATCGGCAAGAATCAGCGAGTGATTCTCGACGATTCGGCGAGAATCGGCGAGAATCACTTAGTGATTCTCGACGATTTCTACTTAGACGATTTTTCGTCTTTCCACCCGTGAGCTGCTCTTTGGCCCATCCTTGCTCCTTGTTTGCTCTTGATCTTTCTCAGCCTTGTACTTGAAAGTAAGTACACTCCAATAGAGAGAGTACACATAGGCCAACACACTGATCTGCTCAATGAGGGATTACGTTACGCAGACCCGTGTATATTGACCCACTGCACCCTGACATTGGTGTGTACTTAGCATGGAATAACTGCAAGCAAACCTTGAAAACAAATGATCAAATACAATGTCAATTCACCTTAACTGGTCCATGGGCTTCTTCAAATAAAGGTACATTGTGGATACAATACCCAACAATCTCCCCCTATTTGAAGAAGCCTAAACCCTACAAGCTAAGGTGAATAGAGCGGATGGAAGAAAAACATAAACTGAATAATCAGTTGAGAATGAATTTCCATACCATTATCTTTAGAGCATTTGGAGAAAACTTTGCGAGAGCACCTTAGCCCTTAGCGAGCAAACTTTGCGAGAGCACCTTAGCCGAGAGGGCAATCTCCCCCTTTTCAACTTCTACAAATCTGGGACTTTAGCACTCGCCACAATGCTCCCCCTCAGTTCTTGCATTTGGGCTTACACTTGAGTTTCTTGCGGATGCTCCCCTTAGATGCACGAGCCTGGAGCTTCTGTAGTCTTCATTCCTCATAGTTTAGCATCCCAGTTCTGTTTTGAAGAGACTGAACTTGGCCTCATCTAAGGTCTTTGTGAAAATATCTGCAATCTGCTTATCCGTGGGGTCATAGCAGAGAGAGATGTCCTTGTTTTCCACGTGCTCCCTAATGAAGTGGTAGCGAACTTCAATATGCTTCGTCCTGCTGTGCGATACCGGATTGTTCGCAATGACAATTGCACTGGAGGAGTCGCAGTACATTGGTACTTCCTTGAACTGAAGGTCATAGTCTGCTAACTGTTTTCTGATCCATAGTAGTTGTGCGCAACAGCTGCCTGCTGAGATATACTCAGATTCAGCTGTGGAGGTTGCAACACAATTTTGCTTCTTGCTATTCCATGATATAAGCCTTCTTCCGAGGAATTGACACGTCCCGGAAGTGCTTTTCCGATCATCCCTGCTTCCTGCAAAATCAGCATCTGAAAAGCCTATTAGCTCGACATCATTGTTTCTCGGGTACCACAAGCCAAGATTAGGTGTACCCTTAAGGTATCTAAGAATTCGCTTTGCAGCGACATAGTGAGATTCCTTGGTGTTCACCTGATATCTGGTACAAACGCATGTGGAGAACATAATGTCCGGTCTACTTGCAGTAAGCTAGGGCAGGGATCTAATAATGCTTCTGTATTTGGTTTCATCAAAAGGTTTCCCTTTCTCATCCTTGTCCAGAGACATAGTGGATCCCTTTGGAGTCCTCATAGAGGTTGCATTCTCCATTCCGAATTTCTTGAGGAGTTCATTTGTGAACTTTGTCTGAGAAATGAAAATTCCATCCTCAGACTGTTTCACTTGATGTCCCAAGAAATACTTTAGCTCTCCCATACTGCTCATTTCAAACTTTCCTTGCATAAGTTTAGAAAACTTTTTGCAAAGATTGTTATCCATTGAGCCGAATATAATGACATCAACATAGATTTGCACCAGCAAGATCTTGCCTTTGACATCCCTAAGAAACAATGTCTTATCTATTTTTCCTCTAGAGAACTTGTTCTCAAGAAGAAAACTAGACAGAGTCTCATACCAAGCTCGAGGAGCTTGTTTTAAGCCATATAAAGCCTTATTAAGAAAATATACATGATTAGAATAAGTTGGATTAACAAAACCTGGGGGTTGTGCGACGTATACTTTCTCTTTCAGGTTGCCATTTAAGAATGCAGATTTCACGTCCATCTGATAGACAGTGAATCCTTTGTGCGAAGCATACGCCAGGAACAATCTTATCGCCTCAAGCCTTTCCACTGGTGTAAAGGTCTGGTCGAAGTCAATCCCCTCCTCCTGTCTGTAACCTTGAGCCACCAGCCTGGCCTTGTTCTTTATGATGACACCGTGTTCATCCAGTTTGTTTCTTAAGATCTACTTGGTGCCAATCACATTCTGCTTTTATGGTCTGGGAACCAGCATCCAGACGTTGCATCGTTTGAATTGATGCAGTTCATCTTGCATGGCCAATATCCATGCCGCATCTTTGTTCGCCTCGTCGAACTTCTTTGGCTCAACCTGTGACAGGAAACTAAGATGCAAAATCTCGTTAATAGTACCTCTTCGAGTTCTGACACCGTCACGAGGATCTCCGATTATCTGATATCTAGGATGATCCCTCACGTGTCGGAGCTCTAGGAGTCTGGCATCAGGAGCTCTGACATCTTCTTTAGTATCTCCTTCTTCTAAGAGGTTTGCTCCATTCTGATCTTCAACATCTCCAGTTGACGTTGAGGTAGAAACCTTGACGTACTTGGGAGTTACATCTTTAGCAGTTTCATCGAGACTCAGCTGTTCAAGTCTTGCACCTGTAACTTCAAGAATACCGCTGGAAGAATTGCTATTAAGCAAGCTTCCTTCATCAAATACAACATTAATTGATTCTTCAACCACTAGGGTTTTCTTATTAAAAACCCTATATGCCCGACTATGGCTACTATAGCCCATGAATATGCCTTCGAAGCATTTTTCACCAAATTTAGTACGCGGGTACTTCCCGTTATTGAGTACATAGTATTTACAGCCAAAGATCCTTAAATAGGACATGGTTGGTTTACTGCCTGCCTTTCAGTAGCTCATAAGGCGTCTTACGATGAGTCTTGTTGATCAATGCTCAGTTTTGTACATGACAAGCCGTATTGACAGCCTCTGCCCAGAAGTATTCTGGGAGAGAAGCGTCATACAACATTGTCGTGCAAGCTTCAATGAGAGTTCTATTTCTCCTCTCCGCAACCCCATTTTGCTGAGGAGTATGCGGGGTTGAAAACTCATGAAAGATACCATGTTCTTCACAAAACTCTGACATAGAACCAGATTCAAATTCTGTTCCATGGTCACTTCTGATTTTGACCACTAAGCAGTTAAATTCGTTCTGAACCTGCTTGACAAAATTAGTGAAGATGTCAAACGTATCTGACTTTCATTTTAAGAAGAACACCCATGTAAACCGAGAGTGATCATCAACAATTACTAGCGTATAGGACTTGCCTCCCAAGCTGTGAACTTGCACTGGACCAAACAAGTCCATATGCAGAAGATAAAGACATCTGGAAGAGTCTTTGTCTGCAATGCCCTTAAAGGTAGCCCGAGTCTGTTTGCTCTTCTGGCACGCAGAACAGGGGCTATATTTGATGCACTTAATGATGGGAGCATCCCTTACTAAACTTTTAGAAAACATCATATTAATTGTCTTGAAATTAATGTGTGTCAATCTCTTGTGCCATTGTTCACAAAGAGATGCACTGCCTTTTGCAACCAGGCACACGGGGGTAGAAGAATCTAAACTAAGAAAATCTAAACAAAAGATATTTCTGCTCCTAATGCCGGTTAATACCGTCTCCGAAGAGGCACACGATATTATCAGGCACTTATCCTTGCAGAACTTAACGTCATATCCTTTATCACATAACTGACTTACACTGATCAGGTTATGATTTAAACCTTCAACATAAGCCACGTCGGTGATAGAGATTATACCGTTGGATATCATACCGTAACCCCTTGTGACTCCTCGATCAGATCCCCCAAAGATGACTTTGGGTCCATTCTCGACTGGAGAGTAATCACGCAGTAGGCTTCTTGTCCCGGTCATATGCCGGGAGATCCACTGTCCAAGTACCATATAGGAGTTTTGGTGTCCTTTGGATATTCCTACAAAACAGAATTAATTTCCCTTAGGAACCCAATCAAACTTGGGTCCTAGATTCCTCGTTAGCATGCTCCCCCTCGGATGGTTAGCCCTACGAGTGGTCTGCCTCGCATTGCCAACATGAGGAGTCTCGTTATTCCTCGAATTAAACCAGCAATCCACGGCAAAGTGACCAACTTTGCCATAGCTCCAGCAGTCAAATCTGTTATACTTTCTCCTAGGCACCTGCTTCACCCTTGGAACGGAAGGTTCAGCCGGGGCCTCGAACCTGGAGGTGGAGGCATCCTGATGATAACAGTCGCATGATTTCTTCACCTCCTGGTTTCTCAGTGTAATAGGCTTGGCCTTGGGTGCCTGCTTCCTATTATGGCCGCTACAGAAGTGGCCATAATCCTCCATTTGAACTTCCTCATAAGGTGCCTTGAAGACACTCTCGCCAAAGTTGCGGGGGAAGGCCCACCCCTCATACCGGCTCTTGGGCTTTTCAACCGAGGGCCGGAAGAAGTGGCCATAAGTTGACTCAAAGTCCTGTTCATTACAGGGATAGCCAGGCTTCCTGAATACAATATTGTTGAGTGGGGCCTTTCCCTTTTCAGCAGTAGAGGCCTTCTTAGCAGCCTTATTTCTCCTCTATTTTTTGTTTCTCCTGGATGATTTACCAGGCACACCCACATGCCCCAAGCCAGCTCCCTTAGCCTGAGCAGAGAAGGTATCAACCAGTGTAAGAACAGTCTTTGGCATAGAGAAGCTTTGGACAATCTTCTTTTCTGCCGTAAGTTGTTCTTCCAACTTATTGATTTATTCATGTTTAAGGTCAAGGAGACTTAGAGACTCTGAGTGCTTAGAGATCGGGTCCAGGTGCTCCTGTCGGAGAAAAATCAAGCTAGTGATCTCTTCCCTTAGGGAGACACCCTCGACCTTAAGGAATTTGACTTCCTTTTTCTGAGCCCTTAATCTCTTGCGGCATTCCTCGAAGGTGTTGAGCAAAAGCTCATACTTTTCGAGAAGCTCAGCTTCTCGGGCAGATGGGCTGTCCTCGAGATCATCATCAGGAGACTCATAGTCAGAGTCAGAGAGGGGGTACGAGCTTTTACCTTCCCAGTGAATGGGGGGCATTCTCCTTCTGAGTCAGAGCGACCCACCAGCCCGAGGTAGGCTTCCTCATCATCACTGGAGTCTGAGGAATCAGACTCACTCAGTGTCTTTGACTTTTTGGCGATGTAGCTCCTCTCCTTCTTTTTATCTCTAGAGGTCCTGTGCTCTTCTCCCTTCCCCTTCTCTCTCTTGCCTTGATGGCATTCGGCCACGACGTGTCCTGGCTTATTGCATCCAAAACAAATGATGTCAGTATTACGATGTTTGTTCGGTTTTGATTCATACCTGTCAGAAGAATAATTCTTCTTCTGATTTCTGGAGGAGGAGCCATCTCTCTTTCTTTGATTCCTCATCTTGAGGAACTTCTTGAATTCTCGGGTGATGAGGGAGAAGTCTTCTTCAGACAACTCTGAGCTGGAGGAGCATGGCTCGGAGTCTTCCTCCTCATCCTTTTTCCCCGCACGGGATGAAGCCGCACCCTTGCCCTTCCTGGAGTGAATCGCTTTTAGGGCCACAGTCTTTTCCTTGGCTGCGGCCTTCTCTGCTTCTTCTTCAGCTTTCCTTGTGTTCAACTGGAGCTCATAGGACATGAGCTTCCCAAAGAGTATCTGAGGATCAGTTTCAGCTAATCTGCCAAACTCTCGGATGGCGCAGATCTTCGTGTCCCATTCCTTAGTAAGGGACCTAAGGAATTTATCATTAAGTTCACCATTAGTGAACACTCTTCCGTATCCCTTGAGAGCATTGACGATCTTGAGGAAGTTCTCGAAGGTAACTCCGATCTCTTCCTTGGGCCCTTGCCTGAAGGCCTCATATTTCTGATTCAGGAGGGATCTCCGATCATCCCTCACTTCATCTGTGCCCTCCATAAGGATAATCAAGCTGTGCCAGATATCCTTGGCTGTCCTGTAGTTGCAGAAGTTCTGCATCATGGAGTCATCGACTGTGCTGATCAGTATATTCTGTGTCTTCTTGTCAAGTCCGACCAGCACCATCTCGTTCTTGTCCATTTCAGAAAGCTTCTTTGGCACCTTTTTGGTAGGATCAATGGTGGATGCCTTAGTGGGAATATAAGGTCCCTCATCCACGACCATGAAGAGTCGAGGGTCGACTGCTTCCATGTAAAATCTAATCCTTTCCTTCCAGATAGGAAAGTTTAGCCTGGTGCACACTGGGATCTTGCCTGAATACTTGAGTCCATCAATAGTAGATATCTGCCTTCTTCTTGACACTAGTGGCAGGAACTTACTCGAGGTGTTAACCCCTTTGATGAGTAACCTCCCTCTGATACCACTTGAAAGTCCACCTAGTGCCAACTACCTTCACCTATGGGGGGGGAATAGGTGTCTTGGAGCGTTTTTGCGGAATTAAAATTCTACCTGCATAAGAAAACAAAACAACACAGCACAAACAAACACTAGCAGTTATAGTGGTTCCCCGATTTGGGTACGTCCACTTTCCCCCTTCGACCTATCTCCCAACAAGGGACGACTCGGTCTCTTCACCAACCGGATTGAAATCCAATCCTCACACTAACGGAAGGAACCCTTCCAAATAAAGGAGTCACCACTCCTCCACCACGGGTTGCACCCAACCCTTACAACGAGGAACCTATGTTCCTTTACAACAAAAATAAAATGGAATGTATAAACTATACAAACTTCTTATGGAGTGCTCGGTGTCCCTCTTCGTTCGATGACGCGTTCTTGACGAAGACGAAGAGTCCACGACCTAGCTCTCACTTAGAATGAATCTCCACGAACCGGCGGCAGCAAGAAGAGCGGCGGCTTGGCGTTCGGGATCGGAAGCGGCAAGAAGTGCGGCGGCTGAGCTTTAGAGATCCAACCTTCGTAGCTAAGCAAGCAAGGTCTACCAACGGTCACACTAGGATCGATCGTCTCGATCGATTCGAAAAGGGAAGGTATTCCCGATCAACGAACCAAGAGACAAAAGATCTCTGGATAGACACGTGAGATGCGTTGCTTGGCTGAGATTCTATCGCCGGGAGATCAGGAGGTATCCACGATCACAGGCGGCGACAATCTTCCCGAGCGATGGCGGCAGCGGAAGAGAAATCTGCGATTTAGGTTACGTCGGCGGCTCAGTATTCTTTCTTGTATGTTCGTGTCCTTACTGTTCAAAATACTGATGTATTTATACAGTAGGTCATACAAAATGACTGTTGTGGGCCCCACTAAAAGAAACCCTAGCTCCGGTTTCAAAACAGCGCCTGGAAGTTGGTCCGGTCCGGCGAGCACAAGAATTTCGCCCAAGGCAAATTCGGCAAGAATCAAAGGTGATTCTCGACGGATTGGCGAGAATCACTTATGATTCTCACCGAATTCTACTTGACAGAATTCTGGCTGAAGATATAGCCAACCGGAGAGAATCGGCAAGAATCAACATTCATTCTCGACGAATCGGTGAGAATGCAAAGTCAATCTCGTCGATTCGGCGAGAATAAACTGGTGATTCTCGACGATTCTGCCTTAATTAGAAATCAAGACGGCGTTGAGACAGCCGGCTACAATCGGCAAGAATCAGCGAGTGATTCTCGACGATTCGGCGAGAATCACTAGTGATTCACGTCGAATCGGCGAGAATCACTTAGTGATTCTCGATGATTTCTACTTAGACGATTTTTCGTCTTTCCACCTGTGAGCTGCTCTTTGGCCCATCCTTGCTCCTTGTCTGCTCTTGATCTTTCTCATCCCTGTACTTGAAAGTAAGTACACTCCAATAGAGAGAGTACACGTAGGCCAACACACTGATCTGCTCAACGAGGGATTACGTTGCGCAGACCCGTGTATATTGACCCACTGCACCCTGACATTGGTGTGTACTTAGCATGGAATAACTGCAAGCACACCTTGAAAACAAATGATCAAATACATTGTCAATTCACCATAACTGGTCCAGGGGCTTCTTCAAATCAAGGTACATTGTGGAAACAATACCCAACAGTAGCGGTCTCCTCTCAAGTTCGGCATCAGTTCACAAACTTTCCTTTAGGTTGCTGCAAGCAAGAACTGTTCGACTCTTCTTCAGTCCTCCTGCGAAAGGAAGCCTCTCATCCCAATCTGCAACGACCTTGACCGCTTTGAAGTTGACCGCCTAAGCATGGGGCAGACTCCACCTAAGTGCGCTCGCAGTTGGAGAACTGCCGCAAGGTCGCCCGATAGTAGGCGACCCGCCTCCAGGTCGCACAATAGGTGTCCAGCCTCCAGGTCGCTCAGCGGTTCGTGAAATGCCTCGTAAGCCTGTCTAGCTGGTGCGATCTGCTCCTTCTATTTGGTAGAAGGTGGCAGACTAGGTGTCAGTCCGCCTAAGTGATGTGGACTTGCTCTTCCCTCTAGCTCTCTGTCAACCTGCACAGCATCCAGTAGACTCCTTCTCGCTCCACCAGCAGGGGCGACCTGCTCTTTCTATTCACCAGAAGGAGGCGGACTCTTTATGAAGTCTGCCAGAAGCATCAACTTCCCATTACTGGCTTCTCCCAGTAGTACGCAGCATGTCGCGGACACGATCGTAGCTCGCCCGCATCATCCGGATGACATCATCAAGCCCAGTTCTGGAAGATTGCTCCTCGAGCCTATAAATAGCCCCCCCATACCTCTCATTTAGGAGGACTACAGTTGTGGACCAACCAACGCAGCAGACCCTACGGATACCAACTTTTTGTTCGCAAGCTCTGTTCGCGGACAGATCCTCAGTCCGTGCGGCCTCTGCGGCTAACCGTTCCTGGTTGTCTCCAGTGACCTCAGTGGTCTTCACAGCCTGATTGCATAGTCCGCCCGACCTTGTAGCGATCTTTTAGATCAGCTGTCCGTGAAGTCTGTCTACCTGTTTGGTCAAACCGGGCGGCCTCTGGCCTCCTCTCTCTTTTAGACGCCAGCTTCCTCTTTGTACCCTTTATATTTTCTCATGTAAATGAATTAACTCAAGTTGTAATACTGATTCATAATCAAAGGAAAGCCCATTGCAGGAGTGGCATTTAAGCCACGACGGGCGAACTCTATTATTGCCGCTGCAAACGGCCCCTTCTCTTCTTCTCTTCACCCTTCTCTCAGCCTCTACCGCAAATTCCTAACCATTAAAGTAACTGGCTACATGACAGTTCCTCATCAACCTCCCATTATCCCTATAACACAGATCGAGTGTGCTCCACTCTCGAGCGTGCAGAGAGATTTTCCATATCAGCTGCTTAGCAGTCTCTTCTCCTCCCCTTCTCTTCATCCTCCCATGAGATTTCAAACACTATTATCTGGTGGTACATTTTCCTGCATCAACAGCCACAATGTCCAACACAACCCAACAGTCCAAGAGAAAAAAACCAAAAACCAACCAAGTGCAATGATTCATAAGTCGGCACTAGGTTGGTGGTCCTTTATCCACTGCCAACAATGGGCCACACCTAATATCCATAAACACCTATAAAACCCCAACAAAAACACCGTGCTTCTCCAATGACAAGGAGGAAGAAGAATTTCCAAAATTCACCCTAAGGCAATGCTCGACAAATTGGCTAAATTTTGCAAGAAAACTAAGTACATACCGATTCGTCGAGTATACTCGACGAATACAGTAGACATTCGAAAAAAAAATACTTAGTCCATAGGATATTCGTCGAGTATACTCGATGAATCTGGATTTTACTCAACGCTCACAATGCCAAAGCAGTCTCACTCGACGCCTGGACTTAACTTGGTGAAATTTACTTCATTCAACGCCTTCACACTATGGTTAGCTGAGTTCACTCAGCGCACTCGACACCAAGGCAGAAACACTCAAGCACTCACGCCATTTGGTTCACTCGACGCGCTCTACGCCAAACTGACAATACTCGACGAATTCGTCGAGATTACAAGATTCTTTTGACTTAGTCTCAATGACTACTCGACGCTCTCAACACCAAGTGAACTTCACTCAATTCCAAGGCTGATATTCAACGAATTCGTCGTGAATACTTGAAAAATTGCCTTAGATTGTAGGATCACTCGACGCTAAGAGTGATTAAGTCAACCCATACAACGCCAAGGATACACTGAACGCCAAAGGATAATACTCGACAAATACATCAAGATTACTCGACAAATCTGACATCACTCAATGCCTATACTATTCGACGAATTAGACTTAATACAAACACCCATACTTGACGAATTTCATTCAGGCTGACCCCACCATACTAGAAGAATCTATAAACCTAAGCTAAAGGTCATATTAAACGAGTTTATCTTTACTTAGACTTTCATATACGTCGAAATTATCTTAGATTAAATGTCATAAACTTGACGGTTTAACCTAGAATATCAATCATATATGACGATGCTTTCTTTTACTTGGCTGGAAATCCCACACTACTCAACAGGTCGAACTTGGTCGATCCCTACACTACTCATAATTCTAAGGAGGGAAGAAAAACAACAAAGAACACACGAAAAAAGACTTGGCAAGGGGAAGAAATCACCACTTGCCTTTAACTCCAGCAATCTGGCCACACAAGCCCCCTTCCTCACGGATCCGGCCGCAAGAACACCTTTGCTATACTTCCTGAAACTTTTTGAGAAAAAAGGGGGTCAAAACCGAATAACCAAATGTCAAAAAATATCAAGAGACGGAAAAAACTCACCGCACACACGTAGATCTTGTCGAGAGCTATCCGAATCTACCCTCCAATGATGATTTTGAGCAACGGAGCTCCTTCAATCGACGGCCGAAAGCTTGTGAAGTCCGTCATTCCTCGCTTTTGCAAAATAGTGCAACAGCTTGGGAGGAAGACGATGAATAGGTTTTCCGTCATATCGTAAGAGTGTATATATATATATATAATATTATATTATTATAATAACATCCAAATTACTGATATATCCATTCAACTTAGATTTTCACGAAATTTGCATTGAAGCTAAATATCGAAGCTACGAATCAAACGCCGAAGTCGAAATCAAAATACGACAAACAAAAATTGGGCAAAACCTTCCCAACGTCCAAAACACCAACTATCCCAAAAAGCTCCTTTGAGCTCCAAAACAAACCCGGCTCGCAATGCATAGCTCAAAAACACACTAGAAATTAGCCATTCTAATATTCTAGGTAAAAACATCATATACCAAATGAGCAAAATTCACGCTCCAGCAATGGTACCTGTCAACAACGCGTCAACGTAACGACCTGACGTCAAAAATACGCCACTAAAGGAATTAAAATAAACATCAAAAAATCAGGGGTGTTACACCCTGAATGCTGAAGGGTGGAGGAAAGCTAGAGTTGTGTCTCCTACCAGAACTCAAGCTTCATGTGATCATGAAAATTTAGAGCCAAGAACCTCGAGCTCAGAAATGTCAGATTGAGAATTCTTTCTTCTCTACAAGCAATTTAAGAGGATGCTTAACAAGAGGAAGCAGATAAGAAATCAACTCTCCTCATCTAATTATAGTAGATCATGTCATGATGGCGATCATCATAAGAAAATCTATAATAGTAATGATAGGTATAAATCTAAATCGAAGAAACTTATTTCTTCTGACATTCTGTGTTATTGTTGTAACAAGCCAGGGCACATTAATGTGGAATGTCCTTATAAGAAGGAAGGATCCAAGAAGGAAGAGAATAGACTTTTCAAAGGTAAGAAGATAGAGTAGAAGAGCTTCATTGCAAAGAAGCCAAACATTCTTATTGATAGCAACTCGTATGAGTCATGTTTCAATGATGAAGCCTATTTTGGGCTCCTGGAACATACTGATGAGTAAGACTGCAATACCCAATACAATGGGAACGTAAACTCACATACTCCTCTCTATAAGTCTGAAACAGACTCCGATGGTCTTGAAGACAATTCTTATGAGGAGGATTCAGATATATTGGGTTCGTATAAGTGTTTGCTTGCAGAATTTGACAAATGTATTAAGGTAATCAGATCCCAAGCCAAAGAAATTTCCTCTCACAAGGCATTGAACTAGGAAGTGAAGGAAGAAATCGAGAGATTAAATCCTCTCAAGGATGAAGTTCCATCCTTGAAAGAGGAACTTAAGACCTCTACTGAACTAGTATGTCTGAAGGAGAAAGCCATCAATGAACTGGAAGAAAAATTGTTAGCCGAGAAGAAGCTTGTATCAAGCTTCTCGAAGACAAACATTGTCCTTCCTATTATAGATGAATTTTTTGTCTAAAGAAGGTAGTGGTGTTGGACACAAATCTGTTAAGGGTAAGGGGAAGGCTCCTCAAAGTCAGACTACTTTCAAGAAAGTAATCTTTCTGACAAACAAGTATGACTCTGAGTCATCCTACCGTCACTTTATTATACCAACATATGTTGACTCTAACAAGAAAAACCAAGGATGGATCCCCCCGCAGAGATTTTGGAACGAGTTCTCTAAAAGCACCTCATGAAGAAATAATCCTTAAGGATTATGATCCATTCGTTCATGGACCCAGTGCTAAGAGAGCACCAAAAGTAAAACCTATTGTTGTCAAGCCATTTGAGACAAAAAAGTCTTGTGTATGTTGTAATCATGAGGCTTCCACCTCCAAGTCAGTTGCTACAACAAGACCTCCCATTCTTAAGGTAAACCAGGAGAACAAGATAAGATACAACTGATTTGACCGTTGGTGTTGTGGCAAGTTTTGTCACTTTGCCATTGACTGCTGGTTTAATTTAACAAATTGAATGACTCCATAAGTTAATACTGCATGAATGACCATTCTCAATGCTAACACTCATAGTGGAGTTAATCTAACCAGGAAGCAAGGACCTAAACTTGTTTGGGTTCCTAAGAGTAATTGATTTGTAAATGCAAGAATGTCCAAAGGACAACAAAATTCCTATTTGGTACTTTGATAGTGGATGTTCTCGACACATGACCAAGAAAAAAAGCCTACTACAAGATTATACCCCAATCAAGGACGGACCAAAAGTTATTTTTGGTGGATCTGAAAGGGTAATCACAAAAGGCTACAATATGATCACTAATGGTATAGTCTCTTTCACAAACATGGCTTATGTTAAAGTATTACAATGTAATCTCATTAGCATAGTCAATTATATGACAAAGGCCATATGGTAGAGTTCTATAAGGATGAGTACCTGATAAAGTCATTTGATAGTTCAAAAAATATTTTAACAGGCAGTCAATGTAGAAATATTTTTTGTCTCAATTTTTTTTGTTTAGAATCTTCTACACCAGTGCGTTTTTTGGCAAAAGATAGTGTATCTCTTTGTAATCAATGGAAGGGGACTAGCACATATTAATTTCAAAACCTTAAATGTATTATTTTCTCAAAACTTAGTGTGTGATGCACCAAATATTAAGTGCATTAAAGAGAGTCTGTGTCACGCATGGCAGATGTGAAAGCAAACAAGGGCTACCTTTTAAAGCATTATTGCTAAAGTGTTGGTACCCTAGTTTGATTTGAGTTTAGTCCTCTCCTTTGTGCTCCTTGACCCAAGAAATATCTATGGTCAATGGTTAGGAGTCTAGCTGTAGAGTCCTCGCTTTTCCAAATTGAGAATTTGGTTAAGTAGTTTTTTCGTTCGACCATAGTCGAACGCCGTTCGACTATCGTCTATCGGCTGATCGACGATCGTCTATCAGTTGGTCGACGCTTAGTCTGCGCTGATAGTTCGACTATCTGCTTGATAGGTCGACTATCTGTTCTGCGCTGATAGTTCGACTATCTGCTTGATAGGTCGACTATCTCAGTGCGCTTGATAGTTCGACTATCTGTCCTAGATAGATCGACTATCTGATAGTTCGACTATCTGTTTTGATAGGTCGACTATCTGCCGGGGTAGGTCGACTATCTTCTTCGATAGTTCGACTATCTGGATCGTTCGACTATCTGCCTGATAGATCGACGATCTCCGTGCGTCGTTCGACGATCTTCGAAGATCGTTCGACGCTCTCTGCCTGCCTTTGAATTTTGTATTTATTTATTATATTTAATTATTTAATACATTTTCTGGCACGATATTTCAAGCTGTATGATAAAGTTTCCAGGCATTATTTACTTCATTCTATTTGCCTGAGTTCAAATCTTTTAAGATAAAGTTGTTTGTCTTATTAGCTGTCATTTAAATTACTTTATCCGCTGTCAACCCCTTTATAGCCGTTGGACTGAAAAGTCCTCTTCTTTGCTATAAAGAGTTAGTTTCTGATGTGACTTTATTTAGTCATCTGTTTATTTGATTTAAACCTGCAGCTTCTTAGAAAGAGATTTATTCCTTTTTATGGAATGTATTGCTGCAGAGATATTTCTGTCTTCTTGATATTTACAGCCCAGGTCTCAAGGCTCACAAGAAGACAAAGAATTCAAATGGAAGAGAGCCGTTGCTTGCTGCTAATATATAAAGAACCATTTGCAGAAGGATTCAAGCAAGTTTTTTTTTGGTGAACAGAAGTGCTACACACATATTCAAAAGCACTCAAGCCTTCATCAAGCTCAAGCTTCCTGCTCTCAGCAAACTCCATCTAACTGAGAAGTGTTAAGATCTTCATCTCTTCTTCACCTGAGTTCTCCTGCTTTCAGGAAGTTCAACTCAGAGTTTCTTTGAAGAAGAAGAAGAAGAAGAATAGCTGCTTGAAGAGATTTCTTTTTGTTATTTATTTTCTTCCTGTAGCTCTTTCCTTCAGAATTTTCTGAAGAGTTTCTGCACTGAAGCAAGACTTCACCTGGACATCTTTGAGCCAGGGGGAGCCTTGATTCTTTAGAGCATTCTAGCTCAGTGCAAGCTTTTTGTGCTTCTCTAATCTATTGTAAAATAGAGAAGACATCTTAACCCTCTTCCCCCTCCTGTACAGGGTTATTACTCCCTTCAAAAGTATCCCTTGGTGGCAGGGCACCTGATCAAAAACCTGTGCTTGGTTTTTAGACACCTGATCAAAAGTCTAAAGGGTCTGTTTGATCTACCTGAATCAGATCATTGGTGGCAGGGCACCTTAGCAAAAACCTGTAGTGGATTCCTACCGTTTGGGTAGAAGAGTGGACGTACCCAAGTTGTTTGGGGAACCACTATAAAATTCCTTGTGTCGTCTGGCTTGTTTATTATATTTCTTGTACTGTGGCTGTGAATAGATATAACTAGGCTGCTAGTTGCTGTTTAGGTTTTTCCAAGCTTAACTGTAATTACAGTTAGCTTGTGTTTGTACACAACACTTGTATTAGGCTTTAAGGTTTAATCAAATCTATAATCTCTTCATTCCGCACTTCACTCCAAGGGAGTTGGGTAGACAGTTAAGTTTTGTATTGTGCAAAATTTGATTACTCTATTCACCCCCCCTCTAGAGTAGTATCTATCCCTTCACTTTCAATTGGTATCAGAGGGAGGTTGACTGACTGTATAGGCTAACACCTAAGTCACAAGATCCTGATAGATACCAAGAGTTTATAGAAATTCACTATCATGGCCCAGTCTAAGGATTATTCTAGCACCAGACCTCCAGCATGCAACTTAGCAAAGTTTGGCATCTGGAAGGCAAGGATCAAACTTTATATGAACTCTATTGATGAGAGTATTTTTGCTTCTATTTTGTCAGGTCCCCCAAGAGCACCTGCTGCAGCCACTGCCTCATCATCTGATATGAGTGCAGTGCCTCCTCCAGACTATAATGATAAGTACAAGAAGGCAAAAATTGCTGATGCCAAAGCAATGAACATACTGGCTCAGACTATGTCTGATGAAGTGTTCCAGAAGGTTACTGATTGCTCTTCAGCAAAGGCCATGTGGGACACACTGAACCAGATTGTAGCTGGTTCAGCTGATGAAAGGAAGGACAGGAGGTCCAACCTTATTTCACAGTACGAGAACTTCAAAAAGACTGATGCTGAATCAGTTGAAGCAATGTACACCAGGCTCAGCTCAATCATCAATGAGCTGAGGACCCTTGACAAGGATATCTCATTGACAGAGGTCAATGATAAGATCCTTATGTGCTTCCCTAGCACATGGGATTTGAGGATCTGGCCAATCAAGGAAGCCAGAAGCACCAATGAGATATCAACTGAAGCCCTTCTCGGCAAGCTCAAATCTTTTGAGCAAGTGCTGAAGACAAGGGAAGCTGAAGCAGAAGCCAAGACCCCCACTCCCACAAGAAAAGAGCATTCTCTAGCTCTTAAAGCTGCTGAAGCATCAGAAGGCAGCCAATCAAATGAGGAGCTCATGGCATTGTTTGCCAAGAGATTTCTCAAAATGGGGAGAAAAGAGTTCAGAAGAAAATCTTCAAAGTATGAAGAAAAGCCAAGGTATGATCGTACTCCATCTAAAGAAATTATTTGTTATGGGTGCAGGAAGCCTGGACACATCTTGCCAGAGTGTCCAGAGGAGAAAAACAAAGAAAAGAGAAAAGAAAAGGAGCAGCACAGGAAGCACTCCAAGCCATCCTCCTACAAGAACAAGAAAAAGGAGAGAGGTTTCATTGCTGAAACCTGGAGTGATTCTGATGAAGAATCCTCATCCTCAAGCTCTAGTGAGGATGAAGAAGAAAAGAAGGCAAAAGAAGTTTGCCTCATGGCAATAGATGCCTGCAGCAACCACTCAGCTGCAGAGAGTTCTGACTCAGATGAAGAAATGCCTACTGAAGATGAGGTACTTTCATCTTATGATTTTACTTCTGAAGAATTTAAGTTAGATTTTAAATCTCTATGTTTAGATTTAATTAGTTCAGAAAAAGAGATAAAAGAACTTAGAAATAGGCTAGCTGACTCTGAATCAATAGCCTCCGAAAATGTTAGGTTAAAGGAAGAACTCACTACTTATAGTGAAGAAATCAAATTCCTTAAAATGGAATTAGCTAAGTCTAAGAGACTAGAAGAGTCACTTAGTGGTAGAAGCCTTAAGCTGTTAGAAATTACCAGCATGGCTAACACTAGGACAGGAAATGATAAATTAGGCTTAGGAGCTTCTCCCAGTGAACCCCCAGTCTTGCTTAAAAATAACCTTTCAACTCCAGTGAACTTCATTTCAGCTAGTGGAAAGAAGAACACTGAGCAAGTAAACCTTGTAAATAAAACATTAAATAAGGCTAAGAGAGAGAAGAGAAAGAACTTTTTCAAAGAAATGCAAAGAGCGTCGAACGCCGCTCGACGATCGGATGCTCCATGGTCGAACGAAGCTCGACGATCTGAGCGCCCATCGTCGAACGTCGATCGACGATTTCCATATGATTTTCAAAATCATAATCAGTATCATAGAAACCAAAATGGAAATAGAAACCCTAGGTTTGTTGACCCATCATCTGCATGGAGAATCCCACCTAGGAGATCTCACCCTCTAGGCTATCACCCTCTGCCTGCATTCTCTTATATTTCCAGTTTTTCTTATGTGAAAAACAAAGGACCCAAGGTTACCTGGGTCCACTCTGTCTAAATAGTTGTTTTGCAGGTGAAGGCCTATCCAATCACTCAAAATAAGTGGTATTTGGATAGTGGATGCTCTAAGCATATGACAGGAAACAAAGAGCTTCTGTCAAAGTACAAAGCTAAGCTCGGCCCAAAGGTTATCTTTGGAGACTCCAGCTGTGGTCAGACAGAAGGATATGGCAAGATCACAATTGGAGCTGTTACATTCAAGAGAGTTGCTTATGTCAGTGGACTGAAGCACAACCTGATTTCAGTTAGCCAGCTATGTGATGCTGGCTACCAGGTTTCTTTTTCTAACTCCTCTTGCAATATTACTTTAAATAATAATGTTGTCTTGATAGGTAATAGAATAGGCAATATATATTTAGTAGATTTTAATTCATCTCGCTCTGAAATCTGCTTGTTTAATGAATTAACCCTTAATAATAATTCTTTATGGCATAAAAGGCTTAGTCATGTAAACCTGAAGAACATATCTAGGTTATCTAAGCACAACCTTGTTAGAGGTTTACCTTCTTGCCCCTACAAGAAGGAGAGCCTATGCAAGGCCTGTCAGCTAGACAAGTAAACCAAAAATTCATTTAAATCTGTAAATAAAAGTGATTCTCCTAGAATCCTGTATTTATTACATTTGGACCTTTTCGGCCCAATAAATGTACAGAGTCTAGGAGGGAAGTATTACACATTAGTAATTGTAGATGACTTCTCTAGGTTCAGTTGGGTTTTCTTTTTGAGAACTAAGTCTGATAACTTCAATGCCCTTACAGACTTTCTACTTTGTGTGCAGACTGAGTACTCTACTCATGTGGCCTTGATCAGAAGTGATCATGGTACTGAGTTTGACTCTCTTCTCATGCAAGAATTCTGTGAGAGAGAAGGTATCAAACATAGCTTCTCAGCTCCTAGAACTCCCCAACAAAATGGGGTAGTTGAGAGGAAGAATAGAACACTAATTGAAACTGCTAGCACATTGTTGGCAGATGCTAACATGCCTCTATCCTATTGGGCAGAAGCTGTTAGTACAGCTAACTATGTCTTGAATAGAAGTTTGATACACAAACTTAAGTGTAAAACTCCTTATGAGTTGCTTAAAGGAAAGAAACCAAAAATTAATTACTTTAGAATTTTTGGCTGTACTGTTTATATTCATAATAATAATAAAGAATATATTAGAAAGTTTGAAGCAAAAGCTTCAATGGGAATCATGCTTGGATATTCCCAAGTAAGCAAAGCTTATAGGGTTTATAACAAATCAACCTGTAAGATAGAGGAATCTGTGCATGTGACTTTTGATGAGTCTCAGATGTTTTACAAGGAGAAAGAAAATTCTCCTCCCTCCAGTTCTTTGCAGGTACATGATGCCCCTCAAGAAATCCTTCAACTTTCAACTCTTCAGATCACTGAATCAGACAGTGATGAAGACTTTGCTGAAGCTGTTGAAGCTGTTGTTGTTCCACCAACAGTAGATCAAATTCCTCCTGAGGAATTAATCCCAACTGTTGCTGAAGATCACATCCCACCTGCTGATATTGTCACACTTAGAGATCATCCCACATCTCAAGTGATTGGAGACATATCAGCTGGTGTGCAAACAAGACATCAATTAAGACAGGATGTGATGCATGCTTGTTTCCTCTCACAGGTTGAGCCCCTCACCTTTAAAGATGCAGAGCTAGATCCCCACTGGATCATTGCAATGCAAGAGGAGCTCAATCAGTTTGAGAGATGTAAAGTTTGGACTTTGGTTCCAAGACCTAAAGGCCAACTGATCATAGGCACCAAGTGGGTGTATAGAAACAAGTTAGATGCTAATGGAATAATAGTAAGGAATAAAGCTAGGCTTGTAGCTCAGGGCTACAGACAGGAGGAAGGTATAGACTATGACCAAACCTTTGCTCCTGTTGCAAGGCTAGAAGCAATAAGGATCTTCTTGGCCTATGCAGCCTACATGAAGTTTAAGGTGTTCCAAATGGATGTCAAAAGTGCATTCCTAAATGGTGAGCTTAAGGAAGAAGTGTTTGTTGAACAACCACCAGGGTTTGTTTCATCAACACAGCCCTCTCATGTCTTTAAGTTGCAGAAAGCTCTATATGGACTAAAGCAAGCCCCTAGGGCCTGGTATGAGACTCTAGCTAGTTTCCTGTTAGAGCACAACTTCACTAGGGGAGTAGTTGACAGAACCCTTTTCGTTAAGCATCACAAGGACACAATCCTGTTAGTTCAGGTGTATGTAGATGATATTATCTTTGGCTCCACTGATCCCAAACTTTGCAAAAAGTTTTCCAACTTGATGCACTCTAAGTTTGAGATGAGTAGCATGGGTGTGCTGTCTTACTTTCTTGGTCTCCAAGTTAAGCAAGATGCTGATGGTATCTTCATCTCCCAATCCAAATATGCCAAGGAATTGGTAAAGAAATTTGGGATGGCTGATGCTTCAGCAATGCCTACACCCATGGCTACTAATGTAGTTATTGATTCTGATGATCACGGCAAGCCAGTTGATCAAAAGAATTATAGGGCCATTGTTGGTTCCCTATTATATCTAACTGCAAGTAGGCCAGATATAATGTTTGCTACATGCCTTTGTGCTAGATTCCAGGTCAACCCCAAGGAATCTCATCTGATTCTTCTAAAAAGAATCCTGAGATACCTGAAAGGATGTCCAAATCTAGGACTTTGGTACCCAGCTGAGTCAGAGTTTGAATTAATTGGATATTCTGATTCTGACTATGCTGGTTGCAGAGTTGACAGGAAGAGCACCTCAGGAACTTGCCAGTTCCTGGGAGAGAGATTGGTCTCTTGGTTCTGTAAGAAGCAGGCTTCTGTCTCAACGTCAACTGCAGAGGCTGAATATATAGCTGCTGCTAGCTGTTGTTCACAGATCCTGTGGATTCAAAACCAGCTTGTGGATTATGGTTACTCACACAAGAACACCAAGATCATGTGTGATAGTACCAGTGCTATCTCAATTGCACAAAATCCAGTGCACCACTCTAGAACCAAGCACATTGAAATTAGGCACCATTTCCTGAGAGATTGTGTGGAAAAGAACAAGATATGTCTTGAGTTCATATCCACTGAGTTTCAGAGAGGTGATATATTCACCAAGCCTTTAGATGAACAGAAGCATCTGTTCTTTTTAGTCCAACTAGGCATGATCAATGGACGAGACTAAGTATGACGATATCTGCCTATGTTGAGGTCTGCTTGAAGATCGTCGAACGATGATCGAAGATCGTCGAACGGATTGAGCCTATCGTCGACCTCTGGTTAATGATAGCTTCTGTTTGAAGATCGTCGATCGACGTTCGACCATCGTCGAACAGGCTGAGCTCATCGTCGATCTCCGGACGACGACAGCCTTTTGTTTGAGAAGCCAGAAATAGTCGAACGATTGTCCGACTACTCTGCTTCTGAGCCGATCGTCGAACGGCCGTTCGACTATCGGTTCAAGATTTTTTAAATAGACCGACTATATCCGGTTCAATATAAAGCCGATAGTCGACCTAGGTTAAAAGATCTGTTGCTGTATCGTCGACGGAGCGTGCCCTTTCGCATTCTGCTTTCCCGCTTGCGATTTTCTGCTGCTCCGTCTCCTTCGTCTTCCTCCTCTTTCTCGCGTCTTCCTCCTCCTTCTCGCGTTTCTCCAGCAGATCAATGGCGATTTCCCCAGCTGTTCTTGCCGTCGTCAAATTCGATGCCGGTTTCAGTGTAGATTTCGAAGCTTTCAGCGTTTGCGATGCCAGCATAGTAGAGGTTCTGCAGCTCTGCAAAGATCAAGGTCTAGAGAAGCTGATGTCTGAGAGGATCAAGATCAACATTCCTGAAATAAAAGAATGGGCTTTCACGTCGTCTTCCACAGACGAAGCGATGATCGGCACCATCGGCGGAGTAGAAGCTACCCTGACTCCGGCCGCTCTTTCTGATGTCTTCGGTTTAGTTATTGGTGATGAAGACTATGAGCAAGATGCTCAGGAGTTTGGAAGGATGCTCGTCGAGCTGGGACATGCTGAAGGCATTCCCTCCAAGTTGCTTAAGGTAAATTTTCCCTTCAAGATAAAGTTTCTCGCTGAAGTAGTCGGAAAAGTGCTCCTTGGAAAGCACTCTGCCCATGATAATATAACAAGGCAACAATTTGCACTTATGTGTGCAATTGTCAATCGAAAGAGGATCGATTGGGCTGCTGTTCTGTTTGACTTGATCAGGAAGAAGAATGGAAAGAAGGAAGTTACCCTGGGAAGGGTTATAGGTATTTTCCTGAAGGAGAAATTTCCCCAGTTGCTGAGTTCTGCCGCAACAACCATCAATGCCAGCAAGAAGATGGATCCCCATCTGTTTTCAAAATGGAAGAGGACGTTCGTGAAGTCTGCTCCAGCGCAATCTGAGGACACAAGGACTGCTTCAGTCGCTCCTCAACCTAGTGAAGCTGGCTTAGCTATCCCTTCCTCCTCCTCTGTTTTGCCGTCTACCTCAGTTGAAGTACCATCAACTTCTGCTGAGGTACGACCCTCCTCTTCTGCTGCACCTGAAACAACCATGGTTGTTTCTCTGACTCCTCCAGCCTCTCCTCTCCCTGCATATCTGGCTAGGATATCTGCTCCTAGCTTCGATTTGTTAGGATCAGAGAGAGTTCTTACTCCTCACGCATCTCCCGTTAATTCCCCAGTTCATTCTCCATCCCCTGCTCACTCTCCAGCTGTATCTCCAGCTCGATCCCCAGTCCCCAATATTTCTCATCCCAGCACATCTACCATTTTTGCTGCAGCTCCATCCACCTCAAATTCATCATCTTTTGAAATTACCCCTGAATTCCTCTCCCGCATTGTGGAGTTGATTACCCCATCAATCAAAATCATGATTGACGAGGCAATCGCTCCCCTTGCTGCCTCCATTGACCGTCTCACTGCCTCCATCCAATCCATTTCTAACTCTGCTGAGCCATCTACCTCTAGGGGCCTGGTTTCAGTTGTTACTGAAATCAGGCAGGGGGAGATGTTCAATGAAGATGTCTCAGATCTTCCTGCTTCCCCTCCAGCTGATATAGAGATAGCTCCAGATGTTGTCGTATCTGTCCAGCCAGAATCTGCTCCAGAAGAAGTTCCAGATATTGTTATGTCTGCTGAGGAAGAGACAGCTCCTGCTGAGGAAGAGACTGTTCCAGAAGTTCAAGATGTTGCTATGACTGATCAGGAAGAAACTGTTCCAGCTGAGAAAGTGGCAACTCCAGCTGAGGAAGAAGTTGTTCCAGCTGAGGAAGAGAGTGCTCCTGCTAAGAAAGTTTTAGCTCCAGTCTTGACTGAGAAGGAAATATCAGATGGTATCCTGCTATCAGAAATTGCTGTGAAAGTGTGCTTAGAAGATATTACCACTCCTATGATAGTTAGACTCCTGGAAGGAATTGTAACTAATTATCTGAATGAATGCTGGGAAATGGTTAAATATGAAGGTAAAGCTTTCATTCGCTTTGTTGATGAATCTATTAATTTGATAGTCTGTGAATACCTTGAAGGTATGATTCAAGTTTATTTAGCAGATCTGTATTCGTAATTTTACAGATATTATTAAAGAAGATGTAACTGCCCAGAAAATAGCAATTGTTTCTGTGGCTGCTCCAAGTGATTCTAATACTCAAATAGATCCAGAATTGGATGTGTTTTTAAATGATAAAGAGGATGAAAATCAAGAGGAAATCAAAGTTGATTCTCCTGCTTTAAATTTGGAAGAAATTCAAGCAAGGGCTGCTTGGGACTTAAGAGTTCAATCTCTACAAGAAAAAGAGAAAGATCTGCAATTTGAGAAGTCATCCATCTGGGATGACTCTCCTGGTTTAGATTTAGACTCTCTTATGGCTATGGATGTCATTGAAGAAGAAAAAGAGAAGTCGGCATTAAAGCTTAAAGAAAAGGCTGTCTCAGAAGCCTATGATCCCTATGAGAATCCTCCATCATACAATTCTGATGATGATGATGAGTCAGATGTGTCTGAAAATTCAAAGAAAAAGAAATCTGCTGTTAAGAAGAGAAAAGCTCCTCCTCCTCCTCCTCCAAACAAGGACAATGACACTCCCTACTACATCCTGAAGGGCATTGACCCCAAATCTAAAGATTTTAAGCATTGGATGTGGTTCTCGAAAAACCAGCAGAAAGAAAGGAAGAGAACTAAAAGGTATGATACTCCAGTCTCCAGATGGACTCCCAAAGGTCCTCCTCCACCTCCCGGTGCAGGAGCCTCTGGGAATCTACCTGCAAATCAATCTGCCTATGGAAAATCTGTATCTGCTCAGCCACATCCAAGACAAGGTCATCAAAGTTTTCAAGGCAAATCGTCTTATGGATCTCAAAGACAGTTGAAGGAGGTTGTGGCCCAAAGACCAACTTTTTCCCCACCTCCTTCTCCAGTTCAATCTGAGAAGAGTGTTTCAAAAGGTAAATAGTTTACAGTGTTTTAAAAACCTTCTAGCAAGTCCCTTTTGCTAAGTCTTCTAATGTTTTTATCTAGATATAATAGCTGCTGCTTCTCCAGAGCCAGTATATGAAAATCCCGAGCTCGATCCTAATTTTAGGATGGCTCGCTTTCAAGAGCTTGTAGGGGCAGCCCAGATTAGAAAAGCAAGAGCTGAAGGAAAAGATGTGACTGGTTTCACTACCATGTCATCTTATAGAAAGAAAGAGTTTGAGAAATTCCAAGTTAATCCTGAGATCTTTGACCCAGCAAAGTATATGGAGAAACATCCTGAAGCTGTGGTCCCCAGAGCAACAGAGCTGAAAATTCTTGGAGTGCAGGACTTGAAGATGTCGAAAAAGGAATCAGATGATCCTCTGCGAAAAATTTCTTTTGTCTCTAGTTCATCTGACCCATTACCTGACTCTAAAAACTCTTAATAGTTTATTTAAACTGCTGTGATATATGTGATATATTGGTTTATCTAAATTGTTTATCTGCCAATCTTGTTGCTATTTTTTTCTGTAGTATTTTAATAGCTAGTTGTTTTAGCTGTTGAGAGACTTAACTCAAATAGGGGGAGATTGTTGGTACCCTAGTTTGATTTGAGTTTAGTCCTCTCCTTTGTGCTCCTTGACCCAAGAAATATCTATGGTCAATGGTTAGGAGTCTAGCTGTAGAGTCCTCGCTTTTCCAAATTGAGAATTTGGTTAAGTAGTTTTTTCGTTCGACCATAGTCGAACGCCGTTCGACTATCGTCTATCGGCTGATCGACGATCGTCTATCAGTTGGTCGACGCTTAGTCTGCGCTGATAGTTCGACTATCTGCTTGATAGGTCGACTATCTGTTCTGCGCTGATAGTTCGACTATCTGCTTGATAGGTCGACTATCTCAGTGCGCTTGATAGTTCGACTATCTGTCCTAGATAGATCGACTATCTGATAGTTCGACTATCTGTTTTGATAGGTCGACTATCTGCCGGGGTAGGTCGACTATCTTCTTCGATAGTTCGACTATCTGGATCGTTCGACTATCTGCCTGATAGATCGACGATCTCCGTGCGTCGTTCGACGATCTTCGAAGATCGTTCGACGCTCTCTGCCTGCCTTTGAATTTTGTATTTATTTATTATATTTAATTATTTAATACATTTTCTGGCACGATATTTCAAGCTGTATGATAAAGTTTCCAGGCATTATTTACTTCATTCTATTTGCCTGAGTTCAAATCTTTTAAGATAAAGTTGTTTGTCTTATTAGCTGTCATTTAAATTACTTTATCCGCTGTCAACCCCTTTATAGCCGTTGGACTGAAAAGTCCTCTTCTTTGCTATAAAGAGTTAGTTTCTGATGTGACTTTATTTAGTCATCTGTTTATTTGATTTAAACCTGCAGCTTCTTAGAAAGAGATTTATTCCTTTTTATGGAATGTATTGCTGCAGAGATATTTCTGTCTTCTTGATATTTACAGCCCAGGTCTCAAGGCTCACAAGAAGACAAAGAATTCAAATGGAAGAGAGCCGTTGCTTGCTGCTAATATATAAAGAACCATTTGCAGAAGGATTCAAGCAAGTTTTTTTTTGGTGAACAGAAGTGCTACACACATATTCAAAAGCACTCAAGCCTTCATCAAGCTCAAGCTTCCTGCTCTCAGCAAACTCCATCTAACTGAGAAGTGTTAAGATCTTCATCTCTTCTTCACCTGAGTTCTCCTGCTTTCAGGAAGTTCAACTCAGAGTTTCTTTGAAGAAGAAGAAGAAGAAGAATAGCTGCTTGAAGAGATTTCTTTTTGTTATTTATTTTCTTCCTGTAGCTCTTTCCTTCAGAATTTTCTGAAGAGTTTCTGCACTGAAGCAAGACTTCACCTGGACATCTTTGAGCCAGGGGGAGCCTTGATTCTTTAGAGCATTCTAGCTCAGTGCAAGCTTTTTGTGCTTCTCTAATCTATTGTAAAATAGAGAAGACATCTTAACCCTCTTCCCCCTCCTGTACAGGGTTATTACTCCCTTCAAAAGTATCCCTTGGTGGCAGGGCACCTGATCAAAAACCTGTGCTTGGTTTTTAGACACCTGATCAAAAGTCTAAAGGGTCTGTTTGATCTACCTGAATCAGATCATTGGTGGCAGGGCACCTTAGCAAAAACCTGTAGTGGATTCCTACCGTTTGGGTAGAAGAGTGGACGTACCCAAGTTGTTTGGGGAACCACTATAAAATTCCTTGTGTCGTCTGGCTTGTTTATTATATTTCTTGTACTGTGGCTGTGAATAGATATAACTAGGCTGCTAGTTGCTGTTTAGGTTTTTCCAAGCTTAACTGTAATTACAGTTAGCTTGTGTTTGTACACAACACTTGTATTAGGCTTTAAGGTTTAATCAAATCTATAATCTCTTCATTCCGCACTTCACTCCAAGGGAGTTGGGTAGACAGTTAAGTTTTGTATTGTGCAAAATTTGATTACTCTATTCACCCCCCCTCTAGAGTAGTATCTATCCCTTCACTTTCATAAAGGTTCTGACAGATTTTTATATCTGCTTCATATGGACTTATTCGGTCATATGCCATTTCATAGTTTAGGAGGTAAAGTTTATAACTTGGTTATTGTTGATGACTACTCTCATTTTACATGGGTGTTCTTTCTGAAACGCGAGTTAGATACCTTTGACTCTTTCACTAACTTTGTTAGGCAAATACAAAATGAATTGAACTGCTACTATCAAAATAAGAAGTGACCATGGAATGAAATTTGAATCTTGTGTCATGATAGAGTTTTGTTCAAGACAATATATCTTTCATGAGTTTTCCTCTCCTCGTACTCCACAACAAAATGGAGTTGCTGAGATAAGGAATAAAATACTCATTGAGGCATATACTACAATGTTGAATTACTCTTCATTACAAGAGTACTTCTGGGCTGAAGTAGTCAATATAGATTTTCACATGCAAAATTGAGCCTTAATTAACAAAAATCATCACAAGACACCATATGAACTTCTGAAGGGAAGAAAATCGACTGTGTCTTACTTTAGAATTTTTGGAAGAAAATGCTTTGTACTAAATAATGGGAAACATTATCGAACTAAGTTTAGTGAAAATTATTTTGAAGGTACTTTCGTAGGATATAGTAGTTATAGTAAGGCATATAGGATTTTTAATAAGAAAACTCTGGTTGTAGAAGAATCTATCAATGTTGTTTTTGATGAGACAAGTATGCTTTATAGAAGCTTGTCATGTGTTTTTTATTGAAGATGCAGGTGCTAAACTTAAAGAGCTAAGCTTGGATGAAGCTGCAAAAGTAGAAGTTCCTTGTTCAATCAAGATCAGCTCTCAGATCCAATCCTTTCCCTACCATCTAGGAAGGTAGGATTCCATATTTATACAAATCCATCCTATCAGGGCATGGGGCGGTGTTGATGTAGCATGAACACGTGATTGCATACTCTTCTAGACTATATAAGAAGCATGAAGTGAAATACCCAGTGTATGACTTAGAGTTGGGAGCAGTGGTCTTCACCTAAAAGATTTGGAGGCACTATCTATATGACATCCACTATGAGATCTTTTTAGATCATAAGAATTTGAAGTACATCCAGAATCATACAGATCTGAACTTGAGACAGCAGCATTGGATATAGTTTCTTTGTGATTATGAGTTTAAATTGAACTACCATCCAGGAAAGGCATACTCAATGGAGGATGCTATAAGAAGGAAGGCACCAGCTTCGAGCCCCGAGCCTCAAATAATGGGTATGGAGTTAGCTTGAGTACTTAAAGAGATGGACATTATGCTAGTTTCTAAGGCATTTCCCAAGGCCTATACGGAGTACTTGGCCACCATAAGTATAGTTTGGAACATTTGAGATCAGATTTGGGTAAAGCAAGGGAAGGATGCTACTTTGGCCCCTATATTTCAAGCAAATGTGGGGGGATCAACCTAGGGATACACACTAAGAGATGAACTCATTCATTTCCATGACAGACTTTACATTCTCGTAAGTTATGGGATTTAGGAAGACATCTTGAGAGAGGCCCATTGCACCAAGTAATCGGTGCATCCTAGAATTGCCAAGATGTACACTGACTTATAGAAGAGCATGTTTTGGATAAGAATGAAGAGGGATGTCACGCACTATGTTACACATAATGAAGCTTGTCAAAAGGTAATTATAGAGTGCAAGAGCCATAGTGGATTATTATAGTCATTGCCCATCCTAGAGTAGAAGTTTGAGGATATTTTTATGTATTTGTTCACGGCCTTACCCGATATCGGTTCGGGAATAATTTAGTTTGGATGATTGTGGATCCCTTTACAAAGGTTGTCAGGTTTATCCCGATTAAGAAAGAGGCACATGTTGATGTGTTAGTATGTCTCTTTGTAGAGCAGTTTGTTTGGTACTATGAGGTGCCAAAGACATTAGTCTCGGACTGTGATGGAACTTCACCTCGCAAGAATGGAGGGCATTTCAAGCATATTTGGGCTCTAGCTTTACATTAAAAACAACTTTTCACCCTCAAAATGATGACCAATATGAGAGAACAATCATAACTATGGAGGACTTATTGCGGTTATACATTTTTGATAGGGGAGAACCGTGGGAGAGACTTCTACTATTGGTAGTATTTTCATATAATAATAACTACAAAGCAAATATCAAAATGGCACCTTGTGATGCACATTATGGTAGGATGTGTAGAAAACCATTGTCGTGGGTCCATGATGAGGATCGTAAGGCATTAGGGGTGGAGTACATCGATGGCACCGATACTATAAATAGGTTCATACAAGATAGCATGTTAGAGGCTAAAATCCAACAGGCAAGGTACTATGATGTGAAACATAGGATGGTGGAATTTCAAGTGGGTGATAAGTAATTAATAAAGATTAGGTCGATGCATGGGGTGTCATATGTTCATGGAAGGAAGAATCTCAGCCTGCAATACATGGGGCCTTATACTGTTTTGGAGAGGATCAGTCCTTTGGCTTATAGGCTGGAGCTACCACAAGAACTGGAAAACTTATAAGATAATTTTCATTTATCTTCCCTTAGGAAGGCACTACTTTGGCCTGAAAAGATTATTACCGCTACATCTTGCCAATAGCTTCAAATAGGTCTGTCCAATTAGTTTTTGTACGGATAATATATACTGAGGTACAAAGGCTGCGAAAAAAAGGTGTTCCTTTGGTAAAGGTCCAGTGTTCTAACCATGGGAAAGAGGAGTACACTTGGGAGCCTATAGACCTTATGCAGAAATGCTACCCGAAATAATTTCCCCAAGGTAAATTCAAAACTTACCTTGTATACCTCATACATTATAAACCATAGACTTAACCTCAATTTCGGGGACAAAATCTTTTTATTTATTTATATAATTTGTAACGTCCAATTTTAAACTAGACCCCTGATATATGTTCTTGTAACCTTGAGTGGTTGGTAGGCCCCAGCGAAATGAGAGAAATCCTAAGTAGACTCGAAAAACTACGTGTTGTCTCGACAAATAGTCGAATGATCTCGACAAATCGTCGATAGTACTTAACGAATGGACTTGGAGTAATTCATTTATCCTATCTTGTTTACAGACTCGGCGAACCCGTCGAATGAACTTAACAAACTCATCGAAAGGACTTGACAAACTCATTGGAAGGACTTAATGAATCGTCAAAAGGACTTGTACTGATTGAAAGGACTTGACGAACCTCTCTTGCTGTATCGACGAATTGTCGAGTGATCTCGAGGAATTGCCGAGAGCAATCGAAGAATAGACTTGAAGAATTTCGTACTCGTTGTCTTATTATTCATGGCCTAGCGAAAGGTATGGTACGTCGAGACTTGAACAAAATGGCGGAAAAGACTATTAAAAGTCTTATTTTTATATTGTAACCAAGTATTATCCAATAGGAGAGCGACGCATGGCGTGGTAGTCATTCCAATGCATATTCTTCTTCTTCATCATGCTAACATCTACTCTCTAAAAGAATGAACGTATAGAACCGTACATCGAAAGACGAACACACCATGCCGCCAAAAAGGAGAACCTGATCCATGGGCGGAAATTTTGTGAGCTTCCTACCCTCTCCCTTGGTGCTAGATCTTTACATCCAAAATTAGCAGAGATGTCGGATCAAGAGAGTTTGACATTGGGAGTTTAATGGTGTTTCCTAGGACAAGGACACGGTAGAACTTTCATTCTAGGGCATTGATCGCCATGAATTTATCTTCAATAACTTCTTCTCTTCAATATGAAGGCAAAAGATTTGATTTCGTGAAGAACGGTGGTCTACTGAGGGAGAAAAGGAGGTGAGAAGCTAAAGCCCTCTTGTATGTTGGCTGGAGGAAGAATATGAACCGTAAATTCATCTGTATTTAAGATTCATGCAAGAAATTACTTTAATACATTGACATAAATCTGTCGTGTGTGCTGTGACGGACATCAAGCCTATTTTTAGGCATGATCCATTTCTGTTCTTGTCTTGGGCTCAACATAAAATTTAAAGCCCTTGGGAAGACCTTTCCAACAAGTGGTTGAAAATTTTCTAGGGAGCTCTGTAGCTGCCTAAAAGTGAATTGGAAGTCGTTGTTCTGAAAATAATTAAGTTGTAATTTCTGGAAAGAATCTGTCCAGATTTGTGTTGCTATGTTCAAACCCAATTTCAGGCATAATAGACATAGTTCTATACCTAGATCCTTGTAGGAAAGATGTAGGCCTCAAAAATACCTTTTCGGTAGGGGTGGGGGTGGGTGGGTTAAAATTGACATTTGGAGGTCTGTAGGTCTTGGAAATCCAGTTTCCATAAGCTTTGTTGTAAATGTGCAGATTTGGATAATTCATGAATTTCTCTAAAAAATTTTATCAGAAGCCTCATAAATAATGATAGATAATTTCTTGAGGACAATATGGAATACCTTGTTTAGTTTCATAATTTTGATATAAATATACTTGATGAGAACTACCAATAATATGTTATAAATTATTTGACCGTAATGGTTGTCATGATGATTTGAAGGAGCCGAATTTTTTTTGTAAATGCTCAAGATGTTAACAATGACACAGGGAAGAAATATTCCGGGGATTTGGGTTTTATAAACCATTGAATTAATAACTTGTTCAAGGACTTGGTGGTTATGGTAGGATATGTTATATCCTAGGCGGTATTGTGAAAGGACGTAGTACAAAGTCCTTGGTAGCTTCTTGGCTCGTTGGTATTACAAGACTGCATAGGTGTATGTTGATACATGGTTGTTGATTAATCTTGAGTTGAGGATTACTTGTGGCAGATCTTTAGGCTTACCAATCAACACACAGACAGTAGCTAGTAGATAGACATTGGTCAATTAGGCTGGGTTCTTTGTTGCTTTCTTCTTAAAGATCCCTTCCGTGCCTGTGAGTCAGTTGGGCTGAGCTCTTTGGTGTTTACTTCCCAAAGACCCCTTTCGTACTGTTTAGGCCAATTTTGTTGGGCTCTTAGTGCTCTTCTACCTAAGACCGCTTCTGTTTCATTGTACATAGGAGCTTCGCTATTAGTGTTGTTAACGTTGAGGCGTACGGAGGCCTAAACCAAGTAGTGTGTATGCCCGCATAGTAGTGGAGATGCCCGATCCACTATCCCTATTTTTCTATGACGGGTGATGCTGGAGAGGGTCTCTACCTCTCAAAAGTGGGAACTAAGATCTATGTCGACATTGCAAAATGGGTGTGTAAGCATGGGAGAGTCATCATAATCACTCATTCATTGCATTGCATTGTACCATATAAGATCCTAATCATATAAATTTATTTGAGCACTTTTATATGATGAGTTACACTAATGTACCTGGCCCTTAACTTATAAATTTGTATGTACATTTTTATAAGTTAAGTTAAATTCTATACTTTTATTTTGATATGCTGCTAGTATAGATGTTTTTTTATAAATATTGATACCTACTATTGTTACCTGCTAATTAATAATATGCTGATATATATAAGTACTGCTAGATTTAACAATCTTCTCATGTCACTTGCTTTATATATATTACTATTATATTGTGCTCGTCTTTCTTTTCCTCCGCCCGGTGCCTAAGAGTCGCCGGGGTGAGCAGATATGTAGCCACTTAGTATTTATGACTAATAGTTTCTACGCCAACCATTTTAGGACACCCAGCAAATAGATCAACAACAACACCTCTTACGGGATGATAGCTAGGACATGGAGACATGACCTAATAGGACGATACCCTCACTCCCTTAAGTGATAGATATGAGTGTTTTGAGTTTCGTGTTGTAGCCCTTCGGGAAAATTCTTATACTATGATATTATAGGAGTTGTTGTAGCTTCCTGTTATGTTGTACTAGTTTGGGATATTTACTTTTGTGGATCATGACTTCTTTTTTCTTCTATTTTGTTGGGTTGGAAATTGTGATATCAGAAATTAGTCGACAGAATAGGCGTCTAGTTGTACAGGTCAGCCCGTGCGCTGACGCTACCGCAAGGCGGGCTGTTCTGGGCATAAAACTCCCCTCGGCCATGTGTAGTGCTGACTTGGTCATGCAGCCACCGCCCAAGATACCACCAGCACTAGCGTGATATCGCCCAACGGTAGAGCATGAAATAGAAAGTATTCGAGTATATTTGTCAATCCATTCCTTTTGGCTTTGACATCCTATAACTGAGTTTTGGCCTAGTATTATGAAGTGGTTGAGGGAGGTTTCTTTCTCATCATCTCTTTCACTCCCTCTCTCTTCAAGTGGAGAAAATAAAGGAGAAAAAGGAAATGAGAGGAAGAAGAATGCGGAAACCTGTCCTCTAGAAGAACTTTGGAGGAGTTCTTTTGATCGAATTTACGAGCCAAGGTTAGATTTGATGAGAGAACGGTACTTGATTTAGGCTGTGAACCCCGCTATATGGTTTGACCACAATCTAGAAGATTTTGGTTATCCTCCATAGAGGATTGCATGAAAACTCGTTTTGTCCTTGAGTGATCTTCTCGTATCCAACAACCTCTTGGTAAAATTTCAGATACAAATCTTGGATCAAAGACTATATAGTGATACATTTAAATGATCTCCTCGTATCGACAACCTCTTGGTAAAATATAGGATACAGATCTTGGATCAGACTCACTACACTAGAATTTGAACAAATTATAATAAAAAAGAACCCGAAGGAAATTAAAATAGAGTGCTTGCTAGATGATTAAAAGAGAACAAAAGTTCATTTCATTCCAAAAATCATCATGATCAAGGGCTAAAGAAAATTTAACTAAGCATAATTCAAAAAGACATTTTATCGCTATGAAATAAAAAGTATAATTACATGAAATGTAAAATCTAAACTATCTTGCAAATAAATTAAAATTGCTTAAAATTAAGCTAACTCCAAAGATATCCTAGAAATGAGCCACCCAACCTTCTTTTTAACCCAAATGGTGGACTCCTCCCCTTGGCCCTTATTTATAGGCAAAAAGAAAGGACAAAAGGCACATGAAAGGTTGGAAGGCCAAAAGGTAAGAGGAGGAAAATATAGTGGTAATATTAATTAAATATTAATGAAAATGCAACAAAATTAATTTGGGAGTTTCATATTTTGCAAAGAGTAGATGAATGGTGGCCATAATTATTAAAATTAAGGTGGAGTTGAAACATTAAATATTTATCAAATATTTTGTTGGGTCCATTGATCATAATATAACAGATTTGAAGAAGGCCTATAAGACAATGGTATACACAATATTGTATTTGATGTATACTTTAAGTTCTATGTATGTTGTTTGCTCTTTGTTCACTATTCAAATGGGTTGTCTAAGCACGCATGACAGATGAACACAAGATAGGATGCTGACAGGGCAGAAATCTGCCTAAGTCTAGATGCATTGAGTGAAGGCAGTTCACTCAATGCCAGATGGCTTTAATCGTTTAGTAAAACTTAGGTAGCCAAAGCCTCAACATTGCCAAAGCAGAAATCTGGTTAAGTCTGGAGGTGTTGAGGGAAGACAGTTCACTCAATGCCTAGAAGCCAGAAGTATTGAGTAAAGCTCAAACTTTCAAAGCCAGAGAAAAGTTGATAAGAATCCTGGCTAAGTTTAGAAGCGAGTGAAGGAAGTTTACTAAACGCCTTGAAGAGAAAGCGTTTACAGAACACAGTTCAGTCAGAGCCGCATAGTTGTTTGACTTGGAAATCATATTAAGGATAGATGCCTTGAGTGAAGACTACTCACTCAACGCTTATTCAACAAAAAATTTGTTTAAGGACAGAAGCGTTGAGTGAAGACTGTTCACTCAATGTCTACTCAATAAAACATGTAAAGGAAGAAAGCATTGAGTGAAGACAACTCACTCAACGCCTTAATATAGAGAAAATTGACTAAGTTAAGATGCATTGAGTGATGAAGGCTCAATCAACGCCTGGTCAATTAAACTACAGTTGTCGATAATCATTGAGTGATGAAAGATCACTCAATGCCTAGTGGTGCAGAATTCTACCTAAGTGTTTTGGCATTGAGTGACAAGTCTTCACTCAACGCCTATGCATAATTGTCTGAATTTTGCTAAGTCCATAGGTACTGAGTCATGATGATGTCAGCAGGAATCAAATGTGGCTGGAATAGAATAGTAGACGATTAAGGCGCCGCTTGCCTGTTGTATAACAATTCATGCTTAAGAAAAGTTGTAGCTAATAAATCCAGGTGGTCCCACTGTTTAAAGAGTCATTGGATGGCGAGATAGAAAAAGAAAAGATCAAGTAAGAAGAAATCAACTTTCTAGATGGTTAACTTTTGAAATGCATAGCTTCATCTTCTTCCTCTCGACTTGGTTGCAGAGTTTGAAGTTTTTCCCCTTCTTGTGATCTAGAAGGTCAAGAAAGTTGGCTGTTGACATTTTCATCTTCAACAGTAAGTTCAGAGAGTAATCTCTTTGAGGTATAAGAAGGGACGGAGCAAGCCCTAGCTGCACTTACTTCACAGCTCAAGTAGAACAGTCTTGAAGATCCATTCTTAAAGCTGTGAAGAAGATAGGACTGAGTCATCTCAGTTCAGGAAGAGGCAGACTCAGAGATATCTTCTCTAGAGTCATTCAACATCAAATACCAACTTTACTTTCTGTATGATCTTTTTATAAATCTGTGTTGTAGGGCATTTATGCCTAAGTTGTAGGATCCTCTAGTGGATCTGAGGTAGGGCCTGTGTGCTTGAGCAATAGGAGAGTTTCTCTCTGAGGTAGGATCCTGTGGTGGATATGAGTGTAGGGATAACCTCCAAGCTCTAGTGTAGGACTTTGAGTTAAATTCTGGGGTAGAGCCTATGTGCCTGAGTTGTATGAGAACATTTATCTGAGTGTAGCGCCTTATGCCTAGTGTAGGACTTGGAGGAGTCTGAGAAATCCTGAGGGACTTGTGTTGTAAGCTCTTAGAGCCGAGTTTGGAGAAGTTAGTCTTGTCTAACAAACTATTAGAAAGGTGAGAGGGATAGGTGATGTACCCAAACTCTTGGGAACCACTACAAACAACTTGTGTGCTGATTGTGTGATATTGAAAGCTAACCTAAATTAAAACACAACTCACCGAATCAGAAGAAAGTATAAAATAGAAAGAAAAACCTATTCACCCCACTCTAGGTGTTTAGCTACTCTTAAAACAAAAGACTTTTAAGTGATATCATGGGGAGGTTGCTCGAAAATGACTTAACAGTCTAAGATGATCTCCAGGAGTAGCTTAAGTTTATTCTTTATGTGTTCAGGAGAGAACCATAAAGAGTTGGGCTCAATGAAGCTTCCAATCTACAGGAAAGAGAGCTTTGGGATTTAGAAGGAGAGAGTCAGGTTGTTCATGGAAGCATCAGAACCAACGATCTTCATAATAGTACAAGAAGGACCTTTCATCCCTATGCAGGTCTCAGCTCTGGATGCCAATATCAGGATACCTAAGAAATTTTTTGAGATGACCAAGGATTGGTCATCTTTGCTACAATGGACAAGAAGGCACCGAACATTATTGTGAGTGTCATTGATGCTTCAACATTCCAAAAGCTTGTCTACTGCAAGACTGCCAAGGAAATGTGGGACACATTGATTATCTACATGGAGAACACTGAATAAGTTAGGGATGACAGGAAATCCTTACTGAATCACTAATATGAATCCTTCAGGCAGTGTAAGAAGGACAGCATAGCTGAGTGCTATGAAAAGTTCTTCAGAGTGGTGAATTAACTGAGGACCTATGGGATGATCTTCAAAAATTATGAGTTGAATGACAAGTTCCTAAGATCTCTAACCAGAGACTGGGACAATAAAATATGTGTCACCAGAGAGGTGGTCAAGCTGGCTGAAACTCCTCCACACACATTATTTGGAAAGCATCTCTCATATGAGATGTAGCTATCTGCCAAAAAGGAGTAGGAGACTACCAACAGATCTTAAGCCAAGGAGAAGAAAGTGGACTTCAAGGCTGAGTGCTCTAAGAAGAGTAAGGATAGGATTGCCTCTTCCCAAAGAAGGCATACTGATTTAAATAGCTCTGGGTCTAGTTCTTCTGACAGCAATATGTTATATGGGGAATTTGCTGACTTCTCTAGGCAGTTCTAAAAGATGATGTAGCGGAGGCAGTGCAAGAATATTCCTTCCTCTTCCTCTCATTACAAGAAGGATCGCATCAGATCCAAGAAGAAGATCTCCAAAGGAGATAGGTATGAAACTAAACCTAACAAACATAGTTCTCTAAAATTATTTATTATTATTGTAGCAAGCCTAGGCATGTAATAGCTGACTGCCCATTCAAGAGAAAAGAGACTGGTGAGAAGAAACAACACCACCAAATGGGCAATAAGGAAAATACCTTCATTGCCAAGGATGATAAGAGCTGGAGTCAAAGTGACTCAGCTTCTTCAGATTCTAAAGAAGAAGAAGCCTACATAGGGTTATTTGCTGTTATTGCTAATGAAGATGAAGGCTATCTATTGTAAGGATAGGTATCAAGGCCCCTTTGTCACACTCTGACAGTGACACTGAGGTGGACGAAGATGAAAACATCAGTTATGGGAAAATTTCCATGTCAGATGAAGAATCTATCCAGGATCAGCCTAGTCCAGATATGGTACATTCTCTTTCCAGCACCTCCTCTGAATCTGACTATGAGACTAGTCCCAATTCAGATGCATCTTCTTCCTATGATGAAGATGAGTCAGAATTTTAGGAAGATGTCAATCAACTGATTTACAAGTATGGTGCCCTTCTAGATGCTTTGAAAAGACGCAAGAGGTTGGCAATGAAACGAGCTTATGAGATTGTCTCCCTACAACTAGCAGCTTCTCTATAGTCTGAGTGGATCAGATACGGAGGGAAATTAACCAACTGGAAACCATCTCAATCATCCATATTGGAACCATCACCCATAAGAACTGGATCAATATGGATCTTGAAGAAAGGCTCCTCAAAGAGAAGAAGCAAGTGGCTCAGTACTCCAAGCCTAAATCTGTGCTGCCACTCATTGATACCTTCACCTCCAAAACAAATAAGAAGGGATTGGGTTACATTGTGAGGAACATTAGAAGGAGGAATAAGAAGAAGGGCAAGACCCAAATTCAGCCTGCTATCTCCTTTGAGAAAGTTGTGCTGCCATCTAATAGGTATGACCAATAAAGTATATATGGTCACTGGTTAAATGGTAACTCTATTAATGTGAATACAAATGTTCACAGCTATAGTGGAAGGAAGGGCATGGGTTTGAGTGCCTTTAAGGCTCCCCGTAAGGAAATTAGATTGGCCCTTCATGGACCTTTTGTTTTTGGTGCACCAGCCCCCACTCTCAATAATATGGTAGTGGTCAATAGTGAAGCTCCTCCAGCAAAAACTCAGACTAAAAGTAAGTCATACAACAAGTCTGACTTGGCTCTCTCTGATGCAATCAATAGTTTATATTCTATAAAGAAGACTACTTCTTTTGGCATTCATAGTAAGCCAAGTACTTCTACTGGAAGTCTCAATTTCTGTCAAATCCTTACTGAAAGAAACATTAAGTGGGGTGCTGCTCTCCCTTCTAAACAGTCAGCTGCTGTCAGCTTGTCTATGAGTGTTGTTTAGAAAAGGAGATATATTATTCATGAGTGTTGGTGATGTGGCAAAGTGGGATATTTTTCCATAGATTGAAGGCACAATCCCATTGTACCTAGTGCTAGGGCAAGTCTACCTATCAAAAATACTATAGGCAGACAGGCTAATTTTCAGACTAATAAAAACCTAGGACCCAAGCTCTTTAGGGTTCCTAAGGTAAACTAAATATTGGTTACAGGTTTGTCCAAGTACCCATCCAATATGGTACTTAGATAGTGGGTGTTCCGTGCACATGGCTGGAATAAAAAGTCTTCTAAAGGAATATAGTCCAGTAAAGAATGGACTAAAATTGATATTTGGTGGCTCATACAAAGGAGTCACTAAGGGCTATGGTATGGTCACTAATGACATAGTCACAATCACAAAAGTGTCTTATGTGGAAGGGTTGTAACACAACCTGATTAGCATAAAACAACTATGAGATCTTGGCTATGTCATTGTATTCCACGAGGATCAGTGTCTAATCAAAATGTCAAGTGACTAAGAGGTCATTTTTATAGGCACTAGGAGTGAGAATATTTATTGTTTAAGCTTCTTCTGTTAAAGTTTTGACACCCTTGTGTGTCTAGTTGCTAATGAGAAAGTGAAAGATTATGTTTAAAAGAGCCCAAACACCTAGAGGGGGGGGGGGGGTGAATAGGTTCTAATCCTTTTTAACAAATCAGGCAATTAACAAAGTTATACACAGCATAATTATCACAACACAAAGAAAAACAATCACAAAAAATTCACAGCACAGACACAATGGTTTATAGTGGTTCCCAATTTGTGGGTACGACCACTCTCCCCCTTCACCTATCCAGTAGAGAATTGGATTCTCCCAAACTTTCTTCCACTATCTCAGATCCACAGATATTAAAACTCAGAACCGAACTAGTTCCTACAATTCAGATTCTTCAAGTCCTACACCTCAGATTCTTCCCAAGAATCCTACCTCATGCAACAACCCTACCTCAGCCTTTATCACCAGGCCTACAACTCAGACTTTTCAAGTCCTACCTCAGGCTCTCATCCCTACCTCAGCCTTTATAAATTTAGGCTTACAACTCAGATCTATATAAGATCTTACAAGGAAATTAATTGATTGAAATAATAAAATCTTCACCCTGATAGAAAGAGAATAGGGCGAAGGCTTCTTGATCAGTTCTTATTTGAACTAATTATTTTAGATCCAACCTATCTTAGCTTCTTCAAAGCTTCTTGAATTTTTACCAAGTAAGGTTGATCTTCAATTGGAGGTGGAGTTGATCTTCAATCTAGCTTCCTTCTTGAATTCAGAATCAGATCTGAATTTTTCTAGCAGACTCTTCAGGATCTGCCTTCTTCAGGGTTTGTCTCTTATTCCTCCTCTCTTGTTTTTTTGTTTTTCTTCTGATTGTGATAGAATAGGTCTATATATAGAATCCATCCAACGTTACTTGCTGATCCGGTTTATAACGACCTTCTGACAGCTCTGACAGATGTGTCAGCTTTATTACTTATAACAACTGTCAGGTCTTTAGTCTATACAACTAACTCCTCCATGAACTTCTATCATATCAGAGAACTGTCAGCATATCACTTCAGATGTGTCGAAACAAATAGATCTTGTGTTGACATAGATCTTGATGATGTCGACACAACTCCTAATATGTCGATACAGTCATTCTTTAACTTCTCGACACAGCTTCTGTTGCATGTGTCGACAGAAGTCCTATGTGTCGACACAACTGCTTCTAGTCTTGACACGGCTTCTGTTGATAGATTTCTTTGAGTGTGTGTTGAAATAAGTTCTGTGTGTCGATATAAGCCTTCCAGTCTCAGTATAGCTGTTGTTGATAGATTTATTTGAGTGTGTGTTGACACAAGTCCTGTGTGTCGACACAAGCCTTCCAGTCTCAAGATACTTGTTGTTAACAGATTTCTTTGAGTGTATGTCAACACAAGTCCTGTGTGTCGACAAAACTACTTCTGGTCTCCAACATAACTTGTGTTGAGTGTGTGTCGACACAAGTCCTGTGTGTCGACACAACTACTGCTGAAAGAATTTCTGTGTGTCTACACAAGTCCTGTGTGTCGACACAATCTTGCTTCTGGTGTCGACACATTTCCCTTAGAAGTGTCGACACTTGTACTTAGAAACTTTTCATGTATTTCTTTAACCTGCACATTGAAACTCAACATCCCATCAAATACACATTGATGTATATCATTGAGTTAAGTGAGGCTTCTCCAAATCTGGTACACAGTTTCTAGTGTACCCAACAATCTCCCCCTATTTGGAGAAGTCATAACTCTTAGTCAATGATATACACCACTTATAATAAAACAAAGATTAAGATGTATAAAATCATTTCACAGGCAGGGTAACTTATAAACACAAATAACATTTAATATCATCACAGAATATGATAAAATTCATTAATCAGGAATAAGTATTTGATTTACAAGATTTCTTAGAACAAAATTTACATAGTTCTAAGTCTAGCCTATCTATCCTTAAGATTGATCAGGCTCCTTGATAACTATTCATTTGTCAGGATGAATCTTAGCTTGTACTTTTGATTTTGTATCATCAGCTAGCTTCTTCCCTTTTAGATCATTCTATTTGAGCTCTTCTTCCTTGATCTTCTGCCTTTCAAAGTAATGATAAGGATTTGGGAAGTACTTGTTAGGCTCCACAGAGTTAATAGGTAACTTCCCAGCTTTGATATCCCTTCTAAACCTATGTATGGCTTCTTGCCTTTTCTGATATTTACCCCACTCTTGTTCATAGTATGTTGGTACCCTAGTTTGATTTGAGTTTAGTCCTCTCCTTTGTGCTCCTTGACCCAAGAATTATCTATGGTCAATGGTTAGTAGTCCAGCTGTAGAGTCCTCACTTTTCCAGATTGAGAATTTGGTTAAGTAGTTTTTCGTTCGAACGCCGCTCGACTATCGTCTATCGGCTGATCGACGATCGTCTATCAGTTGGTCGACGCTCTGTCTGTGTTGATAGTTCGACTATCTGTTGATAGGTCGACTATCTACTTTGCGTAGTAGTTCGACTATCTGTTCTGATAGATCGACTATCTGATAGTTCGACTATCTGTTGATAGGTCGACTATCTGTTTCGCTTTGATAGGTCGACTATCTGTTGATAGGTCGACTATCTGTCGTCTTTGATAGTTCGACTATCTGTCCTGATAGTTCAATTATCTGATAGTTCGACTATCTGTTGATAGATCGACTATCTGGTCTGTTTTGATAGTTCGACTATCTGTTGATAGGTCGACTATCTGTTTTCTGAGGTAGGTCGACTATCTGCTTGATAGGTCGACTATCTGTTTGTTTCTGATAGTTCGACTATCTGTCGATAGGTCGACTATCTGATAGCTCGACTATCTGTTGATAGCTAGACTATCTGTTTTGCCCTGATAGTTCGACTATCTGTTGATAGGTCGACTATCTGATAGTTCGACTATCTTCTGGTAGTTCGACTATCTGCTGTGATAGTTCGACTATCTCCTTTGATAGTTCGACTATCTGGATCGTTCGACTATCTGCCCGATAGTTCGACGATCTCCGTGCGTCGGTCGACGATCTCCGAAGGTCGTTCGACGTTTTCTGTCTGCCTTTATATTTTGTATTTATTTATTATATTTAATTAATTAATACATTATCTGGCATATCTTTTTAGCTGTATTATGATAATATTTCCAGGCATATCTGCTCTATTCTTTTTGCCTGAGTCAAATCTTTTTAGATAAAGTTGTTTGTCTTATTAGCTGACATTATAAATTACTTTATCTGCTGTCAGCCCTTTATAGCCGTTAGACTGGAAAGTCTTCTTTTTGCTATAAAGAGTTTGTTTCTGATATGACTTTATTTAGTACTTTATTATCAAATTGTTTCCTACAGCTTCCTAGAAAAAGGGTTATTCCTTTTATAGAATGTTTCTGCTGTAGAGTTTGTTCTGTCTTCTTGATATTTACAGCTCAGGTCTCAAGTCTCAGAAGAAGACAAGTTATTCAAATTGAAGAGAGCCGTTGCTTGCTGATGTTATAAAAAGGACCCTTTGAAGAAGGATTGAAGCTAGCTAGTGATACACATATTTTCAAGCATTCAAGCCTTCATCGAGATCAAGATTTCTGCTCTCAGCAATTTCCATCTAACTGAGAAGTGTTAAGATCTTCTACTCTTCTTCAACCTGAGTTCTCCTGCTTTCAGGAAGTTCAAACTCAGAGTTCCTTTGAAGAAGAAGAAGAAGATAGCTGCTTGAAGATCTTTATTTTTTTATTTATTATCTTCTTGTAGTTTTACCTTCAGAACTTTCTGAAGAGTTTTCTGCACTGAAGCAAGACTTCACCTGGACATCTTTGAGCCAGGGGGAGCCTTGATTCTTTAGAGCCTTCTAGCTCAGTGCAAGTTTTTGTGCTTCTCTAATCTTTGTAAAATAGAGAAGACATCTTAACCTTCTTCCCCCTCCTGTACAGGGTTATTACTCCCTTCAAAAGTATCCCTTGGTGGCAGGGCACCTGATCAAAAACCTGTGCTTGGTTTTTAGACACCTGATCAAAAGTCTAAAGGGTTTCTGGATCTACTTGAAGCAGATCCTGTTGGGTGCAGGGCACCTGATCAAAAACCTGAGTGGATTCCTACCATGTGGGTAGAAAAGTGGAAGTACCCAAGTTGTTTGGGGAACCACTATAAATTTCCTTGTGTCGTCTGGATTCACTTGTTTAATTCCTGCATTGTGGCTGTGAATAGATATAACTAGGATTGCTAGTTGCTGATTAGGTTTTCCAAGCCTTAACTGTAATTACAGTTAGCTTGAGTTTGTGCACATCACTTGTGTTAGGCTTTAAGGTTAAATCAATATCTATAATCTTTTCATTCCGCACTTCACTCCAAGGGAGTTGGGTAGACCATTAAGTTTTGTCTAGTGCAAAATTTGATAACTCTATTTACCCCCCTCTAGATTAGTATCTATCCCTTCACTTTCAATTGGTATCAGAGGGAGGTTGACTGACTGAATAGGCTAACACCTAAGTCACAAGATCCTGATAGATACCAAAGCTTATAGATATTCACTATCATGGCCCAGTCCAAGGATTATTCTAGCACCAGACCTCCAGCATGCAACTTAGCTAAGTTTGGCATCTGGAAGGCAAGGATCAAATTATATATGAATTCTATTGATGAAAGCATCTTTGCTTCTATTTTGTCAGGTCCCCCAAGAGCACCTGCTGCTGCCACTGCCTCATCATCTGATATGAGTGCAGTGCCTCCTCCAGATTACAATGATGAATACAAGAAGGCCAAAATAGCAGATGCCAAGGCAATGAATATACTGGCTCAGACAATGTCTGATGAGGTATTCCAGAAGGTTGCTGACTGCTCCTCAGCAAAGGCCATGTGGGATACACTGAACCAGATTGTAGCTGGTTCAGCTGATGAAAGGAAGGACAGAAGGTCCAACCTGATCTCACAGTATGAGAACTTCAAGAAAACTGATGCTGAATCAGTTGAAGCCATGTACACCAGGCTCAGCTCAATCATCAATGAGCTGAGGACTCTGGACAAGGACATATCATTGACAGAGGTTAATGATAAGATTCTTATGTGCTTCCCTAGCACATGGGATCTAAGGATCTGGCCCATCAAGGAAGCCAGAAGTACAAATGAGATCTCCACTGAAGCCCTCCTCGGCAATCTCAAGTCTTTTGAGCAAGTGCTGAAGACAAGGGAAGCAGAAGCTGAAGCAAAGACCCCCACTCCAACAAGAAAAGAGCAATCTCTAGCTCTTAAGGCTGCTGATGCTTCTGAAGGCAGCCAATCTAATGAGGAACTAATGGCATTGTTTGCCAAGAGGTTTCTCAAGATGGGAAGAAAGGAGTTCAGAAAGAAGTCTTCACGCTATGAAGACAAACCAAGGTATGATCGCTCTCCTGCTAAAGAAATTATTTGTTATGGTTGCAGGAAGCCTGGACACATCTTGCCAGAGTGTCCATAGGAGAAGAACAAAGAAAAGAGAAAAGAAAAGGAACATCATAGGAAGCACTCCAAGCCATCCTCCTACAAAAACAAAAAGAAGGAGAGAGGTTTCATTGCTGAAACCTGGAGTGATTCTGATGAAGAATCCTCCTCATCAAGCTCCAGTGAGGATGAGGAAGAGAAGAAGGCAAAAGAAGTTTGCATGATGGCAATAGATGCCTGCAGCAACCACTCAGCTGCAGAGAGTTCTGATTCTGATGAAGAGATGCCTACAGAAGATGAGGTACTTTCTTCTTATGATTTTACTTCAGAAGAATTTAAATTAGACTTTAAATCTTTATGCTTAGATTTGATTAGCTCAGAAAAGGAAATAAAAGAACTTAGAAATAGGTTAGCTGACTCAGAGTCAATAGCTACTGAAAATATTAGGTTAAAGGAAGATCTCACTACTTGTAGTGAAGAAATTAAATTTTTTAAAATAGAGTTAGCTAAGTCTAAGAGATTAGAGGAATCACTTAATGGTAGAAGCCTTAAGTTATTGGAAATTACCAGCATGACTAACACCAGGTCAGGTAATGACAAACTAGGCCTAGGAGCTTCTCCCAGTGAACCCCCAGTTCTTCTTAAAAATAACCTTTCAACTCCAGTAAACTTCATTTCAGCTAGTGGAATGAAGAATACTGAGCAAGTAAACCTAGTTAATAAAACTTTAAATAAAGCTAAGAGAGAAAAGAGAAAGAAATTCTTTAAAGAAATGCAAAGAGCGTCGAACGCCGCTCGACGATCTGAGCGCCCATCGTCGAACGTCGATCGACGATTTCAACATGATTTTCAAAATCATAATCAGTATCATAGAAACCTAAATGAAAATAGAAACCCTAGGTTTGTTGACCCATCATCTGCATGGAGAATCCCACCTAGGAGATCTCACCCACTAGGTTATCACCCTCAGCCTGCATTTTCATATATCTCCAGTTTTTCTTATGTGAAAAACAAGGGACCCAAGGTTACCTGGGTCCACACTGTCTAAATAATTGTCTTGCAGGTGAAGGCCTATCCAATCACTCAAAATAAGTGGTATTTGGATAGTGGATGCTCTAAGCATATGACAGGAAATAAAGATCTTCTGTCAAAGTTCAAAGCTAAGCTCGGCCCAAAGGTTATCTTTGGAGACTCCAGCTGTGGTCAGACAGAAGGCTATGGCAAGATCACAATTGGAGCAGTTACTTTCAAGAGAGTTGCATATGTCAATGGACTGAAGCATAATTTGATTTCAGTCAGCCAGCTATGTGATGCTGGCTACCAGGTTTCATTTTCTAACTTCTCTTGCAATATTACTTTAAATAATAATGTTGTTTTAGTAGGTATTAGAATAGGTAATATCTATTTAGTAGATTTCAATTCATCTCATTCTGAAATCTGCCTGTTTAATGAAGTAACCCTTAATAATAATTCTTTATGGCATAAGAGGCTTAGTCATGTTAACCTTAAAAATATATCTAGGTTATCTAAACACAACCTTGTTAGAGGTTTACCTTCTTGCCCCTACAAGAAGGAGAGCCAATGCAAGTCTTGTCAGCTAGGCAAGCAAACCAAAAACTCTTTTAAATCTGTAAATAAGAGTGATTCTCCTAGAATCCTGTATCTATTACACTTGGACCTTTTTGGCCCAATAAATGTACAGAGTTTAGGAGGGAAGTATTACACTTTAGTAATTGTAGATGACTTCTCTAGGTTCAGTTGGGTTTTCTTTTTGAGAACTAAGTCTGATAACTTCAAAGCCCTTACAGACTTTCTACTATGTGTGCAGACTGAGTACTCTACTCATGTGGCCTTGATCAGAAGTGATCATGGTACTGAGTTTGACTCTCTTCTCATGCAAGAATTCTGTGAGAGAGAAGGTATCAAACATAGCATCTCAGCTCCTAGAACTCCTCAACAAAATGGGGTAGTTGAAAGGAAGAATAGAACACTCATTGAAGCTGCTAGCACATTGTTGGCAGATGCTAACATGCCTCTCTCCTATTGGGCAGAAGCTGTTAGTACAGCCAATTATGTCTTGAATAGAAGTTTGATACACAAACTTAAGTGTAAAACTCCTTATGAGTTGCTTAAAGGAAAGAAACCTAAAATTAATTATTTTAGAGTTTTTGGCTGTATTGTTTATATTCATAATAATAATAGAGAATATATTAGAAAATTTGAAGCAAAAGCTTCAATGGGAATCATGCTTGGATATTCCCAAGTAAGCAAAGCTTATAGGGTTTATAACAAATCTACCTGTAAGATTGAAGAATCTGTGCATGTATCATTTGATGAGCATCAGATGTTTTACAAGGAGAAAGAAAATTCTCCTTCCTCCAGTTCATTGCAGGTACCTGATGCCCCTCAAGAAATTCTTCAACTATCAACTCTTCAGATCACTGAATCAGACAGTGATGAAGACATTGCTGAAGCAGTTGTTGTTCCACCAACAGTAGATCAAATTCCTTCTGAGGAATTAATCCCAACTGTTGCTGAAGATCACATCCCACTTGCTGATATTGTCACACTTAGAGATCACCCCACATCTCAAGTGATTGGAGACATATCAGCTGGTGTGCAAACAAGACATCAATTAAGACAGGATGTGATGCATGCTTGTTTCCTCTCACAGGTTGAGCCCCTCATCTTTAAAGATGCAGAGCTAGATCCCCACTGGATCATTGCAATGCAAGAGGAGCTCAATCAGTTTGAGAGATGTAAAGTTTGGACTTTGGTTCCAAGACCTAAAGGCCAACTGATCATAGGCACCAAGTGGGTGTATAGAAACAAGTTGGATGCAAATGGAATTATAGTAAGGAATAAAGCAAGGCTTGTAGCTCAGGGCTACAGACAGGAGGAAGGTATAGACTTTGACCAAACCTTTGCTCCTGTTGCAAGGCTAGAAGCAATAAGGATCTTCTTGGCCTATGCAGCCTACATGAAGTTTAAGGTGTTCCAAATGGATGTCAAAAGTGCATTCCTGAATGGTGAGCTTAAGGAAGAGGTGTTTGTTGAACAACCACCAGGGTTTGTTTCTTTAACTCAGCCCTCACATGTGTTTAAGTTACAGAAAGCTCTTTATGGACTAAAGCAAGCTCCCAGAGCCTGGTATGAGACTCTAGCTAGTTTCCTTTTAGAGCACAACTTTACTAGGGGAGTAGTTGATAGAACCCTTTTCATCAAGCATCACAAGGACACAATCCTGTTAGTTCAGGTGTATGTAGATGATATTATATTTGGCTCCACTGATCCCAAACTTTGCAAAAGGTTCTCTGACCTGATGCACTCTAAGTTTGAGATGAGTAGTATGGGTGTGCTGTCTTACTTTCTTGGTCTCCAAGTTAAACAAGATGCTGATGGTATCTTCATCTCCCAATCCAAATATGCCAAGGAATTGGTAAAGAAATTTGGGATGGCTGATGCTTCAGCAATGCCTACACCTATGGCTACTAATGTAGTTATTGATTCTGATGATCACGGCAAGCCAGTTGATCAAAAGAATTATAGGGCCATTGTTGGTTCCCTATTATATCTAACTTCAAGTAGGCCTGATATAATGTTTGCTACATGCCTTTGTGCTAGATTCCAGGTCAACCCCAAGGAATCTCATCTAATTCTTCTAAAGAGAATCCTTAGATACCTGAAGGGATGTCCAGATCTAGGACTTTGGTACCCAGCTGAGTCAGAATTTGAACTAATTGGATATTCTGATTCTGATTATGCTGGTTGCAGAGTTGACAGGAAGAGCACCTCAGGAACTTGCCAGTTCCTGGGAGAGAGATTGGTCTCTTGGTTCTGTAAGAAGTAGGCTTCTGTCTCAACTTCAACTGCAGAGGCTGAATATATAGCTGCTGCTAGTTGTTGTTCACAGATCCTGTGGATTCAAAACCAGCTTGTGGATTATGGTTACTCACACAAGAACACCAAGATCATGTGTGATAGTACCAGTGCTATCTCAATTGCACAAAATCCAGTGCACCACTCTAGAACGAAGCACATTGAGATTCGGCACCATTTCCTGAGAGATTGTGTGGAAAAGAACAAGATTTGTCTTGAGTTCATATCCACTGAGTTTCAGAGAGGTGATATATTCATCAAGCCTTTAGATGAACAGAAGCATCTGTTCTTTTTAGTTCAACTAGGCATGATTAATGGACAAGACTAAGTGTGACTGTATCTGCCTATGTTGAAATCTGCTTGAAGATCGTCGAACGACGTTCGAAGATAGTCGATCGGGTCAAGCCCATCGTCGACCTATGGTTGATGAAAGTTTGTCTGATTGAAGATCGTCGACCGGCGTTCGACCATCGTTGAACAGGTCGAGCTAATCGTCGATCTCTGAACGACGACAGCTTGTTGTTTGAGAAGCCAGAAATAGTCGAACGATGGCTCGACTACTCTGCTTCTGAGCCGATTGTCGAACGACCGTTCGACTATCGGGTCTAGTATCTTTTTAATAGATCGATTATATCTGGTCTAATATAAAGCCGATAGTCGACCTAGGTTAAAAGATCTGTTGTTTTATCGTCGACGGAGCGTGCCTTTTCGCATTCTGCCTTCCCGCTTGCGATTTTCTGCCGCTTCGCCTCCTTCGTCTTCGCCGTCCTTCTTAAGCTTTCTCCAGCGAATCAATGGCGGTCTCTCCAGCAGTTCTAGCAGTTGTGAAGTTTGATGCTGGCTTTAGTGTTGATTTCGACGCGTTTAGCAGCTGCGATGCCGGGATCGTAGAAGTTCTTCAGCTCTGCCGGAATCAAGGACTCGAGAGGTTAATGTCTTCAAGGATTAAGATAAACATCCCAGAGATCAAGGAATGGGCCTTCACGTCGTCCTCCACCGACGACTCGATGATTGGAACCATCGACGGAGAAGAGGTAATCCTAACTCCGGCCGTTTTGACTGAAATTTTTGGTTTAATAAATGGTGAAGAGGAGTATGAGCAAGATGCTCAAGATTTCGGAAGAATGTTAGTTGAGCTGGGACATGCTGAGGGCATTCCCACGAAGCTGCTCAAAGTAAATTTCCCTTTCAAGATCAAGTTCCTTGCTGAGTTGGTAGGAAAAGTGCTCCTCGGTAAGCACTCCGCTCACGATAATATCACAAGGCAACAATTCGCACTAATGTGTGCGATTGTTAATCGGAAAAGGATAGATTGGGCGGGAGTGATGTTTGATTTAATAAGGAAAAAGAATGGCAAGAAGGAAGTTACCCTCGGAAGGGTTATTGGAATCTTCCTGAAGGAAAAATACCCCCAGCTGCTGAGTTCAACCGCAACAACAATTAACGCAAGCAAGAAGATGGATCCTAACCTATTCTCCAAATGGAAGAGAACTTTTGTGAAACCCGCTCTCACAGGGGTTGCTCCAGCAACATCTGAGGACACCAGGACTGAATCAGTCACTCCTCACCATGTCGAAGCTGGCTCAGCTCTTCCCTCCTCCTCTTCTGCTTTGCTGTCTGCTTCAGTTGAAGTTCCATCAACTTCAGCTGAAGTACGACCTTCTCCCTCTTCTGCTCCAGAAACAACCATGGTTGTTCCTCTTTCCCCTCCAGCTTCTCCTATTCCCTCTCATCAGACTAGGATATCTGCTCCTAGCTTTGATTTGTTAGGATCTGAGAGAATTCCTACTCCTCCTTTGTCTCCCATTCATTCCCCAGTTAATTCACCAATTAACTCTCCAGCTCCATCTCCTGTTCAATCCCCTGTCCACACCATTCTTCATCCCAGCACTACACCCACATCTGCTGCAGCTCCATCCACTACACTTCCATCATCTTTTGAGATTACTCCTGAACTTATCTCCCGCATTGTGGAGTTGATTACCCTGTCAATCAAAACTATGATTGAAGAGGCAATCGCTCCCCTTGCATCCTCCATTGATATCTTAACTGCCTCCATCAAATCTCTCTCAAAATCTGCTGAGCCATCTTCCTCAAGGGGCCTGGTTTCAGTCTCCACTGAAATCAGGCAGGGGGAGATGTTCTATGAAGATGCCTCAGAACCTCCTGCCTCCCTTCCAGCTATAACAGATACTGTGATGACAGCCCTGGAAGAGTCTGCTCCAGCTGAGAAAGAAGTAGTTCCAGTGTTATCTGATAAGGAAATAGCTGATGGAATCATGCTATCTGAAATTGCAGTAAAAGTCTGCCTAGAAGACCTCACCACTCCTGTGGTTGCTAGATTCCTAGAAGGAATTATCACCTCATATCTAGATGAATCATGGGAGATGGTCAAGTATGAAGGTAATTCACTTATTCGATTTATTGACGAGTCAATTAATTTGCTTGCTAGTGAATACCTTGAAGGAATGATTATTGCTTATTTAGCAGATCTGTATTCATAATTCTACAGATATTATTAGAGAGGATTTATCTGCTCAGATAATAGTAATTGTCTCAGAGGCTGCACCAAGTGTTCCTGATATCCAAGTAGATCCATAGTTGGAATCTTTTTTAGATAATAGAGAAGATGAGTCTGAGAAAGATGAAGTCAAAGATGACACTCCTGCTCTGAGTGTGGAAGAAGTAGAAGCAAGGGCTGCCTGGGATCTAAGAGTACAGTCTTTGTTGAAAGAGAAAGAAAAAGATCTGCAAGTTGAAAAGTCAACCATCTGGGATGACTCACCAGGGTTGGACTTAGATTCCCTTCTGGCTCTGGATGCCATGGAAGAGGAAAGAGAGAAATCAGATCTGAAGCATAAAGAAAAGGCTGTTTCTGAAGCCTATGATCTGTATGATAATCCCCCATCATCTCACTCTGATGATGAGGATGATTCTGATGTATCTGAGAAATCAAGGAAAAAGAAAGCTGCCCAAAAGAAAAGGAAAGCTGCTGCTCCTCCTCCTCCAAGTAAAGATAATGATACTCCTTATTATATTCTGAAGGGCATTGACCCTAAGTCAAAGGAATTTCAGCATTGGATGTGGTTCTCAAAGAACCAGCAGAAAGAAAGGAAAAGATCTAAAAGATATGATAGTCCTGGTTCAAGATGGACTCCCAGAGGTCCTCCTCCTCCTCCAGGTGCAGGAGCTTCTGGTAATCTTTCTGCCAACCCTTCTGCCTCATCAGAAAAATCTGCTCCATCAGCAAGACCTGCTTCGTCTCAGCATCAATCAAGGAAAAGCTCTCATAGCTCTCATGGAAAGTCTCATTCTGACAGTCAAATGCATGAAGCAGAAGTGAAAGAACAAGTTAAGGAGGTTGTGTATCTAAAGCCAACGTTTTCACCTCCTCCTTCTCCTAAGAGAAAAGTTTTAACTGCTGTACCAGTTCAGTCTGAGAAAGTTGTTTTAAAAGGTAAGTAGTTTACTTTGTTTTAAAATTCTACCAAGAACCTTTTGCTAAGTTTGCTCCAATATCTTATCTAGATAAAGAATCAGATGCTGCTCCTCCTGAGCCTGTTTATGAAAGTCCAGAGCTAGATCCTAACTTTAGGATGGCTTGTTTTCACGAACTAGTTGGAGCAGCTCAAATAAGAAAAGCAAAAGCAGAAGGAAAAGATACTACTGGTTTAACCACTATGTCTGCTTTCAGAAAGAAAGAGTTTGAAAAGTTCCAGGTTAATCCTGATGTATTTGATCCCTCAAAATATATGGAAAAGCATCCTGAAGCAGTAGTCCCAAGAGCTGCAGAATTGAAGATCATTGGTGTGCAGGACTTGAAGCTATCAAAGAAAGAAGCTGATGATCCTCTAAGGAAAATCTCTTTTGTTCCTAGTTCCTCTGCCCCCTTGCCAGACTCTGTAGATTCTTAATAGTTTGATTGATTGCTGTGTTATATTTGTTTATTATCTATCTGTTTGATAATCTGCTAGTTAATTGTTAACTATTTCCTGTATGGTTTATAATGTTCTATAGCTAGCTGTATGTTTTAGTTTTTGAGAGACTTAACTCAAATAGGGGGAGATTGTTGGTACCCTAGTTTGATTTGAGTTTAGTCCTCTCCTTTGTGCTCCTTGACCCAAAAATTATCTATGGTCAATGGTTAGTAGTCTAGCTGTAGAGTCCTCACTTTTCCAGATTGAGAATTTGGTTAAGTAGTTTTTCGTTCGACTATAGTCGAACGCCGCTCGACTATTGTCTATCGGCTGATCGACGATCGTCTATCAGTTGGTCGACGCTCTGTCTGCATTGATAGTTCGACTATCTGTTGATAGGTCGACTATCTGCTTGGCGTGGTAGTTCGACTATCTGTTCTGATAGATCGACTATCTGATAGTTCGACTATCTGTTGATAGGTCGACTATCTGTTCCGCTTTGATAGGTCGACTATCTGTTGATAGGTCGACTATCTGTCGTCTTTGATAGTTCGACTATCTGTCCTGATAGTTCAACTATCTGATAGTTCGACTATCTGTTGATAGATCGACTATCTGGTCTGTTTTGATAGTTCGACTATCTGTTGATAGGTCGACTATCTGTTTTCTGAGGTAGGTCGACTATCTGCTTGATAGGTCGACTATCTGTTTGTTTCTGATAGTTCGACTATCTGTCGATAGGTCGACTATCTGATAGCTCGACTATCTGTTGATAGCTCGACTATCTATTTTGCCCTGATAGTTCGACTATCTGTTGATAGGTAGACTATCTGATAGTTCGACTATCTTCTGGTAGTTCGACTATCTGCTGTGATAGTTCGACTATCTCCTTTGATAGTTCGACTATCTGGATAGTTCGACTATCTGCCCGATAGTTCGACGATCTCCGTGCGTCGGTCGACGATCTCCGAAGGTCGTTCGACGTTTTCTGTCTGCCTTTATATTTTGTATTTATTTATTATATTTAATTAATTAATACATTATCTGGCATATCTTTTTAGCTGTATTATGATAATATTTCCAGGCATATCTGCTCTATTCTTTTTGCCTGAGTCAAATCTTTTTAGATAAAGTTGTTTGTCTTTTTAGCTGACATTATAAATTACTTTATCTGCTATCAGCCCTTTATAGCCGTTAGACTGGAAAGTCTTCTTTTTGCTATAAAGAGTTTGTTTCTGATATGACTTTATTTAGTACTTTATTATCAAATTGTTTCCTGCAGCTTCCTAGAAAAAGGGTTATTCCTTTTATAGAATGTTTCTGCTGCAGAGTTTGTTCTGTCTTCTTGATATTTACAGCTCAGGTCTCAAGTCTCAGAAGAAGACGAGTTATTCAAATTGAAGAGAGCCGTTGCTTGCTGATGTTATAAAAAGGACCCTTTGAAGAAGGATTGAAGCTAGCTAGTGATACACATATTTTCAAGCATTCAAGCCTTCATCGAGATCAAGATTTCTGCTCTCAGCAATTTCCATCTAACTGAGAAGTGTTAAGATCTTCTACTCTTCTTCAACCTGAGTTCTCCTGCTTTCAGGAAGTTCAAACTCAGAGTTCCTTTGAAGAAGAAGAAGAAGAAGATAGCTGCTTGAAGATCTTTATTTTATTATTTATTATCTTCTTGTAGTTTTACCTTCAGAACTTTCTGAAGAGTTTTCTGCACTGAAGCAAGACTTCACCTGGACATCTTTGAGCCAGGGGGAGCCTTGATTCTTTAGAGCCTTCTAGCTCAGTGCAAGTTTTTGTGCTTCTCTAATCTTTGTAAAATAGAGAAGACATCTTAACCTTCTTCCCCCTCCTGTACAGGGTTATTACTCCCTTCAAAAGTATCCCTTGGTGGCAGGGCACCTGATCAAAAACCTGTGCTTGGTTTTTAGACACCTGATCAAAAGACTAAAGGGTTTCTGGATCTACCTGAAGCAGATCCTGTTGGTGGCAGGGCACCTGATCAAAAACCTGAGTGGATTCCTACCGTGTGGGTAGAAGAGTGGACGTACCAAAGTTGTTTGGGGAACCACTATAAATTTCCTTGTGTCGTCTGGATTCACTTGTTTAATTCCTGCATTGTGGCTGTGAATAGATATAACTAGGATTGCTAGTTGCTGATTAGGTTTTCCAAGCCTTAACTGTAATTACAGTTAGCTTGAGTTTGTGCACATCACTTGTGTTAGGCTTTAAGGTTAAATCAATATCTATAATCTTTTCATTCCGCACTTCACTCCAAGGGAGTTGGGTAGACCATTAAGTTTTGTCTAGTGCAAAATTTGATAACTCTATTCACCCCCCTCTAGAGTAGTATCTATCCCTTCACTTTCATAGTACCATTTGCCTCTATCATGCATATTGTCCTTCATAGCTTTTCAGGCAGTAAGAATGATATTTCTGGAGGTTGGACTCCATTGCTCAAAATCAGTCTTTAATTTTGCATGTTCTCTGAATCTTTTCTTAGAAAGTTGAGCCTCTTTATGAGCATCCTTAGCAGCTTCAGACATTTCAACATTTTCATTAATAACATTACGTGCCTCCTGTGGAGGGCTATACATTTTATGTACTTCTTGCTGTACTTTTTCAAAATCTAATGGAGGATAAATGAATTGTGCAACTTCCTACAAAACCCCTTTAATGTGAGCAGGTTGAATACCAGATTTACCAATGTTATCTTCATTAGAAAGGGGTTGATATCCAAGAGTAGCTCTGATGGTATTAGATACCCATTTAGCATGATCAGAACTGTCTTTGACTAACACTCTCTCCCCCTTTATGACTTCTCTGGCCACATGATCTCTCAAGTAATCTTTCTGAAACCTTACTTGATCAGCCAGATAATCTATTCCCTTTTTGTAGTAGAGTCTGAACTTCTCCAGTTGATCTGAAAAAGTCTTTTGGGATGTCAGAAGTGTTGTTTGAACAGTAGCTAAATCTTCTTGTATTTTTCTGGATACTTCAGTTTTCAAATCAATAGCAATACTTCCAAATTTTGTGAGAATTTCATTATGTGAGTCCTTGAGATTTTCATTCATTCTGAATTTATTTTCTAGAATATATCCTTATTTTTTTTGCTATGTCAGCTATTGTAGTGTTCATTTCTTATTGTTGGGTGGCCATATATACTATAACATTACCTCCCTTATGGAAGCAATCTGTCATCTCGTTCTTATTCAAATTGACTTGAAATCTGATAGATTTAATATCTTGAGCTAGCTGGAACTGCACTTCTTTATGGGACTTATCCATATACTTTTCCAAAGCAAGTCTTTGCTCATCCAATTTCACTTGCACTTGCACCAATAGTGAACCAAAGTCTATTCCTGGAGCAGATGTTTGAGCGATAGTTTGTAAGGCTTTCTTATATCCTGTGCTCCTTTTCCTGTGAGCCACAAACTTCCTTTTCTTAGCCTTGGAAGCTTCTTCATCATCAGAAGAATTTGATGAACTTTGTATATCCACAGATTCCTTAATACTAGAGGCATGCAGTGGCATCTACCCTCTCAGTCCTTTGCAGCTCCCCCTCAGTCCTTGCATCTTGGGGGTCAGGGAACAACTCTTCCAAAGTTACCTCCTGTTGCATTTGAACAGGAGGTATAATGTTCTCTTGTCCAATAAATTGTTCTCCCTGGACATCAAGATCGTTGTCCAGGGTTTTCTCTATCCTGGAGGAGTGGAGGTGCTCATCTTGATCTAGACCTGGCATATGCACATCTTGTGCTTCTTTTTCAGTGTTGACTGTTGCTGCATTATTGATTTCTTATACAATGTTCATAACAGTATCAGTTGCATACTCAATCTCCTGTGCAACTTCAACAATACCTCCCACTTTGGCTGGCTGCTGAGATGGTTCAGGTTCTTGAACAATTATAATCTCAGGGTTGTCTCCCCTTGGAGTGGAGACCATCTGGTTTTCTGGTAGTTGAATGATTTTCCCTTGGGCTTGAGCCTCTTTATCTAGTTGTGGTGTATGTGATTTTCTTGGTTATTCTTCATCTGAGCTGAAGACAACCTGCTCTTAAGAATCATTGGAAGATTTTTCTTCCTGGGTGGTAGGTTTATTTTTCTTATCCTTCTTCACTGGTTTCTGTGGAGTAGAAATATCTTTGGTCAAAAATCTATCCCATCTGGATAGTTTTCTCAAATCCATCCTTCTCATGTGATTTATCTTGGTTCCTAAAGTTTTATTCATCACTTCTGGGATGGTGGAAGCCAGATAAAAGCTCAATATCCTACCCAAATTAGGCTTCTTGGCACTCTCTTTGATCTTGTCAAAAATTACGGCTGACTAGTCTATTTTCACTCTGAATATAACTCTGGTCATGAGGTTGAACATGTAGGCAGAGATCCTATCATGTCCTCCTGTTTTGCAGAGAATAACTTTGCCTATTATCTCGGATAAAAACATACCCTAGGAATTCACCCCCTTCCTGGACATTGAAGATCCATTCTTGGTATAGGGATCCAGCCCACACCATTTGAGTGCTTCCCTTGTCATGGAGGATGCGATATAATCTTCTTCTGTAATCTTGGGTAGTTGAAGTGACTTTATTATAGTCTTCGGTGAGAGTTTCACTTTGGTACCATTAATAGAGGACTTTATCTTCTTTCCTTGAGAGTCCATTGTTGCGAAAGAGTAAAATTCAAGAACTTCTTTCTTCCATATCCTTGAAGGTTCAGAGACCAAGTATTCCAATCCACTTTCTGTGATTAGGGTTTTTACGCCCTTGATTTCTGGTGAGGCAGTCTCGAACGCCTTACGTACTAGTTCATATCCTTCATTGATCTTGTCTTCCTATTGTTGCGCCATTGGTTAAGGAGAGAGAAGAGAGTCGATGGGAGAATTACTCGTCGACACAAAGTCTAGAGTTGAGAGTTCTGAAAGCATAGTCGACCAGATTTTGTCTTCTCCTATTTATAGTGTACTTGTAAAAGGTAGGTCAAAAGACGCGCCTTACTTAGGAATTTACTAGTCGAAATTTTTTTACATGTGTCAATATAGATGACCTAGGTCTTGACAAAACATTGTTGAAGTCGACATGTCTATGTGTCGACAAAGTCTACTTAAGTCTCGACAAAATTGTTTCGACAACAATTTTTGTGTGTCGACAAAAAAAGTCTTCTAAAACAAGGTCTCGACAGAGTTGTGTCGACACAAATTTTTCCTGTCGACACAACTTACTGAGAGTGTCGACACAGTTAGCTTGTGTCGATACAAACTTTCTAACTTAGACAAAATTTCTTGAGAAATTTTGTGCTGACCTTACATCTTATTCTAGGTTCAACATACCTAATTCAATTTTAAAAGTATTGAATTTACTTTCATCCAGAGGTTTTGTAAATATATCAGTAATTTGTTTGTTAGTGTTGACAAATTCCAGACTTATGTCTTCTTTTTCAACATGTTCTTTGATGAAATGAAATTTGATTTCTATATGCTTAGTTCTGCTACGTGAAAAAAGATTTCTGGTAATAGATATAACACTAGTAGAATCACAATATAAAGTAATTCTACTTACCTTGATGTCACAGTCTCCAAGTTGATGTTGTATCCACAATAACTGAGCATAGCAACTGCCTGCAGCTATATACTCTGATTCAACTGTGGAAATAGTAACACTTGTCTGCTTTTTGCTGCTCCATGACACCAACCTTCCACCTAGGAACTGACATGTACCTGTGGTGCTTTTCTTGTCTACTTTGCAGCCTGCAAAGTCTGCATCTGAAAAACCTGTTAGTAAGAAATCTCTATTCTTAGGATACTAAAGACCTAGATTATGTGTGCCCTTAAGATATCTCTGAATTCTCTTGACAATAGAATAATGAGATTCCTTAGGGCAGGCTTGGTACCTAGCTCAGGCACATGTAGCACACATGATGTAAGGTCTACTAGTTGTCAAGTAAAGTAGGGAGCCAATTATCCCTCTATACAAAACTCATCAACAGGTTTTCCTGCTTCATCTTTTCCTATAGGCATACTTGTCCCCATTGGAGTTTTCATGGTGGAGGCTGACTCCATACCATATTTTTTAGTTAACTCCTTGGTGAACTTAGACTTAGATATGGACAATCCATCATCAGTCTGTCTAACTTAGAGTCCCAAGAAGAATTAGAGCTCACCCATGCTCCTCATCTCAAACTTCCCTTGCATAATTTTGGCAAACTTTCTACAAAGGTTGTTTTCAGTTGATCCGAAGATAATGTCATCAACATAAATCTAGACTAGGATGATCTTGTCTTTTTATTCCCTAAAAAATAGAGTCTTGTCAATTTTCCCTCTTGAGAATTTATTCTCAATAAGGAAGGTAGACAAAGTTTCATACCAAGCCCTAGGGGTTTGTTTCAATCCATATGGAGCTTTCTTAAGCCTATAAACATAGTTAGGATAAAGGGGATCTACAAAACCTGAAGGTTGATCAACATAAACTTCCTCTTTTAAGTCACCATTCAAAAATGCTGACTTTACATCCATTTGAAATACTTTGAACCCTTGATAAGATGCATAAGCCTGGAATAGTCTTATTGCTTCCAACCTTGCCACTGGGGAAAATATTTGGTCAAAGTCTATCCCTTCTTCTTGTCTGTAGCCCTTTGCAACTACTCTGGCTTTGTTCTTGATTATGGTGCCATTTTTATCTAACTTGTGTCTATAGATTCACTTGGTACTTATAATATTGTGATTCTTTGGTTTAGGAACCAACTCCCGGACTTTACATCTTCTGAACTGATTCTGTTCTTCCTGCATGTCATCAATCCAATTTGTGTCTTTTATAGCCTCTTCAAACTTCTTAAGTTCCATCTAGGACAGGAAGCTTGAACATAAAACTGTGTTCATGCTCTTTCTTCTGGTTAGAACTCCATGACTTACATCACCAATGATTTGGTGTGCTGGATGATCCTTCAAATGTCTTCTTGCTGGACAAAATATATCCATCTCTTGGTCTTCTTCATTTTCTTCATCTGGATGCACTTCATTATCTTCATCTTCATCCAGTGAGTCTTGTACTCTCCCTAGACAACATCTATTATTTTCTTCATTCTGTCTTTAAGGTTGGTCTTCACTAATTGTTAGCTTGTCCATCCTTTCCTTCAAACTTGTTGGACTAACAAAAGTGCTAGACAGTTCACTATTAATTAGCTTAGACTCATCAAAGACTACATGGACAGATTCTTCTATAACTTGTGTAGTCAAGTTGTAGATCCTGTAAGCTCTACTGTTATTATTGTACCCAACAAATATCCCTTCTAGGGATTTGGTAGCAAACTTATTTTGATAATGATTGCCATAATTTAGAGCTTAACACTTTCTACCAAAGATTCTAAAGTAGGATATGTTTGGTTTTCTGCCTTTCATAATCTCATAGGGTGTCTTCTTGTGTCTTTTATTGATGAATGCTCTATTGAGAACACGACATGCAGTATTTACTGCCTCAACCCAGAAATATTCTGGGAGAGAAGTGTCACTTAGTAGTGTTCTACTTGCCTCAATAAGAGTACTATTCTTTCTTTCAGCAACCCCATTTTGCTAGGGAGTTCTAGGTGAGGAGAACTCCTGATGAATCCCAAGTTCTTCACAGAACTTTGTCATACATTCAGATTGAAATTCAGTTACATGGTCACTTCTGATTTTGAGCACTGAATTGTTAAGTTCATTCTGAATTTTCCTAAAAAAATTCAGAAAGATAGTAGGGGTTTCAGATATCTGCCTCAAGAAGAAAACCCATGTGAATCTAGAATAGTCATCCATAATTACAAATGTATAAGCGTTCCTACCTTGACTATGAACTGGCATAGGACCAAATAGATCCATATACAGAAGATATAGACATCTTATAGAATCTTGGGTATCATGTCCATGGAAATAGGTCATGGTCTGTTTGTCCTTTTGGCAAGCTGAACATACACCCTTTTTAATGCACTTGACCTAAGGACCATTCCTCCTAACTCCACACTAAAGATTTGGCCTATTGACTTATAGTTCAGGTGAGCCAGCCTTTTGTGCCATTGGACACAATGAAATGCTTTCTTATCTGCAACTAGATAAATACGGGAGTACTTATTCTCACAATCAAAGTTAAGACAGTAGACATTTACTTTCCTAGTGCCTGTCAAAATGATCTCTTGATCATTTGACTTTCTTATTTGGCATACACCCTTGTGAAAAGAAGTGTCATAACCATGATCACTTAGTTGGCTTATGCTAATTAGGTTATTCTTTAGACCTTTCCGATAAGCCACTTGGGTGATGGTAATGGAGTTATTTGAAATGTTACTAAACCATTTGATGACTCCCTTTTCAGATCCACCAAAGATCACTTTGGGTCAATCTTCTATAGGGGAGTAGTCCTTCAACATCCTTCTTGTTCCTGTCATGTGCCTAGAACATCCACTGTCCAAGTACCATATAGGGGTATGGCCACTTGGACTCACCTACATCATATAAAATTACCTATCCTTAGAACCCCAATAGTTATTGGGTCCTAGGTTTAGGTTATTTTGATTTTTGACAAGCTTACCTGCAGCCTTTCTGACAGGTAAGCTGGCCTTATTCTGAATACTAGCATTGAACCAACAGTTAATGGCAAAGTGGCCTACCTTACCACAACACCAGCACTCGAATCTATTGTACCTTTTCTAAAGTACTGGCTTAACAATTTTGTTGTCAACAGTCGTTTTAAGTGCAGGTGCTGGAGCAGCAAATACTAAGGATTCCTTAAGAACCTGATGGGTTTTCTCATGGTGTGCCCTATTAGCATTTGCACCCTTACCATTCAGATCACCATACTTACAGTGACCATGAGTGATGCCATGATCATACCTGTTAGTAGGCTGCATCACTTTCCTAAAAGAAATAGGGGGTTTGAAGGCTAGTGGCCGAACTGGGGCTTTGTCTTTTCTTTGAAAATTGGCTGCCCTTGTTCTTTCCTTAAAGCCTAATCCTGTCTTACCCTTTTGGGAGATGAAATTATCAATTATGGGTAAGACTGACTTTGGCTTAGATAATTTAGCCACTAGATCCATTTCTTTCTGAAGTCTTACTTCCCGATTCTTGATGTGATTATTTTTGAAAGTGATTGTACCAATCTGAATAACAGTTATGTTTTTTAATTTGGCAACCTCATTCAATTTCAAATCCAATAACTTTAATGAATCTGATGCAACCAGTTTTATAGATTCAATTTTCTCAGCCTGATTCTTTACAAGGAATTTGCTTCTCTTAAGAGCTTGTAACAGACCACCATACTCATCAATTAATTGATGAACATCCCCTTCAGATTCAAAACCATCCACATCTCTTGATGCAGATGCTTCTGATTTAGATCTAGTATAATACTCAGATACTAAGGATGGATTATATACCTTACTGGGATCAGGCTGATCCTAATACTGATCTTCCTCAGATAGAGACATCAACCCTCTATAATAATGATCTTCACTTCCATTTATGGAATCCATCATTTGCAAGAATTTTGTTTCCATAGAATCCTCTTTTATAGTAAACAATCCTATATAGGCTTCTGCTTCATCCTCTTCTCCTGATTCTGATGATGAAGAGTCAGTCCAACTCTTCTACTTCTAGGCAACAGGGGACTTCTCCTTCTTTCCCTTATTTTTATGTTTCTTCTTGTCCTTAGACTCTTTTCTCTTTTCAGGAAAATTAGTTATGACATGTCCAGGCCTGTTGCAACAATTACAAACAATTTTATATGTAGTTTGTTTACTAAGATTAGAGCCATACCTGTCATCCTTGGAAGGTTTCTTCTTCTTATAATAGTCAACTTTGGAGAAGGATGTAGATGGATTATTTCTCCATTTCTTCTTCTTTATAAACCTCTGAAACTGCCTTATAAAGGCAGCAAAATCTTCATCAGAGTTGTGGCTGTCTGAAGTGTCGATGTCAGGATTTTCTGATTCATCCATAGCAATTCTCCTAGGTGGAGAAGGAGACTTTTTCCTACCCTTTCTTATGGCTTTAGACTTGAAGGCTATTGACTTTTCTTTATATTCAGACCTACTGCTTTTCTCCTCCTCCTTTTTGGCGGTGAGCTGCATCTCATAAGATAACAGTTTTCTAAACAAGGTTGGTGGAGGTGTATCAGCAAGCCCGACCACCTCTCTGATGGAACATATTTTTGTATCCCAATCCTTGGTCAGTGATCTGAGAAACTTGTCATTCAGTTCATATGTGCTAAAGACTCTTCCATAGGTCATTAGCTCATTTATAATTCTAAAGAATTATTTGTAACATTCAGCTATGTTGTCAGTCTTAGCTTGTCTAAAGCTCTCATATTCTTGATTTAACATGGACTTTCTATCCTCTCTTACTTCTTCAGTTCCCTCCATGTAGACAATCAAAGTGTCCCACATATCCTTGGAGGTTTTGCAATGTATCAGATTCTGGAATGTTGAATAATCTATAACACTCACAATTATATTTTGTGCTCTCTTATCTAAGGTTGCTAGGATGATCTCTTCTTTAGTCATTTCAGAATAGCTCTTTGGAGTTTTGAGATTTGCATCAAGAACTGATATGTTCATTGGAATGAAAGGACCTTCTTGAACTGTGATGTAAATTCTTGGATCAGATGGCTCCATGAACAATCTGACCCTCTCTTTCCATATGCCAAAGTTTTCTTTACTATATATAGGAAGTTTCATGGATCCAAGTTCCTTTTGATTATCACTTGATCCCATTCTGTCTAATAGTTAATTGTCTTGGAGATCTACTCAGACTTTTAGGTCTATATTTGAGTCGCCTCCCTCTGATACAACTTAAAAGATTTGGTTTAAAAGAGCACAAACACCTAGAAGGGGTGTTGAATAGGTTCTAATCCTTTTTAACAAATCAGGAAATTAACAAAGTTATACACAACACAATTATCACAGCACAAAGAATAACAATCACAAAAAATTCACAGCACAAACACAATGGTTTATAGTGGTTCCCAATTTGTGGGTACGCCCACTCTCCCCCTTCACCTATCGAGTAGAGAACTTGATTTGGCCAAACTTCCTTCCACTATCTCAGATCCACAAATCTTATAACTCAGAACCAACCTCATTCCTACAACTCAGACTTCTTACAGTCCTACACCTAGAATTCATCCCAAGAATCCTACCTCAGGCAACAACCCTACCTCAGCCTTTATCATCAGGCCTGCAACTCAGACTTTTTCTAGTCCTACCTCAGGCTCTCAGCCCTACCTCATCCTTTATAAATTTAGGCTTACAACTCAGATCTATATAAGATCTTACAAGGAAATTCATTGATTGAAACAATAAAATCTTCACCCTGATAGAAAGAGAATAGGGTGAAGGCTTCTTCATCAGTTCTTGATTGAACTGATTAATTTTGATCCAACCTATCTTAGCTTCTTCAAAGCTTCTTGAACTTTTACCAAGTAAGGTTGATCTTCAATTGGATGTGGAGTTGATCTTCAATCAAGCTTCCTTCTTGAATTTAGAATCAGATCTGAATTTTTCTAGCAGACTCTTTAGGATCTGTCTTCTTTTGGGATTGTCTCTTGTTCCTCCTCTCTTATTTTTTGTTGTGCTTCTGATTGTGATAGAATAAGTCTATATATAGAATCCATCCAAGGTTACCTGCTGATCCGGTTTATAACGGCCTTCTGATAGCTCTTACAGATGTGTCAGCTTTATTACTTATGATAGCTGTCAGGTCTTCAGTCTTGACAACTGACTCCTCCTTGAACTTCTATCATAGCAGATAACTGTTAGAATAACACTTCAGATGTGTTGACACAAATAGATCATGTGTCGACACAGATCTTGATGATGTCGACACAACTCCTAAAATTTCGACACAGTGATTCTTTAACTTCTCGACGCAACTTATGTTGGATGTGTCGACACAAGTCATGTGTGTTGACACAACTGCTTCTAGTCTTGACATAGCTTTTATTGACAGATTTCTTTGAGTGTGTGTTGACACAAGTCCTGTGTGTCGACACAAGCCTTCCAGTCCCAGTATAGCTATTGTTGAAATATTTCTTTGAGTGTTTGTCGACAAAAGCCTTACAATCTCAGTATAGATGTTTTTGACAGATTTCTTTGAGTGTGTGTCAACACAAGTCCTGTATGTCGATACTACTTCTTCTGGTATCCAACATAGCTGGTGTTGAGTGTGTGTCGAGACAAGTCCTGTGTGTCTACACAACTGCTGCTGACAGAATTTCTGTGTGTCAACACTAGTCTTCTGTGTCGACACAAACTTGCTTCTGGTGTCGACACATTTCCCTCACAAGTGTCGACACTTGTACTTCGAAAATTTTCCTGCATTTCTTTAACCTGCACATTGAAACTCAACATCCCATCAAATACACATTGATGTATATTATTGAGTTAAATGAGGCTTCTCCAAATCTAGTACACAGTTTCCAGTGTACCCAAAAAAGTTCTTATATTATGTGCAATGGCACAAGAGACTAGCTCACTTGAAATACAAGTCCATTAATAAGCTCTTTAGTGGTGAGCTAGTCAGGAATGGTCCCAAGATTAGATGCACTAAGGATTGCATTTTCTCTGCAAGTCAAAAGGGCAAGCAGACCTAAGTATCCTTCAAGATTGGTTCCAAGGATTCTGTAAGGTGCTTATGCCTCATGGATATGGACATATTTTGTCCTATGACAGTTCATAGTCTAGGTAGGAAAGTATACACACTTGTGATAGTTAATGACTTCTACATGTTTTCTTGGGTGTTCTTCTTGAAGAAAAAGTCAGAAACCCTTGACACTTTTATGACCTTTGTTAGGCAATATCAGAATGGAAATGACAGCTTTTTGGTAAAAATTAGAAGTGAACATGGTACTGAATTTTAGTCTAAAGACATGGCAAAGTTTTGTGAAGATCAAGGGATTCATCAGGAATTTTCTTCACCAAGAACTCCACAGTAAAATGGTGTAGCTTATAGGAAAAATAGAACACTCATAGAGGCTGGTAGAACCCTTCTTAGGACACTTCTCTCCCAGAATATTTTCTGGTTGAGGCAGTGAACACTGCATGTCATTTCCTGAACAGGGCCCCTATCAAGAAGTACCACAAGAAGACTCCCTATGAGATTATAAAGGGTAGAACACCAAATCTTGCCTATCTCAGGATCTTTGGTAGTAAATGCTTTGTGCTCAATAATAGGAAGTCGCAATTGACTAAGTTTGCTATGAAATCCTATGAAGGGATATTTGTTCGGTACAATAACCATAGCATGTGATATAGGGTCTAAAACCTTAAAAATCAAGGTGTAGAAGACTCTGTTAATGTAGTCTTTGATGATTCATCAATGATTAACAATAATCTGCCAAGCTCCTCTAGATCTACAGGTGTAGAAGAGAAGATGGACAAACTAACCATCAAGGACAATCCTCCAACTACCCTAGTAAAAGATGATGGATTATGCATTCTAGAAGGAGATCAAAGTGCACCTGACATGGATGAAGATCAACAAGATCTAGCTAATGAAGTTCTTGATACTGTAGTAAGAATGCCTCTAGTAGTCTTGTACTAGAGGGATCATCCCATAGATCAGATAATTAGAGATGCTAGCCAAGGGGTTACACCAAGGAGTAGAAGACAGAACATTGCAATGTACTCCAGCTTCCTGTCTTAGGTAGAACCCAAAAGATTTGAAGATGCAAAAATTGATCCATTTTGGATTATGGCTATGCAAGAGGAACTTAAACAGTTTAAGAGATGCAAGGTCTGGAAGCATGTTCCCAGACCACAAGGTCATAACATCATTAGAACCATGTGGATCTACAGGAATAAGCTTGATGAAAATGGTGTTATAGTTAAGAATAAAGCTAGATGGGTAGCCAACGGATATAGGTAAGAAGAAGGTATTGATTTTGATTAAACCTTTGCTCCAGTGGCTAGACTATAAGCCATAAGACTATTCCTTGCATATGTTGCACATAAGGGATTCAAGGCAAACCAGATGGATGTGAAGTCAAATTTACTTAATGGTGACATAAGAGAATAGGTCTATGTTGAGCCACCCTCAGGTTTTATCAATTCCAACTCACCTGATTATATTTATAAGCTTTATAGAATTTTAGAATGCATCCCAGAGCACAATCTGTGCAGAATCCTGTCTTTATATCTATACAGTATTATCCCAGGAATCCTCAAAATGAGGCTAGGGACTATGATCCATCATATGAGGAGGATGGAATCCAGAATGTTTGATAGATGGGAGAGAGTTCTACAGCCACACCTTCTGTCTACTGAGAAGAAGACTAAGAAGCAAGTTTAAGATGTCAGTATTGAGAGTAGCTCATCAGAGAATAGTGAAGAAGAGCCATATGACCCAAATCTGACTAAGTCTACTGAAGAAATAAGGAGAGACATTAGTGCTCAAGGCTCGATGTCTTCTAAACCTACTACAAGGATCTAGTTGGCCAGATCTCCAGAGAACCAAGCAGGAGCCACGATCACATTAGAAGGCCAATAAGTGAAAAACATCTCTGCTGATGTTTAGGAGTAGAGATCTCAAGTGGGTGTTACAGTTGAGGGGGAGATTAACAAGATAACTTCTTAAACTCAGGGTGAGACCATCCAGTCTGTTTAAGAAAATTTGGAAACCTTCATTGAGAATCTAGAGAAGAGGATTGCTACAACTTTATGAGGGCCCTGAAGTTGTGCTTTTCTGTACTCAAGTTGAAGAGGAGCAACTTCTTAAGAGAGTTATGGAAGATTCTCTTGCTGAGGGGAAGCATAGTCAGCTCATGAAGGAAAGTAACCAAATTCCTGCTGAGGTGGTTCAACCTACTGAAGCAACGGAAGAAGAACATCCAATCAACACTGCTGAAGATCTGAATGTCCTCGTAGACATTGTAGAGGTTGAAGGGGAGATACACACAAAAATCACTGCTCTAGAAAATTGTTATAATATTGACTCTTCTGAATCAGTGATGGGCAATGTTGCTGATGAAAATTCAACTCTACACTCTTCTGAGTATAAGATGGCTGATTCTGAAGCTAGAGAAGGAGAAAGGCCAGTGCAACAAAATGTCTGTGAAAACATGCTTGCAGTCAATAGTGCACAGAAGGAATTCCTCAAGAGGGCTGCTCCTGCCATCACTTTCATAGAAAGCAAACTTAAAGAACTAGGTCAGATTCAAAATTGAATTATAGAGAATCAGAATATTCTTTATGAAAACATGCTTGCAGTCAACAGTGCACAGAAGGAATTGTTGGAAAAGTACAAGACTATTCTTGAAAGACAAATGGATGCATGTGCCCAAATTTGGGATGATCACTTGCTAAAGCTTAAGGGCCATGTCACCATTTGTGTTAACTATATGGATGATCAGTTAAAAAAGGCTAGTAACTCCCTGATTAAAGATGTTTTTGAACAAGTCAAAAAGGGGGAGAACGAAGTGCTAAGGGCCAAAACTAAAAAAGCAGTTTGAACTACAAATGATATAAGATGCTCAATTGGACTTGAGCAACTCACATATGATAACATTCCTTCTATTCTTGAACATGTACAATAAGCACTGCATTATGGATTTTTGGGCTAATACAATGGATCAGTATATAGAGCAATATGATTCTCAGCAATATGACATTCAAGAAGGTACTCAGTGGGCTGAACCTGCAACTGATGCTAAAATTCCCTCTTTCAGCCCTACTGTTGAGCAGATTATCAGGGACAAAGGAAAATCTATTACTGAAGAAGAAGAAGGGGTCAGGCTCATCAAGAAGAAGGACAGAGAAGAAATTGAGTCTAGGCGGTATAGAGAAGAAATGGAGTCTAGGCCATACTTTGATCAATGCAGTCCTCAATCTAGGAGAATAATTTTGTCTGCCTGGGACAAAGTTAAGTCCAAGCAAACTGAGAGGGGAAAGCTTTTCAGATCCTTAGAATGAGCAAAGCTAGAGAGGAATAAAAAAGCTAGGAGGAAGTACATAAGGGACAAGAAGTCTGGTGTTCTGCCACCAGATGCATTAGAGCCAAGCAAATACTTCACCAAGCCTTACAACTACTTTGAAAGGCAGAAGGAAAAGAGGGAAGATGAAGCAAAGTCTGCAAAGATGCCCAACAAGGGGATAGTAATTAAGGAACAAGAAACATGAGATGTTTTGTATTTTCCTTAAGGTGATTTTTGGAATATGAACAATATTTTAAGCATACTGGTCAATGATAATTATCTCTTTTATGCATATTATTGTGTTTGTGTGCGTGCTTCAATTTCTATTCTAAATATTATGTGTTTACTTATTTTCTATGTGTGTTAGTGCATATCATTGTCTAAAGTTTTGACTTCTTCAAATATGGGGAGATTGTTAAGTCCATTGATCACAATGTCCCAGATTTGAATAAGGCCTATAAGACAATGGTATACACAATATTGTATTTGATGCATGCTTTAAGTTTTATGTATGCAGGTAGCTCTTTGTTCACTGTTCAAACAGGTTATCTAAGCACAAATGACAAGTGAACACAAAACCGGATGCTGACAGGGCGGAAATATGTCTAAGTCCAGATGCGTTGAGTGAAGGCAGTTCACTCAATGCTAGATAGCTTTAAGCATTAAGTAAAGCCTAGGCAGTCAAATACTCAACATTCCCAAAGAAGAAATCTGGTTAAGTCCAGAAGCATTTAGTGAAGGCAGTTCACTCAACGTCTAGAAGCCAGAAGCGTTGAGTAAAGCTCAAACAGTCAAAGGTAGAGAAAAGCTAACAAGAATTCTGGCTAAGTCCAGAAGCATTAAGTGAAGGCAGTTCACTCAACGCCTTGAAGAGAAGGCATTGACAGAATACAGTTCAGTTAGAGCCGCAGTGTTGTTTGACTTGGAAATCTAACTAAGGATAGATGCGTTGAGAGAAGACAACTCACTCAACGCCTATTCAACAAAAAATCTGTCTAAGGATAGAAGCATTGAGTGAAGGAAGTTCACTCAATGCCTATTCAATAAAACAGGAAAAGGTAAAAAGCGTTAAGTGTAGACAACTCACTCAACGTCTTAATACAGAGAAAATCAACTAAGTCAAGATGCATTGAGTGATGAAGGCTCACTCAACGCCTAGTCAGTTAGACTACAATTATCGATAATCATTGAGTAATGAATGATCACTCAATGCCTGGTGATGTAGAAATCTACCTAAGTGTTTTGGCATTGAGTGACAAGCCTTCACTCAACACATGTGCAGAATTGTCTGATTTGGCTAAATCCACAGGTGCTGAGTCATAATGACGTCATAAGGAATTCAAATGTTGTGGGAACGAAACAGTATATGACAACTGGCGCCTCTTGCCTGTTTTACAGCAATTAATGCTAAAGAAAAGTTGCAGCTACCAAATCCAGGTGGTCCCACAATTCAAAGATTCGTTAGACGGCGAGATAGAGAAAGAAAAGATTAAGGAAGAAGTAATAAACTTTCTAGACGATTAAATTTTGAAATACAGAGCTTCATCTTCTTTCTCTCGATCTAGTTGTAGAGTTTGAAGATTTTTCTTCTTCTAGTGATCTAGAAGTTCAAGCAAGTTGGTTGTTGACTTTTTCATCTTGAATAGCAAGTTCAGAGAGTAGTCTCTCTGAGGTAGAAGAAGAGACAGAGTAAGCCCATGCTGCTGTTACTTCACAACTCAAGCAGAAAAGTCTTGAAGATCCATTCTTGGAGATTTGAAGAAGATAGGACTAAGTCATCTCAGTTTAGGAAGAGGCAAACTCAGAGATATCTTCTCTGGATTCATTCAACATAACCTACCAACCTTACTATCTGTAGGATCTTTCTCTAGATCTGAGCTGTAGGGCATTAGTGCCTAAGTTGTAGGATCCTCCTGTGGATCTGAGGTAGGGCTTGTGTGCCTGAGCTATAGGAAAGTTTGTCTTTGAGGTAGGATCCTGTGGTGGATTTGAGTGTATGACTAACCTACTAGGCTGAGTGTAGGACATTGAGTTAAAGTCTGATGTAGGACCTATGTGCTTGAGTTATAGGAGAACATTTCTCTGAGTTTAGGGCCTTGGACCTGAGTGTAGGACTTGGAGGAGTCTGAGAAATCCCGAGTGATTTGTTTTGTAAGCTCTTGGAGTTGAGTTTGGAGAATTTGGCCTTGTCTAACAAACTATTCAAAAGGTGGGAGGGAAAGTGCATGTACTTATACTCTAGGGAACCACTATAAAAAACTTGTGTGCTGATTGTGTGATCTTGAAAGCAAATCTAAACCAAAACACAACTCACCAAATCATAAGAAAGTATCAAAAAGACAAAACAACCTATTCACCCCTCCTCTAGGTGTTTAGCTACTCTTGAAATTAAAGTCTATCATATTTAAGAGGAGATAAATGGTGGGAGGAGATAAATGAAGAAGAATTTGAAGGTGTCGGTTTTGGGAATGAAGAGGAGCTGGTGGTTTTGGGAATGAAAAAGAGGAACTGGAGGTTTCATCGAGAAAAGGAAGTAGCAGTTTTGGAATTAGGATAGGTGATGTGGCATGTAATAATGAAGAGTAGTTTCACATGCATGAAAGTGAAGATGGCGGTTTAATATTTTTAAATAGGATAAATTAAATGTTGGTGAAGCATTATTATGAAGAATTGTCGGTTATGAATGAAAGAGAAAGAGGTGGTGATGTAGGCTACATGATGAGTTGGCGTCTTTCATAATTGAGAGGAGAAACTGGTGTTTTTAGAGTTAGAGAGATTGGCAGCAAGAGAGAAAAAAACATTGAGGATGCGATAAGGTGGCATATGAGAAATATTATGAATTTTTTAATAAAATAAAAGTGGCGATTTAATGATAAATAAAGGTGTGGTCGGGCTATAATAAAAGTTGGCGATGATGGCATGGCGACATGCATGTGCAACCCATACTTGGGAGTGCGGGTAGCATCAAAGCATATTAATATATTTGCAGTGTGCTAGCATGACGAAGAGCTGAATGGGTGATCGTGATGTGAAACACTTGCTCGACTTGAACGAGTGCAGTGGGACTTTGACTTGGGTTCATGGAGACTGCATGAATTACTCAGCCAATGTGGCGACTTCGGAAAAATTTTGTTTGCAAATTCCGGGAGCGCGACCACATCAATGAACCTAAAAAAATAAAAAAATATTTAAATTACTAAATTAAAATATATAATGAATGGTTTATTTATATATAAACACACTATTCACTACTAATTTTTTTGAATTATTAAACTAAAATAAAAACTAAAAATAGGTATAAATCCTACAAAAAGAAATAAAACTTAAATTACTAAACAAATATTAAAAGTTAATATTATGTATAATAAATTATTATTAATTAATACTTAATATTAACTAAATATTATACTAAAAATATGGATAAATATTACTTATCACTGTGTGAAGCCCATCCGAACAAGATGGTCTGGATTAGTGATGGTTGTCTTGTTGATTGCCTGCCGGAAAACACTCTGGGATGAGTATGCTGCTTTCAGGTTTTGGGAATTGTAGAGTGCTACAGGGATTCTTGGAGTCTAACTCCAGGAAACACCCATAAAAGTAGCCCGAATCATTGTTCTGGACGATACTTCCTAGCGGTGGTTATATTGTTGGAGGTAGCTCTTGGTAGTTTCTAGTAAGCCGATTATGGCGGATGTGAAGACTGGGTCCTTGGGATGAGGTGTGTAGCATTAGAAAGGATAAGTGTGTTTATTCTATTGATATCGTGCGTCAATAGTGGATATTGCTGGCAATAACTCCCATTAAGATGATTTGGTATTATGAGCCTAGGTCCTTGGGACAAGGTGGGTGGCATGTTAAGTTGAATCCTGTAGTGCCTAGCTCGGAGGCGTTCACTACCGTACATAATGGATAATGTTTGTTAACTTTGAGATAACGGGCCGAAGTGAAGTTGTACTCACATCGTGCCCCAGTGAATACCGATAATTTGAGCACGGGAAAAGATGATCCACACTCATCCCTTACTACTAGGTGTAGAGGTTGCTCCTCGGTGAACCTTATAATTTTGGGAGAGTCTGTAAGGCTCTGTGGCCTTGACGGTGAAATCTCAATGGCCATCAAAGGATAGATATGGAAGGTCAGTACACCAATAATGTGCCTTGAGTGCATGGGACATGTGGCGAAGCGCACTAACATCTGTGATGAATGGTGATTAAGTTGCAAGTTCTTGCCTCAAAATAATGTTACTTTCCTGCATGAAAGGTGTACTACCGCACCGAGAAGGGGGCGAGGTCATTATTAATTGGTCAATTAAAGCTAGTCGTTGCCTTGTTTGCCACCTCTGGATTGTTTATCGTTGTGTAGGTGTAGGAGAGCCAAGTGGGAAGTAGCGGGATGAAGTCCCATTATGATATGCCGACCCTCGAAGGCCAAACGAATCATTTACTACTTTTCATGTGTTGTCAGCCTGCATGCCAAACTATGTAAACCACCTTGATTCTATAAACATTGCATATGCTGTAAGGCCTTAAGGCAAGACTTTATGTAAGACATTCATTCCTAATATTATATTTAGTTGACATTCCTGGTTTTGGGTTCTTCTCACTTAAAATCTTTCGCTAGAATGTAACTCTGAGTTAGGATACGTGGATGTTTTAGTTTCAATGCATAACTCTACTACCTGTCCATGGAATATGGTGTGGGGCCCCAACCAGACCTTCTATTATATTCTTCATGATAGATGGGGGTGTTACAGGTTTAACACTGGTCACGAATGAAAATAATGAGTTAATTCTTACTCGTACTGTTACGGGTTGGCAGATGTGCATAAATTATCACAAACTCAATGATACCACTCTAAAGACCATTTCTCGCGCTATTTATCGACCAAATCTTAGAACACCTTTTGGGTCACTCCTACTACTATTTACTCGACGACTCTCAAGATACTTTCAAATCCCCCATTTCACCTGAGGACTAAGAAAAAACCACATTCACTTGTCACTTTGGCACTTTTTCCTATTTAAGCATGCCTTTTGTTCTATGTAATACTCCACCTAAATTCTAGTGATGTATGCTTGCAATCTTTGATGAGTTAGTAAAGGAAGTGATGGAAGTCTTAATGGATGACTTTTCTGTCATTGGTGGTTATTTTGAAAGTTGTTTAAAAAATATGGAGCTGTGCTTATTCGTTGTGAGGAAACAAAATTGGCTCTCAATTGGCAGAAATGACAATTTATGGTCTAAGATTTATTGGTCCTCGGTGATCAATGTAACACCCCAGGTTTCACATGTTTGAAAACAACACTTTTACTTATTTGCAGTTACCACCTGACAATAGATAACTACTGCTAGCAGTAGAGAGTGCCGAATAATGGTCATCTAGAACAGACAGGAGCCTCAAGTTGATGACATCGAGTAAGCGTGACATTGAGTTGCAACCACCAGGCGATAACGATACAACTAGCGATAACAAGCCACATGTCAGATAAGGTTCAGGCGGTCGTTAAGTGGCAAAGAGGTTCTGACTGGGTCAAGCGCCCAATACCTAAGCTACTACCAATCCATAGTAAGATGTCATGCCCTGCCTGTACAATCTTGGCCAATAGGAGGACATAAAGCAAAGCAGTGTGGTGATAGGTTTTGTCCTAATATTGGATTATCCGGCGAGAGCACTGATCAATACAGGCGCTTCTCATTCCTTTCTGTCTGAGAAATTCGTGTTGCGTATCAGAGTGCCTACTTTTATATCGATAGATATATTGGATGTATTGTTGCCTAATTGTTACTCGATGCGTGCAAATAGGACTTATTGTGTTCAGGTGTAGATAAAAAGTCATGAATATGGGTTTGAAGCATATGTACTACCGATATCATAGTTTGATGTGATCTTTGGCATAGACTGGATTTTGGAGCAATGTGTCTATATTTACTAGAACTCAAAGGAAGTCACACTAGGATAGAACACCAAATGTGAGAGATATTTCCTCGGTATATGTGGTTCAAGCAAGATACTGATGTCTACTCTCCAAGTGGTCAAGGTAGTTCGGAAGGCCATGGAGTAATTTTTCACACTATTGGAGGTTGTAGAGCCGAAGTCCAGTTTGAGTGACGTTCCTATTGTATCAGAGTTTGCGGACATGTTTCCTAAAGATATCCCTAGAATTCCACCTCAGCAAGAGATCAACTTCACTATTGAGTTGGTGCCAGGTGTGAATCCTGTCGAACGCTCACCGTACCATATAACGCCAAATAAGATTGAGGAATAGAAGGTTCAGTTTTAGGAGTTGCTATAGCAGGGATATATATGTCAGAGTATATAACCTTGGAGCGCACTCGTCCGCTTTGTGAAGAAGAAGGACGAATGTTTGCGTCTATGCATTGACTACCATGAACTGAACAAGCTGACAGATAAGAACAACTATCTGATTCTGAGAATTGATGATTTTTTTAATCAGCTGGTTGGATCAACTATCTATTTGAAGATGCATTTAAAGTTTGGATATTATCAATTGAGGATCAGGGAAATTGATATTCCCAATAAAACATTTGGTACATGTTATGGACACTACAAGTTAACTGTAATACTATTTGGCTAACAAATGTGTTATTGGTATTCATGGACTTGATATACAGGACCTTTTGAGTGTATCTAGACTAATTTGTAATCGTCTTTATTGATGATATATTGGTATACTCTCAGTCAGAAGAGGATCATGCAAATCATTTGAGGTTGATTTTGCATACCACGAGGAAGAATTGACTATATGCCTAGTTCTCTAAGTGTGAGTTTTGTCTATTTTAAGTGACTTTTATTGGCCATGTGGGTAGTGGAGTGGGTATTGCCATGGATCCGACGAAGATGCTTGCAATACAGGAGTGTCCTTTATTGACTACAATGGCGAAAGTCAAGAGCTTTCTTAGACTTGCTGGTAACTTTAGGCGCTTCGTAGAGACCTTCCACGGATAGCTCTACCTCTCACTACATTGACAAGAAAGGATAAGAAGTTCATCTGGATACCAGAGTGCATTCAAGCTTTTGAGGAGTTGAAGATTTGTCTGACCACGGCTCCTATTTTGTGTTCGTCATGTAGTGCAGAAGGCTATGGGATCTACATCGATGCATTAGGGAACGGCTTAGACTGTGTTCTTCTATAGTTCGGGAAGGTTATAGCTTATGGATCTCTCAACCTTAAGGTGCACAAGAGGTATTATATAGTACACGACTTGGAGTTGACGACTTTGATATTTGCCCTGATGCTGTGGTGGCATTACTTGTATGGCGTGAAGATTAACATCTTTTCAGAACATATGAGCCTAAAGTACCTATTTAACCATAATGACTTGAATATACAATAAAGGAGATGGATGGAGTTCCTTAGGGACTATACATTCAAGATTTACTATGTTCCCGGGAAGGGAAATATTATCACAAATGTATTGAGTCGTAGGGCTCAAACACAGGCTAACAAGATACAGATGCATGTTGAGTGTCTTATTCGAGACAAGGAGGCCTTGGAGAGCACTTGTGTTGTTAGGAGCTCTAGTACAAATGCATGTTTAAAATGGACGAAGGTGCAATATGACCTTGCGGATAAGATTTGGCAAATGTTGGAGCTGTATGACACCATGAAATGCTTTGTGGGAGACACTATGGATTGGTCAAATACCCAATTTTCTGTTGATGATGGTCCCTTATGGAAGGACAGTTGGTTGTGAATCCCAAATGTGGGAAAATTAAGGGAGGAATTGTTGTATGAGGCACATTTTACAAAGTACTCAATCCACTCGAGGAGCACAAAGATGTGCAAGGATATGAAAAAGCTATTTTGTTTACCAGGGATGAAGAAGGACTTAGCTCATTATATGGAGAAGTGTCAAATTGTGCCCTTGTGAAGGCTAGATGTTAGAAACCCTGTGGTTTCCTGAAGTCATTACCAATACTAAAGTGGAAGTTTGGCTACATATAATTGGAATTCGCACACAGATTTCCAAGATTGCATATTCGGAACGATGCTGTTTGGGTAATTGTTGACCGTTTGACCAAGTGGTGGGCCAAAACCCGAACAGGCAAGCGTACCTGTCGAATTGTAGTACCAAGGTCGTATTTAAACACGGGGCTGTCAAGTACTCTTACTCACGCTTGAAGTATTATCCTACCGGAAAATAGTTGGATTTTTATAAATTTTTTAAATGGAAAGGAAGACAAATTACGAGACGAAAAACTTATAATAAAAAGCTAGCATTCGATCAATGATTCACCATGAAATTAGATGAGAGAGATAAAAAATAAAGATAGTTTTAATTTTTGCAAACCATACTCGACCGTGACGGATCCGAAAATAAGACAAAATCTCGCTAGAGCATTAGGTCTCCTAACTTATAGACTCTTCGATCGAAATCTCTTTACAAACCAAAGAAGCCTAAAGTTGCATTATCGGGGTGATCCGCACTATTGGATTTGACTCCAATCCGGAGGATTTACGTCGTCCTATCTCTAGGATTGCGTTCAACTCCTTCCTTCTTTGAGTGATCTTTCAAATCATGAGCCTCTCGGCTACTATGAAATGAGAACAAGGCCTACTACCGTATACCGGAAATACGGAGTCGACGCAAAAATAAATCAAAGAAGGATCGAGCATGAAATGACAAAAATAAAACTAAGAAAGATAATAATCTCTCATCTCACTTCATGGATCCTCACGATCCAATGCTATAAGGAATTAGTTATGCATAATTGAAAGAGAAATAACAAAATGAAAAGAGAAGAACAATTGCATTATTATTAAAAAGGAAGGTGTACAATGCTAAAACAAAACAAACTTGAACGAAATTTTAAGACAACAATTAAAAATTACAACTAGAAGAAAAGACTAAGAAATGAGAATTACAATAATAGAAACTCTCTCACAAAGCACTCTCTTGCTTCAAGCCAAAAATCAACTCCTCCAAAGCATGGGATGTGGGTTCCTTTTATAGGCATGGAGGGAAGCATCTAGAAGAGGAATTTCAAGGGGTGGCCGGCCATAGGGGGAGGAGAAGTTCATGCATGGTATTTAATGATGGGAGAGAGAGAGTGGAGGATTCATGCATTAGAATTTTATGGCAAATAAAAAGGAAATAAAATAAATAAAGGGGGATGTATGGAAGCTTGTAGAATGGTGGAGGGGGGAGGGGCCGGCCACTTGCAAGGGGTAATTCATGCATGCATTCAATGATGGGAGAGAGGATGCATGTATGAGAATTAAAAGGGTGGTAAGGGAATAAAAAGAGAGAGAAAAGAAGTGTGGCCGGCCACATGCATGAATAATTGCATGCATGTGGTCGGGTTGCATGGTAAGGGGCTTCAATGGGCTGCTGTGTTTGATGGAGGGCCGGGCACATGCATGAAAGGGCTTTAATGATGGCTGCATATGGTGGGCTCGGGTAGAGGATAGGAGAGCAACTCGGGCTGCATCAATTGGAGGGGGCCGGGCTGCTCCATAGGCTTGGACTGCATGTAGTGGGCTGCACCAAGGGGAGGCTCGGGTTGCTTGATAGGGGCTGCTCCAAAAGGTGGCCACTTTGGTGACTTCATAGGCTGCTCCAAATCTTGTAGAGGGCCGGCCAACCTACACAAAAAAAAAATAAACAACATAACATTAGTTATAATAATAATAAACTACAACACAACATGAACCATTATATCCTTAGTTATATAAACCTCAACTAATACAAAGATAAAAATACAACATAACATAAACATAACATATGTTTAAAAAGTAATCTAAACATAACATAAAAAAAATAAAACATAAGTTTATAAATAAAAGTAACATAAACATAAAATAATAATCAAACATAAAATAAAACTATAAAATAAAACAACATCGTTCAAACATACAAAATCATAAAATTATAATAATACTTAGGGATTTCTTAAACTAAATTATACCAAAAATGATGACTAAAAAGTAGTCATCAAACTCCCCCATGCTTAGACATTTGCTTGCCCTCAAGCAAATAAAAATGAAAACTAGAAAATAAACTAAGCTAATTTAGGTTTCATATTTAAGAAAAACAAAACATGAAAAATTAAACTATCCTAATATTCATGTTATCAACTAGTGGGGTGAGAAGTGCGCAATAGAAACATTGAAAGTGCAATCCTAAAAATCTCATTAAAACATAATAAAAGTCTACACATTTCTAAATCTTAAAACAAGGCATCCAAAATAAACGAAAATAAGGAAAACAAAAGTAGAAGTTCTAAATAAACGGCGCATTAACAAACTACTAGGTTGCTAGATAATCATTAACCCTAAAACACTCCAAGATAACCTCCAAAGAAATCCATCAATGATGGTGGCCATAGGCTTGTACGTTCACACTTTCTCCACTACGCGAATTTACATTCTAAGATCATTAGGACTTCTAAGGCGTTAAGACTTGGTTTAGGTGAATGATTAGGAAATGAAAACAAAGATAAACATAATGGCTTAAACACTAAACCAAGGGTGAGCTTAATAAACAAAACATAAAAATTGAGAAATAACAAGTATGTCATTTCTCCAATATGAAACTACAAAAACAAGGCCATGAAAATTTTTCTTTTCTAAACTTGGCCAACCATAAACTTTTTGCATTCATTTTTTCTTTTTGATTTTGTAATGATTTTTTTTTCTTTCTCACTTTTTGAATAACAATCGATAAGGAAACTCCAAAAATAAGCTTTATAATTGTCCTTTTCATTTCCAAAATAATATAATACCCCTCCCACAAAAATAATTTTTAAGCTCAAGGTTATAGTGCAAAAATTAGGACGGGCATTTGGCTTTGGTGAACAAGATGAAATGAAAGGTGGAGCTAAAAACAATGAAAATAAGGAAAAGGCCCAAAATTGTTTTGCAAGGGTTATGTTTTCGGTGGGCAAGAAAAGCTCAAACTATTCAAATGGTGGCCTAAATCATTTCTAAAGAACATAAAAACGGCGCAAATGCTTCGAGAGTAGCTTGGTACAAGTTCTAGACACCAAGAAAGACTACCCCGCAAATGAAAAAGAACTAATGATACCTAGCAACCATTCGTAAGTAACTAACCGAATAAAAAGACATAACTACGTATTGCTAGCTTATAACTTAAAAACCGGATGCCTATATTTAAGAAAAAGAAACTAGTAGAACTAAACTATGTTAAAATGATAGGTTTAGAAAACCATTTTCAAAGTAATCTATATAGAACTACAAAAACCGCATGGGCCTACACTTCACTAGAAGCAACATGAAAATAAAGATAGAAAATAATTTTAGGTTTTGTTTTTCAAATCGATTTTAAGCACAAAATTTTTTTTTTGATCTTTTTGTTTTTCTAATTTTTTTGGGTTTTATATTTTATAATTTTTTTTGGATTTTTAGATTTAGACGACATAAAATATTATACTAATTTAAAACATACATTTTTTTTTTTTTTTTTAAATAAGAAACAGAAAGAAAGGCAAAAAGAAACTAGACCCCCCCATGCTTAAATTCTTCATTGCCCGCAATGAAGAAAACATAAAGAAAAAGAAGGGGACTGAGAAGAAGAGAAAAAGAAAAATGCAGGAAAATAAATAAGGAAAAGGAACAGGACTTCCCCGGGTTCGTGAGATGAAGGCGGATGTCGCTCCCCCATGCTTGCTTTTTGGAGTACTTGATCGTCAGCAGGTATGACTTGATCCATCTGATATCAGCAACGGTGGAGCGGCGACCACGATCATGGACTTGATGTGCCTCCGGTAGGAAGAGCAAAAATAAAAGCAAAAAGAAATAGAGTCCATGGGCAGATTGCCCGATAATGTTTTTTTTTATTATTACAACATTTCAAATAAGAGAGTTTCATAATAATAATAAGAAAAACAAGAAAAATAAAAATGTCCATAACAAAATAAAAATGTCCATCAGTAATAATAAACTAAGAATCAAAAAAGAAGATTCTCCTTTGCAGGAGTCACAGAATCATTAGAGAAATAGAGCTTAAGCTTGCGTTCATGCACTTTGAATTCACCCCTCTCCGGGTGCGAAAGTAACACAGTTCCATCAGAGAAAACATCCTTGACCGCAAACGGTCCAGACCAACGAGATTTAGATTTTCCAAAGAAAATGCGTAATCGTGAATTTAAGAGAAGAACATGATCGCCTGGTTTAAAATTTTTATGATGGCGACAGTTCTTATCGTGATATATTTTCGTTTCAAGATCGGGTGGTTTATCAAAATAGTTGTTCAAATTTTTGTCTTTTTCAAAAGTAAAATTTTCAAGATTCTTTTGTTTAAAGTCAGTTTCATTTTCAAAAATAGTTTGTACGGACATAACCGTATTTTCAAAATTAGTTGATGAAGGTCCAAAAAAAGGAGAAGAAAAATCGTTTGGAGAAAAATAGGAGTCTTCTTTTAAATCATCAATGAAAAAACAAGAGTCATCATTTTGTAAAGAGTTTTTCATCGATTTATTAATATCAAATGCTACTTCCTCATCTCCTACATGCAGAAAAAGTTTTCCGTCACTCACATTTATGATTGCGCGAGCGGTGGCTAGGAAGGGACGACCAAGGATAAGAGGGACCTCGATGTCCTCTTCAATATCGAGAATGACAAAATCCACCGGGAAGATGAATTTGTCGACCTTCACTAACACATCCTCAACGACTCCTAACGGATACTTAATCGAACGATCAGCTAATTGGATACTCATTCGCGTAGGGCTGAGAGTGCCCAATCCTAGTTTCTTGAATAAAGAAAAAGGCATCAAATTGATGCTCGCTCCTAGATCCGCTAGCGCATGTTTAACGAATAAATCACCGAAGACGCAAGGAATTGAAAAGCTACCCGGGTCATTTATCTTTTTCGGAAGATTTGAATTTTTAATGACTGCCGAGCATTCTTCATTCAATGTTACATGAGAAAGATTTTCCAATTTCTTTTTGTTCGTTAATAAATCTTTAAGATATTTAGCGTACTTAGGCATTTGGCTAATCGCTTCATGAAACGGCAAATTAATATGAATTTGTTTAAATATTTTAAGAAAGCGTTGATATTGATTATCTAGTTTTTCTTGCCTAAGTCTAGCCGGATAAGGAGGTGGCGGAAATTCATTTATAATAATCGGAGCATCATTTTGAAAACCGTTTTTGTCTTTTTCAGAATTAGAAATAATAGGGCTATCCTTTTCTTTTTCAAAAATAGATTTTTCTTTTTCAAGATCTATGTTGCCATTTTCCGTGGGGGTAACCCTTGGCTCTTCCCTTGGGGTGGGCTCGTTAACAACCTTACCGCTCCGAAGGGAAATCGCATTTGCGTGCTCCCTTGGGTTAGGCTCAGTGTTCGAGGGAAGAGTTCCAGGTGGTCTCTCGGAAAAGGCCTTGGCGAGTTGGCCAACTTGATTCTCTAAGTTTTTCATTGACCCTGTTAAATTTCTAATAGTGGCATCGTTCGAGCTTATGTATTTAACGAGGATCTCTTCCAAAGGGGAAGGTTTTTGAAAATTTTGTTGCGGTGGTGGTGGTGGTGTAAAATCGTGTGGTGGGCGTACTACGTTAGCATTATTACTCCAAGAAAAATTTGGATGGTTACGCCATCCAGGATGATAAGAATTCGTAGCAGCATTAAAACCAGGAGGAGAAGAAAAATTCGAAAAAGCAGAAAAATTATTCGCAGAATTATTTTGAGCAGGCCTGGGTATGTTCCCCAGATAATCCACCTGCTCGGCAGCAGCAGCATTTTCATATACCTTAGCAGCGGAGGGAGAAGTCATCTCCGAAATCTTCTTGTTGAGCATTTCCACTTGCATTGCTAGTTGCGTCACCGAATCCACCTCGAAGATACCTGCAGGTTTAGATGGGCGAGACCTGGACGAATTCCACTGATAAGTGTTCATCGCCATGTCATCGATAAGCTCAAGTGCGGCTTCCGGAGTTTTGCGGTCTAAAGAACCAGCGGAAGCGGCATCTATCATTTGCTTAGTCTCTTGGTTTAGCCCATTATAAAATGTCTGGACCTGCAACCATACAGGCAGAGCATGATGTGGGCATCTTCTCAAAAGTTCTTTGAACCTCTCCCAAGTGTCATAGAGGGTCTCAGAATCAATTTGAGAATATGAAGTTATATCATTACGCAGCTTAGCAGTTTTAGCAGGGGGGAAATAACGAGAAAGAAATTTTTCAGTTAACATGTTCCAAGTAGTGATTGATCCTCTTGGAAGAGAACTCAACCACTGTTTGGCTTTAGTCCTTAGGGAGAAAGGGAAGAGTCTTAGCCTTATCGCATCATCCGAGACACCATTGATTTTGAAGGTGTCACAGATTTCAAGAAAATTGGCAATATGCAAGTTCGGATCTTCATCTTGTAATCCGTCGAACTGTACATATTGCTGCACCATTTGTATGATGCTAGGCTTAAGCTCGAAGTTATTGTTCGCAATTGCAGGTCGAACAATACTTGTTTCAGTCCCCTCCAGATTGGGTCGAGCATAATCGGACATGGTCCTTTGCTGAGCCACTCCTGGGTTAGGGTCTCCCATTTCAGAATTAAAATTACAATCCCCAAAGGAATCCTCAACCGCTGTTTGAGAAGTGGAAGCCCCGAATCGTAGTTGTCTCCGAAAGGAGCGTTCGATTTCCGGGTCCAAATCAACAAGTAGCGACGGATTCGCTCGGGTCATGCACTAGCAAAAGAAAGCGAGGGAAGATGAAAATGAAAGCTTGGAAAAGAAAGAAAAAGAAGAAAAGAAAGGAAATTTTTTTTTTTTGAATAGATTTTTTTACGGCTTGGCTCTCGAACTTCCCGAGGACTACCCGGTGAAGGGTTCGCCCGGTACTAGGTAAAATGGTGGCGCTTAAAGCCCCTTACCCTTTTCGAGAGATTTTAGGTGGGGTAGAAATAAAGTGAAGTGGGTTGATTAGAAATATTTAAATATATATAATAAAATTTTTTTTTTTGATTTTTGTAGAAGTAATAGCGCAAGCGTTTTCAAAATATTGACGAAGAAAAATCCCCGGCAACGGCGCCAAAAACTTGGTGGGCCAAAACCCGAACAGGCAAGCGTACCTGTCGAATTGTAGTACCAAGGTCGTATTTAAACACGGGGCTGTCAAGTACTCTTACTCACGCTTGAAGTATTATCCTACCGGAAAATAGTTGGATTTTTATAAATTTTTTAAATGGAAAGGAAGACAAATTACGAGACGAAAAACTTATAATAAAAAGCTAGCATTCGATCAATGATTCACCATGAAATTAGATGAGAGAGATAAAAAATAAAGATAGTTTTAATTTTTGCAAACCATACTCGACCGTGACGGATCCGAAAATAAGACAAAATCTCGCTAGAGCATTAGGTCTCCTAACTTATAGACTCTTCGATCGAAATCTCTTTACAAACCAAAGAAGCCTAAAGTTGCATTATCGGGGTGATCCGCACTATTGGATTTGACTCCAATCCGGAGGATTTACGTCGTCCTATCTCTAGGATTGCGTTCAACTCCTTCCTTCTTTGAGTGATCTTTCAAATCATGAGCCTCTCGGCTACTATGAAATGAGAACAAGGTCTACTACCGTATACCGGAAATACGGAGTCGACGCAAAAATAAATCAAAGAAGGATCGAGCATGAAATGACAAAAATAAAACTAAGAAAGATAATAATCTCTCATCTCACTTCATGGATCCTCACGATCCAATGCTATAAGGAATTAGTTATGCATAATTGAAAGAGAAATAACAAAATGAAAAGAGAAGAACAATTGCATTATTATTAAAAAGGAAGGTGTACAATGCTAAAACAAAACAAACTTGAACGAAATTTTAAGACAACAATTAAAAATTACAACTAGAAGAAAAGACTAAGAAATGAGAATTACAATAATAGAAACTCTCTCACAAAGCACTCTCTTGCTTCAAGCCAAAAATCAACTCCTCCAAAGCATGGGATGTGGGTTCCTTTTATAGGCATGGAGGGAAGCATCTAGAAGAGGAATTTCAAGGGGTGGCCGGCCATAGGGGGAGGAGAAGTTCATGCATGGTATTTAATGATGGGAGAGAGAGAGTGGAGGATTCATGCATTAGAATTTTATGGCAAATAAAAAGGAAATAAAATAAATAAAGGGGGATGTATGGAAGCTTGTAGAATGGTGGAGGGGGGAGGGGCCGGCCACTTGCAAGGGGTAATTCATGCATGCATTCAATGATGGGAGAGAGGATGCATGTATGAGAATTAAAAGGGTGGTAAGGGAATAAAAAGAGAGAGAAAAGAAGTGTGGCCGGCCACATGCATGAATAATTGCATGCATGTGGTCGGGTTGCATGGTAAGGGGCTTCAATGGGCTGCTGTGTTTGATGGAGGGCCGGGCACATGCATGAAAGGGCTTTAATGATGGCTGCATATGGTGGGCTCGGGTAGAGGATAGGAGAGCAACTCGGGCTGCATCAATTGGAGGGGGCCGGGCTGCTCCATAGGCTTGGACTGCATGTAGTGGGCTGCACCAAGGGGAGGCTCGGGTTGCTTGATAGGGGCTGCTCCAAAAGGTGGCCACTTTGGTGACTTCATAGGCTGCTCCAAATCTTGTAGAGGGCCGGCCAACCTACACAAAAAAAAAATAAACAACATAACATTAGTTATAATAATAATAAACTACAACACAACATGAACCATTATATCCTTAGTTATATAAACCTCAACTAATACAAAGATAAAAATACAACATAACATAAACATAACATATGTTTAAAAAGTAATCTAAACATAACATAAAAAAAATAAAACATAAGTTTATAAATAAAAGTAACATAAACATAAAATAATAATCAAACATAAAATAAAACTATAAAATAAAACAACATCGTTCAAACATACAAAATCATAAAATTATAATAATACTTAGGGATTTCTTAAACTAAATTATACCAAAAATGATGACTAAAAAGTAGTCATCACCAAGGTGTCACACTTCATTCTGAACATGTGGGATGATTCAGTGGAAAAACTGACAAAGCTGTTTGTTGATAATATCGTACGATTGCATGGTGTTCA